>OX457027.1:40119792-40719792 GCA_949752745.1 Protula sp. h YS-2021 | reverse complement strand
ATAATATCTTATAAGGAAATCTGGTACTAAATTAAGTAAAATGTTGGTAGGGAGGTTTTCTGTGTGCCAGTGCTTTCCAGTGTGGCATTTACTTGCCTGTCCTTGGTCACTTTTTGTGATGTAAACTGCAACATGTAATTAACAAAACTCTGACCAGGAAGTGCCCCGGAAACTCACAGCAGGAAATTTGTAATCTGTCGGTTCTTATTTGGAAATTATCCCATTTTTGTTCTTGTCTGGGCAAAGAAGAACGCTTATATTTGACTTGAACAGGAAGAAATAGAAACTTGTTAAGGTCAAATTTTCAAAGTTTGATTGTTATTGCCCTTTATTTCATTTATTTATTTTTACTGTGCATGTGTTACTCTGTCTGCTGCTTGGCAAATATCTTGTGAACTAAAAGTCATATCCTCTGCAAGTGCGTTTTTTTTTTTTTTTTTTTTTGGCTTGGAGGCTGTAGAAGTGATGGGCACTTTTCCGCGGCGTGCTGGCGGTTGCCGACTAGACACTTCATCACCTGCCGGCAAAAAATCCGCGGGATGATTAACTGCCCAGCAATTATTAACTCGTACAAACATATTACTTTATATTTCACCCCTTTCAGATGGTTGCCACTCCCCCCCTACCCTCGCCCCCTATCCTATCTCGAAGCGCTGTTGATCTCGCTTTATGATGGATTGAGTTCACTCTGACATATGAGAAGCTCAAAAGGTGGATTCCGTTGCTCTTTTTGCAAGAGCTTCCTGTATTTTTTCTGAGCCAGTTTTTGTGTACAGTTAAGAAAACACCCTTTGCAAATCTCAAACAGAAAATCCATCGGAACAAAGCGTTGTTGGACAACTCTAACTTATTGAACAAAACAAGATAATTTTTAGAAAACCAAACAAACTCGCTTTAGAACATTTTTTAAAGAACTGGCGTCAGTGATGTGAAGTGAGGACGTACAATAAAAGGCCTTAGACGTCCTATCTGCTAACGTAGACGAGACCTTCACCTCAAGGGCCGTGCTTACGAGGTTTTTAAAAAACAATTGATCACTGTTAATGTAGTCTGAAAGTTTCTAATTTTGCAGCAGAATTATGTTTTAAGCACCAGTGAGAGACACTATGTTAGAGATTGAAGTGGCCATGTGTCGTGTCTATGAATGGTTCTTCTCTAAGTCTTCTGGTCATCATGGCGCTTTAAACAGTGATCTACGTCAAATACAAGTAAAGCTATGACATGTTTCCGAATGTGTGACTGCGATTTCGAGCCTGCCACGGGACATTTTTTTCATTACTCGAGACACAAAAAAGAGTCAAAGAATAAAGCTTCTATAAGAGGAATGCTTGCGAGGGGGAGGGGGGGGGATTTTGTTATAAAACAGCTCGGGCGCTCTTCTTCTCTTTCTTCCCTTTGCGTTAGTTGTAAACAAGGAACATCCACTGAGACTTAAGCTTTAACGACAGGTCGGCTTCCCATTGGTTATCTCGTGATCATGTGATAGGTAAGCTGACGTCATGCCTTTTTCGCGTCACAAGGTGCCGCGCCGTATTCTATCCTATCTTCAAAGAATGAAACGCCAGCTGTAATCAGATTTCTTTAAACAAGATAAATGAGACATTATGCCTTTGTTTGACCAAAAGTTTGCCAACTTAATCATAATTTAACCAGCCTTAAGGCCACTGTTTCGAGCAGCCATTGTTAATCGTTGTCTGCGCGTCCAATCTGCGGCCTTGTATCAGTGTCAGCCCGGGTGCGATAAACTGGTCAGTGAAGAAACTCCGGGTCAAGTCCCCCTCCCGCCGCATCCCATACATCACGATTTGATGAGACGGCGATTGCAAAGTAAACCATTTACAACTGTGTCTGATTTACGAATGACTATTGTTGGCCTATCACTGTAAGCGCCAGCCCTTTATGCTAAGTTAAGTGGACAGATGGGCGTGGTTGGGGTGTTTTCTATCACCCTGGTGCCCCCTCCCCGCCCTAACTCCCAAGTGCAGTGTCCACGCAAAATGGCCAAACTGACAATAAATCAAGGCAGTCGGCAGGCCAGTGAATTGATAGAGAAAATTAGGGAGGGCAGCAGGAAAGAAATGGATGTTTACATAAGTAATTGGGGATAATGCCATGTAATTGAGTCAGGGCGTCTGTACGGGTCGCAGTCACACAAAGATGATGGCAGAAGCTGATTTGATGACCTCTGATCCGCACACATCTGCGATACGGTGAAATAGGGGACTCCGGGGGACGTCGCATAAGCTTTGTATATGTCCTCTATCGGCATTAGCCGCCATAGCTCATACAAATAGATCTTGATTCCACCTATAGTGGTTTCCGAAAAACAAATCACTCTATCAGAACTCGGCATTGTTCAAATAAGCCTTCTTCATATTTCGTTTGATAAGGGTTATAATTTAAGGGCGAGGAGGGAAGGGGGTGTGTGGGGCAGCAGCGTTGAGGCGGTGTTGCCCTCTATGAAATGACCTGTGAAACCTTTTCGGTCTAGCTCAATATCATTTTAGCGAACAACGGAAGTAATGGTTAATGTTGTCTTTTTTGTGGGGGGGGGTGGAGGGTGGTTGGGAGTTCTTCAGTTAGTAAGAAATACAATATTTCGGTGTTTTAAACTTGTTCTTTTTAATAACACAATTTCGAGAATTATGTACATGTATATCCAAATTTTCCAATCACAGAAGAGGAATAAAATGAAAAACTGTCAGTAAATAACGTCTGAAGGAATGAGAAATGTGTTCACGCTTATCGCATTCAAGTGAAGGTGGCCTTGGGCAACGAACTCATTTCATTCATAAATACATTATAAATTGAGATGAAAATACTGCGCACTTCGTAGAGAACTGATTTGAAGTGGTCAAAGAAGAAAGTGAAGCAGATTGTGTACTCACTGTGTGTGTTCCCCGACATGCGAATACTAAATACTTCAAATATGCCATCGCCGTAATCAAAATAAATAAATATTCTTTTGCCAACTGAACGAGAAACTTTATTCTAAAGGCGAATTATTAAGCACTAGGCGAAAACATAATATTGTTAAAATCACTTTCTCTCTTAGAGTAGAATTTTTTTTAAAAGTTTCAGCCTCACTTTAATTTGCTTTTCCTTTACAGAAAAGACATTGTTCAGATTTCTAGACCTTCCTGAGAATTATTTTGCCAGTATGAAACCTTTCTAGAAAAAAACACACAGCTTTGCTACTTACTCTCTAACTCAGCATCCCCCCTCCCCTCCTACCGCGACTCTCACCAAGAATAGTGCGTAACTGAAGCTGGTAATTTACATGGACATTCAGCG
Organism: Protula sp. h YS-2021; assembly: GCA_949752745.1. Classification (NCBI taxonomy): domain Eukaryota; kingdom Metazoa; phylum Annelida; class Polychaeta; order Sabellida; family Serpulidae; genus Protula; species Protula sp. h YS-2021. The sequence goes on along the minus strand of OX457027.1, from coordinate 40,716,498 downwards.
TTTATAAAATGACTAGGTAAGATTTTGCATCCATGCGTCATCCTTTATAAAAAGCAACACACGCATTTGCCTGTGCTGGTCTATTTGGCTTATGCAAATATGGCACATATCATTTATGTAAAGCCCAGTGTGGCTGTCGGCAGATGCGAGAGGCTTGTGTGCAAGTGCTGCTGCAGACCTTGCGCCGTGCATTTCGTGGTGAAAAAAATCACAGTTTTTTGTTTGTTTGTTTGTTTGTTTGTTTTTTGTTTCACGTTTTGAAAATGAAGGCGAAAACAAAAAGCGAGGTGCGCAACTTAAGATCAAGTACTCCATCTCTGCGAAATTTGGGAGTCCTGGGGCTAGTCATGGCTATGGTTAGAGGAGCAGTAAAGACAGAGTGACTGACCAGTAAAGAGGGGAAAAAAAGATCCGAAACACTGACCCCGTACAACTTCAATATATTCTCTGCAAGCCTTGGACTTACCAAGTGTCAATAAATGCGAAAAGCTATTCTGTTATAATTTCAATATTTCATACGTTCTTGTGACTGGAATATGTTTGCTTGTTGCATAATTCGATATGTCAAGTATGTGATTTACTGACTTGATGGCTGGGCAGTTGGGCGGGATATGCATAGATGTCTGCGTCGCATCCCACCCAAGAACATGGCTGTTTTACTTGTACATGCAATGATAGTAATGAATTCTTTCCACTTTATGTGTTTCCAGGCTGAGCCGGGCGGACTTAAGTGCGAGTCTGTGTTATTCCTGTCGCTTGGTTATTAAAGATATGGTAAGAAAATATGCGTAATCTTATGTCTCGTATTTATGTCTCCCTAACCGAGGGGGGACATACAGGGTTTGCATGTTCTGTGTTTGTGTATGTGTCAGTTTGTTGTTAACAAAGTGTTGTGCAAGATATCTCTAAAACAAGTCGGATTGACTTTAAACTTGTTATGTGTATTCCTTGGACGGTTTTGACAACTTTTGACGCCTGTTACATTATTAAGGAAGGCGTGTGACGTCATACGTAAAAATCTTGTGTGCCCAATTGCTCAGCCGCTGAACATCGCAGAAAGTTCAAACTGGGAGGGATTCTTTCTTGGTAGATGTCAAATTTTGTCAATTTTTTTTTGCAACCAGAACGACCGAATATGGCATATGGCGCCATTACGTAAAATATGTAGCTATTTTAAACAAAATGTTTTGTGCAAGATATTCGGAAAAAAGAGGTTGGATCGACTTAACACTTGGTATGTTTATTCCTTGAATTGTTCGGTGGGTTCTGTCATTATATGTCTACCCTAAGGGAGACATATATAGCATTTGGTGTGTCCGTCCGTCTGTCCGTCCGTCCGTCCGTCCGTCCGTCCGTCCGTCCGTCTGTCCGCAGTGAGTTCTTATGAAATTAATGAGTCGATTTTTCTCAAAACATACATACGTATCGGGGTACATGTCTAGATGATGCCCGTGTTATTTTTTTTTTATTTTCGTTTCCTCAAAAATTCTATTTTTGGCAAATTTTTGAACATAGGGGGTGGGGGGGGGTTTCGTGCATTTTTTTCACTTTGGGAGGCTATATCTCCAAAACAGTTTGTTGGATTAGGCTGAAACGTGGCAAGAACAACACACATATAGTGCAAATGTTTACTGCGAAGTTTTTCTTCATTTCCGCTAAAAATGTATTTTTGGCGAATTTTTTAATTTTTTAATTTGAACTTCTTTTGGCCATATTGTTGCGATATCTCCGAAACGGTCTGTTGGATTAGGCTGAAACTTGGCAAGAACAACACACATATAGCGCAAATGTTTACTGCGAGGTTTTTCTTCATTTCCGCTGAAAATGTATTTTTGGCGAATTTTTAAATTTTTCATTTTTAACTTTTTTGGCCATATTGTTGCGATATCTCCGAAACGGTCTGTTGGATTAGGCTGAAACGTGGCAAGAAGAACCCACCTATAGTGCAAATGTTTACTGCGAAGTTTTTATTCATTTCCTTTGAAAATGTATTTTTGGCGATTTTTTTAATTTTTGAGTTTTTTTCCTTTTTGAGCCATATTGTTGCGATATCTCCGAAACAGTTTGTTCCATTAGGCTGAAACATGGCAAGAAGAACCCATATGTAGTGGAAATGTTTACTGGGAAGTTTTTCTTCATTCATTTTCTGTAAAAATGTATTTTTGGCGATTTTTTTTCAATTTTTGGGGCTCGCCAATGTTGTATTTTAAGCAGGGATTTTTTTCCACGTGACTGATTGGGGGCGGGGGAGACATATCCGTTTTTGTTTTAACAAAAACACTGGCCAATCTAGTTCTTTGACGTGTTACGTTATTGAGGAAGGTGTATGACGTCATTGCGTAAAAACATTTTGCGTACAATTTCTCATCCGAAAGATTCTTTCAATTTTTTTTTTCACGAGTATGTCATTGCGTAAAATATGATTAGGTTTTAAACAAGATCTTATATGCAAAATATCCTGATAACGGAAAGTCATATCGACTTTGAACTTTATATGGCCATTTTTTTTGGGCAATCGAACGGCTCTATCAGCCATTGACGCGTCTGACGAAATTATGACATCATAAAGTGAAAATCTTATTTGCAAGAGTTTTCGGCCGCTGAACATCGGAGATTCTGTACAGTTGGTGGGATTGTTGCTTGGCAAGTAGGGAAGATTCTGCTAAATTATCTTGCAAAGTGCGCAAGCGAAGAACGCAAATGACGTCCCTGCGTAAGGTGGTCTTCAATCACAGCCTCGTGCACAAAATATATCTTTATTTAAAAGTGGGATCGACTTCAAGCTTGGTTTAATTTTTTCGTAGATAAGTTGAACGGTTTTTCACAACTTGAAATGAGCACGGGAAGTAAATGGATGGCGTTTGAGGTCATTACGTGAAAATGTTATGTGTTACGCTATTCGTTCGGAAGGTCGGGCGGTTGTGTCAACTTATGACGCGTGTTACGTCATTTAGGAAGGCGTTTGACATCATTGGCTCTTTTTGTTAGCTTCGTATTGTGAATAAACTTGTGTTGTTAGTTACACTGTCCCTTAACTCCGTGTTTGTGCACGGCTCACTGAATGGGGTCTAGGAAATTTATAGTAATTTTAGATAAAAGTGTGTATTTCTCCTAGAACTCCATTGCAATAACAGTTGGAAGACTCAATTGCAATACTAGACAACAGTTGAAGTCCCCGATATTTGATTGCAATTGTAGATCATAGAGTGTCTGCCCACATTTAAATTTCACAAATTTGATTGAAAGAAGTGAAGTCCTCGGATGCTGATTACAATTGCAGTTAAAAGAACATTTGTTATCTTTAAAACATTAGAACCTTGGGGGGGGGGGGGGGCGTGAGCACACAAACAAAAAAAATAGAAATAAAAAATAAAGGAAAGAAATTGGGGGCGGGAGGAGTTTTCTGGGGGAGTTTTCCTGGGGGAGGGGTTCCAGGGGGAGTTTTCCTGTTCCCACTGAATAGTATTACGTAATGAATTCTTCGTCCAGGGGTTAATTCCCTTCCTATTGCAAGTCCGTACTAAGAAATATGAGTCTGCCATTCAGAGATGTGTGTGCGGAAACGGTGAGCGAATAACATTCCTGAAACTGAACTGAAAAACTGACATAGAATGTTGTATATCGTTACATATTGCAGGCTTCTGATTTGATGGCCATTCCTGTGAATAATTTTGTGTTTTCTCAAAATTTAGTATGATGAAATGTGACTATATTTGCAGAAAAAAGTTAATCTTAGGGAAAATTTGTATTGCAGAAACATGGATTTGGTCGGGGATGTTTTTGTTTGCAGAAACAAGAAATTATATATAGGTCTCAATGGAAAGTGTACGATATATCCCTGAACACGGATATTCTGTGTGCATCGGCCGCTCTTATTTCTTTCTCTTGGCTTCTAAAATTTTGTTTTAATTAAATAGATGTTGATCATGTTGATCAGCTGAGTCAAGAAATGTTTTATTTTTTCTATTCTTTATTTATTAATTTACCAAAGTATCGTATTTAAATTTTTTTACATTATAAATGAGACGAAAATATCTACTAAAGTAGCTAAATAAACCTAGAAAAATCGCTAACACTTAAACAACTTAAAACACACTGTCACCTTTTCTGTCCCTCACAGTGACAATTACAAATTCTCAGAAAAAATAAAAAGGAGGGATAATACACCATTTTAAATTTGCACAGGTTTCTGAATATTCACTTTTTTCATTTACATTTTATTGCAACAAGATAGACTGGGGTGACATCTAGAATTACGCTGCACTTTTGCCTTGAAACACTTGCATCTATTTGACTGACACCTTTTCTGTCCCGCACAGTTACACTTAAAAAATCCCTGTACCCCAAAGGTAGACTCGTGCTGAATAGCCTGTCGCAAAGAAACCTCGGTGGTGATATTAACATCGTTTTCAGTAAGTAACTTTTGACTACACAAATCAAACTGATTTCTGGAGTATTTACCCTTCAAAATGCCACCTAACGGCAAGAATATTATCGTTCTGATTGCGATCCCGGATTATGCCCAAAATATTTTGGGGATCACCGCGTCCCCTGTCAACTAATGGGGCAGGAATTGTGACATTGTCACCCGGTTCCCCCGCCACAATTACTACTCGGCTGCGTTTCAGTACTCTTTCTGCGTGTTGCATTTGAGCTTCGGAAGCTTTTTTGCGTTTACTTAAGCTGTTGTGTTTCCTGAATGCTATTGGAGATACGGGTTCATCAGCTGGCACTAAAGCGCCTTCTGTTGGCGTCGAGGCGCTATCAAAGGTACTGAGTCACTATTTAGGCTCTCTGAAGGCGTAACAATGTTATCCGAGGGCGCAGTGGCGCTTTCTGAAGGCCCAACGGCGGTATCCAAAATCGCAACTGTGGTATCCGAAGGTGCAATGGTGCTTTCTGATACAGAGTGGGATCATCAGGCTGATTTTTTTCTTAATGATTTTTTTTGCACATCTCCACAGAGATATCGTATTTTCGCAGCAAGTGGTTTTGTTTTGGTGTCTTTGATTCAGTGTTTTTTACTTTAATAATGCCACTGATCTTGATCTTGATCTTTCTTTGCATTGTACTGTCCACGTAATTCAGCAGTAAAGCGTCTATCGTTATCCGTTTCCATTATTATATTAACATAACTCGTTCTGTGTCATATTTAATGAATGATCATGATGAGATTCTGCCCCCTTTTTATACTCAATACGATAATCTCATCACAGGCCGGAATAATTCGGCTCCAAATAATAAATTAAATCCATCACAAACCAGAGTACTTCATCCCATTTGATATGTTTTATTTAGCCATGATGAAAAAAAAAAAAACAATCTGCATCGTAATATCTTTTACCTAAAAGAAGTCTTTGAACAGTTAATTAAATGTCCCCCCCCCCCTAAGGGAGATATATATAGCATTAGGTGTGTCCGTCCGTCTGTCTGTCCGCAGTGAGTTCTTAGGAAATTAATGACTCGATTTTTCTAAAAACATAATACATATTGGGGTACATGTCTAGATGATGCCCGTGTTATTTTCTTTTCGTTCCTTCAAAAATTCTATTTTTGGCAAATTTTTTAACATGCGGGGGGGGGGGGGGGTTCGTGCATTTTTTTCACTTTGGCAGGCTATATCTCCAAAACAGTGGATAAGGCTCATACGTCGCAAGAAGAACCCATATATAGCGCAAATGTTTACTGCGAAGTTTTTCTTCATTTTCTGTAATAATGTATTTTTGGCGATTTTTCAAATTTTTTATTTTTAAGTTATTGAGTCATATATGTAGCGATATCTCCGAAACAGTTTGTTGGATTAGGCTGAAACGTGGCAAGAAGAACCCACATATAGTGCAAATGTTTACTGCGAAGTTTTTCTTCATTTTCTGTAAAAATGTATTTTTGGCGATTTTTTTTATTCTTTGGGCTCGCCAATGTTGTAATTTTAAGCAAGGAATTTTTCCCACGTGATTGATTGGGGGCGGGGGAGACATATCCGTTTGTGTTTTAACAAAAACACTGGCCAGTCTAGTTTTACAAGAGCTTGATATAAGTTTGAAAACCTGCCACTTTGCTGTTGTTGTAGATGGAGTACGAGAGTTTGCCGCCGTACGTGTTGGAGGGAGCGGGCAGACGAACACGCCGGTGAGTAACAGTCACGTGACGCTCGGCTGTCCATGCGCGCATGCTGAGTACCGGTCACGTGTCACATGCCAGTCCCTGCACCCATACTGAGTACCGGTCACGTGACGCACGCTTGTCCCTGCGCAGATGCTGAGTACCGGTCACGTGTCACATGCCAGTCCCAGCACCCATACTGAGTGCCGGTCACGTGACGCACGCTTGTCCCTGTGCACATGCGCTGTTCTTGTCCATGCTTCCAAACCGCTGTTTAGTGTTATTCTTTTAAAATACCGTGGCATCTTCGCTATAACCCCGTGCCTGGGACCAAGAAGTTTTATTTTAGATATTGGCAGTAATAACAAACAATAGTTTGGGGTTAATTTAAAGTATCGCAAAAAGCTAATCTGTGAGAGAGTAGTAAATTCGAAGCTTGAAGCACTTTCTTTTACCGGTACCCTGCTTCGTCCCTTCTTTTGCCTTTGGATGCCTGCACTTTGGCCGGCTGTCCTAAGGTTTCTGTAGCAATCGTTTACACGCAACGGACCTATTTGTTAGACGTTGTCCGCACTTACAGATACTTCCATTGTCCTTCAAAACGCCAGCTCTGTCGGGCGTTTATTCAACTAAGAATTTTCCTGAGTGATGTCTACTGTTAATTTTCACAAAGTCATCTTTCTGTGATACTGTTTTAAAAAAGGGAGCAAAGTCACTTTATGTGGTTTTTTAATGTTTTTAATATTTGAACAGTCAGAGCTGCCTTTTAACTTTGGTTTTTTTTTATTTCCCGAAAAAAAAAGAAAAAAAGGAAGCACTGACTGCCTGGTTTCCGCACCACGAATGTGTGACCTTTGATCTCTTGTGTTCTTTATGTTGCAGTAAAGAAATGAAAGAAGAGATTGCTGAGTTTCTGTTGGAGGAGACCACGTGACACTGACACGCTTACGACCGAGGCTGTGACCTAGCGTTTCGAATTCTTTGATGTACAGGCCATGTGGCTATCTGCACCCGAAAATGAGACGTGGGGTTTCGAATTTAACGAATGACCGTGTCCGGCCGTTCGCGGAATGGCATTGTGACGTGTTCGACGCAAGGAGAACCCTTCTGTGGAATTGCTCTTATCTGTAGGACGGCCATTATTCACATCGCATTGACCTGCTTCAATAGATTGATGTCTTTCTACTGTGTTTGCTTGTCTGATAAAACTGCTTTGTGCATAATGTCCACTTATGACGTGCATCTTATTACCGTATGCAGATTATTTATCCTTCGGCGGGTTGCAGGGAAGGGAGGGGGGAGGAGGCTGCAAAAGTAGCATTTTTATCACGAAATAAGCTTGTAACATAATAATCACGCCTTTCATATGTGAAGCGCGATTGCTCAAAATATCGCGATTTATTTTATCACGATGCGAGTAGTATAATAAACAGTATTATTGAATCAATTCAGAAGAGCGGAATCGTTTGACCCTGGCAGATCTTCAATCTGACAACAAAAATTACACTAAAAAAATTTTTAAATAAAATGTGTAGTTTATACGTTTGCTGTTGAGATTCTATTGTTGTTTCATTTTGTTTTACAAATCTATGTAAATGGGAAAAGATCAACCCTTCATTAAAATTGATTGAACTTGAGTTCAGGTTAATTGGGAGGGGGAATTTCACATAAATAATTGATCCGTGTCTTATATTATAAAGAACCAAATAAACCCTTACAGAAATCAAAGTCGTGTTGTTCTCCAGGCTTGCAAAAGGTTATCGTGTTTAGGACAGACTGCTGTGTCTGTGACGTCATTTCCTTACCAGCGTTCTCTTTCCATTTTCTTTGTGTTTTTCAGCCAAGGTGACCATAGGCCACCTGGCTCTGTAACAGTGGGGAAGATCGCGGGAGTGAGCTGTCCGTCCATCCGTCAAACTTCCTCAATTTGATCGGTGTTTCGAAAAAAAAAAACATATCGTCCTTGGTTTTATTGAAGAATCGTCACCAATTTGGCACACACACACACAGATATATATGGTATCTACCCAAAAGTTCCCCGACCATAAGGTCCCCGCCCATGAGGTCCCCGCCCAAAAGGTCCCCGGGGAATATTAGTATAAAATTTCTCTAATAATTTCAATTTTTTGTAAATTTTGGGCAGTATGTTCGTGAGTTTTTAAGATACTGAGATGTGGATGTGCTGCAACTACTGATCCTATTGAACTGAGGAATTAAACAAAAGAACAAATCCAAGAATGCACACTTAACTTGACCTAACTTTTACCTGAGCTTACATTTTGAGTACTTTCTAATTCGGATTACGATTGAGGATTAATAATTAAGTTGTGAATCCACAACCAAGAAAAATAATCCGCTGTGTAAACCATTGATCTTAAAACATCACCGTAATCATCCTCGACTTAAGTTTTACCTGAGATTAAATTTTTAGTAATTTCTAATTCGGATTACGAATGAGGGTTAAGGATTAAGTCGTGATGCACAGTTTTTTGCAACTTATAGAGATTATTTATATTTAACAGATATTTCCAATTAATTAGTCTTGGTTGAGATGAAGCATAAGTAATATATTGGCAATGTTTGACCTTTTAGACAACCTCTATAGTGACAGAGATATGATGTAAAATATTGTTTTTAAGTCTTCTTTTTATAAATATATCAATTATTGGGTTTATATGTTGACTGTTGATCAGATTTCACCGTTTTTTTAATATAATAAATAATAAAAGAAAAACACGCATAAATCATAATAAAATATAGCGATGATAATGATAAAAACATAGGCATCGGAGATGCAGCCGATAGCGGTTACATCACTGTGGTCCAGTTACTCTTTTGAAATACCGCCCGGACAAAAAAAATATACAAGGTGCAACGGATGGAGCGACGGACGGATCCTTGCACATCTACACTATATATACTTTCTTCCTGTAAGGTTCGGTTAAGATTCGATGAATAGTTTTTGAGATATCGCCCGGACAAGAAAAAGTTTGAAGTGCGACGGGCGGACAGACGAACGGACATGGGACAAATTGAACCCCCTGCTACACATCTGCATTACATATACTTCCTTCCTGTAAGGTTTGGTGAAGATCCAATAAATAGTTTTTGAGACATCGCCCGGACAAGAAAAAAGTTTAAAGTGCGACGGACGGACAAACCAATGGACACGGGCCAAATTGAACCCCCCATCCCCATTCATATCTATACTATATATACTTTCTTCCTGTAAGGTTTGATGAAGATCCGATGAATAGTTTTTGTGCTATCGCCCGGACAAGAAAAGTTTAAAAGTGACGGACGGACAGACAAGGGACAAACTGAACCCCTCGTTGCACATCTCCACTATATATACTTAGTTCGTGTAAGGTTTGGTGAAGATCCGATGAATACTTTTTGAGATATCGCCCGGACAAGAAAAAAGTTTAAAGTGCAACGGGCGGACAGACGGACGGACAAGGGACAAATTGAATCCCCAGTTGCACATCTCCAATATATATACTTCATGAGGTATCCGGACATAACGGCGACGGCCATAACGGAGAAGACCAAAACGGCGACGGCCAAAACGGCGATGGCCAAAACGGCGACAAGTGCAACCCCGGACAAAACGGCGACGGAGCTTTTTTTTTTAATTTATGCTTTAAAACGCTTATTAAAACAAAACAAAAAATAACAACATTGCCAACATAGTTTATTTAAACATCAGAGATAAACAAATTTGAACACAGTGCTGCATTTCTCCCAACTCGCCCTTCCTGCCCTCCCTTACCACCTCCTTCCTGTCACTTGTCACTGTATCAGTAATCTGTTCAAGGAACGATGTACTCACTTACCTTTTTTCAGGTAAAACTGAAAATTATATTCTCAGGTAAAATAAAATTTAATCTTCTCTTTCATTGGTGTGGATTCGTATATAATAACAGCATTTCACATAACCGATACAGACAAGGATTAGCTCATTGAGGCGATTAAATTTCATCAGTCTTTCATTGCTGATAATCCGAAGTCCTTTTAAAGGCATTTTTATTTTTGTCTTTTATTGGCGTGGATTCACGTGCAATAACGGATTAGTGGACACAGTCACTAAATGCAATTGCCTTTCAAAATGTACTTATTTACCCCCCCCCCCCCCCCCCCCGCCCTCCACACGATGGATTATCGTAAATTGCAATTAGGAATATATGGGAAAATAAGTGTTAAATTATCCATTTTATTTTGCCTTTATAAAATTAAACATTGGTTCAAATTATACTTATCTTCAATTAGAAATGAATTGCTTTATCTGGCAACACTATTCTTTGTATTTTGATTTTCAACATTAAATTATTGATCTTCATCGCCGTTTTGTCCAGGTTTGCACTTGTCGCCGTTTTGGCCATCGCCGTTTTGGCCGTCGCCGTTTTGGTCTTCTCCGTTTTGGCCGTCGCCGTTTTGGCCGTCGCCGTTTTGTCCGGGATTCACTTCATAATGATAGTAGTAAGAATGTTCAGGGACATTGTGACGAGCCAAAATCTAGATAATGAAGTATCAAACGGCTTGTAGGCTCGCCTAAAAGTGGGTGTAGCATTTTTAAAAAAACTAAATTCCTTTCTGAACATCCTTAAAACTTTCAAACGGCGGCATGATGCCAATTTTTGGAGGTCCGCCAAGATAAAGTTGAAGAAAAATGACCCGAAGAGCATTCTTAAGAAATTCAACCAAACTGTAACAGGCAACGCATTTTGAAACACGCCAAACTAAAACATTTAAAGTACCGCCAATTGGCACTGTTTTATCGACAACAAAGGCATTTTTAAAGGGATGACCACCTACGGAACATTCGTGCATAATTTGAAAACAATCGGATTAAAATTGTGCGAAAAGAGGCATTTTTAAATTTGGTTGACAAAAAAACTTTAAGAGTGAATCACCTAGAGAATATTTGTGCAAAATTTGAAAGGACTCCGATCAAACTTCTGGAAGAAGTATTTTGAAAATTGGCTGCCAAAGAATTTCAGAAGGGCGCCAATTTTTCAAAAGAAGGCCACCAAGGGAACATTCTTAACAAATTTGAAAGGAATCTGTTCAAGATTGTGGGAGAGGGAGCATTCTCAGTAACAGTTTACATACGTACACGTAGACAGCGGATGCCCTTCTCAAATCACACAAAAACCAGGAATGCTTACGCGAAAAAAACAGCCCTTTTAATATTAATTGTCTGCTACAGACGATTAGTATTATTTATTCGATGCATTTTAGGTTGCAGCGGTCAGTTCTGTCCGATCTTTCAAAATACTTACGGGAGAGTAGGGATGTTAAGACAAAAACTTGTTTGATAGATTATCAAATGGTAGAATCCATGTTTTTAGGTGTCCATGCCATTTTGCTACCGGTCACTTTGCCACCGACCATTTTGCCAGCACCCCGTACCACTTTGCAACCGAAGGTCTAGTGTTTCGATAACTTTTTCATTTATTTATGTCTTGATATCAATGTTTAGGTTTTATCTCGAGTCGGAATTGTCAATTACTTTTGGGATAAGGGGATTAAGACTGTGTATGCGTGAGCCTTGGGGTTATAATAAGTGAGGGCAGACTGAGAAATTTTTGAGGGGCATGGGAATTCATTGCATTAGGTTGGGACGTTGATTTATGTGGTTCGGACTTTTGGTAAATTTATGATTTGCAGAAAGCAGCAGACTGAGCAGGTCCGGAGTAGAAGCTTTCAGTAGATTAGGGGAGTATTTGGGGATTAAGTAGGAGGCGCCGTTGTTGAGTCTGTTAGTCTTCAATAAAGCAATCCGGAGTAGAACTTGTCGTTAGACTAGCGAGGTTCAGGGGATTAAGTACGTTAAACACCATATAAACAAACGAACAATTACGGTGGAACCTCGGAAAACCGGACAGTGGTGGGACTGGCAATATTTGTCCGGTATTTCGAGTTGTCTGGATTTGCGAGTATTTGTATTTTTAACTCAGTTTGTGATGGTGTAAAATTAAAATACGTGTAACCCTAGATGAATGAATTTATTGATAAACCTGAATCAGTGTCATATATATATCTAATAACTGTACAGGCAAATACATTAATATACATATATACAGAATCCATTAGATCTTAGGAAAGAACTGTTTAATTGAAGTCTGTTTTTTTTCTTTAAATTCATGTCTCTCTGATATAAACCTTTAAGGAATGCAAGAGTTCTGTCATTTCTGGCAAGTTCTTTGCACATGAGTATCCAATAATATAGTGGGTAAAGAATTAGCCCTGCACATCAAGAGATAAAGTACATGCCTATTCGCCCCCGCGACTCTAAGTGCAGTGCTCAGTGGCTTATGGGTTTTTTCTTGGCACTTTTTGTCAATAGTGATGGTAAACACAGAGGCACATCTCGCAATTTGCCAGACTGGATATTATGCAATAGATAAACATTCACCCCTTGCTAGGACAGTCCGGTATTTTGAATATTTTTATACACAAAAACCTCAATTTGGGACTGGAGATGTCTGGTATTCGGAATTCCGAGGTGTTGGTTTTTCCAAGGTTTCGTTAATACACAAGTCTATGGAAATTTAAACGGGACTGAGAAAAGCTGTCCGGTTTTAGTAAGATGTTCCTACAGGTTCCTACAGGTCCTACAGATGACCTACAGGTTTCACTGTAGGTTTTCTTGCTATTCGCCAAAAATTGGACAAAATATTGACAAAAAACTCCTGAAAAATAACCTGACTGTCTTGAAATTTCACGCATAGGTAGCAGGAATTATTGCGTACCTGTCAATTACTTCATCGGGCTGGTTTTGTCACATCATTTTTGGACGATGTTCCAAAAATTGGCCAAGTGGGGAACATTTAAAAACATTTTTAGGCAATTTTCCAAAAGCCTTTTCGTCCACAGTCTCGATCGGATTGCCTTCAGATTTTGCACGGATTTTCACTAGGCAGTCCGCTTTTGAGTAGTTACTTTTTTGGCAATCCGCCAGAAATTGGCTAATTGGAGGATATTAAAAATTTTTGTGGTGGCCAATTTCTTCAGGGTTTTCCGTTCATAATTTTGATTTTATTGCCTTCAATTTTTTGCATAAATGTTCATTAGTCTGTCCTCTCTTGAGAAGTAACTTTTTTGACGGCCACTAAAAATTGGCTAAATGGGCAGGGGGCATTTTTTGTAGCCAATTTTACAAATGCTCCTCCTACAACTTCAGAGGGCCTTCACATTTTGCATAGATGCTCACTGGGTGGGCCTCTTTTGAAAAGTTACTTTTATGGCGATCCGCCAACAATTGGCTAAATAGAGGGCATTTAAAAACTTAATCAGACAATTTTCAAAATGCTTCTTCTCCCACAATTTAGACCGGGTTCCCGTAAAATTTTATACGAATGTTTCTTGGATATTTCCCTTTTGAAAATTACTTTTCTTGGCGACTCTGCAAAGAAATGGTCAATTATCGCTATTTCAAGTCTTTTTGTTTTTTTTAAAGGCGTTGCCAGCTGCAGTGTGATTGGATTCATTCTTTTAAAATATTACTTTTTGTGTAATGTTTTCTCTAACATTTCTTGATTACGTCCCACTTTGCCTGCGGTCCACTATGCCTACGGTCCACTTTGCCTACGATTTGGCATTCCCAGTTTGCCTACGATTTCATAGTTCCAGTTTGCCTACGATTTGTCAGTGCCAGTTTGGCTACGTTTTTGCGGCCCCATTTTCCTACAATTTCCCCGTTAAAATTGCACTTCTTTCGCGATAAAATGGTCATAGAAACATACTCCGGAATACTCGTTCGAAAAGTTTCTGCACACAGGAACAATAAAAGAAATTTCAATACATTTCAATCAATGTCACATAGTGTCATAAACTGCCACACTGGTGGAGTACAATAATCCCCAGGATTAAGCCGACTAAAGCTACACACAGTAGTATGAAAACGTTGGTTCTACCGCAAGTGCGGTAGAACCAACGTTTGGTTCTGCTGCAGAACCAATGTTTTGCATTGCAGCAGAACCAACGTTGGTTCTGCTGCAGAATCGGCAGATGGTAGACAGACGGTCAGACGGACAGACGGACAGACGATAACTTTTTTTTTCCCATTTCCCACACTCTCATGCATACACACATATACCAACACCATGATAAATTGTTTTGCTTATTTTGTAATAAGTGGCGGCCGCTCTGAAAAGAGCAGCCTGGAGTTGAAACTCCTCACTCTTTTTGCTTCCAGTCTAGTAGAAGACTACTGTTTGTTGTACTGGTCTGGCACATGAGGTCATCTGCTGAGAGTTGAATAAGAAGTGGTCTGTTGTCAAACCACATGTAAAACATCTCAGCGTATATCTGTCTCTCAGCGCGGAGTGGCAGGTCCAGATGAAGGCGCAAAAGAGACATGTTTGATGTCCACATCCTGCTGCTATGACCCGGTCTGGGGACAGCATGCACCCACATCCAATGCAAAATTGGATGTCTTCCTGTAGGAAGTATCGACCCCAGGCCGGGTATTCATCCTCTTCAGTCTTTGATGGAATGTCTTCTCCTAGAACAGCAGATCTGAAGTAGGCCTGCCTGTAACACCCGTCTTCTATGTCTCTAATGCGTTGCCCAATCATAGCCCCTCTATGGAAGTATATCGGAATGCACAGCGCAGCGGCTTTAGCTGGATCCGGCAGCAGATGCAAAAACGACTGTCTCTCAGACGGATAGATTGGTGGTGTTACTTGAACAACCACCTCTCTAATCTCTCTTATTATGCGTGAATCGTCAATCGCGGCTAGAACTTCCATGTCAGCAGGCAGTGGTAAATTGTGGAAAGCTGTGAAGATAGTACATATATATAGGGTAGAAAACCAAAATGACGTCATTGCAAAATGATGTAAAGATGGAAAAAAGTTAACGTCTAACCCCCCCCCCCCGGGACAGACTATGTACCGACCCCCCCCCCCCGGGACAGACTATGTACCGACCCCCCCCGGGACAGACTATGTACCGACCCCCCCCCCGGGACAGACTATGTACCGACCCCCCCCCCCCAAGAGAGCAAAAAAAAAAAAAAAAAATTGTGCTGAATCAGCTTGATGAAATCGTTGATTCAGCATGATAAAATCGTATATAAGTGTAGTGTCTCGAGGCTCAGACACCGTCAGACATAGACAGACATCATTAGACACATCATGGACAACACACCAGCTACTACGACAAGTAAGAAAGTGATGCGAGAGGGCAGGGTAGTGACACTAACGACAGAATGTTATAAGTGTTGGGTGTGGTTGGAGTACCCAGGTCAACCACACAACTGTCCAGTGCACCACAACGCACCACGGCATTACTGCTGCAAAACCTGTGGTGGATTGCTCTGGTATAAGTTTACTGCAAGATTGCCAGGACCGGAGCCATGCACGGACTGCTGGTGGTGCGGTGCGACGCTGAAAAACTTCGGCTATTACAACTTTCATCCGTTCAAGTGCTCGAGAAGGCCTTTCTCCATGGAGCAGTTTTACAGATACCAGTGTGATTGTGGAAATCCCACTTGCTGGTGAAGAAGTACTAACATCTTTCAGCCCTTTTAAGGGCCATCCTATATTATGAAATGAAGCAAAACATGTCTGTGTGTGTGTGTGTGTGTGTGTGTGTGTGTGAGAGAGAATACATTTTATCACATTTCAGGTCTATTTGGCGGATGAATACCATTTGACGGATGAATACCATTTGGCAGACCATTTGACTTCACCGCTAGATGTCTCTGCTGTGCAGCAGTGCAGCTGTACAACTGTAAGTGAGACATTCATATACACAAGTAAAATTCTGCTGAGTCAGCAATTTTAACATTTTTGAAACAAGTTACACACCATATTTTGATTACATGGAAGTAGCATAAAAGCATGAGTGAAACATGTCAACTAGTCAACTAGTGATACATTCTGCTGAGTTAACACACCATTGAAGTGGTATAAAAGGAAGAGTGAAACGTGTATTTTACTTCATTTCAGTTCTAGCAGTTGAAGAAACAACAAGGATGACAGCAGTCTACTGTCATGATTGTGATGTGACATTTCAATCTCTGGAATTGTTCGTGACACACACATGTAAGAAAACTAGGATGAAACGTGCTCATGATGAGCTTGTTGAGCAGATTCAAACCAAGAGGCAAAAGACGTTACAAGATGGTGTTGACAGACCTGATCCAGTCCTCTGCTGTAAATGCGTCAAGATATTTTCATCTTTGGATGCGTTTGAGACACATGTATGCATACCTCATGAAGAACAAAGAAAGAAAGAGACAGGACAAGTAGGCAGAGGTAGAAGAGTGAGTCTTGGTGAAAACGCGCAGGAAAGACGGTTTGAGCCTGAAGATGGATCAGATTTGTTACTTGAAATGCGACAACAAGAGAATAGAATCAAGAGACATTTGCTAGAAACGTTAAACCGTGGCATGAAATGGTACATTGTGGTACATGCACGCTTCAAGAAAATGACACCAAATGTTGAAGGTGTGATGGTAGAACAAGTGGATAATGCCTTCATCAGTAGTCCGACATATGCAGCATACAATCCAACGGATATTGAGAAGGACTTACCAGAAGCCTATAAAGAATTGTTTACCAGGTTTGATGAACATGAGCGACAAGGCTCTGGTTGGGTGTTGGATAACATATTATTCATTGAAGTGCATAGAGCTACGTCAGCGCCACTGGAAGCGAGCAGTTTTATCCCACTACCGAAGAAAGTAAAGACTACAAAGGCGGTGTTAAACATTCAGAATAAAGACAACAAGTGCTTCTTATGGTCTGTATTGGCTCACCTTCACCCTTCAACAAGCAATGACCCACAGCGTGTGCATCAATACAAGCTATTTGAGAACGAATTGAAGGTGGAAGACATGACATTTCCAACACCGATTACAGACATTCCAAAGTTTGAAAAGGAGAACGATATGTCCATTAACGTGTTTGGATATGAACATGATGTCGTTGTTCCCATACAACTCAGTCGAAACACCAGCGCCAACAGCGTTAGAGAAATTAACTTGCTTTTGATTAGCAATGACAAGACAAGACATTACTGCCTCATCAAGAATTTTAGCAGACTGATGGCTTATCGAACAAAGCGTCAGAATGCAATATTTTATTGTTTCAACTGTCTTCATGGGTTTATGCGACAAGATCTTTTAGACAAGCATCGTGAAGTGTGTGGCAAGCATGGCGCACAACGTTTATCATTTCCCAAGGAACCCTTCATCAAGTTCAAGAATGTAGCCAAACAACAGCGAGCGCCGTTTGTCATTTATGCAGACTTTGAATGTTTCACGAAAAAGCATGAAGGAGACAAGTATCAGCATCATCGTCCAAACAGCTTTGCCTATGTGGTTGTGAGCCAGTATGAGACACGCGCTCCAGTCGTATATCGAGGAGATAATGCTGTGAAAGTCTTTTTAGACCATATGGTGAATGAGCGTGATCGTATTGTGCATGGCTTGCTACAGCCAAAGAAAATGGTGATGACTCATGAAGATGAAGAGCATTATAAGAACGCGACAGATTGCTACATTTGTCATGAGCCTCTAGGAGCAGATCATGTGAGAGATCATGACCATATCAATGGCAAATACCGCGGAGCTGCACATAGTCAATGCAATTTACAATTCCGATTTCGAAAGGATAAGCAGGATGTTGAAGATTCTTTCATCATTCCTGTCTTTTTCCACAATTTACGAGGCTATGACAGCCATTTGATCATGGAAGAAATTGGAAAGTTCAAAAATGAAACCATTACAGTCATTCCCAACACCGTTGAGAAATATATTGCATTCACCATGAGCAATCTGAAATTTACAGACAGCTTTCAGTTCATGAGTACTTCTCTACAGAAGCTGGTATCCAACCTGGCAGCAGAAGGGAAAGACAATTTTTATAACATGACGTCACACATTCACGATAGTGACCAACAAGATTTACTGTTGAGAAAGGGAGTGTACCCTTATGATTACGTGGATGAGCCATCCAAGTTTGCTGAAACACAACTGCCGTCCAAGGACAAGTTTTACAGTCTGCTCAGTGAAGAAGACATTAGCGATGAGGATTATGCGCATGCGCAGAAGGTGTGGGAGACATTCCACTGTACTACATTTGGTGAATACCATGACTTGTACCTGAAATCAGATGTGTTGCTGCTGGCTGACGTGTTTGAAAACTTTCGTCACGTATGTCTTAACACGTATGAATTAGATCCTGCTCACTACTATACAGCGCCAGGACTGTCGTGGGATGCCATGTTGAAAGCGACAAAGGTGAAATTAGAATTGATCAACGACATTGACATGTACCAAATGGTTGAACAAGGCCTACGTGGGGGAATATCTGTCATCACACACAAGTATGCGAAAGCAAATAACCCCTACGTAGCAGATTACGATCCCTTGAAACCAACCAACTACTTGACGTACCTGGATGCAAACAACTTGTATGGCTGGGCTATGTCGCAAAGCATGCCAGAAAGTGGATTTATGTGGGTGAGCGAGCCAGAATCCATTGACTTTATTGATGTGGATGAAGATGATGAGATTGGCTACATTTTAGAAGTGGATTTAGAATACCCACAATCCATTCATAATCATCATAATCACTATCCAGTGGCTCCAGAACGGAAATGTGTGAAAGTGGGAGAATTATCAAAACATAGTCAGAAGCTACGGAAAGATCTAGACATGAAAAGCAAGCCTAGTGAAAAGCTCATTCCCAACTTGTGTGACAAGAAGAAATATGTGCTTCATTATAGAAATTTACAGCAATATGTCTCACTGGGATTGAAAGTCACGAAGGTGCATCGTGCCATCATTTTTGCACAGAGCAAATGGTTGGCAAAATACATCTCCTTGAACACAGAAAAGAGAAAGTTGGCTAAGAACCCGTTTGAGAAAGACTTCTTCAAATTGATGAACAACTCGGTGTTTGGCAAAACCATGGAAAATGTAGGAAAACGCATCAATGTGGAACTTGTTCACCAGGAAAAGCGGTTCAAGAAACTTGTGGCTAAACCTTCCTTCCACAAATTTAGAATTTTCAACGAAGATTTAACCGCGGTACATTTACGCAAAGTGGATCTGCTTCTGGATAAACCCATTCAAGTTGGGTTCACCATTCTCGACCTCAGCAAAGTGCTCATGTTCCACTTTCATTACAACTACATCATGACCAAGTATCCCAACACCAAACTCTTGTTCAGCGACACCGACAGTCTATGTTATGACATAGAAACGGACGATATCTACAAAGACATGCAGGAAGATGCCGACTTGTTCGACACAAGTGACTATCCCCCAGATCATTTCCTGCATTCCAACGTGAACAAG
This sequence comes from Protula sp. h YS-2021, assembly GCA_949752745.1. NCBI lineage: Eukaryota > Metazoa > Annelida > Polychaeta > Sabellida > Serpulidae > Protula > Protula sp. h YS-2021. The sequence goes on along the minus strand of OX457027.1, from coordinate 40,697,078 downwards.
AAAGTGCTTGGGAAAATGAAAGATGAGACGGCGGGCATTCCCATTGAAGAGTTTGTTGGACTTCGGCCGAAAATGTATAGTATGATGTATGGTGGGAAAGAAAAACGTACGGCTAAAGGCATCACTCGCGCGTGTCAAAGACGGATGAAACATCAGCAGTATAGAGACAGTTTGTTCAACCAAACGCAAACGATGACTACAGGACACATCATTCGAAGTCATAACCACCAGATTTTCTCGGAGAAGTTGAGGAAAGTGGCTCTCTCTCCCTTTGATGATAAGCGATATGTGATGAGTGATGGCTATTCCACTTTGGCGCATGGGCATTACAGTATATAAGGGGGAGACACTTCAACTTTAGAGTCAGTTGAGGTGTGAACACTGAAGCGTCAACATGAAAAGATCTGCACCAACGGATATGGATACTCTAGCAGATACGGTGAAAGACATGAAAGTGAAACATCCTGATACTACCATTAAGAAATTAAAAGTGGAGATAGCACCAACACCACAGTCGTGGGATGGAATGCTTTCTCTAGGCAATGGAAAGTATATCAAGATTATGAAACAAAGTAATGAAGGTGTGGTAAACATTCGCAAATACCTCAGAGATGAGGGGACTGGAAAAAACCGTCCAACGAAAAAGGGAATTTTGCTGACAATACCTGAATGGAAAATGATGAAGAAGCAGGTGAAAGAAGTGGATAAAAGGCTTCGCAGACAAGACGACAAGTCATAACAAGGTAAAAACATGAATGCACTCATGCTGAACGGTGGTGTTTACCTTACTGTCAATGAGAGGAATGAAGTGATACTAGATTCTAAGACAAGTTATCATCGGTTTAAACCTGAAGTGTGGAAAGACTTTTGGACAGTATCTCGTCCTATCACTTGATGACCAATCCGTGTTGAAAGACCATCTAGAGAAGTTCAGGATACCTGGCTTTCTCCTGACAGTCTCAAATGAATTAGAAGTGCGTGTGACTGAGAACTGCTTAGACGTGTTTGTACAATTTCGCCAATATGACGAGCTTACAGAAAACTATGACTACATCACCCTCAACACAGTGGAATGGAACGCGTTGTTACAAGCATTGGATTGGAAAGAACCTAACGCTTGAATTCAAAGAAACAGAAATATGGCTTACACGAGGCATCAAATCCATTGAGCTGACACAACCTATGCGTGTGATGGACATTGACTTAGAAGAAGGATATGAACTGAAACTGTCTGAACATGTAACTGTTAAAGTGATAAAGTTTGGTGATGTGTGTTATGTGAGCTTTCATAGCATTTACAAACATGGATGTAATGTCTATGATACCTATATCAATTTAGATTCTAATGAATGGTATTCATTGATGAATGTATTGAAAAATGAATGTGTTTGTAAATAAAAAGTTTGTAAATAGTGTAAATAGACTTTGTAGTTAAGAGTTTGTAGTTAAGAATTTTGTAAATAGTGTAAATAGTGTAAATAAAAGTTTGTAAATAGTGTAAATAGAATTTGTAGTTAAGAATTTGTAAATAGTGTAAATAGCGTTTGTAGTTAAGAGTTTGTAAATAGTGTTTGTAAACTTTGTAAATAGTGTTTGTAGTTAAGAATTTGTAAATAAACGTATGTACAACACAATAAACAAGACAGTTGTTTGAAACTTGATTTGTTTTATTTAACAACAACAACAACTTAACTAATATAACAACAACAACAACTTAACTAATATAACAACAACAACAACAACAACTTAACTAATATAACAACAACAACTTAACTAATATAACAACAACAACATTAATAAAACAATGGTTTATAATGTCTATATACAAAATCCTTTACAATAAAATCACCATCCTTTCTTTTTAATATATTCACAATATCAAACATACTCTGACCTCGAGCTCTATGTAATATATAATAGACACAATAAAAACCACATGACGATGATATTGGCGTTTGTAATGAGATAGAATTATACATATAGTCATTTCTTAAAAACATATCTAAACGATCATCGAGAGGGAACAGTCCATAAGAGTCAAAATATTCTGCAAGGTCTTTGTCATAATACACTGCCACCCAATGTTCTCCTGGTTCATCTTGATCGTCTGTGTTGATCACATAGGCGCCGCGTTGTAAAGACGGTAACTGGTCCATGGCAAACACGCCTTGAAACAAGTCTTTGGTCATGACATCATGACTCAATATGGCATCAATCTGCTTCGTGTTCATGACTGGTAGTCGAATTGGATGCTGCGATTTGCACTGATCTCAATAATGTTGTCAAATTCAGCATAGACAATGACATTGATGGTATGTTGCAAAGCCGTAGCAAAGTTCATTTCTAGCCGCAAATTCCCATGCTTGATCAGGGGGAAATGATCATCGCCATCATAATCCGGTGTTAAGTCAAACGAAAATAAAGCATAACCTCTAGGCCAATCTTCCCGTTTTATAATGGAACTTTTCTCACCATTCAACCGATCAAACGATTTGTAAAGCGTTTCAAAAGCGTCCAGGTATTTGTTCTGTGTAATGTCAAGCTTGAGAGGTTTGGATAGAACTGGTTCACCATCCGTGTACAGTTGCATATAGTCCAGATTAAAATGTTTGAAATCATATGGATTCCTCAATACTGATCCACCAAAAGCTTCATTATGAACCAGACCAATGACAATACGATTTGGTAATTGACCCAAAAAGATGTTATCTTTCACAAAAGACTGAAATCCTGCTGGAATAGCCAAGACTTTACATTCTTTTCTAGTGATGATGATCTTGGCAGGACTTTTCATCAATGCATCTGTATGTCCTAACTGAATACCTGGACTCACCCTCACTTTGCGAATGGTTAAAAATGCCTCTTTCACTTCTACCTTATAGGTATTATCTGCAGCCATCAATACATAGTCATCTTTTTGTCTATGGAAACGCAATTTCAAACTGATACCATTCGGAAGATAACGATCCTGCTCAAACAAATCTATCCTTAAACCACCAGTAAGCATAACATCACGGCTAAGACGTGTATGCAAATAACGATGATGTAAGCCATTGTTGCCTTGCTCAGCCAAGTCACCGCCGTCGGCATTGACATGAAACCCGGATACATATTGTTCATGATTAGGTCTTTTCACCTCATAGCTATTCATTGACCCAGCAGTATCCTTATACATGAGACGCATAGAGCGCTCAGAATGTAGACTTTCTTCCGAATCATGGATGAGATGAGAGATAATACTGGTATAACCATGAGTATTGTTGCTATGCGAAACCAAACGATCATTCAGAAACAATTCAATATTAGACCATAACCCATTAAACACATCATTGATGCAAGAGACATTATCATCTGCGCCACACGCTGTTCCATCAGCCTTTAGAATGCGACATACAATATGAAGTTTGCTGTTCTTTAAATCCAGATATTCTTCTGTACTCGCAGGAATGTAGAATTCTATTGGAGCGCCTTCTCTAATGCTTGTAAGTGGTTGATAGTCAACATTGTAACTTTTCTCTACAGCAGTTTGCGTTGGTGGTACGTGAAACCATTCCAATGGAGAAAGACTACATTCACACGAATGATTATGAATGAGAGACATTTTTTTTTCTTTAAAAAATATCTTTGCGATATTTTGATGTTATCCGTCTGGCTGTTTTTCGTCTTCTGGCACGTTTCGTCGGTTGCATACGCTTTTGTTCACCAAACACACGTTCTGCTACTCGACCCGTCACATCTTTCGCGACATTCTTTGCAGCCTTCTTAAGATGTGGCGCAACGATCTTAGCCCCAGCCTTAAGTAGTGGAATAGCTTTGCGAGCCAATGATCCCAGTATTGAACCAATACCATCGCCATACTGGATTCGCGCTCCTTTGAATCCTGGTAATTCCCCGCCCACTTGACGAAGAAAATGGTTGCGATATGCAGACGGATCGTGTGTATAAGCTTTCATATTGCTTTTGGTCGAAAATGAAGTTTACAGATCACCTTTCCAGTTTGAAATGGAACATTATAGCCTGTGTCGTCCTTAATATTCATTTCTATCACGTCAAATTTGGATGTGTTTACAGGAACATAATGCGGTTCGCCGTACGTTTTCATGATAATGTCACCATCATGGCCTTGTATGCCAACAGAACGTAGTAACGGCACATAATAATCACCAACAACTTGTGGTTCACAAATGCTACAATACACATACAGTGTATAAAATCCCTGTTTCACATCCGCTTTATGTTCAGCTGTACATGTTTCAGTATACCATTGCTCTGGGATAAATCCTAAAATCTCAGCCAATCCAGCGGAAAAGGACACTTCAAAACCATAATTTAGAAATAGAAACACACGTCGTCTAATTTTATCATACTTTATCCGAATAGCTTCTTTAAGATCATCTTTCATAGAATGAGTTGCTTCTTCATTCACTGCCTGACATATTTCTTGTATGGATCTATAATAACCATAGGGAATATTGATAGTGTCAAGTGTCTCTGTCAGTGGTTGTTGTCGATACTGAATAGAATAGTCCATGTCATGTCTCATCGTTGTCCATGTATGTGGATATTGAATTTCAGCTAAAGCCACTTCATATTTTCCATTCAGATAGATGGTTCGAGGCATACGAATTTGATAATTCGAAGCCTTGTTGTTGGGATAATAGTTCATACTCGCATTGCTAGGCAAAGTGATGTAAAAGCTTGTCGACTCCATGATGGTGGGAACTAAATGGTATAGGTGCGTTGACGTTGTCTATATACTTCACGATAGCGCGCGCCATTCGACCAAGTATGCAAATGGTCTTTTACATCATGATGATGATCTAGATGATCTATGACTTCTCCTTCACAACAAGCAATTGTACATCTGATCTTCACAGGAATAGTTGATTTATCTTCCTCACAACAACAACATAGCTCTTTCAGCCATGTTAAAAATTTTCCCATCCTTCAGGAAACCGTCTTTGTTGACGTTGTTTCATTTCTGTTGTAATGTCGTCACGAGTGGTCTTTTTACTAAACATTGTTTTTGGAATATTAGCATCAACAATTTCCTGGATAAACGGATGCCAGCCATGTGGTGGTATGGCTCGTTCTTTTCTTCTTGTCGCCACCAATGCTTCTTTCATCAAATCAACCATGTTGGAATTTGCTATAATATCGCCCGTTTTCAACACAAGTTCATTCTTCTCTGACCATGTCGTACCATATTTCTTCAGTTCGGCTAAAAGTTGTGTTATTTTTCCATGATAGATAGGTTGAAAATGACTTAAAAATAACTTTTCTGGCTTTTCAGGTGGTGATGATGATGAGGGCTTTTGCTGCCTAGACTGACTTGTTCGTAAATGACGACCAAGAAGTTGAGATATTTCTATAGCCTTTTCACGTGTTCGTTTCCCACGTAAAAGTTTATTCACTTTCGTTTTGATTTCACCATCTTTACCCTTCTTTTCTAGCAACATTTTATATTCATATTCAGGAATGAGGACCATTTTCATCGTATGTTTCATTTTAGCAGTAGTTTGGCTAACAAGGGCAATGCCAATCTAGCAATAACTCCAATGAATCCTCCTTTCTGATTAATCAACTTCTTTTTTCGTCGAAGGGATATCTTCTTATCTGCTAGAGTACGTAGCGTATGACGTTCACGTTTAAATTCCTTAAACCGTTTTGAGCTTAAGGGTAAATGTCCTTGCAATATATTCAAACAAATTTCAAACAAGCTTGTTAATTCCTCCTTTGTAGCTTGCTGTAGCAAGGATTTACGTCGTTTAGGCCCACTGCGTGCAAGCAAATGAAGAAACGGCTGGTTCGCTCGAATACGTTTAGACATCTTGACTGCGAATGGTTAAATGACTTGGTTCTTGTTCATACACTGCTTTATCAATATATACATAATGTGTATCTTTTGGTAAAATGCCTGTACGAATACGTAGTTGATCATTTGTCTTTGGTTTTAAATCAATGAATAAATAACCATGAGGTTTGCTAGTAGCATCTTGATAGGCTTCTATGAGAAATTGAGATCTTCTAGGATACATTTGCCGCGCCAATGTACTAATTTGTTGACTGTCTCTCGGATTTTTAAACAGAATGATATAATGTGTATTCAAACTAATATTTCGCATCTCTTTCCCATGATGGAATAAATTATGCACAATAAAAATAATGCTTAGATTTTGATGACTGCTGCCAACACTAAAGAGACGTGTCATACGCTCATCACTATGGCATTTCGTCATTAAGTCATCAATGATAAGTAAGTTTGGTTTCTTCGGGTTAAAACGCTCTTCAATGTCATCTGGAATGCCTTGGTAAAATTCCACGCCTTTCATTCCCTTGTACAAAGGCTGATCTGCTGCATAGAGCCATAAAATGCTTTTTGGAGAGGGTTTAATCAACTTTTGTTCTAGAATTTCCTTCACCAGAGACGTTTTGCCACTGCCTGTAGGTCCAGAGACTAAACATGTAAATGGATGCTTCATTGTTGAATGTCTGTTTCTTTCACCCAACTGTTAAACTTGTTTGGCCAACCTAACCACTTGACAAATAATTCTTTCACACCTCCTCCTCGTCTTTTACGTGTTTTCAAGACTTTTCAATTCTATAAATAGATTCAATATCTTTGGTCACTTTCTGCAGTTCTTCTTCATAGAAATGACCATCAATATCTTCGTCTAAAAAGTCTTTCACACGATATAAATGTATTCCTTGCTTCTTACAACGATGTGTGACAATGAAGACTTCTTGCGTCCATTTGATGTGATAATCCCGTTGAAACACATATTTAATGTGAGAAATGCGAACATGATCACCAATGTTAAATTTGTACTTCTTCTTCTTCTTCTTCTTAGGTTTCAATTTCAGTTTGTCGACATACATATACTTCCACACTTTTGATTCGTTGTCTTTACGAATCTCGGCTGGAGCATATTTATTAGGAAGAGAACCATGAGGTCTATGGTTGTAATTGTACACCAAGTCTGGAAGAATGTCTAAATAACGGTAAGTTTGATTATGTAGAAAATACCGATACATCATTCCCTTTAGAGTACGAATGACTCTTTCAGCAAAGTTGGCTTTGGTTTCATTCTTTGTGGTATAAGCATGAATGCCTTCTTTCTTCAAAAATGCTTTTACCCATCTGTTTTTAAATTCTGTTCCTTTATCAGACCTTAGAGTTCGCGGTCTTCGTCGTGTGTCATGAAAAATCTTTTGGAAAGCTTGTATGACGCTGGTATGTGATTTATTAGGTATTGGCTGTACCCAGACATATTTGGAAAACACATCAATGACAATGAGTAAAAAGCGTATGTCATCATTATAGGGAGCTATGTTTCCCATATCAGCCAAATCAATATCCCACATGTCATCAATACCACGTGTAATGACACGTTGTCTTTTGAACCTGTATTTGACAGGTTGGAGTAAACTAAAAGCATCTTGATCCTGCAACCATTTCTTCACTTGTGACTGTGTGACTGGTTGATTATGTTTTCGTAAGATGTGATACAGTTTGTAAGGACCAGCAAATGCTCCAGGCTGTCCAGGTTTGAAGTAAATATTGGTCAAGTAGTCTTTCCACGTCGACATGGTCACACCGAATGAAAACCACCTTCTCAACAGAACAGCTTTTATTTTATAACTCAACCAACATCACTTAACTAACATGCATTTATAACTTAACTAACAAGTTTTTTACAAATCAAGTATAGATACAATGGTATGAATCACTGGAGACCATTGGTCTTCAATGAACACTAACCAATGACTGAGTTCATCCAATGTAATAGCATCTACACCATATTTCTCACAACGTTGATTTGCATTCTCTAACACTTTATCTAAATGCATGTAATATTTAGCTTCATTCCAATATGTATAAACAGATGCAAAATGACAAGTATGTTCTTGACACTCTTCATGTTGACAAGCAGGACAGACTAAATATGCAAACTTTTTTACAGCTGATAACATTTCTTCACAATAAGCTTTTTGCACAATATATTGTCTCAGTGTCATGTCCGCCATTGTGCAGTCTTGAATCAATGTAACACAAGTTAAACATACTTTAAATTTACATGTTCACACGTCTGCACACCATGACGGTTGGCAAGCAAATGAAAAAGTCTCTAACCCTCACACAACAGTTCTAACAACTTTCCCATGATATTCTGACCAGGATATCCAGATGACACTTGTTTCACACCAGCTCCCCACCAATGATCATACGTTGCTTCAACTAAAGTTTTGTCTTTACATTCTTTCAACTTGTTGCGAAACAATACACACTGATCCAGTTTGACTTGTAAAACATCTTGCATTTTGCTTCTCTTCACTGTATGCCATAAAGGACATGGCTTTATCACTTTAGCAATACGTTTTGCTTCATATCCATTTCTACATGAAGCAATGGCTGAAGCAATATCTTGACGGTGATGAAACACTGCTTTCTCATATTGATACAACGCTTCACTTGAGTTGAACACATGTCCATACTTTTCAAGTCGTGTTGGAAACATATTTGAAAGAACGTCCTTATGACCGCTGAATAGTACAAGATTCTCCATGTTGACTTTGCTTCTGCTGTTTTATTCTGACATGTCGGTTTCTTCCTGTAATAAAATATCTTTTAATATATTTGCTGCCTCTTCTATCATATTCTTTCTTTGTTTACGTTGAAACCACTCACACAAAACTAAATTTGCTAGTAAGAAAAACATTGTTATGTCTTTGAGAAACAATTCACTATGTTGTCATAAACATGTTTAAAAAAGGTTTTTATAACTTACCTGATAAAGCTGCTCGGTTTCCTCTTCTTCTTTACAACAATCTCTCAAATGATCAACCACGGTGAAATATACTTCCACATCAGTGCGAGCAGAATAAAGTGCAGAATCAAAGTCAAAGTCAGGATCTTCTTCTATTCCAGTTTTATGACATTCTCCAAGAAATCTTGAATGCAGTTCAATCACATCAAGACTATGATGTACAACATCCCAAAAAGCATCCAAATGATAAAGTTGATAGTCTGGAGTGCCACAGCAAGCAAGTTTAGCAATCATCAAGTCAATATAAGCATTTTTAAAACATGCGTCCATCTTGTTTCAATGTGTCTTGTGGGCTTTTACTTTGCTTCACTGACTTTAAGTACTCCACACTTGCCGCAGAAGTTGCTTGGTTCACACAAATTGCAATTATACTTGTGGCAGTGGCAATGATAATCCTCCACATATCCACAAGCACCGCAATAGTCACAGGTAAGTCCAAGTTGATTTTGTACGTTCATGTTCTCCAACTGAACTTCAGCCAGCCTTTTCTTGGATAGCTTTGACAACTTCATCCGACCATCCTTTTGCAGCTTGATGATCGTTTTCTTGTCATGACATTCCTCACATGGTGATAGGGCTGAGTTGATGTTGTCCATCTCCTGAAGCAGTGTCTCCCATTCACCATCATTCATGTTGATGTGATGTGTGTATTCTTTCCCTTCAAACCGTGACGTGCGCACAAAACTCACATAGCGCATATCCAAGTATGAAATGACTTCAAGCCACTTCGTTTGCGTTAAGTACAGTTTGAAGCCAATGTCACGTAAATTTTTCAAGCTTTGACATACAATCCTCCACAAAGATGGTGAATAAGCACACCATCTCTCTCCACGTGTGATGCGTAGAAATGGCCCATATTCTCCATGCTCCACAGTAATGGTTAAGTTAGCACTAATTTTAAAGCTGCTGCTGCTGCTGCTTGTCTTGTTCTCCATGGCTGCTACAATGTACTGATGATCCACTCCCTCCAACTGTCTGCTGAGAAATGACTTCACTCTGCTGAGTCCACTCCCTTTTATACCCAACTGTTTGCTGAGTCAGCTTTCTTTTCAAAGAACTTGCAAAGTTTTGAATTCACTTCAACTCGTCCATGGTTGAATCGGACAAGCTCTGATACATTCGTCTTCAATGGAACATCATCATCATAATGTAAAATGATTCTTGCAGCCACATCTAACATGAGCTCAACTGCCCAAATTGTATTCACGTTGATAAATGCTGAATCAATGTCATAAGTTAACGGTAAATGTAGATCTTCACATTCACGTAGAAACGAGCGGATGAAACGATCTCTTGGAATGGTCTTTCCAACAGCTTCCCAATGCTGATGTAAATTCTTCACTTGCAGCATCCAATCCGATTCAAAAGCAGGAAGCTTTGAAAACACATAGTCAGCATAATTCACTTTGAAGACGTCATCCATGGTCTCTACACATCGATGAAGAAGCAATGTTGACATTGTAGATGGTTTTACCTCCTTTTATACAGAAGTTACATGTAGGTTTTCATGAGATGTTTGTAAAATCGCGGAGTCATGTCATTGAAACCGTCGAGAAAGGTTGTTGGTAAACCGTTTGTTAGCGATTGTACCATGACAATCACTAAAAAGTCTCCTGGGGTCCGATGCCCTAGTATCCATTGAAACAGCATTGACATAGTGAAATGTCCTTTTTCATAGAGGTAAGCCATCATATCATACACATGAATGCGTTCTTCAAGGTATTTGAAACCATGCAACATGACCTTTGCACATTTGAATTCACGATCCTCATCCAGAGACTTTGGCGCCGGTAGAGATAAAGTCTTAAAAAGTTCCTCATGAAGACTTTTAATAAGTTGAATGAAACGTTGAGTCATAGCTTCGGAGAACTTTGGCTCTGACGCCGGAACATGTTCTGTGTTTCCTTCTAACATGTAGATGAGTTGAATGACGGTATTCACTTCTTCCGTTAGATACATGTACGTGTGGTTGTTGAAAAAGCCTTCTTCACATAAACACCATAAAATGTTACAATCAATCAGAGGAAGTACTGCTCGAAAGTTCCGTTTCAACATTATAACATCTTCCTCAGTAACAGGTATGGTCTTACTCGATTCAATTTTAGATTTCAGCTGTTTGTCTTCTCCGTCATCGCTTGACATGTCCACTTCTGAATCCTCATTATCGCTTGACATGTCCAATTCTGAATCCTCATCATCATCACTCACTTCGTTTTCCTCATAATGTGCTAGATGTGCTTTTAACTTTGCACTTAGTTGTGAGTTGTCACCATTGATAAGTCTATTCGCAACCCAGAACGGGTAGTCAGACCCCTCAGGATCTGGCATTTCTTGCTGCACTGCAGCGACATCTGATGGTGCATTTAATGCTTCCTCCTGAGGCATTGCTTGTTGCACTGTAGCGACATCTGATGGTGCATTTAACGCTTCCTCCTGAGGCATTGCTTGTTGCACTGTAGCGACATCTGATGGTGCATTTAACGCTTCCTCCTGAGGCATTGCTTGTTGCACTGTAGCAACATCTGATGGTGCATTTAACGCTTCCTCCTGAGGCATTGCTTGTTGCACTGTAGCGACATCTGATGGTGCATTTAACGCTTCCTCCTGAGGCATTGCTTGTTGCACTGTAGCGACATCTGGCAGAGCAACTAACGCTTCCTTCAAAGCTGTTTCAACGTCTTCAAAGAACGCATCTATCTCTTCCAACGATAATAATGTATCACCAAAAGTAACTGTTTCAAAGTCATCCATGTCTATGTTGATAGCTGGTGTGTCTGACGATGCCTAAGCCTCGAGACACTACACTTATATACGATTTTATCATGCTGAATCAACGATTTCATCATGCTGATTCAGCACAATTTTTTTTTTTTTTTAGTTTGTTCTCCTGGGGGGGGGGTCGGTACATAGTATGCCCCGGGGGGGGGGGGTCGGTACATAGTATGTCCTAGTGATGTCGGTACATAGTCTGTCCCGGGGGGGGGTCGGTACATAGTATGCACTAGGGGGGGGGTCGGTACATAGTATGCACTAGGGGGGGGGGTCGGTACATAGTATGCACTAGGGGGGGGGGGGTCGGTACATAGTATGTCCTAGTGATGTCGGTACATAGTCTGTCCCGGGGGGGGGGGTCGGTACATAGTATGTCCTAGTGATGTCGGTACATAGTCTGTCCCGGGGGGGGTGACGTCATTTTTGCAATGCGACATCATTTTGCAATGATGTCATTTTACTATATATATATATATATATAGGTGTGCTCTCTTCACAACTTCCACAGAATACCATCATGGAGTGCTGTTTCGCTTTAGAGAATTCGTTAGTTATCCGAGACATTACAAAGGTGGATTTAATGTACCACCCTACAGCGCATGAAGCGGTGCGAGAATTCTTCTTGCAGCTGTTTCCAGATCCGGCTCGTGCTGTCGCCATCGCTATGCCAGTTCTACTCAACAGGGATGTTATGATTGGGAAGCGGCTTAGTGATATTGAACAGGGCAGATACCAAGAGGCGTACATCAGATCAGTCGTCCTGGGGGAAGCAACACCATCCCATTTAGAAGAGGAGGAATACCCGGCCTGGGCTGGATACTTTATGCTTCAACACATCAATCTATGTCGCGGGTGTGGCTGTCTGATAGGTGCAGACAAGGTCATTGCTGCCGCTTGCGGTCATCAAGCATGTATATCTTGTTCTGTCGCGCGTGCCTATCAGGCAGCCTTACGGCATGAGTATCTCCTCAAGTGTTTAAGCTGTGGGACAAAGACGAATCACTTCATATTTAATGGTCAGCAGATGACTCAGTGCGGCAGACGATATCAAAATGTTATCACCTTTTGCTGAACAGCACTAACAGTGAGGAGTTTCAACTCCAGGCTGCTCTTTTCAGAGCGGCCGCCACTTATTACAAAATAAGCAAAACAATTTATCATGGTGTTGGTATATGTGTGTATGCATGAGAGTGTGGGAAATGGGAAAAAAAAAAGTTATCGTCTGTCCGTCTGTCCGTCTGACCGTCTGTCTACCATCTGCCGATTCTGCAGCAGAACCAACGTTGGTTCTGCTGCAATGCAAAACATTGGTTCTGCAGCAGAACCAAACGTTGGTTCTACCGCACTTGCGGTAGAACCAACGTTGGTTCTACCGCAAGTGCGGTAGAACCAACGTTTTCATACTACTTACACACAAAGGGAAGGAAGGAGTGCACTGTCCACACACACAGATAATCCGGCGACTGCTGTTGTCTCACCAAACCCCTATACAAGGTGAGTATTTCATCCCTAAAATTATACAAGTTTTCGAAACGTGATAGTTATATTATGGAAATATCTGCAATTTATGATCTAATCAGATGGCATATCTGATTAAAACCACTGGCATGAATAAGGCTTTGGTGGTAAACGGAACAGACCCCCCCGGAACGGACCCCCCCGGAACAGACCCCCCCTTTTTTGCAGTGGTAGGAACAGACCCCCCCCCCCCCATTTTTAATTATTATAATAATGTTTCAGTATCTCTGTGAAATTAAATTTTAAAAAAATCAAGTTATTTTGGGGATAACAGAGCAGCGAGCAGATATCCAGAATCACTTTCACTTTCTATTGAATACATCTCCGGCTCTTGGGTCGGGGTGTGGGTGTTTCGCTAATCTGCAGATTGAATCTCCGTTAATTGTTTTGACAGAGAGGTTTTGATTGCATTTGAGTTCTGTAATTGTGTTATTTGTGTGATCTCACAGTCATTAATTGTGCTATTGCTAATAGTTTTATCAAATTGCAATTGCGATGAAACAACATCAATACATCCTTTCATCCCTTTCATTATGATGAAAGGACATTGGCACATGTTTTCATCGTGATGAAAAGGTGTTGCATTACTAATAAATACGCAATTTAAAATAATAAGTGAAAATTGTAAAATACAGAAAAATATATATATGAAATAAAAAAAAACATTTAAAAAAATATATCTCAGGACATAATATATATATATATATATATATATATATATATATATATATATATATATATATATATATATATATATATATATATATATATATATATATATATATATATGTAAATGGGGGGGGGGTCTGTTCCTGGGGGGGTCTGTTCCTACCAAAAAAGGGGGGGTCTGGTCCGGGGGGGGTCTGGCCCGGGGGGGGTCTGTTCCTACATTCGGCTTTGGTATAGGTCAGTTTAAATTAGTATTGGTCAGTAAAATCGTAGGAAAACGGGTTAAAAATCGTAGGCAAACTGGGACTATAAAACCGTAGGCAAACTGGTACCATAAAATCGTAGGCAAACTGGGGCTGTCAAATCGTAGGCAAAGTGGACCATAGACAAAGTCACGCACCTCCAAAAATTGTCTCATTGTCCTAGTGATTGTAGTCAGATTGCTTTTCAGGCGTAGTAAAACGTAATAGCCTTTTTAAATTTACGTTTTTGAGTTCCGCCAAAGATTAGGCAAATGCCGGCCTTTGAAAAATTTTCAGTAATCGGTTTTCAAACTATGACTACCACTTTTTCGCGACCATACAAGCCTTTTGGTGTTTTAATTCACTAGATCTCGGCTGGTCACATTGTTCCTGGGCAGTCTTGTTTAATGATTGGTGAAAAATTGGCGGAAATATTTGCGAAAAACGAAAAAATCTAAAATCTTAACATACCCCACAAAAAGCCTTACTGTCTTGAAATTTTGGTTAAAGATAGTAGCCATTGGTACTTACGTGGTTATTGCTGTTTTTTTTTTTTTTTTGTAAATCGGTAAAAATATTAGCAAAAAAGTAGTTCTTACTAAAATCGTTAAAAGCGATGATATAATGTTACCTTAATGTAGCGGAATATAATGTTACCTTCTTAAAACTGTGAATTATGGAAGCTCAAATTAGTACCTATTTTTTGGTGATTCGCCAAAAATATCGTTGAAACGCAATTACTTTTCCTCTTGGATTTAAATGGAAACAAGTTTTGGTGGAAGGTAGTGGTATATATGTTCACCTGGCTATTACTTTTTTATTTGTTTAGTGATTCGAACAAAAATTGGCTGAAACACGTGGCTATTACTTTTTTGGTGATTCGCGATATATTGGCGAAAAATCATTTTTCCATTAAAATGTTGAGGACGCCAGCCTTTCTGTCTTGATATCTGAGTAACAGGTTACACTTATATGTCATAAATCCTGACATCAGTAATCGTGAGGTGGGTCATTGTCCATGGACAACCTTGTTTCAGTCTATAATGTTTTTGGAGAAATGACACTTAGGTCTTGTTACTGATATAGCATCCCTGAAACATTGATAGGCCTGTATTCTCTTTTGACCTGACCTCTTTCAAATGCGTCGATAATAATTTAACATGCCTACCCGTAGGCACATAGACGACGAATATGAAGGGGCGAATTTAAAAACAGTATTATTCAACCATTTCTCATTTCAACCATATTATTTATTACGTTTATATGTGACAAGGCACAAAAATTATTGGACATAAATTGCTAAGTTGTTGAAATTAGAACTGAATTATAAGTAGGACTTTAGAGTCACTGGAAAATCGAACAGAATTTTTCACATGTGGGCTATTACACATTCCATACAAAGCTAATTTAATTATACGCACAGGTTGTTGAACACAGTCATGTATACACTTGTCCAAAATGTTTGTCATCTTTCCATGATTATACCAGAGACTGAATTAAGAAAACCGATTCAAAGTGACTGGAAGTGCTGCTTTGGATCTTGAGCATTTCATTTTAACTGTGGATTTTAATATGAGTTCAATTAACGTCATATATTCAAGGCAAGACCATTTGTTTTTCAACGTAATAAATTTGAAAATACGAATTTAAAAAATTGGATCATTTCACTTCATCCTTAGTTACAAAATAGTCCCATTGTATCAGTCCGAGTTATACGACTGCGAATACTCAAACACACAACAAATATAAGCATAAAAATAACAATCAAGTTGGAAGTTTGTTTTCTGTGCTAAAAATCGCCTGTGTCTATGAAATGAAATTGGTCGCACATCATGAATTCGTAAAACCGACTGAGAATGGGTGATTGAGCAAAAATTCCTGTGAAGCGTAATCCATGTATATGTGTAAACGCATAATTTGCTACATTTGTTTGCGAATCGTTAAGAATTGCAAAACCGTTTTTATCCCCAGCTTCTACAGAAGCAAGGTCTCTAGCAGTCGTTGTACGCTTTTAAGTTGAAAAATCGCATATTCTCCTAGGTTTTTGGCTTGAATGTCTTGAAATTTTGGTTGATGGTAGCAGACATAAGTACCTACTGGTTATTACTTTTTTTGACAATTACTTTTTTGGGCAAATATTTTTAGAAATATTGGTCAAAAACAAATTTTTTTCAAAACGCATCTCCTCCTAGCGTTTTCATGGATACGTTCCAAAATTTTGGCAGAAGGCAGGATACATAAGTGTCCACCTTGCTATTACTTGTTTGGTGGTTCGCCAAAAATTGGCGAAAATGTTGGAGAAAACCCATTTTTTCGTAAAAACCAAAAATAAATCCAGTAGAATCTTAACAAACTCTGGGAAGATAGTCTCGTTGCCTTGCAATTTTAAGCAACAGTACTACCTAAGCGGCTGGTACTTTTTTAACAATTCGACAAAAATTGGCCGAAGTATTGACCCAAAACGAATTTTCTGTGAAACGTATCTCAAAGTGTTTTCATGGAAACATTGTACAATTTTGGTGGAAGGTAGGGTGAATAGCTGTCTATTCATCTGTTACATTTTTGGCGATTGGCCAGAAATTGGCCGAAATATTGGCGAAAAACGTAATTATTTTGTAAAATCTCCATTAACTCCAGGAAAATAGTATTACTGATTTGAAATTTTAAGTTAAGGTAGCAGGTATTAATGCCTACAGGGTCACTACTTTTCTGGTCGAAATGGTCGAAATTTTGACGCAAAAACCTAAAAATTTTCAGTAAAATCTTAACTAATCCCACAAAAATATAGTCTTACTATTTTGAAATTTTAAGGAGAGTTACCGGAGCTTAATAACTACCCTGGATAAAATGTTTGCAACAAACTAACAAAACTAACAAAAACATAATCTTATCGAACTCCAGTAAATAGCCTTCTTGCCTTGTTATTTTAACTAACAGTATGTTTTTCATAGAAACCCAAATTTGTTCTGAAATTTGTAATTTTGGTGGAAGGTAGGTCGCGTAAGAGTCTGGCTATTACTGGTTTTGGTGTTTAGTAGTTGATAGATTGGCGTTTAGTAGTTTTGGTCAATAAGTAGCTGAAATATTTGCAAAAAGCAACAATTTTTGAATGAAATCTTGATTAACTATAGGACAATAGTCCTGCTGTCTTGAAATTTTAGGTGAAATTACCAGGCATTACTGTCTACCTGCCTCTTACTTTTTTCCTAATTGGTCAAAATATTGGCTGAAATTTTTTTGAGAAAAAAAAAGTCCAGTAAAATTTTGACTAACTTCAGAAAATACTCATACTGTCTTGAAATTTTAAGTCGAGGTAGCAGATATTTCTACCTACCAGTCTATTACTTTTTGTTGATTGACAAAGAATGGCTGAAATTTCGACGAAAGCAAAAATAGTCAATAAAATTTTAGCTCCAGGACAATTCTGTCTTGAAATTTCAAGTAATTTAACTATTTCCTACCTGGCCATTAATTTTTAAGTGTCCCCGACCATGGGGAGACATAGAGTGTTTGTACATTCTGTTTCTGTGTATGTATATACGTGTGTATGTGTGTGTGTGTGTGCTTGTGTCAGTCTGTTGTGAACATAATGTTGTGTGCAAGAAATCTCGAAAAAGAAAAATCGGAATAACTTCAGACTTGATCTCTTCATTCCTGGGTATGTCGAACGGTTCTATCAATTTCTGACGCACGTTGCGTTATTAGGGAAGGCATATGACGTCATAACGTAAAAATATTGTGTGCAAAATTTCTCAGCTGCTGAACATCAGAGAAAATTCAATCTTGGTGAGATTGTTGCATGGTAGGTCCGAAAGATTATCTCAATTTTTTTTCGAATGGGGCATATGACGTCATCACGTAAAATATGTATATATTTTGAACACATCTTGTGTGCAAAATATCTCAATAATATAAAGTCATATCGACTTAAAATTTTATGTGGATATTTCTTGGGCCAGTCGGATCCGAAATCAATAAAGACGTATAACGTCATTACGTTACAATCTTGTATGTGGCGAGTACAACCAACAATTGCGGTGTATGACGTCATCATATAAAATATACATATAATTTGGACGCAATCTTGATAACGGAAAGTCGTAATGTCTTCAAATTTTATAAACTTTTCACGGGTGTAGCGAAATTTAGAAAGACGTCATTACGTTCAAATCTTCTACATTTCTCAGCCGCTGAATATCGGAGAAAGTTGAGACTTAAATACGTCAGGAGTAGAACGAACTAAAACGGCATATGACGCCATGGGGTAAAAATATATCGATAGCGGAAAATCGGATCGACCTCAAACTTCGTTAGTTATTCCCTTGATAAGTCGCATGGTTTTTTGTTTAACAGAAAATTAATAAAGGCTTCAATCGCGTGAAAAATATTATGTAATATATTTTACAGTTACTGAATCTAATACTCTACCTCCACGCCCCTTACCCCCGCCAGCAACAGCGTCAGCCATTTTTCGGCTCTTTGTTAACTAAGGAGAGTTGTTGACTACGCTTGGGATTTCACCCTTTTTCCAGAAGATTCTCCAATGCTCCTGCATTGTTTAGACATACTTGAAAACATCCGCTGAACAAATATGGATCATTTCTTGCATTTCGTGCGATGGATCTTTTTGAGCGTTACTCACCTACAGCCATTAGCTCGTTTTCATTTGGCTACCAAGCTGCTCCATAATAGTAATTACGTAACGGCTGTCAATGTTTAGGCACTTACTCGACGTATTTTTATTCACTTTTAAATTGAGTCATCTAATATGTTGTGTTATGATAAACGGCGCACTATTTTGACACCAAAATGCCTTCCCCCACTCTCCCACCGAGGTGAGTCATGTGCGAAGACAACGTATACATCATGGCTATAACTAAACTTAGTGCACACAATCTTACCGTAACGAGTCGTACCCAGCAGGAGGCGGAGGTTAGGTTAGCGAAAAAATATTTCACTAAAACTTTTTTTTTTACTGCCACCTACAAGGTCCGGATAAAAAGACGTCAAGTAAAACCTGTCGGTAGTGACCATCTTCCAGTTTCGAATAACAAGACGTGCCGTAAAACCCATCTGCTTTGACCACCTTCTAGACCCCGATAAAAAATTACCTACAGTAAAACTGCTGTAGTGACGAACTTGAAAACCGGGATAAAAAGGATGTACGGTAAAAACTGTTTTAGCGACCACCATGTACAACCGGACAAAAATGACATACAGTAAAACCTCTTTGGTTACCATGTTCTAGACCCAGATAAATAACCTAAGCCTGAACTCGTGCAAGAGAATGATTCAAATACCCACAATTCAAGTTACGTATCCCTTTTCAAAAATTGGATAAAGGTGATACACATTCCGACTACTGGGCACATGGGATACGTTTATATAAGACAAAAGGTATTATTGTTCTAAAAAGTACACACTTGTTCAAATAAAACTTTGTGAAAGGGCTGTTGGGGAAAAATGGAAAATGGTTATTGGTGAATTATGGATTGAGTCGGGGAGACTTTGTTTTTGCTTACAACAACAAAAAAATAAAAAGGATTGAAAGTTTTTGATAAAAACCTGTAATCTTATGTTTTGTGTGTAGTGACCGCTCTAGTTTTGTTGATTGGCTAAACATAGCGATAACCATCATTAGCACTTACCTGGTTAGCAGTGTTTTTCGTAATTCAAAAAAATTGGCGAAAATATTGGCAAAAAAACCATTTCTTAATAAACTTTTTACTGACGCTAGTTTATGATCTTACCGTTTTAAAATTTTGGCGCAATTTTGTGTAAAATCTTGTGTGCGAGATTTTTCAGCTGCTGAACATCGGAGAAAGTTCAAACGTAGTGGGATTGTTGCTTGGTAGGTCCGAAAGGTTCTGTAAAATTTTGTCTCTAGCACATGACGTCATTACCTAAAATATGCATATACTGAGGACAAGATTTTGTGTGCAAAATATAAGAGAAAGTCGTATCGACTTCAAATTTTATATGTGCATTGCTTGGGTCAGTCCGACGGCTATTTCAATTTTTGACGAGTGCAATGAAATGAAAAAAACATCACTACGTAAACGTTTATCTGCTGTTACGCAAAATACCTCGATAGTGGAAAATCAGGCCGACTTCAAACTTTGTGTAGTTATTCCTTTGGTAAGTCACACGGTTTTGGTTAAAAATTGTATAGGAAATTAAGAATGGGGTATGACTTCGACACCCACTTCCCCATTTTGGGCTCCTTTGTTAACTAAGCATGGTTGTTAACTACACTGAGGATTTCAGCGTTTTCCAGAAGATTCTCAAGTGTTCTTGCATTCTTTAGAATGCTTGAATACTGTAGCAGCATTACTATCGGCCCATTGCTATTTCTTATTGCTTGTAATTGACCTTTCTGTGTGTTACTCATCTACGGCTATTACGTAACATGCCAGTCAGTCAGGAGTCAGTGTCAGTTTGGTGCATTGTGAAGCCGTTATCTAAGAAGCCTTGGAATGCTTTTGTCGTATTTACAGATCTCATCAGGTCTGGCTATTGTATTTTTTTTCGCCGCAAACTTGATTTCATTTGAATGTCAAGCTGTTAGATATATGGGAGCTATTTTGTAACAGTTGGCATTGTTTGTAGTAATTGGAAGTATTTTTAACTTTTAAAGTGAGTCACGTGATATCTTGTGTTATGACAAACAGCTCAACATTTTCTCACCGAAATGCCACCCCCATTACATCTTCTCCCACTTCTGTTGTGCAGTTATTCTAGTGCTTCTTGGCAGATGGGAACCTGCGAAGACAAGGTACTATATATCATGGTTATAACTACACTTAGCGTGCAGAGAGCTTGGATAAGGGTTACGGTTGCGTGAGGGGAATGAAGGAGATGACGGTTAGCAAAAAATGCAGACTACCTTCAAGACCACGTGGATAAAAAGATGTAACGTAAGACATGTTTGTCGTGACCCCCTCCAGATTCGGATTAAAAAACGTACGGTAAAACCTACCTGTCTTGACAACTTCCAGACCAGCTGAAAATTTTAACAGTACAGTAAAACTGCTGTAGTGACCAACTTCCACCATGACACCATAACAAACACTTGTCGCAAACTTTCCAGAAACTTGTCACAAATTTGTCAAGTGCCGCGTCATCCTTACTTCACATCTTTTTCAAATCAACTGAAAACACGCATTCTTCTTGAGATTTCTTAGGTTTTAATGAATAGTACTAGAAGTTTCAAATTATCACGACTTAATAATACATTTAATGGATAGACCATAACGTAAGTGCACGAATCATATTCTCCGCATGTTTTGAAATAACTTGTGATGTTTGTAAAATGCTTGTGAAATTTGTGAAAATTATATAATTGCCAATATTCCAATGAATAATGTTTACTTTGTACTTACTGACATTTAATCGAAAAAGGGTGAATGGATTCGATTAGATTATTTTAATGTTTAATATAACAAATCCTGATGGCATAACTATCAGAATCTGCAGCATACGTGTGCATAAATAAACCACCATGTGCAATATATTATATATTACAACATTGCAAAACTTGTCAGAAACTTGTCTTAAAATTGTCAGAAACTTGTCATTAGTTTGTCAACCTGACCAATTTGATGGAAAGGGCTGACCTGGGAATTTCAGGCCTTACAATGTTTCCGCCTCCAACACACATAATTTTGCCTCATCACAGTTTGTCAGTGGTTTGTCAAGAACTTATCAGTTGATTGTCAGTTTGACAAGTTTGACCTCGTCAGGGTCTTGACGAGTTTCTGATTAATGTCTCGTCACACAATGACAAACATTTGCCGCTATTTTGGCAGAAACTTGTCACAAATTTGTCAGGTACTGCGTCATCATTACTTCACATCCTTTTCAAAATAAGTGAAAAAATTCTTTTTGAGATTTCGTAGGTGGTAATGAATGTTACTAGAAGTTTCAAATTATCACGTCTTAAAACATGTTTAATGGATTAACCATGATTTAAGTGCACACATCATATTCTCTGCATGTTTTGAAATAAGTTTTGATATTTGTAAAATGCTGATGGTACAACTATCAAAATAGCAAAACCTGACGGTATAAATATCAAAATCTGCATCTTATGAGTTCATAAGTAAACCGCCATGTGCAATATATGACATATTACAATACTGCAAAACTTCTCAGCAATTTGTCATAAAATTGTCGGAAATTTGTCACTAGTTCGTCACCCTCACCAATTTGATGGAAAAGGAATGACAGGGAATTTCATGCCTTACGATGCTTCCGCCTCTAAAACTTAATCTTTTAGAAAGAAACAAAATTCAGTCGTCATTTCAGAAATCAGTAAATAAATATCAGTTAATAAATAAGAAATATAAGAATTTTATTGATACAATATTACATAAAAAAATCAGCTATCGAAAGGAGTAGAAAAAAATCCTCTTTCTCACAATATCATTATGTTATTCGTGACTTCATCAAAATTATCAAATGGCACATTCAAATTTTTTGGCGCTAGTTTTCAAAACATTTCTATTATTTTTGTCGGACTGCCTTCAATTTTTGTGAATGTTACCACCTTCTCTTGAAAATATGCCTTGTGATTATTTTTTAAATTTTTTCGAGGCATTTTCAAAATGTTCCTCCTCCCATAATTTTGTTTTGACTTCCATTTTAGTCCCAATGGTTCTCAGGTGAATCTTTGTTTAAAAAATACTTGCTGAGTACTTGGATAATTGTCGCAAAAAGTTGGCGCAATAGATCCTCAGTAAGAAGGATGCCTTTCTGTGCTTTTTCGACGGAAAGGAATGCTCAAAGACAAGGTATATACCGCAGATGTAACTACACTTTGGGTACGGTCCCATACAGTGAAAGAGGTAAAGGAGTTAGTGTTGTGTTGAGATCCGTGCCGATATTAAATGGAAATGGGGGGGGGGGGGTTGACGGTTATCAAAAAACAATGAAATAGGAATTGGAGATGTGGCGACCACCTTTCAGACGTTTTGGATAAAAATACCATGGCATAACTCATTACGAGCGACAACCTTCAAGACCCGGAAAAAAAGACGCACAGGAAAACCTGTTTTTAGCCACCCCTTCACGAATAAGATGAAAGGACAAACAGTAAGACCTGCTTGTCGTGATCCGGATGAAAAAGACTTACAGTAAAACCTTTACAGTGACCACATTTCAGATCCGGACAAAAAGGCGTAGAGTATAAGCTCAGTTTATAGTCGCACATTCCACATACCTTAACATGTTCCCATATATATATATATATATATATATATATATATATATATATATATATATATATATATATATATATATATATATATATATATATATATATAAGATAATAGTCTTAATTCTGAAATAGTACGAAATTGTCGAAGTGAAACTTTGTAAACAGCAGAGGCAAGCGGTGGAAAAGGATGGCACTGGAGGGGTGGGGATGGGCTAAAATTTGTTTTTGTTGACAAAAAAAGACAATGAATGCCTAATTAAAGAGTTTGACATGTTCGGGTATTCTAATGTTGGTGTGCACTGGCCACTCTAGTATAATTAGATATTAATGTTTTGGGTTGATAAAAATGTCCCTGAACATTCTTATTATACTTATTTAACTTGAACTTGACTGGTCACAATGTCCTTGGACAATGGTGTTAATTTAAATGCTTACAAATAGTAATTATTTTGCTAATATTCTTTATTCGGATATTTCGTCAATCACTTGTCACAGATATTTTGATGACTTTGTGACAATATATTGACAAATTGCAAATTAGAATTTGACAAATACATGACAAGAAAATGACAAGCCCGTGACAAAGACAAGTTTATGACAAATTTACATAGTTGAGTTAGGCAACGTCAGGTTGACGAGTTTAGGATCGTCAATCAATTAGACCAAGTTTTGACGAACTTATGACTAACTGAGAAGTTCGAACTGACGAGTTTCTGGCAAATTATTGACGAATTATTAGCATGACGAATTAATGACAATCTCTTGTCAATTACACAAATTTTTCAACAAATTCTTGTCAAAGGCATATTATGTGTGTGCTTTGGTTGGATCCTCGAGTTGGGATTGTTTTCAACAGATATCGGGCAACGTCGAAACTAGAACAAAATGTCATCACTGTAACTACAGTACGAAATGTCGGATAAGCTTCTAGCTTGGTGAGATAATGCTTGGGTGGGACTGGCGGTTTATAATATACTTAGCTTTATAGTGCAACGCATGGCGCCATATGACGTCAAAACGTGTTTTGTTGACAGATAACTTTGTCCACTCAATAATTCTCTAGCGACAGGTCGGAACAGCATCAAACTTCATGGGATTATGCTTTGTCGGATTGATTTTATTAGAGAACGCGTGGCGTCATGTGACGTCAAACGTAAAAAAATAGTCATCACTCTCGAAATTCAACGGTAACTCGTGTCCGTCTCCCCACCACCCCACCCCCGAACTTGGTAGGATAGATAATAAACTGTGTAGCTTGGACTAATAAATGAAAATGTTAAGCCTATGCATGACACTATGTCAAAACGTCTTTATCTGCTAATTGTGTAACGCTTGCCTTCTGAGCTTATATAAAGGATCCATTTGCAGTGTTAATGATCGAGATCGTAAACGAAGCGGAGAAAGTTCCCTTTACTTGGGAGGGGTCCGGAGTGGTGGAGATATATCCTAGCACATCTCCGCTCCTCCCCCTCCCACTCCAGGAGGGAGCTGTAGGGCAGGGAACATAACCTTACCAACAGGCATATAGCAGTACCGGTACTCGCAGCATGCGTCATATGTGACACTTGTCAATCAAATACTGAATTACGAGGACTGTGTGCAGTAATGATGTTGTAATAGAGACAACACTAATTATTAAATGAAAAGCAGTTTAAACGCCCTATTACTTGAAGAACGAGCAGCATCTAACCGTCTCCAATGTCTGGCGGTTCCCACTTGTTTCACTCTCAACTACACACATTCTATAAATAAAATGTTTGTATATGAAATTTTAAAAATCCGGCACAAAGTGGGATTGAAAATTGCATATAAATTTCCGGGACTGTGGTTGACAAAAAATCCTTACATTACTTTCACTAAAAATAATTAGGACATTTTACAATAGCGAGAAAGTTATCCTTATTGAGAAAATAATTGTTGATTATGTTCATGGTCGCCTAGGGTTTTAGTCCAATAATTTCATGTCATATGTTGCCTGTTTTCTAAAAACTTGTAAAATGTTGGCACTTTCTAATATGCAGCAGGATATTTTAAGCCGTAATAATCTTAGCTCATTCCGCTTTTGTGCATGTTTCCGTCTTTTTGTGATTGTTTTTTTTTTTTTTTTGTTGGGGGGGGGGGGGGGTTGCATTTGCACTAACTGCAATGTCTCTAGTGTGTCCGTTAGAAATTGTGTGTCCTTATTTTTATTTGCTTGGCAGTTGAAATTGAACTGGATCGTATTTTTGAAAATCTTAGTATGAAAAACACCTGACAACTACTCAAGTATGTGGTCGGATTCATTTCCCGGTGTGTTTGGAGTAAAACCACAGCGGGTTTCAAAACTAGACCGAATTCTCTTCTTTTTTTTCAATTTATTTTCATATTATTATTGATACTGTTATTTATTTAGTAAGTTAGTTTTTTAGTCGTAATTTCAGTATGAACTAGATTAAATTATTGAATGTTTTAGTCTCGCAAACGCTACTGACAAACTGCTCATTTGTCTTATTTTATATGTTTTCTAGTGTGTTTAGTACAAAACGACGATGGTTTTTCAGAAACTGGACCGCATTTTAATTATTGTAGCACAACATATACTATATAGTAAATGAAGCAAAAATTTGTTTGCGAAAGGAATGGACAATATCCTCAAACGATCTTGCAGCGATTCCTTCATTTTGATTTTAAGAATTTAAACAAAATGGCACCAGATATAAATAGAGCTTAAAGAATGCAATTTGGTCAATATGTGCCGTTGGCGTATGTGTCCGCATACCACGACAAACAGGCACATGAAGTGAATCTTCGATGCAATGCTGTGGGGCAATGGAAGTAGATAAACCAGTGTTTAGTATGAAAGACCAGAAAGCTCATTTCCTTCCAAGAAATTTCCACATCACTTCCATGGAAATTCTTGGAAGTTCGAAGAAGTTCTCACCTCACTTCGGAAGAACTTTGGAGAATTTCCACGAATTTCCATGGAAATTCCAAGAAGTTTTCACCTTAGTACGGAAGAACTTCTGAGAATTTCCAAGGAAATTCCTGAAACTTCCAAGAAGTTCTCACCTCACTTCGGAAGGACTTCCGAGAACTTCCAAGAATTTCCATAGAAATTCCAAGAAGTTCTCACCTTAGTACGGAAGAACTTCTGAGAATTTCCAAGGAAATTCTTGGAACTTCCAAAAAGTTCTCACCTTACTTCAGAAGAACTTCCGAGAACTTCCAAGAATTTCCATGGAAATTCCAAGAAGTTCTCAACTTAGCAAACTTGATTACGTTTCCAGGAGTACCTCTATCCCCCGTGGACGATATGGTGTGTGTAAGGCTGTTGCGTGTTGACCTTGCAAAATTTAAAATGGAAGGATAGGTAGACGTAGTGTCTAACATTAAAATGAATCAATCCATTAACCAGTAGGCGCGTGAGACTCCCGTATATACTCTAAGTCCAGTGCCGATTTTCAAAAGTCCGCCATTTTGTCAATTTTTCCTATCCGGAAAATTCTTGGTCACTGCACTGCGAAAGGGTCCAGAGAGGCCGTGTACAGAATTTGAAACGGATCTATCCATTAATTTAGCCTGTAGGCGCGAGACTGAAGCGCGACAGACGGACAGACGGACAGACGGACGGACGGACGGTCAGACCGAAAAGTTAAAACTATACCCCTCCCTTCCACGACGGATAATTTATTTTATTTGGTGATACGCGAAAAATTGGACAAATTGCACCGCTTTCAAATTTGTTGTTAGTCAATTTGGAAATTGTTTTTCTCCAGCGATTTTGATCAGATACCTTTCAAATTTTCCATGACTGTTTTACAAACGACGATTTAATGAAAGGTTGTGTAACTAGGCGACGTTAAAATTAGGACAAATGGCGCTAATTTGAAATATGGTTTAAGCCAATTTTCATGCTGCTTCTGCTCCCACAATATCGATCAGACACCTTTCAAATTTTGAACGGACTCTTTACAAAAAATGTTCTCTGAAACAAATTTCCAAGGAAATTCTTGGAACTTCCAAGACGTTCTCACCTCACTTCGGAAGAACTTCCGAGAACTTCCAAGAATTTCCTTGGAAACTCTCGGAAGTTCTTCCGCACTAAGTGAGAACTTCTTGGAATGTCAATAGAAATTCTTGGAAGTTCTCGGAAGTTCTTCCGACGTGAGGTGAGAACTTCTAGGAAGTTCCAAGAATTTCCTTGGAAATTCTCAGAAGTTCTTCCGTAATAAGGTGAGAACTTCTTGGAATTTTCATGGAAATTCTTGGAAGTTCTCGGAAGTTATTTCGAAGTGAGGTGAGAACTTCCTGGAAGTTCCAAGAATTTCCATGGAAATTTCTTGGAAGAATTGAGTCTTCTGGGCTTTGTTCAAGAGGGAACTTCTTGGAAACTCCATGAATTTCCAAGGAAGCGATGTGGAAATTTCTTGGAAGGAAATGAGCTTTCTGGTCTTTCGTAGTTTAGTGATCTGTTCATGCTGTTCATGCTTGGATAATCTGTTGTGTTGTAAGTATGTGGATCGGGTTGAGGAGCGGTGAGCAGTCACCTGAGGATTTTGTTGCTGTTTGGTTAGCAAAGGAAACTGTATTTAGAAAGAGTGGAAATATTTCTGAAGTGGGGGGGGGGGGCAGTTTTCCGCAAAAAATTCCCATCATCTTTCAGAATTTCGGTAGAGAAATTTTCCGAGGTGGAAATTTTTACACACCATATGGTGAGTGTGTACACAAATGTGATCTGAACCGGTAACAATACAACTGTAACAAACGTCATATAAAAAAAAGTAACGAAACATGAAAAATAAATGAATAAAAATAAGAAAATATTCTCTGTCTGTACTGTTTTATGGATATGATTTTGAACAACGTTCCATTTCGTTGAATTATCCATTATGGAAGTTTCTGTATTAAATTTACTCAGTTGCATCAATCTCGAAATGTTAGAGTTTTAGCAATATCCGCCTTGCAAATGGAAGAACACAAATTGAAAGCGGATTACTGCATGATGGAAAAAATATAAGCACGTGTAACCAACCACAAATTCAAAATAAGCATCCATTCCTTTGCGGATGTAACTGTTTCAAATGAGTTATAATGGGAAACAGCTGGACGGCATTATCGTATTATTATGTCTCCCCAACCAAATGGAGATATTTAGTGTTTGTGCGTTTTGTGCGTGTGTGTTTGTATGTGTGGGTATCAGTCTGTTGTGAACAAAATGCTGTGCAAGATATCCCAAGATGGAAAAGTCCAACCGACTTCAAATTTGATCCACTTATTTCTTGGTCGGACGATTTTATCAACTTTTGACGCATATTATGCTATTAGGACAGGCGTATGACGTCATTAAACAAAAATTTCTCAGCCACTGAAAGCTGATTGTGTGATTGTTACTTGAAAGGTCCGAACTTCAAACTTGATTCATTTACTCCTTTGGTACATCAGACGGTTCTGTCAACTTTCGACGGATTTAGCAAAATTAAGAAAGGCGTCATTGCGTTAAAACGTTATATGTAAGATTTCTCAGCCGCTGAACATCAAAGGAAGTTGAAACTTCACGGGAAAATTGCTGTGGGTCCGAAAGTTTCTGTCAAATTTCGTCCCGAGTACAAAGAATGAGTGCGACGTATGACATCACGTAAACTAAAACCTTATTTCGCTAGCGAAATGTTAAACACTTGACAAAAATTAAAACGCAAAAATACTTCCTTCAGAGGGTTATTTCTTGAATAATATATTGCAAACAACACAGCTTGAATACGTCTTATAAGCCGAGTAGTGTTTGGGTTTTCTTGGCTTAAGGTTTTATTGACTGAGCAGGCATTCGCCGTGTTATCTATTTACGCAGTGAGAGCTCGCACAAAGCTCAGTAACTGTGTTCTGTGATGTACGTTAAATGTACTGCATTTACTTGCAAAAATACACTCTTTTCATGGTGTTTTAACAAAGAAAACGAAATCGAAGACGAAAATAAAAAGTGACATGCACACGTTCAGATCAAGCTCTTCATAAGTCCCAAGTTTCATGGTCATAGGGCCCATAGTGTCAGAGAAGAAGAAGACACAAAAAAATCGGAAAAACTGTCAAGAAGAAAAAAAGGACGAACGGCTGCTCGCACAAATTCATATAACCCTTGCGAGCCAAAGACTTGTCAAGTGTTAATTATGAATATATTTTAACAAGATCTTGTGTGCATGCTATCTCGATGACGGAAAGTCGTATCGACTTCAAATTTTATATGGATACTCCATGGTTAGGTCGGACTACGCTGGGGATTTCAGCGTTTTCCAGAAGATTTTTAAATATTCCTGCAATCTTTAGAGTGGTTGAAAACCTTGGCAGCTTAACAACATGACGTATCAACCCACAAATACCTATGTGCCTGTGGCATTTGCATTTGCCTGGGATTGACTTTTTTGTGCGTTACTCATCTGCAGCCTGAACGTAACATGTCATGCAGTCAACGGTCAGTGTCAGTTATCGTGCATTATGAAGTCGTTATCTCCGCTTTCCCACCGAGGTGAGTCACGTGTTGCGCAGTTGTCTTTGTGGTGCTTTTCAGCCGATGGGAATGTACGAAGACAGGGTAATATACAATGACTATAACTACACTTAGGGTAGGTACACCGTTACCGTAACCTTTGTAAATAGTTTAGGGGGTGTTGGGGTGACGGTTAGCAAAAAAAAAAAAAATAGTAAAGAAGTGATGTGGCGAGCAGCTTAGAGACCCGGATAAAAAAAAACTGCGGTAAAACCTATTTGTGGCGACCACATTCAAGAAAAACCTGTTCGTCGTGACCCCTTCAAGATTGGGATGAAAAGACGTACATTAAAGCTTGCCTGTCTGGACCAGCTTTCAGCCCCTGATAAAAATGTAACGTACAGTAAAAAAAGTAATCCGGTGAGCAACTTCAAGACCCGGACACAAAAGATGTACAGTAAAACCCGCTTTAGCGACCACCTTCCAGACTCGGATGAAAAAGACATACAGTAAAAACTGTTTTAGTGACCACCGTCTAGTTTTGTTCATTTTCAAAATTTTGACAATGAAATATGATTTTGTTTGCAGAAATTAATCCTTTATTTCAGTAATAAGGAAAAAAAGGAAAATGGTTATTGAATATTTGTGAGTTTAATCGTTGAGAAATTTGTTTTTGTTTACAACCCCAAAACAAAAAAAAAATAAAAAAATAAATAAATAGGTGTCGATTGAAAGTGTAATATAAGCCTGTACTCTTATCTTTTTCTTTGCGCTGGCCGTCTATCTGGCCGATAGGAATGTACGAAGACAATGTATCACGGCTCTAACTACAGTTAAGGTACAGGCCGTTACCCTAAGCTGGGGGAAAAGGTTAGGGTTGCGATAAGAGTCGTAGTTATATAAGATGGCCAGGCAAGCATCTCCTAATTGTTGTTTAAACACTGGGCGTCTTCGCCGTCGAAATTTTGTTTGTTAAATGTCACTGACCGTCTGTTACTCTTGTCTCTACGGATTAATGCGTGTGTTTTAAAAAGGGGCATCTTATCTCTCTTTTCTCATTCGCAATCTGCAAGCGCAGAAATAACAGTTTTTAGCAAAGAAAACTGCCATCCAATCTGCAAGCGCAGAAAAACAACAGTTTTTAAAAAAAAAAAAACAAAAAAACAAAAAAAAAAAACAAAAAAAAAAAAGGAAAAAAAAATAATAATAATAAAAAAATAAAGCAGCTACTTAATTTAGGATAATTGCCGGGATATACAAAGTTAAAACTGCGAAGCTTTCGGAATTAAACTGAATTACGATGGTTGAAGAACACGTTGCTAAGGCTGTAACTGAACTGAAAGCTTGGGCACTTGAAAAACACCTCACTAAGAGTACTGTAGAGGCTTTAGTGAATGAGGAATTTCTGTCCGTGGACACAGTCGCGCACATCGATGCAACAGTTTTGAAGGCCCTAAAGCTTTCGATAGGGCAAACCAAAGCCCTCCAGGCAGCGATTAGCGACCTGCGCGACGCCAAAGCCGACAGGAAAGCGGACAGGCTAGACAAGGGTGTTGCGCCCCCCGAAGCGTCCAGCTCGCCAAATGCTGACCTTGCTACCGAAAAGGACACGGAACCGGTCACCCTCGCGACCATTCCAAAGACGAGCGATACGGAGATGGCAGCCTTCCTAGAGTCCCTCAAGGACAGACCGACGACCGAAAACGACCCGTGGCTCACCGGCAAGACGCCAGGTAATGTGAAACCATTTTTCGTCCAGGACTTCTGTGGCTCTTTCCTCGGTTCACAGAGCGAAGAATCGGTTCTCTCGATGCAGGGCGACGCACGTATCGTCCTCTCAACCAGCGGGCGCAGACCCAAACCTGAAGACACCACTCTACAGCAATGGATAAAAGGGCATGGGTGCATCTATGAAGCGCTGGGACGTTCCGGAAACTTCAAGTCTCAGGAAGATCGGGACGGGTACAACCTGTACGCCATTAAATTCGCCGACATGTGCAAGCACTACCCGATCAACCGTTGCATGCGGTACGACTTCGAGTACCGGTAGCGCGTACACACGGGTCAGCTCAGGTGGGGGGAAGACGACACTTACCTTATTGGAGTGTGCATCTTCTCCTCCCGCTTCCAGGCCTCAGGACGCAACGACGGCCAACCCCGCAACCCACACCCCCGCACCCGAGCTCAGGTTACCGGGGACCACAACGGGAAGGAGATTTGCCGGAACTTCAATGGCCGCCGGGGTTGCACCCTCCCAGGGTGCAGGTTTTCACACGTGTGCCTGAAGTGCTTCAGAGATCACCCCGAGCACACTCACGCCTAGCAACCAGACGTCTCTAACCCGCTTGCTGAAAAAATCACGACCTGGGAACGATTATTGTGTTCAGATACCGACAAATGCTTCATTTTAAACGGCATAAAGAATGGCTTCGACATCGTAAACACCAACACCCAGTCTATTGAACCTTCCGAAGCCCCAAATAGTCGATCTGCGGAACTCACATACAGAGATTTAGTCGAAACCGAGATAAAGAAAGAACTCTCCCTGGGAAGATACAAAATTGCTCTTGAAAAACCGGTAATTATCTCCCCGCTATCAGCCGTGCCTAAGGACAAAGACGGTATCCGCCTCATTCACGATTGTTCCAAACCGGAGGGAAACTCAGTCAACAGCTTCGCCTGCCCGGACAAGCACAAATTTACGTCTGTGGACACTGCGGTCAGCTTGACCAAACAAGGGTCATTCATGGGCAAGGTGGACATTAAATCGGCATATAGGCACGTGCCTTTAAGCGCTTTTTCACAGCAGTTTACAGGTTTGAAATGGAAATTCAAGGGTGATAAACAGCACACATACCTGGTAGACACTAGACTCCCCTTTGGTGCGTCCCTCAGTGTCGGCATCTTTCACCGCATAACACAGAGTGTGCGCCGCATGCTTAGCCGAAAAGGTATTAAGGCGGTGATCTGCTACCTTGACGACTTCTTTATCACTGCGGGAACCTGCGAAGATGCCCAGTCAGCCATGGACTATCTCCTTGACACCCTCATTTCCCTCGGCTTCTCCATTAATTGGAGCAAATGCGTCTACCCGACTCAGTGCCTCACGTTTCTGGGTGTGTTGATCGATACCATTAACTGTAAACTCTCCATCCCCCGCGATAAACTAGAGGATACGCAAAACACCTTACGCGAATGGTCCGTTTGCAAGCACAAACGCGTTACCAAACGAGACATCCAGAGCTTGCTTGGGAAACTAAACTGGGTCGCCCGAGTAGTTCGTGTCTTACGCCCAGCCATGCGCCGCCTCATCTTGCTGATGACGTCACTGCGCCGCCCCCACTTCCGCGTCCGTATTTCCGCTGATACACGCCGCGATATCGCTACGCTAAATCGCTTATGCAGCTCACTCAACAGCACGTGCCATTTCATTCTCGAAAGGTCTTTGCCCGATCCTGCATACATCGTGACGGACAGCAGCTCCGCCGCTGCTGGAGCAGCCCTGGTCCGCGGGACCCTCGCTTTAGACTGGCTCTATTGCAATTGGCACGTCGATGCTCCGCCCTTCGAAAAACACCACATTACTGTTAAAGAGCTGGCCGCTGTACACCTTGCCCCGAAACGCTGGAAGGCCATCTATACAGGACGCAAAGTTAGGGTTTTCACCGACAATACGGTCACGCTCCATGTCCTCAATAACGGCTCTATACGGAACACTGCGGCATCGGACATTCTTATTGATATCATGTTAATATGTGTTAAGTATAATATAAGTATTAACGCGGCGTTCATAAACACGCGACAGAATAAACTAGCTGAAAGTCTATCAAGATTGAGCAATTTAACGCATGCCACCTACGCATTCGCGCACCTGCCAGTATCTGACCTTCGTAATCACATGTCTCACGACACAATGCGCTTCCTGTTTCAGGAGTGGTCAGGGAAACAGCGCTACTGGATATGGAGGTAAAACAGCTGCGTTCGGCTGCTTATTCCGACAACACCCATGCCGCCTACTCCACCCACATCAAGGCTTTCCTCTCGTTTTGCGCGTTTTTTCGCTGTCGACCTGTCCCCGCCGACACAGACACCCTGTTACGCTACGCGTGTTTCCTGGGCCGCACCCTAAAGCCTCACTCCGTCAGGTGCTACCTGTCCGCGATCCGCTTCTTACATTTGGAATACGGCCACCCGAATCCGACGGAGGACAATTACCGCCTTAAGACACTACTAAAAGGGTTAGAGGCCAAACGCGGCCCCCCACCAAAGAAAATACTCGCGTTGTCACTGGATATTCTAGCTCAATTCCTCCACGTACTGGACCTCGACCGGTCACTTGACATGTGCTTCTGGGCGGCTTGCTTAGTTGGTTTTTTCACATTTTTCAGGAAATTCACCCTACTCACACGTTCACAGGATAGTCACGACTGCCGCAGAGACTTGTGCCGTCGCGACGTGACCTTCCTCGCCGACGGGGCCCTCGTTCACGTTAAACACACGAAGACCATGAGGAACTTTTGCCATCAACTGGTCGTCCCACTGCCCCGTATCCCCGACTCCGCACTTTGCCCAGTTTATGCCCTAGGTCGCCTCCTGACCACGGCCAAATCCCCTGAGGACTCCCCTTTGTTCTCATTTAGGCGCGAAGGCGACCTGGTCACACTCTCCCATGCGATTTTCGGTGCGTTGCTCAGGCGGAACCTCCAGAGTATCGGACTGGATGACACCCAGTTCAGCGGCCATAGCCTCCGCCGAGCTGGGGCCAGCTTCGCCCTGGCATGTGGTCTCCCCTCTGAGGTCATCAAATCACAGGGAGACTGGAAATCGGACGCCTACCTCCGATACACGGACGTCCCTCTCGGCTTGCGCTTGGAATGCTCCCGTGTCCTTGGAAGAAATGCCGCGAAAATTCCAACCAACCCCAAGAATACTTAATATACAATACTTTTCGGTTTGGGTAGTTTGGGACAAAGTTATGTTCAACACCTACTCAAGGTTTTGAAAATGTTGCTATGCTTTGTTGCTATTCGCGGACTTTATGCTATTAAAGAAATGACTACCAAACCACTCTATGTTTTATTTAGCAGCGTGTTAGAGACAAAAAAAGAGCGCGCCTAGCATAATCGAACCGAGATTTAATTGCTAATGTTACAAGGCGCGCACCAAAGAAGTTTTAAAAATGTAGCTTACACTAAAAGTACTGCAGTAATAAACTTCAAGACACGGATAAAAAGGACGTGCAGTAAAACCGCTTCAGCGACCAAATCTCAGACTTCGATAAAAAAGGCGTACGGTAAAATCTGTTTTAGTTACCACCAACTAGTTTTTTTTTATTTTCCGAATTTATAACGATGAATTACGGCTATGTTTGCAGAAATGAATCCTTTATTTCAGTAATAAGAAAAAAGGGGAAAAAAGTTATTGGGGAATTATGTGTTCAGTCGTTGAGACATTTGTTAAGTGTTGATTGAAAGTGTACATATAATATAAGCCTATTCTTTTACGTTTTGTTTGCACTGACCGCTCTGTTTACACTTTGTTATTTGCAATCCCCATTGTTTATTGACAGACCAAGACCCCTCCCCCCCGGTGACTTGACTGACTGACTTGTCTTTGTAACTGAAATGGAGGGATAAAAATTGAGAATCACTTCAAGATGAGTGCTACCTTAACCGTGAAGGTTGAAGATGTACAGCTTGGTCTTTCCCTCCTCATTTATTTAGGGAAAGACTATACCTGGTACATCAGCTTCAATGATGAGGAATGGGAAACGCTGCTGGAGGTAATGTCACAAATAAACAGTGTGTTATTCCTCCCCGTCATTGATGACGTCATTTCTTCAAAATGTCATACGAGCACAACTTCAAAACTACTGGACCGATTTCAAACGTTTTTCAGTATAGTCATCAGTTAGACTTAGTTTTTTTATTGGCGACATCATTGATGACATCATTTATCAAAATTTCAAACGAACGTAACTTCAAAACTACTGTACTTTCCACCATTTACTATCCCAAATATAGAATTGAAATGTGGATTGTGTCATAAAGTGGTGCCAAACTTAAATGAATCTGAGAGGGATTTATGTGAAAAAAACTGATTGCCTTTCGTAAAGAAAGTGGACTTATTACATGCCGCGTTTGCTTCAATGTCTTCAACAATGCTGAACAGTGTGCAGATCATACAGGTGATGATATATTTCTATATATATATACTCATGCTGCACCAATGCAAAATATACGTATAAAAGATTAGCTGATAAGAGCAACTAAGTCACAGGCGAAGAAGCAAACAAAAAAGGACTAATGCAAGTGGGTAAAGGTGGAAGAACAAGCTTAGGTGAACATACACATCAAGAAGTGTTTGAACCTGAAAATGAATCAGACTTGCTGTTGGAAATGCGTCAACAAGAAAATCGCATCACATGACATTTGAAAGATAGATCAGAGAATGAAATAAAATGGTTCATTGTCGTTTTAGCTCGATTCAAGAAAGTAACTACAAAGGAAGAGGGAATGTTGGTAGAACGCGTGGATAGCACTCACCTGAGCACTCAGACTTTTAGAGCATTCAAAGAAATAGATATTGAGAACTGTTTGCCAAATGCGTTCAAGGATTTGCTCAGCAAGTTTGTTATTTTCTTGAATATACGCACATACGCCAAGGATCTGGATAAGTGCTGGATAAGATTCTTCAGATTGAAGTTCATACAGCTACATTGGAACCATTGCAGGCCTCCAGCTACATTGAGTTACCAAAGATAAAGAATACCAAGGTGCTATCAACATTAAGAACACAGACAACAAATGCTTCCTATGGTCTATATAGGCTCATCTACATCCAATGCATGACGATGTATGTTTAGCATAGAAGTATCAACTGTTTGAACATGAGCTGAATGTGGAAGATAAAACATTTCCAACGCCAGTTCATCAAATTCTTAAATTTGAGAAGAAGAATAAGATTGCCATTAATGTTTTTGGTTGGGAAAATCAACTTGTGGTACCCATCCACATGAGCTGCATGTGTCAACACAAGAGTGACACTGAAATCAGATTATTCCTCATCAGTGACAGTGACCAAGAACTGTAGTCGAGTCATGAAGTATTGTATAAAACTTGATGGCAAAATGTTTTACTGCTTCAATTGTTTGCATGGGTTTATGCAACAAGACCTCTTGGACAAACATCGTGAAGTTTGTGGGAAGCATGGAGCACAGCGATTGTCGTTTTCAGAATATACAATCAATCGATTCAAGGGCGTTGCAAAACAATAAAAGGCACTCTTTCAGGGCTTCGAGCGAAGATGTACAGTTTGCTGTATGGTGAAAAAGAGAAACGTACTGCTAAGGACATTACGCGCACCTGTCGAATCGAATGACACATGCTCAACACAAGAACACTATATTTTAGGAAAGAGCAGTCATGTGTCGTGGGAAACATCGTTCGAAGCCATAAACATCAAACTATTTCAGAGACGATTGTGAAGGTTGGTTTGTCACCATTTGATGACAAGTGCTATGGGTTGGATGATGGTTACACTACGTTACCTCACGGACCTCACTCAGCTCATAGTGCAACTCATATAGCATGAGTCAAAAGGTGCCCAGTCTCAGATATAGCAATCACTCTGCATCAAACTGTCGAAGAGAGCACATGAATGCAGTGAGTGAACAGCAACTGATATCTGTGACAAACTGGTGAAATACCACCCCCCTTGTCTTAAGAATATATCCACTGCGTTCTGTTACGTGCATGGCATAAGAGGCGACTAATCGAAATTTCTTTCTTTCTCACTCTTCTTTGACTATTTCTTCATTCTTTCTTCTTTTTTTCCTACTTGTTTCTTTAGCAAGTGCGTCCTAATATACCAATCTTAGTTGGTGAACGGGACGTTGAACACCACACAAACAAACCAACAGCAAGTGATGGTTAACATTTGTGAATTTATCACAAATCATGCTTCTGTGAGGTTATATCCTACCAAGAAGGAAATTTTGTTGTCATTGAAAGAATAGCAAATGCTGAAGAAGTAAATGACGTCAGTGGATCACGTGCTTCAGCAGACTGATTCGTATAAATGCTGCGACATTCAGCAAAAAAGTAATTTGTCATCACGAACTCAAACTTGCAAGTATCTCTAGAACACTTGGGTGAACTGACAATCTGTTATTTTGAAACTTTCATTATCCTATCTCCTGAAGATCGAGCCGTGGTGAAGGATTATTTTGAATCTTCACCAATACCAGGAATTCATCTGCAAGTGTCAGAAGATCTTAGTGTGAAATTATGGAATGTGAAGGTGAACGCTGTATACAGTTTCAACAAAATGACGAGCTTTCCGAACGATACGACTTCGTCAAGCTCAGTGCAGAACATTGGAGTCAAGTTTTATTATATTTGGCAAGAACTTGAAGCTTAACTCTGAGCCGACTAGACATGAACAATTGATACGTGGTTCAAAAAGTGTTGACTTTTCGCCTAATATGTTGAATATGGTAAAGACTATGAAAGGTTTGAATGTATTAACACTATCAAACCATGTCGATGTTAAAGTGATTGGGTTGGATCAATGTTATGTCAGTTTTCATAGCATTTACAAACGGAATGATAACATTTATGATACTTATATTAATTTTGTGTTGTTTTAAGTGGACTAATATGAAGCAAACATTTGCATAATAAATTCTTTTACATGATGTAGTTTACATCATGTGAAAATGAATCAATTGTAAATATCTTGATTTGTTGTTCTCAATAATTTTAATATTTATGATTTGTTGTGTTAAATAAATTAAAAAAAACACACACATGATTTTTTCAACTTTTCAACGTTTTCAACTTTTTATTTTTCCTCAAACAATACTTAACTATAATATATAACAATATATGATATATGATATATGTGGTTAAGGACTTCAGTGACTCATTAGAAAATGATATGAAACTAGTATGACACTAGTTCGGCAGTGTAGAGTAACCATTTTCAAACATGCATTTAGATAATATATCACTAAAAACTACACTTTTTAAAACAAAACTTAATTATAAATAAAAAATAATAAGTTAAATAGTACAATGGCTTATAATGTCTATATACAAAGTCTTTTACTACAAGATCTCCATCACTCCTTTTTAATATATTTATAATGTCAAACATGTTATGATCTGGAGCTCTACGCATTATATAATGCACACAATAAAAACCACAAGCATGGGAAATGAGCTGCTGCAATGGTATTGAATTATACACATACTAGTTATTTAAAAACTGTTATAAACGTTCGTCTATAGGTGCAAGTCCATAAGAAGCAAAATATTCCACAAATTGTCAAAGTACAAGACAACCCAATGTTCACCAGGTTCATCATGGTTGTCTGTGTTGATGACATAGGACCATTGCTGTAATGCTGGTGGTTGTTCCATAGGAAACATTCTGTGGAATGAGTCTCTTGTCATGGCATTATGCGTCAATATAGTATCTATCAGCTTTGTGTTCTGACTGATAATCAAACTAAATACTGTGATTTGCGCTTATTTCAATGCTGAAATTCAGCATACACTATAAGATGGACTGTATTTTACCGCAAGGTACCATGCTTGATAAGGGCGTAATGGTCATCACCATCATATTCAGGTGTTAAGTCGAAAGAAAATAAAGCATAACCTCTGGGCCGATCTTCCCGTTTTACGATGGGGATATAGTTTTTCTCACCATTCAATTTATCAAAAGATTTATAAAGAATTTGAAAAGCATCAAGATATTTTCGTTGATCAATTTTAAGCTGGAGCTGTTTGTATAGGACTCGTTCATCATCAGTGTAAAGTTGAAATTTTTACAGAATTTTGCCACTGTTCCACCAATGGCTTCATTATGAACCATTAGAATTAGAATACGTCTGGGTAATTGACCCCAAAAGATGTCATCTTTCACCAACGATTGAAATCCAGCTGGAATAGCTCAAATTTTACATTCTTTTATGGCAATAGAAAACTTGGCTGGAGTTTTCATCAGTGCATCTGCACCTGGAGTAGCCCTCACTTTGCAAATAGTTAAAAACACATCTCTCACTTCTACTTGAAAGGTATCATTTGCGGTCATTAATAAATATTAATCTTTTGGCCTATGCAAACGCAAATTCATTGGGCAGATAACGATCATGCTTAGACACGTATGCAAATAACGATTACGTAAACCATTATTTCCTGCTGCAACTATTTAGCCAACCTCAGCATTACATGAAAGCCTTGTAATACTTTCTATAACTGGCTGATTTCGCATGAGCATTCATCGATCCAGCAGTATCTTTATAGATGAGACGCATGGAGCGCTGCGAATTAAGAATGAATGAGATGAGAAATGACACTGTATAACCATGGAAATTGTTACTATGCGAAATTGGTCGATAATTCAGAAATAATGCAATATTGGATCACAAGCCATTAAAAATTATTGATGGATGTTACGCTGTCATCTCCACCGCTATCCCATCACGCTTTTTTAATGCTACATACAACATGACGTCTGCTATTCTTAAATCTAAACATTCTTCTGTACTAACATGAATATTAAATTCGGTTGGAGCACCATCTCTAATGGTAGTGAGTAGTTGATAGTCTACACCATAACTTTTTATACAGCAGTACGCGTTGCTGGTATGTGAAGCCATTCCAGTGAAAAAATATTACATTCTCAAGAATGATCATGTATGATTAGCATTTTTGTCTATTTCCGAAATATATTCGTTTATCAATAGCACCAACATCTTCCTGAGCTACACGACCAGTCACCCATTTAACCACATTCTTTGTAGCCTGCTTAATATGTGATGTAACAATTTTAGCTCCTGCCTTAATGAGTGGAATGGCTTTACGAGCCAATGCTCCCAAGAATTAACCAATGCCATCCCCATATTTTATGCGTGCGCTTTTTAATCCCCGTAGATCCAGGATCATGTTTGAAATGCAACATTATGACTTGCATCATTAATATTGATTTCTATCTTGTCAAATTTTGATGTGTTAACAGATACGTAATGAGGTTCTTTACAAGTGTTCATAATAATATCACACTCATGACCTTGAATGGGAACAGAAAGTAGTAAAGGAACATAATAATCTCCAACTACTTGTGGCTTGTAAATACTGCAGTACAAATAAAGTGTATAAAATCCGCGTTTCACATCCGCTTCATGTTCAGCAGAACCAGATTATTTATGCCATTTATCCGGTATAAATCCCAAAATTTCGGCTAATCCAGTAGAAAAGGCAACATCATAATCATTTCTTAAAGTAAGAGAACTCTTTGTCTAATTTTATCATACTTTGACCGTATATACCTTGGATTAATAGATCTTCCTAATTCTTCATTTATTGCAGTACATTTTTCATGTATGGATTTATAGTAACCATATGGAATGACAACTTCATCTATTGATGACCGGTGATGTATGTAATGCTCCATTCCTTGTCTCATTGTCGTCCATGAGTGTAGGTTTTCAATTTCAGCTGAGGCTTTTTAAAGGATAATAGTTCATGTTAGCATTACTAGGCAAAGTAATGTAAAAACTTGTTGACTTCATGATAACTAATCATATATGCGCGTTGACGGACAGAATGCATATAAACATTACTTTGCACATGGTGCGCGCCATTCACACTTCATGCATTGCATAAGCTGCATGTATTACGCTACGAGCTTTATTTTTACAGGAATATGAGTTGTAGTTTCATTTTCTTTACAACAACATAACCCTTTAAGCCATGTTTTCAATGACATCTCCAGTTTTCAACCCGAGATCATTCTTATCTGTCCATCTTGTGCCATATTTCTTAAGTTCTGCCAGAAATTTTGTTACTTCTGCATGATATATAGGCTGAAAATGGTTTAAAAATGTTAACTGTTGTAATTTTTCTTACTTTTCTGCAGCAGCTGCAGCAGACTTTTGTTGTGGGATTGTATTGTGACATATCCGTTGCAGTTTTACAATTTCATTTCTTTTTTTTTTTTTGTTTAAAGTTTACTCACTTTAGCTTTAATACCATCATTTAAAGGTTGAGTTGATAATGAATTTCTATGTTCTGATTCAGGAATAATGACCATTTTCAATTCATGCTTCATTTTTAATAACATTTGAGCTAATAATGGGATCACAATTCCAGCAAGAATTCCAATAGATCCACCATTCTGATTGATCAACTTCTTTTTACGCCTGAAGGAAATTTTCCTATCAGCAAGTTGTCGAATGGTTTGTTATGCATGTTTTAATTTTTTATACATATGTGGCTTCAATTTAAGTGCCCATGCAATATATTCAAGCATATTTCAAACAAACTGGCCAATTCATCTTTTGTAACCTGGTTCAATAAGGATTTACTACGTTTATCACTGCTACGTGCTAATAAATGAAGAAATGGTTGATTCGTTGGATTTCGTCTAGACATTAAACGTAATGTGTATCACTTGGTAAAATTCCTGTCTGAATACGAAACTTATCTTCTTTCTTTGGTTTCGAATCAATAAATCAATAACCATGAGGTTCGCTCGTAGCATCTTGATATGCCTCAATTAAAATCTGAGATTTTCGTCAATACATCTGTACTGATCTTTTGACTCTCTCTTGAATTTTAAAGAGAATGATGTAATGTGCATTTAAACTAATATTACGCATTTCCTTTACTTGTAGGAAAAGATTGTGCACGATGAAAATAATGCTTAAACTTTTGGCTGCTTCCAACACTTAACAATCTGGTCATGTGTTCATATCTGTGACATTTGGTCATGAGATAAAAAATAATGAGTAAGTTATTCTGTTTCGGATTGGAACGCTTCTGAGTATTCTCTGTAATGCTTTGATCAAATGCCACTCCACTCATGCCTTTGGACAAGGGCTGATCCGCACCATAGAGCCGCAAAATATTTTTTAAGAAATGGTTGTAAGACGTTCTGCTGAATGAGTGCTTTCACAAGAGGCGTTTTTCCAATAGCTGTTGGTCCAGAAACAAGGCATGTAAATGGATGCTTCATAGCGCTTGAATATCAGATTCTTTTGCCCAACTATCATTTTTTTGCCAGCCTAAGCACTTGACACATAATTCTGTGTCAATTCAATTTTTACACACATTGAACGTGTTTTGTAACAGCTTGTAATTTTTTTTCATAGAAATGACCATCAATATCTTCGTCTAAGAAGTCTTTGAAAGGATACAAGTGT
Organism: Protula sp. h YS-2021; assembly: GCA_949752745.1. NCBI lineage: Eukaryota > Metazoa > Annelida > Polychaeta > Sabellida > Serpulidae > Protula > Protula sp. h YS-2021. The sequence continues at coordinate 40,654,162 of OX457027.1, read as the reverse complement.
TTTCCTTGTTTCCTACAACGTGTTTGTGACAATGAACATTTCTTGTGTCCATTTTATATGGTAATCTCTTTGAAATATATATCTCATGTGTGAAATGCGAACATTTGGACCAGTGTTAACCTTGAAAGGTTTGGCTTTTTGGTTGATTTCAATTTCAATTTATCAATATACATATGTGTCTACAATTTGGCTTCACTCTTCTTGCAATGTCTATCAGTGATAATATATTTATTAAGGATCCGCGAGGCCTATGATTATTACTGAAGAATAAGTCTTGCAAAATGTCTGTATACCGATACGTTTGCTGCAAAGTTGGCTTTCGTCTCATTCTTGGTAGTATATGCATGAATGCCTTCCTTCTTTAGAAATTACTTTATCCATCTGTTCTTAAATTCTGTTCCATTATCTGACCTCAGTGCTCTAGCTTTTCTTGCTGTTTCTTGAAAAATCTTTTGGAAGGCTTGAATGACACTAGAATGAGTTTTGTTTGGAAGAGATTGTACGCATAGGTGTTTGAAAAAGACATCTATGACATTTAGTAGAAAGTGATTGTCGTCATAATGTTCTGCAATATTGGCAATATTGGCAAGTCCACATCCCATTATCACATATACCACGGGTAATGTTACGTTATCGTTTAAATTTATAATTCACTGGTTGAAGAAAACTAAAGGCATCTTTATCTTGCAACCAATTTTTCACTTTGGAATATGTCACAGGATGTTTATTTTATTTCGGTATTTTGTGTCCTGCGAATACACCAGTTTAAAGTAAATACGCCAAGTTTAAAGTAAATATTCGTTAAGTAGTCTTTCCACGTTACCATATTAACTCGAAATGAAACATAACATACACATAATAAAACTTTTATTTACATATAAATATGAATAACTTAACTAATATTTTAGTAATTCAGAGAAAAAAGTTAAAAAATTATGCTGTGCACTACAGTTCATACATATAAACTTCAGCGTTTTTCAAACATTTTGCAAATGTATATATTCACTGCAACTCGTCAATTATTGAACGTGGCAAGCTCTGATATATCCGTCGACAGTGAAACATCCTCGTCATAACGTAAAATAATTCTAGCAGCCACAGGTAGCATGAGGTCAGCTACCCAAATCGTATTGGCGTTGGAAAATCTCGAATCAATGTCGGGTATTCCCTGGCAAATTCAGTTTTCTACATTCCCTAAAAACGTTAGATGAAACGATTCCTTTGAATTATTCTTCCACTAGCTTCCCGGTGTTTATGCATATTCTTCACTCCCAGTACCCAGTCGGATTTAAAATAAGGAGCTTTGAAAACATAAGTCAATACAATTCAATTTGAAGACATCATCCAATGTCTCTATGCGTCTGCAAAAAAAAAAACGTTGACCGGATCTTGACCGTGACCGGTAAGGCCAAGGTAAACGACGAACATCTTATGTAACGTTGTTTAGGCTCAAAGGGTCGAAAATTGGCTCAAAATCGCTATAACTCTGTTTTCGAGGTAACTCGTGAGGGAATGGGGAAGCTGTGTCCCCCAATGCACGAGATAACTCGTGAGGGGGTTGCTTGTGTCTCCAGGTGCACGAGATAACTCATGAGGGCTTGGAAGCTGTGTCTCCCAGTGCACTTTTAATGCCATTTAATGATAAAGGTTTTATGAAATATGATCTTTAAGGGGGGTGAATTTCGGGCTCAATGAAATATAATTTTTACGCCGCCCTTTTCACTTTTGTCATATCATCAACGCTTTATCTTGGCCTGCTGTAGTAAAGCCGTAATTTCTAGAGTAAGAGCAACTTGAGAAGGGGATGGGGGCGTGCGTGTGTGAGCTCTTTAGCACTGATAGTTGTGGGAGATATAATCACTCTAAATATATGTTTGTTTCTCTTGTACGATCATTCCTCTGCCATATGGTCATATGTATTAGTTGACATACTTAATTGCCTTTGTAACATAATCAAAGGCCAAGTTCCCGTATGTGTCTGCGATTCAGAACTCAGAAAGCAAATTAAGCACGTGTTATTCATAATACCAAAAGTGTTAAAAACCTTTCTGCATCACCAAGCAATATTTTGCATCGTGCATAACGGTATTAAAATTTTAAAACGTCACCTCCCTTTTTCAAATGTGCTGGCCACTCCAATTAATCACGCCTTACGTATTATGCCTGGCCACTGTTTAAAAATGCCAGGATTTTTCTATATTTTATAAAAAGTCAACTAGGTGAGATTCCATGGCATTTTAAACCAATTCTAAACATGTCCAATAGTGCCCATAGCACATGCAATAAATCCATATTATCTTTTGATCTCAAATTTCCTTTAGGCATGTTCAAGTGTGTCATATCAATATCAGTATGATATCCTTTTTTTTGCCAACCGCTTTGAAACGTAGACAAGGAATGCGAATTAAAAGCATTGATCAATCATTTTTCTTTTGAAATCCTACAATGACTAACAACAGAAATTAAACTATGGGATAAAATTGATTGGACATAGATTACTTAACTGTCAAAGTCAGAAATGCGGTTTAAAATTGAATGAAAAATTTCACAGACTGTTTTTTTTGTAATTTTAATATCAGGTCCACTACACAAAAACATGCTATCAGAAATATTCTTTGAAATTTCTTCTGGTGACCGGCGACGCCGCATAGAAGATTTCTTTACAATTCCTCTGTTGGTCGGCAACGATTCGTAGAAGATTCTTTAATAGTTTTTCTAGTGGCCAGGAAAGATACGTAGAAGATTCCTTACAGTTCTTCTAGTGACCGGCAACGATGTGTAGAAGATTCCTTTAGAGTTTCTAATGTGACTGGCAACAATGCGTGCAAGATTCCTTTACAGTGCTTCTAGTGATCGGCAACGATGGGTACAAGATTCCTTTTGCAGTTCCTTTAGTGACCGGCAGCGATGCGTAAAGATTCCTTTGAAGTTCTTCTAGTGACCATCAACGATGTGTATAAGATTCCTTTACAGCTCCTCTGTTGATCGGCAACGATTCTTAGAAGATTCCTTTGCAGTTCTTCTAGTGGCCAGTAACGATGCGTAGAAGACTCCTTTACAGTTCTTCCAGTGACCGGCAACAATGCGTAGAAGATTCCTTTACAGTTCTTTTAGTGACCAGCAACGATGCGTGGAAGATTCCTTTACAGTTCTTCCATGTGACCGAAAACGCTGTGTGGAAGATTCCTTTAGAGTTCTTCTAGTGAGGTTATATATTCACCCTCGTGTAATGTCCACCCCGATGAAGATTACAATATAAAATATGCACCCCCTTTATGGAATATGCACCCCTGTAGTTTTATGTTTAATTTTTGACAGTTTTTTTTATTTTGTGAAAAAAGTGTTACTCTCAAGTATAACCTTTTATTTCAACGCAAACCCTCGCATATTTTTACAATACACTGCACGAAAAACAAGCCATATCTAATTACAAAACTACTGTAACTTTAACAGTACTTCTCAGTCAGCGGTCCAATCAGGTCCATTCCGAAATGAGTAAAGCTGGAAGCTGGTGGGGAAATGGGATTCAAAATCGACAGTGTCTTCTGCATGTGACTGGTGCGTTGACAGGCATCATATTTGTTTATGTACGTTCTGAAAGTCTTATTTATGGGACTCGGCCAATAGTCAATAGTATCAAACAGAAATCTTCTCCACCGTTTTGTTGATGTCGAGGTAGGGTCGACATGACAGGCATTTAGAATCTGATCCGCTTTGGAGGTCCAAATGGCCCGCAGTGCACCAAACTTCTTGAAGTAGTAGTGCAAGGGGGTATTGACAATGCACATTGCTCTAAACTTTCATTTAGTATTTTTCACTTCCTTGTGGCCCAACATGCTACCAGGCCAGCATTTCTTGGAGCTTATAAAATTTCTGATTTCTTTTGATTCTTTCTAGTCCATTGTGAAATTAAAGCCTACACACACAGCTGGCCTTTTTGCTGGCAGTCTTTTCATCTAGAGGTTGAACTGATTCACGGGCAACGATGGGCCACAATGGTGACATATTCCTCGGACACGTCAAAGTTTGATCCTGAAGAAGATTGTCTGCTAATTGATCACATAGTTTTAAGCTGAAGTACCCCTGGAGGTAGAAGACGGGACGGGATCTGAATGCATCTCCTCCATATCTTGCAATCTTGCTTTAATAGCGCTGATGACGCAAGGATAAGTATGAAATCCAAGAAAATTTGCATTGACCTTGGACTTCAACTACGCTAGAAAAGAGAGAGAAAAATGGTCTTACTTGCTGTTACGAGAATGTGCCCAGCATATCGGAAGGAATATATGTTGTAATTTCACTTCATCATTGACTGTGAAGTCTGATTTTGAAAATTCTGACAGCGATTCCTTTGGCTTCACATGCTTGAAGACCGTGGGTGTTGTGCATCATTGGTGAAACTTACTGGAACAGAGTATGCTGTTTGGTTGGCACTTTAGACATCTGATCTAACTCAGAGACAAGTGCATGGGATTCGGGATGCTGTATTATGTTGTAAAGATGAAAACGAAGGATGTGACTAGTCCTAAGCTGATCCGAAAGGCGCGTGAGATGAGTGGATGTAGTCATTGTGAGTCATTATCTGACTCTTCCTGCGGTTACGTAAGGCCATCACCTCAATCGATGATACTTTGGACACTAAACCGGCATCAGCATCGAGTACATATATAATCCTGTGAGTCTAATCGTGTCTCATTACCCGGTTTTTCAGATGTTCTCTAATGTATTCTTCTGCGATGTTTGGGGATGAAGTATGTTCCTGCTTTTGTCTCGTATCAGACAAAGCGGACTTGGCACGCAACACAAGGTGGGGCGGGTGGGGTAAGAAAGGGGGACATGATTCGGCACAAGACGGAGGTCAGGACCTGACCTCCTATGATGCAACCCGAGACATACGATGAGACACCCCGTTTTTTGGCAAGTCTGGTGTCAAAGAAACAATGTATATGTCTGCCATATGTCCACGAAACCTTCGTGAAAAGATTCTCGCACGATGTTTATATCACGATGTTACACTTCACTTGAAGAGTAAAGAGGAACCCATCTCTTGCATAACTCTCTGACGATGAAATCAACCACGTGACGATGGTATACCTTAACAATGCCGTGACATACGAAGCATAAGCTAAGTTATAACCGTCATATAGTTGGATATCGTCGTGTATACCAAGTAAAAAGTGGAACATTAAAGGATGCGGTTAATGCACAACATACTTATATCGCTGTAGTGCGACACTTGAACCGCTAAGCTGCTTAGTGTCATACACGCTTGTGATAGCTCTGGTGTTGACTCCGAGTGACGATTTAAGACGACCAGGGTCTGTGGTATGACCAAGGTCTCTTCATTCAGTCAACGAAAGATTTGTGTATCCCCATGAACGCAAAACTGACTGTTCTACATAATGCAGTGGCCTGGAGCGACAAAAGGGAAATATCAAAACGGGAAGAAATCAATAGAGCCAGGATAGAACCATACATTTAGTACCAAGACACAGCCCTTTTTGAAAAACGAGCTACAAGAAACTCGGAGGGCTCAAATTACGCACAGACACAAACTTCGCCAAGTTCTAGACGGCTGGAAATCGAGAACAGAATAAAAAGCTGAAGCTGAAGTGCAGGAGTCCTCACATCCAACCCATAACAGAGGAACATGAATAATTCATAAATAAGCATGATGAATTGAAACCAAAAAGAATCAAGAATGTGTGCAGCTCACCTTGAAATTGGCTTGATATTATATATAAGCTGTTGTTAGGCTGGATAACTGTTATCCAAAACGTTCAAGTACTAAACACCTCTTCACAAGATTCAGATGATTTTGGGTATAAAGCCCACGTGCTTTACATGAAGCGATGGTGAATGGCTGTCGTTGTTGACCAATAGTCAACCTCTGCGGCGGTTTGGTCTGTTGTGTATAACACCTTTTTACTCCGCAGAACCACTGGGAATACATTGATAGTGTTTTAAACGTTCAAGCTGGAGGAAAACTGACGTCGGAATAATGAGCCCACATTTAAAGTTCGTTTTATTAGAAACAGTATTTGTATTAATTAAATTAGTTGGCTTGGGATAAATAACCTCGCATACCTAAAAACTACAATTAACATCACAACGGACCCAAGCGTTCACATAGGCCTAAAACGAAGGGCTGTCTGTTCGTCCGTCCATCTGGGTGTCTCTGTTTTGTGTGTATGTCTACTCGGAGCTAGATCCCCAACATTATTGGTCGAATGTTTTGAAACTTTACACAATGAAAGAATATATATTGTAGTTGTGCACCTGTGTATCACTTTATTTGTTCGCCTAAAAACGGACCCATAGGACATGAAGTTATGGGAATCTTGACTTGTCCATTCCGAGCTAGATCTCCAACACTATCGGGGGACTCTTTTGAAACCTTATACAATGAAAGAATATATACTGCAGTTGTGCACCTGGGTATTGTTTTATTTGTTTGCCCAGAAATGGGCACACAGGACTTGAACAAACGTGTGCCAATCATGGGATCCTATGCGCATTGAAGCGTCAACCACTTCATAGTATTTTGTACCCTTGGTAGAGATTTGTGATATCAATGATAACTCGTTTTTCTTTATTTCGGGTAGCCTACAGGGATCTATCACACATATTCATTCGACACATATTTACATTCTTGTAAACAAAAACAAGTGCCTTCCCGACCAAATTATAATTCTCGAAAACCCATTTCGGGATTTTTCTTTTCATTGAAATAAAAGATTTGTTAGCAAACAGAAGCATAATTCATTTTCAAAAATTCAAAGCATACATAAAATTATAACGAAAATAATCATCAAAATGTTTTGAAGGTTTGCAATATATTTATAATCCTCACCCCACAAAAAATGAAATAAATAAATAAACAGGGAAATACATCAATCATCACCCATCTCTCAAGCATGGGTTCATTCTAACTAATCGTACAGAAATATTAAAAAGACACTGGCATGCTATCAAACCGTTACAGTTTCTTATGTGAAGAAATAGGTGCACTCTACTTCTAAGGCTATTTTAGGAATGTTACTCTCCTTATCGGTTCCTAATACATCTACCTGAATCACTTGTTAAATATTTCTCAGCAAAAACCTACCACTCAGGTGTTTAATTATGTTGCAAGCAGTAATAGCACAGCTAATAATGGTACACAACTGACATGTTGCGTAATAGCTGTCGGTGAGCACAAAATTGTGGGCCATGTATTTTAACTAATTCAGCAAACAGAAAAAAATAATTAATTGCCCTTGCACCGGACTGGTCGATTTCAAATCTCGATTTCAAAGATGGTTTGAAAGACATTGAAATTGCACAGTGCTTCACTGATCACTGGCTGGAGTCGAAGCACCAATGGCGCATGATGGCCGAATTATCAAACAAAGCAACAAAGTAACAAAACAAAGTGCCCCAGACCCCGGATAATCGGCTCAGTTCTCCCGTAGAACAGATCTGGTGCATATCAAATAGGCCGTTTTGGGAAACAATCATACTATTTTGCAATGGATATTTTAACAAGGCTGTTATTTAATAGATATTCGTATGTGAAAAGAGATATTATAAACAATCGAACGGTTTTAGTAAGAATTTTTTTTTGCCAATATTTTAGTAATTTTTGTAATTAAAAGACAATAATAACCAGATAAGTAAAAGTGACCACTATCTTTAACCAAAATTTCAAGACAGTAAGGCCATTTTAAATTTTACTGCATTTTTTCCAATATTTTCGCCAATTTTTGGTCAATAACTGAAAAAGTACGCAATAATTCCTGCTCCCTAGACGTAAAGTTTCAAGCCAGAAAGGCCATTTTTCGGGATTTATTTCTTTTAGATTCTAGTAAAAAGATTTATCGCCAATATTTTGACCAATTTTTGGCTAATAGCCAAATACAAAAAAGAATAGCCAGGTGGACACTTTTCTGTACGTTTTCATTGTAACCATATGAGGATATACTTTAAAATTGCGTTTTGACTAATATTTTCGCAAGTTTTTGTCGAATTAATGAAGTAATAGGTAGTTGCCAATATGTGCCACTATTACATACAATCACAAGGCAATGAAGTTATTTTCCTGGCATTAGTTAACATTTTTCTGATTTTTTCGGTAATATTTCGGCCAATTTGGCCGAATCAAAAAGAAGAGAGAGAGAGTGAGTGAGTGAGAGAGAGACAGAAAGAGAAACAGAGAGAGAGAGAGAGAGAGAGAGAGAGAGAGAGAGAGAGAGAGAGAGAGAGAGAGAGAGAGAAAGAGAGAGCCAATAGCAAAGTCTATTCGAATACCCACTTCCCTTGTTCAAAATTTCAAGAAGGCAAGATTATAAAACTGGGGTTACTTAAGAATTTAGTAAGAAATTGATTTTCCGCTAATTTTTCCGATTTACGAAAAACAGTAATAGCCAAGTAAGTACCAATCATGGCTATCTTTATCTAAAATTGGAAGACAGCAATAGCCAGTTAGATAGCAGCTTAAAATTACAACACAATGAGGCTATTTTCTTGGAATTCGTGAAGATTTTACTGAATATTTTGGTTGTTCGCCAAATTTTTCGTCGAATTTTTGGCTAACAACCAAAAAAGTAATGGCCAGTAAGGTGATATTGCCTGCTACCTTTCCGTAAGACAAAGAGACTATTTTCCTGGAGATAAAATTTTACTGATTTTTTTAGGTTTTCGGTGAATTTTTCGAGAATTTTTGGTCAATCACCAAATATTACAACAGCAAGCTAGATAGCAAGCCCTGCTGCCTTTTAAAATTTCGAGACAGTAAGACCATTTTCCTGAGTTCGATAAGATTTTTCTGAATTTTTTAACAGTTTTTCAGGAAAATTTTTCGCCATTTTTTTACCAAACCCCAAAAGTTATGACAAAGATTGAGGAAGAAAGGCCTGCTACCTTTCCTTAAAATTTAAATACTATTTTTATGGCGTTCATCAAGATTCTAATGAATGTTTTTGGTTTCTCGCCAAAATTTTCCCCACATCTTATCTTTTCTCAAAATTCCAAGACTTTAACGCATCAAGATTTTAATGACGGTGTTTTAGTCACTCATAAAACAGTAACTGCCAGGTAGATAGTAATGCTGGATATCTTTACTTAAAATTTCGATGCAGTAATACCATTTTCCTGGAGTTATTTCAGATTTTACTGAAAATATTTTGGTTTTAGCCAATCATCTAAAATTGCACCAGCCAGGTACACAGTAATGCTTGCCACCGTTACTTGAAATTTCAAGACAGTAATACTATTTCTCTGGTGTTATTTAAGATTTTACTAGAAATGCCTTTTTAAAGATTTTACTAAAAAAGCTGTCACAAAAATTGTAATAGCCAGGTAGACAGTAATGATTACTACCTTTACTTAAAATTTCAGCAGTAATACTATTTTCCTGGAGTTATTTAAGATTTTACTGAAAATGTTTTGTTTTTCGCCAAATCTTTTGAAAAAAAGTACCAGCCAGATAGGTAACAGTGCCTGCTACCTTTACTTAAAATTTCAAGCCAGTAAGACTATTTTCTAGCAGTTATTTAAAAATTTTCTGATTTTTTTAGGGTTTTTGCCAAAATTTCCGTCAATGATTCGACCAATCACCAAAAAAAGTAATAGGTAATTAGTAACGGCTGCTACCTTCGTCTAAAATTTCACAGTTAGATAATTTTCCAGAAGTTAATTAACATTTTACTGAAACAGTTTTGGTTTTTCGCCAATTTTGGCCAATCAGATGGGTAGTAATGCTTGCTACTCTCACTTGAAATTTCAGGTCAGCCAGACTAGTTTCCTGGATACAGTTAAGATTTTACGAAAATATTTTTAGCGAATATTCTCGCCAGTTTTTGGCGAATCACCAAAAAAAATCATTGCCAGGTAGATAGTAACGCCTGCTACCCTCACCTAAAATTTCACGGCAGTAAGATTATTTTCCAGCAGTTAGTTAAGATTTTACTGAAAAATTTTTGGTTTTTCACTAAATCTTCGCCAATTTTTCGCCAATCACCAAAAAAATGAAAAGCCAGATCGGCAGTAGCGCTTCCTATTCTAACTTGAAATTTCAAGATAGTAAGACAATTTTTATGGATATAGTTAAGATTTTACGAAAAAATTGGGTTTTTCGCCAGTATTTTCGCCTATATTTACCGCATCGTGGAGGAAATATAACCAGATGGACACTTACACACCCTTCCTTCCACCAAAATTTTAGAAAGTTTCCGTTAAAACACTAACAGGAGATACGTTTTAAAGAAATTTTGTTTTTTGGCCAGTCGCCAGAAAAAGTAATAGCCAGGTAGGTCCGCTACCATCAACCAAAATCCCATGACATTCAGGTTAAAAGCCTAGGAGGAGATACGATTTTTCAGCTTAAAAGCGTACATACGCACATACGTTCAATGGCTGCTATAGCCCCTGCTTCTGAAAGAAGATGGGGTTAAAAAAACTAGAATGCCCAGAGACATTATGACCAGCCGAGATTTAGTGGATCATGTATCAATAGGATTGCGTGGTCGCCAAAAAGTGGCTGTCATATTGTTAAACTCGGTCGTAGAAAATTCGTACAAATTTATAAGGGAATCCAGTCAAAGTTGTGGGAGAAGAAGCATTTTGAAAATTGTCTACTTGATATTTATAAATTCCCCCCATTTAGCCATTTCTTTTCGAAAAATTGGAAGACAATCCGATCAAAATCGTGGAAGGGCTTTGAAAGTTGGTTACACAAAATGCCCCCACCCATTTGGTCAATTTGTAGTGGATCACCAGAAAAGTAAATTTTCCAGAGAGGACCGCCAAATGCACGTTTACAGAAAATTTGGAGACATTCCGATCAAAATTATGGGGAAAATCCTTTGAAAAATTGGCTACCAAAAATTTGTTAAATGTCCCCTATTTGGTGGATCGCCAAAAGAATTCCCAGACAGGCCCACCCAGTAAACATTTGTGCAAAATTTGAACGGATTGCTATCCACATCGTGGGACTAGAAGCATTCTGAAAATGTCTCCCCAAAAAATTGAAATGCTCCTCATTTAGCTACTTTCTTTTAGATCGCCAAAAAAAGTAGCTGCTGAAGAGGAGAAAGCCTGATGAATATTTGTGTAAAATTAAAAGGTAATCCGATTAAAAATGTGGAACAAAAAAACTTTCGGATAACTGGTCACGAAAAATTGCCCCGGAGGTAGTTTCAGCGAGACAGGATTCCCCGTGTAATGTGAATTATATACAGTAAAAACTCCATTACTCAACACCTCCCAAAGGTGAAAACCTTCTGTAATAGACGAGTTATCTGGGTCCCAAATTCCACAATAACTTCTCCATTGATTTCAAAAATAATACGACGATGCACATCTACAATGTATATATATTTTCACTGTGCAAGGTTGCAGGTCCCTTCGACAAATCGTTGTATGTGGGGTAATGCCGACAAAACATCACACAATTGCTAGGTCAAACGTAATTTTTGACAAGTTGTCATTTTCTAACTGATTTTTGCCTTTAAAGCATGTAAAAGACATTGGCAAAAGCTTAATAAAGCGTTAATGTAATTAATTTAGGTTATCATACATTTTGTTACATTCTGGACGTTTTGGTCCTAAATGCATTTGGTTACTTTATGGCCGGGGACATTATGTCCAGGTACCTTATGGCTGGGGTAAAGCTTCATAGAGCGTTAATTTAAGTTATCATACGTTTTTAGCTTTCGGGGCTTTTGGCCCTAAATTCATTTGGGGACCTTATGGCCGGGGTAAAGCGTTAATTTAGGTGATCATTTTAGTTTTTTAGCTTTGGGGACCTTACGGCCAGCGCCGTTTCGTTCTGAATCCCACTACGGCAAATTTTGTTTTGGAGACGTTTCGACACTAAACTCACATGCAGCCCTTACGGTCGGGTATCTTACAGCCGGGGGAAAGCTTAATAAAGCGTTAATTTAGGTTATCATACTTTTTTTTTTTTGCTTTGGGGAGGTTCTGGCCCTAAATTTATTTGGGGACCTTATGAAGCTTATTAAAGTGTTCATTTAAGTTATCATTCGTTTTGTTTTTGCTTTTGGGATATTTTGGCCCTAAATTCATTTGGGGATCTTATAACCGGGGACCTCATGGCCGGTAAAGTTTTGTCCTGAATTCCACGACAAATTTTGCTTTGGAGACGTTTTGGCTCCAAATTCATTTCGGGGCGTTATTGAGACCGGGTTAAAGCTTAATAAAGCGTTAATTTATGTTATACTTTTTTAGATTTTGTTACGTTTAGGCCTGAAATTAATTTGGGAACGTATGACAGAGGATTTAATGAGATTACAGCTGGGGACATTTCGTCCAGGATTTACTACGACAAACTTAACTTTGTGGATATTTTGGCCCTAATTCATTTGGGGATCTAATGGCCGCGACGTTTTGTCCTGGATTCCACTACAACAAATTTGGCTTTAGGGACCTTTTGGTCCTAAATTCATTTAGGATCTTACTTTATTTTGGTTATCATACGTTTTTTTTGCTTTGAGGGCGTTTGGTTCAATCCATTTGGAGACCTTATGGCCGGAATAAAGTTTAATAAAGCGTTAATTTAGGTTATCGTACGTTTTTTGGATTTGGAGAGGTTTTGGCCCAAAATTCATTCGAGGACAGGGGACATATGGTGGGTGTTAAGCTGAATAATGCATTAATTTAGGGTATATGTTTTTTTTTTGCTTTTGGGACGTTTTGGCCCTAAATTCATTTGGGGACCTTATGACCGGGACCTTATGACAGGGGACATGTTCTGTATTCCACTACAAATTTTGCTTTCAGGACATTTTGGCCCTAAATTCATTTGGGGACCTTATGGCAAGGGACATTAAGGCCAGGTACCTTATGACCGGGATAAAGCTTACAAAGCGTTAATTTAGGTTATCATATGTTTAGCTTTGGGGACGTTTTGAGGACCTTATGGCCGGGGACGTTTCGTCCTGGATTCCAACACAAATTTTGTTTTGGAGACGTTTTGGCCTATCCAAATTGTGGGAAATGAGGGGTTTTGAAAACTGGATATCAGTAAATTAAAAAATGCTACCTATTTAATCAATTTTTTGCGGATGGCCAAGAAAAGTAAGTTTTCAAGAGAGGCCTACTTAGGGAACAATCGTACAAAATTGAAGAGGAAGTCTGTCGAAGCTGTGCGAAAAGAAGCGTTTTGAAACTTGAAATCCAACAAATTAAAAAATGCCCCCAACCTCCAAATTGGCCAATTTTTGGCGGATCGCCATGAAAAAATAGTAATTTTTCAAGATAGGTCTACCTAGAGTACATTCGTACAAAATTTAAAGAAAATCTTATCAAAATTATGGGAGAAGAAGCATTTCACTAATTTTTAACCGATCGCCAAATAAAAGTAATTTTTCAAGAGAAGCCTACATGCGCACATACATACGTCCATACAGACGACGGGTGCCCCTCTATTGATGTGATAAGACCAGCCCGACATAGTCGGCTGGTCTAAAAAGGAACGGCTCTCCATTGACTATTTGTGTGTTTTTATTATTTATGTCACTTTCAGACAATTCTTCACCCAAACTGGAATAAGGGTCTTTCGATATATATTATAATTTTAGACTACTGTCTACAGATTTCAAACATTCAAACGTATTTGCTTTTAATTACCTGCAACCTCTCTTCAAAATTTAACTAAAACTGTGCGATAAAATGTCAGTCACCTTCGTAGCCCTGGCAGGCAGTTGTGAAACGGAATCCTCTTTTCACTTTATCTTCCATTTATTTTTAAATATTTGCTATAAAAACATTAAACTGCTATCACAAATGTAAATGTCGATGTTAAAAATTAGTTCTCTTGAATACACATATCACAAACTTAACTTTTGACTTGAATGTTATTTATGATTTCACTAACTGAATATTTGATGTCGCATTTTTTGACTGATAGCCAGAAGTGCTTTCTTGATAGGAAAATTTAACGTTTATTTTGCAAAATTAGTAATTGAATCATTGGTATCAAAATTGTTTCAGTGATATTTGGAAATACTTACTTTATATAATAAATTGAGCAATAATATAATATTTAATATATATATATACACACACACACACACATATATATATATATATATATGTATATATATAAAATAATAATAATAATCAAACAATTTTTGGTGTCGCATAATTCAGCTGATAACATAGCTTACCTTTGTATATAAAATTGAAAATAAACGATTTCCTTACATGTCATTTCCCTACATGTGATTTTTTTTAACATGTGATTTCCTTACATGTGATTTTTTTTTACATTTGATTTCCTTACATGTGATTTTTTTTACATGTGATTTCCTTACATGTGATTTTTTTTTTTACATTTGATTTCCTTACATGTGATTTTTTTTACATGTCATTTCCCTACATGTGATTTTGTTTAACATGTGATTTCCTTACATGTGATTTTTTTTTTACATTTCATTTCCTTACATGTGATTTTTTTTAACATGTGATTTCCTTACATGTGATTTTTTACATGTGATTTCCTTACATGTGATTTTTTGACATCTGATTTCCTTACATGTGATTTCCTTACATGTGATTTCCTTACATGTGATTTTTTTACATGCGATTTCCTTACATGTGATTTTTTGACATTTGATTTCCTTACATGTGATTTTTTGACATGTGATTTCCTTACATGTGATTTGTTGACATGTGATTTCCTTACATGTGATTTTTTTACCTGTGATTTCCTTACATGTGATTTCCTTACATGTGATTTTTTACATGTGAGTTTTTTACATGTGATTTCCTTACATGTGATTTTTTTACATGTGATTTTTTTACATGTGATTTCCTTACATGCGATTTCTTTATATGTGATTTCCTTACATGCGATTTCCTTACATGCGATTTCTTTACATGTGTAGGTTTGTTTAGTGCTGAGTTATTGACATCAGTCATTTGTTTTTTGTACAAAAATAACTTACTGATATCAAAAATTAAGTTTGTTTTATTGATATCATCCCTTGGATTTTTTAACCATCAACTGGAATTACAAATTCATCACTTTTAGTGATATTAGCAAAAGAATTAGCGATATTAAGAATAAAATTAACGTTATAAATTCAATTTGTGATGTCAAGAATTGATTTGTTATGTCAAAAATTCAATAAATGATATAAATACATACAAATGAATGTGAAAACGCCCCCCCCCTTCTCAAGGCGTCACGAAAGTCCCCAGGTATTTGAAAAGTAGAAGTAAATTTAAAAAAAAACTACAGAAAAAATAGAAAAATAACCAGCAGGTCTGCACTTTAATTCTTTTAATGTGGAATGTTCCAATGAAATAGGATATACAGAAACACAAAATAAAAGATTTTTCCTTTCCAATTTCTGGTATCACAAATTCTTTGTTGCAAGATCTTAAAACCATCTGCTGTCATAACGCACGTTACAAGGATTCTTCTTGCTATCAACACCACTGGATGAAATACTCACCTCTACTTTCTTTACAAAATAACATTACTCACTGATTAAACTCAGCAAAATTTGGTCAATTAATACAATTTAAAACTGAGCTCTATCAAGGAAAAAAATTATGTACAAGTTAACCTAAAACATTACAAGCCATTTTTTTTTTAATTCAACAGTTCTAAATTTATAGCGAATCTTCTTTCCAGCGAAAGCCCCGGATGATAACAACCTTATTTACTCATAACGGGCTGTTTCAAAATGAGATCAGCGATAGTTTCTAGCTGTCCAATTGCTTGAGGCAATAAAATCAATTTGACTCCCGAACCTAAAGTCTGCAAAACAAATGCATCAGCCCTGACATAATTTCATGAGTCCGAGGGGGGGGGGGGGGGATACAATGACTGGAGCAGAAAACGACCTTTCACAGCATTTAGTTAAAAGAACGGGACAGCGTAGAAATGGCGAACCACAATAACACTGCAGATTTATTTATGACGAGGTTTTAGGCCAAGGAGAAAAACAGTTTGGTTTCTCACATAATCAAATGATTTGTAGCAAGCACCCCTCCTTCTCCCCACCCAGGAACTGTCCTGGGCACTTCAAATTGGCTGACCTTTTCCAGTCTTCAAGTGACTTGGTATTTCTAGATATTTTAAATTTAAAAACAAAATTTTGTCAGTGTTTAATTGGAAGTTGGCCACTGAAATTTTTGCATGCACTTTCAGCACTTATTTAACAAATTTCCACATTGTCTTGTCCTGCCCACTGCGACACGTAAAATTGTATGGGATCACCACATTGACGTTTTCTTTTCTTTAGGTGGGGGGGGGGGGGGGGCTGGAAATTTCATCTTTTACAATAGCTTGTAAGTTTCTGGAACGAGCCCGGTGATGAAAATATCCCTTATCAAAGTCATAAATCCATGAACTTTTTCAATGACATCATCGAGCGACAGACACTCCGAGCGACAGACACTCCGAGCGACAGACACTCCGAGCGACAGACACTCCGATACACTGACAAAAGGACTGTCCAGTCTCTGTAAACAAATATATATACGCATTTACAATAAATTCACATTTGATAAAACTTGAAGCTAAAGCACATAAATTCTACAACACTATTCCATCGTAAAGAATACTAGCTTTAAGCAACACTTGTCGCCAACATAAAACAGCTGTTTAAATACATAAATACACGTGTGTAAATTTATAACGGATGTCTACACAAAATGCAAGATATACGAAGTTTATGGGAGTGTGGTGCCCCAGAAGGCGACACGATAGGGTGAGTAGATAACATACCAACACACAGGCGTCGTATAGTACCCTACTTCATCCACAGTGTCCCGCCAACCCGGAGGGAAACTAATATTCTGCAGGTGTCTGAACTAAAATAAAAATACAGTGTGTCGACGTTTTAAAGCGCTATTACCCCTACTATGAGTGTCAAGTTCGTCAGCTTCCAAGGCAACGGAGTTTGGTCAATAAAAAAGTGTGCGTCTTGAACCAAAACTAGTTATGGTAAGCCACAGCAGGGTGAAGTGATGGTACTAGCTTGCTGTAATAAACTAGTGGTTCTACAACGAACACTATTTTCTCCTTCTTTGTCTTTAGCCGTTTGCAGAAAGCGCACACCTGGTGTTACCGGTCACTCAGAGTCTCGACACCAAACAGTCACATTTTTTACCGCCCCAAAGCAAAATTTATATCATCAATGAACATAACACTAAAGCACACAACGACCCAGAATCCCCTCCCCCCCCCCCCTCCATCCGGGTGCACACACTTAATGAGCGACCCCTCAAATATTTAAGGGCAATGAGGCAGCACATAACATTCCAAATCCTCAGCATGAAACCAGTGACAACCAAGTCGGCGCTGTAACTCGTTTCACCAACACACTGCTGGTATATTCGTTTCACCAACACACTGCTGGTATAATCGTTTCACCAACACACTGCTGGTATACTTTACTCGCCCTTTTCCATCCTAATTTCATTTCACTAATTAAGGCTTCCTAATATGCCACGTACCTTCACTCAAAAACAGAAAAATCCAAAGTTTAACCGAACGGTTTCAACAACAAAGCACATAAAACCGGTGCAAAAAACAGCGTATTCATGTTCAAAGTGCTGCGGATCAATGTCTCCTCAGTTAGAACCCAGAAAGACTGTACATCATTTCAAACGAAAGAAACTTGGTTATTATAGCATCTGAAAGTATACTTGTCTCTACTCACAATTAGACACCTGGAGGTTTGAAACAACCAAGTACCGCTCCGCCTGCATTATTCTATCCACCGAAAATATTTATTTTCTAACTACTAATGCCGTCAAGGCCACGTTTTATTTTTCTGGTCTTTTCTCAAAAGAAACAATAGCTCTTAATATAAAAAAAAAACCCCTGTGGATGACTCCGAAATTAATCCTCGGGCACAAATGTAGCATCTGCTTCTATTTCAGTTTTTTTCACCGAATTCTAAAAATTTTGGTATATCATAAAAAAAAAACGATTTGGTTTAAAACTATACAGTTAGAGCATGTAAATTTTAAAAATTAACGTTTCGTTTTTAAACTTACAAACTTACCAAAAATATGTTTATAGGAAAATACTAAAATTTTATTAAAAATTAATCGCTATAGTAGGGTTACTATGGGGAAACTAGTGTCTTCAGTACAAAACCGCTAACTGCTGACAAATGTCACTTCTGTTTTACTGAGAAAAAATGCAAGGTCAGTTTTCATAAGTAGAAAACCAAAACTTCTCATCTTTTTTTCTGCAGATCAGTACTCCACTCATACCTTTATCATTAATACTGATGATAATTTTCACCTTAAAACAGGCACCGGCTTCTAGCAAATTCTCATCAATACTGCTTTAAAAATGAATCGAGTAAATATTAAAAGAAATGTTGCTACATTTTAAACTTTGTAATTTTAATTATGTTTAAAACATTAAAAAAATCTACTGGTTGCTGTACAGATTCTGCTCAAATAAAATCATCATTTATACATTCACATTTTAAAAAAAGTCAGTCTTACTTGAGTGATATCTATATTACAGATATTACAGGGTGTTTTGCAATAATAATTGAAAAGGTCGTGCATATATATATATATATATATATATATATATATATATATATATATATATATATATATATATATATATATATAGGTGTGTGTGTGTGTGTGTGTGTGTTACTGCCCGGCCTGCAAAGATGTCACTCGTCTCGAAGACTGCCACGTTAGTCATTTCAGCAGATATTTATCCCCAAATCATTACGTGCCATTTCTTCAGTGTCGTAACCAGGCAACGTCGACACCTATCAACAACAGTGCTTTAACCAAAAAAACTAGATGCTGTCAGAGAGCAGCAGGATCCCCCGTGAAACTCATTGTCACAAGAAATTCATAACTATACGCCATTTTATTAAGTTTCCTTGACAGATTCGAAGCCACCATCTATAAAGAAGTTTTACTGCTGCAATTTTGACAATTTTTGATCGATCAAACTGAAACCTTGACGTTGCACATACATACACTAAAGAATGCATATGTGAAAGAATAATAGCTCTTACATGATTCCTTAACAGAAAGGTGGACTCCACGAGGTACTTACCATCAAGTGGGACAGACCGACAAGCTCAAACCTATATCCCTCCGTTTCACGGGGGATAATGATGTGTTTATTTATTTCACATTGCTGCCAGTACCAATAAAGTAATTTTATTTTTCAATTTGTTTTAAAGATTATACATGTTAATCAAATTAACTATTAAAGCGTTGCTCGAATAAGGGCATTTACGTGGGCAACTTGCTCTTGCCAGTGCAGGAAGCAAAGTGTTGATACAGCAGAGTAGCATTGTTGCTGGTGTTGACAACGCCCTCTTTGTTTAACTCTTCCAGCTGTGCTTTAGAAGAATATACACCGGCAATACCTGCACATCACGGCAACAATCCGTTTGATTTTTGGACTCGACCACTGCTCTTGTTCATTTAAAGCTTGTGTACCGTGTATAAAGCAAGCACCCGCATTACCTATGCTGCCTTCCTCGGCATCTGTTTGTCCATCCTCGAGCCATTTTACGGTTAAAAACAGCCCTCTGCTTGTTATTTATAAAGGAAAATGTTTTGATACAATGAACTTATGAAAATATCCTTTTTCGGGCGAATGTGGGGGAAAAAAGCGCCGGTTCTCAAGGTAGTTACTTTTTTTGTACACACTCCACCCAAATGGAACACAAGAGACGCTTATTATCGGACACCGACACTGGGAAAATGACAGGCAATAATTACTTTTTTTCCTACATTCCATCAGCAGTAATTTATTTGTCAAAACTAAGAGACGCTTACCATAACACATTCAGTGACGGATCCAAAATGGCATTAGACCGGATCCCGTCCCCTCCCAATCCCTGAATCCACCCGACACCAGCCTGTGGACCTACCACCACCGTCGCTCTTTTGTGCCTTTGCCTTGAATTAAAGGTGAAGAGTCACAGAGAATACTCAAAAGAGTCAGCTGGAAAATAAGTTTGCTTCTCATTTACAACAGGCTCAGTCTTTTTTTAAATAAACTTCGTTCTCGTGGCGCAGTGCACTCAGTATACGCCAAAAAGAAAAATATTCTTATTTTTCATTCCATTTTTTTTTTCGAAAATGACACCAGTCCCGGCCCAAACTGTTTTTTTAGGTGACCCGACATTACCAAAATTCTGCTTTTAGTTCAGTCGTTGTATAAAATGTTCATACGACTTGATACTTATATTGTGAATCCAGAAGTTGCCACTATGAACCATTTTGAGATCTTCTTGCATGAAAATGCAAGAGCCGAAGGTGCGAGCGCAAAATTTCACAATTAATTTATCCGAAGAAAACTTGATACCCAGCCGATCGGTCGCTTTCTTCTTTTTCTCAGACCCGATGTAACAGTATATCTTGCTCCCCGGGAAAAGACAGACTAAGCTATCTCCCCCCGGAGGGGGGGGGGATAGACTAGGCTGCCCCCCCCCCCCCCCACCTGGTATTTTTTGCCCCCTATTGGTATCACTTTCTAAAAAGGAAGATAAAGTTGAAAATACAAGAAAGTCCTTCTTGGATAATGTGGATGTTATTTATGATATATAATCTTAGTGATCAGGAGTATCCACCCGGGCTCTCTAAAACGCTAAAAAACATATTAAGAGAAAAATAAAGAACTTTCTGATCAAGGACGCCTTTTTGTATTTTGGTTGAATTACGTTGAATTTAGTCAATACGGTAGTTCAAGGTAGTTTTATACAGTTTACTTGAGTCCATTTATTCTCATGAACAAATATTATCAAATATATTACATGCAAAAAGTATGAGGGAGGGGGGGGGGCAAAATATACTGGAGAGGGGGAAGATAGACTTGTGCAGCTTCCCCCGGGGGGGGGGGGGGGAGGTTAATACGATAGCCTGTTACATCGGCCGGGACAATCTTTTTTATTTGCGATTTCAGTGACCCAGGGGAATGATAAATAAGACTATTTTTTACTCGTCTTAACAGACACCATAATTCTCTCCACATGCATACACAGTGCACAAACATACGGCGCTGTTTTTACCGTCCGGAGGCCATGGGCACGCATGCCTCGACCTCTTTCCGGTTTGTATTCTTTTTCTTTTTTTTTTTTTTTGAAACCTGTCGGTGACGAGAAATAAACCTGACCTCATATAGCAATCGTGTTGAAGAGTTTACATACCCCCCCCCCCCCACCACTAAACCCAGACCGGTCTCCCTTGAACCCTCCCCCCCGCCATCCCGCGCACAGAGGACAGATGTAACATACCCTCTCCCCCCACCACTTCAGACCGGTCTCCCTCCACCCCCTTTTCCCCCTCGCCCCCCCCCCCCGCCCCCGCACACACAGGACAGAGATATAATATACCCCCACCTCTTCAGACCGGTCTCTCAAGAGATCTAAACTCGTACATACCACTGTTTCTAAATTTTAACAATGAAACCAGGAACGAATGTAAACCTTTTGAGCTATTTCGAGAGACACAGGAACCAGTCAAAACTACGTGTTTATTTACAGCACTCACAAAATAGCGAACTATTTTGTCCTTTCATAAAACGGCCTTACGTTCAAGGAATGCATGAAATAAATGGAGAGTTCTCTGGGTTTAGTCAACCATACATTGCCAACGTCAGACATGATTATTGCGTCTTGAACCTTATCAAGAAAATAGTGTTTATAAAATTTTGTTTGTGATACTTAACATTTTCCTAATTCAGTAAAAGACTAAGAGTCTCTGAAAATATACAGAATAAAAAAACTAAACCTTTGGATCACATCCAAGTAAAGACAAAACATCAAATGCAAAATGTTTACTTACAAGACAAACAACAGCGCCTAAGGCAGAGGAAACGCTTCCTTCCTGCACCTAAGCCATCTAAATTCTAATTACTGATAATTAGTATTTCTATTTTTTAACTACTAGTACTACAAATTTTGTGAAAGCAAACGAGTGAGAAAATATAGAATAAAGGAAAATATTTAATATTTTAGCTTGATATCAAAAACGGCAAACCAAGTCACACGAAGCTTTATATGAAAACATAAAATTCTGCTTCAAACATAGTTGGTCACTTCCTAGTTTAGTAGAGTAGGAGCCATTTAGCAATACTGTATTTCAAAACGTTTGGATAAACATCCAACACCGGCCGTAGATAACATAACAGGACGAGAACTGAACCGAGAGGGATTTCGTGATAGCAACTGCGCGAAGTATGCTTAACGAAGAATAGACGAGGGCTGAAACCACGTATCCATTACTTATCTGTGCGCTGTTACCGGTCAGTGCGTTGTCCGTTACTTTTCGGAGCGGTATCCGTTATTTGCTGGTGCGGTATCGGTCACTTGTTGGTACGGTATTGGTAACTTGTGATACGCTATCGGTTCGGTATCGACTACTTGTCGGTTCTGTATCGGTTACTTGTCTGTGCAGTATCGGTTACTTGCTTCTGCGATATCGACTACTTGTCTGTGCGGCATCGACTTTTTGTCCGTACGGTATGGGTTACTTGTCTGTGCGGTATGGTTATTTGTCTGTGCGGTATCGGTTACTTGTCTTGCGGTATCGACTACTTCTCCGTACGGTATGGGTTACTTGTTTGTGTGGTATAGGTTACTTGTCTGTGCGGTATCGGTTACTTGTCTTGCGGTATCGACTACTTGTCTTGCGGTATCGACTACTTGTCCGTACGGTATTGGTTACTTGTCCGTACGGTATGGGTTAACTTGTCTGTGCGGTATCGGTTACTTGTCTTGCGGTATCGACTACTTGTCGGTACGGTATGGGTTACTTGTCTGTGCGGTATCGGTTACTTGGGTTGCTCGCCGGTACGGTGCCGTTGTCGGTACTCCTATCTGCCACCTATTTTTTTGTTGCAGTTATAATTCATGTCAAGTCACGGATGCGCATAAGAAGACTTTACAATATTGCGCTGCGATGGTGACAGTGCAATAGCACAGGGCAGATGTTAAGTATGCGGATTTCATGGACCTTTTTCCTGCAGGACGGGTCCCTGCATCCCTCGTCAAGGCTGTTGGTTACTGATAGGTGGCGTGGTGTCATTCAGTCAAAGGTCAAAGTTTGCGAAGGTCAACATCTTAATGCAACTGATGCATCAAAACAAGTAAACAAACCACATAATAATTTCTCTCTAGTTATGACCTTGAAGTTAAGGTCACACAGCTTCATATATGACACATCGTGTGGTCTTAATGTTCGAATTTTTAAAATCTTCCAGTACCATGTTTGCCACAGAAACACTTAAGCCGAAGTACAGCAGCACTGCTCAAAACTGTACCGTTTATCTAATATTATGCTCAAAAACAAAGATCATTATAGCACTTCACTGAATCTCCGGTAGCTTGGGATAATTTGTCATAATTTCTCAAACATGTATTGCACAGCAGCGAAACACTGCAAATTTTACTTCCTAAATTTCCAAGTTACTTCCCAAGCCCAGTAAAGTACCTATCCAATCTGCGAAGTTCATGCCTTCCACAAAACCGTCTCCTTGAACTCAGAAACAACTAATCCTAAAACTGAGAGATCTCAAACCACAACCGACTTAGCAACAACTGCACCGAGATCCAGGAACTCTGCGCCCACGCCAAATTACCACCTTTTTTCACCTCGTTTGTTTTGTATATAACTCACTATTGTTATAAATAAGAAAATATCAAGCAAATAAGAATGTAGCATATATTTTGTTGAAGGCCAGATGAGACACTAGCAACAAAGTGAGTCTATTCCGGCTAGACTCATGAAGGCCCAGTCTAACTAAATATACAGAGAATCATAGAAGTTGAACTGTCCTTAATCTAAGTTAGTCTGTTCAGGAATAGACTAACTTCGATTGTACAGTGCCTTGTTTCAAAAATAACGAAAACATACGTGAATTCTTATTTGCTGGATGTATTCTTATTTTAAATAATAGTTCTTATATTTCAAAAGTCGGCTTATCACTATAAATATAGACATTTTATTACACAGCGATGTACATTATGATTTATGCACAGTTATGTTAATTTTATTAACATAACGAAGAGACTTTGGTTAGAATGCGAGGTACGGACTGGAACAGAACCCGTATATTTCAAAATCGTAATGTGAAATTGAAATATGATGGTGTGTTTTAAAATAAAAGTACTGTGAACGTCGGCTAAGCAAGGTATTTCCTGGTGGTTTAAGTTTCCATGTTAATTACCGCAGGCGTGAGAATCTCGGAAAGTGGAACTACTGGCGAACAAACGACAACAAATACACCGCTGTCCTATGTAATACAACTATAAAAAAAACTCGTAAAGTTCAAAACAGCAAACATCATGGACCTCTAGCATCTACTTTTCATTTACGACACTGTACATTCTAAATAATTTCCTAAAGTATAAATCGCAGAAAGGCAGCCACATGACAAAAATATATTAGGGCAATTCCAGAAAGTGTCTTTAACGAGAGGAAAGGACAGGTGGAAGCCCGTTTCCTTTTTTTTTAAATTTTCCCATTAATTTCCTCCCCCCCTTCCGGCTTGCACCGTACCCCACCCAAGCCATTCTTGTGACAACCTTCCCATTGCACATGCTCATTGAAGGAGTGTGCACTTCCAGGAAACACGTACCACCCCGCTCCTTACCCGAAAAAATCTGCCACCCGTCTTCCCTCGCGCACTTCCAGGAAACACGTACAACCCCGCTCCTTACCCGAAAAACAATCTGCCCACCCGTCTTCCCTCGCGCACTTCCAGGAAACACGTACCCACACCGCTCCTTTCCGAAAAAATCTGCCCACCCGTCTTCCCTCGCGCACTTCCAGGAAACACGTACCACCCCGCCCCTTACCCTAAAAAATCTGCCCACCCGTCTTCCCTCGCGCACTTCCAGGAAACACGTACCACCCCGCCCCTTACCCTAAAAATCTGCCCACCCTTCTTCCCTCGCGCACTTTCAGGAACAGCCCATAAGAATGTAGTTTGTATTGAAACTGAGGTGTTGTTAAAAGATATACAATACAAAAAATAAACAATCCCAAAAACCATGCTTCCACTGTAATGTGACCCCCTAGGCAAAACGAGAGGTATATCATGCTTGTCCTAGCCTGGTAAGTTCATAACACTCACTGGAACAGACACCTTTGGTACACTAGCTTTTACTTGTCAAGATATGGTGAGTAATCTATACAAAAATATTACAAATATTCATATATAGTATCGCACTATGACAGAATGTGAAAATACAATATTTGTTTTTTGAATGACGCAAAACTGACTTCTATTACTTTTGAGGTTCCAAATTACGCATAAAAAATAATAGCAAAATCGCCTTTTCAAATCACATATTTCTTCCCCATACAAAGAACAGACAGTGTTCCATTTGAAGCGGGACAGACCATCGCCGAGGTAGAGCTATCGGATTCAAAAAAAGACACACACTTGTACGTGGATATATACTGGTACTCTATGGGCTCTCTATGGCGTCATAGAAACGACGCTACTCATGATGTACACATACAGATCACATTCTGCAGGATAACAACTTGATCATTAATAAAAACTACGAATCATGTACGCGCGCAATCCTTAGTAAAAGCTTCAGCTTGTTTTTTTTTTTTCCTAAAATTAACTACAATCTACTTGAATGCCATAACACCACTGAGGCATCATGTGGGGTTATCCAGATCCGACGTTGTTAAGTCTCTCTCTTGTCTGTGACTCATAGAAAGTCCAGCCGGATCTTCCCCGCTGACTTGATCCGGGGCCGACCAACGGCGCACCCGGGAGCTAGCAGTAATGGGCGGGTCGTCCACGCCTCCCGGGGAGCCCGGGGGTAGCGGGGCAGCGGGACTGTCCACCGACACGTAGTGCGAAGACGAGGCACTTTCCTGTGCTGATTCGTGGCTCCTGAGAGATGTGCTGACTCGGTTTTCCCTCGCAAGCTGCCTCCCTGCCCCTCGCCCTGCCCCTCGCCCTGCTCTTCGCTATGACAATGCTCCGACTGTTTCGATGTCGATGGTATCGGTTCCACTTCGGTGGGCGCGACTGCGCGCGCCATGCTGCCCATTTAATTCAATTCTTGAGCCTGACTGACTTGTACTTGAGCCTGTACTTTGTTTCTGCGTCAGTGATATACATATATCACCCACAACTAACTTGAAACACTGCAAGCCATAGCGCTGCTGAGTTTTGTCGGGACTACACGATGACCATCCCTGGCCCAAGACGAAAAACGGATGCTCCACTGTAGCTTCTACGGTAACCTTTAAACAGAAATATCGAGGACACATATTACTATGGGAACAACTCTTAGAAATGCACACTTCTTAAACTGAGCCACATTTAATTGGAGTTTGGGAACCAAGGCGCGCTCGAGGAAAGCCCAATCACGGCCTGCTCGGGGAAAGCCCCAACCACGGCCCGCTCGGGGAAAGCCCAACCACGGCCCTCTCGAGGAAAGCCCAATCACGGCCCGCTCGGGGAAAGCCCAACCATGGTCCGCTCGGGGAAAGCCCAACCACGGCCCGCTCGAGGAAAGCCCAATCACGGCCCGCTCGGGGGAAAGCCCAAACACGGGCCCGCTCGGGGAAAGCCCAACCACGGCCCGCTAGGGGAAAGCCCAAACACGGCCCAATCGGGGAAAGCCCAACTACGGCCCGCTCGGGGAAAGCCCGGCTCCGCCCGTGTACTTTTAATTTTTTAGTACGGATAGTGAAGTTTTCAAGGAAGTACTTCGGAGATGATACATTTAAGGAGCTGTGGGGTGTCATATTTTCTGTTCCCATGACAACTTACATGTATTGGAATGATTGCATTTGGTTCTTTTTCACTGAAAAATTACCTTGTTAAAATATTAAACATAAACAGTGGAGACAGACGTTGGTTATTACACTGCAGATCTATGTTATTTTCAAATTCTAGACAAAGTCACAGAAACAACAACAAATACAATGATGGTACTCGAATTGCACTTCATTTTCCATTAATCATATTTCTGGTCCAGTTTTAGGACTGCCAACAACATCACAATACATTTTTTCACAGGTTACACAACACAGCCATGTGCCTTTTGTTTTCTCCATCTTGTTAACATGTCTTTGATAACCTGAAATTTTGCAATATTGAACATATTTCACGACACAAGTTTTAAAGCTAGTAATTTTTTTTCGGTAGGGGGGGGGGGGGCAACCATCAGGGTCAAGCATGAAGAAGTTAAACGTGTGGCCCAGAATATTTTCAAAGAAAACGCGAAACATTAGCCATCGTACAAAGCACCCCCACCCTCCAAAACGAGAATTAAAAATCCAAGTGACCTTGAAAATGGGTCAAGGTAAAACAACGTGCCGCTACCCACTACTATGAATCATCTATACCCGTAATGCCGCAAGAAACGGATAACCAGGGTGGGAGTAACAGCCGGCGATGCACACCCGAACCTGCAGTCCCCTCCGATACCCGGCTGGGGAATAAAACACTTAAACTGACCAGAAAAAAACAACAAGTACCGTAATCTGAGAGAGGTTACAGGAAAAACCCAAGTGCCACGCAAATTGTGGCGACAAGACTTTGAAAGCAGAGCTTTGTTTGATTTCATCGATACCAGAGAAAGCTACATCTTTTTCGGAACGGGGTACTTGTCCTTGTTCTTGTCTTATGCTTGCACACAGCGGTGATGTAACTCCAACAACGTCAAATTTCTGCGATAAATGACAGCAAAAGTGTTATGTAAAGTAAGAATTTATCAAGCGATAAGAATTTAGATATTTTTGTCCTGGACAAAATGACGCATTTTCGACTCAATGAGTCTACTGTGGAATAAACTCACGACTCAGTCTCACTGATATACATCTGGGTGTCACAACAGTTTTCCGGCCATTGGTTTGCTCTATTCCGGAACAGAATCACTTAGCCGAAAACGCCTTATTTTGGCCCAGGACAAAAAATATCCACTCTCTTATTTGCTTGATATATTCTTATTTTAAATACGAAACAGTACCTCAGAGTAGCCGCGGAAGTCGTAAAGATATCAGTTTTTATGGGCCCAACAGTTCATTTTCTGCATTGCAACAATCAAATCAAATTGCACTAAAACCTACAGCAATTGAAACCCATTCTTATGTTTTTTATTCCTTCGCAACGGGAAATGAATAGGTTGGTACAGATTTTACCCTGGAAACAAGTTTTCTTTTTTTTTTTTACTTCTTTAACGGCGACAGTTTGAATGAATTTTTCTTAAACTAGAACATTCCTAGGAATAGACCAGGGCTGAGATGGTGACAATTTTTTTTCTAATGATGGTTTCTTCTGTGCAGCAGGCCTCTGACCCACACTCAGGCTGTAATGTTGGCGTGCATATGCCCGCAAATAGGTCTTTTTGAAATTACGCACGAGAAGGCCTAAAGCACAGACAGTTTGACTCCGTAGAAGCGTCGGCAATCTGTGAAATCGAGTCAAAAAGCTATCAGGAGACGGCTCCCCCTTTTTTCTTTTGAATCGACAACTTATTTTATGTTTGGACACAACAGTTTTTGCAGTACACTGTGACATGAATGTCCTGGGGCATTGTGACAAGCTGAAATCTAGTTAATCAAGTATCAAATGGCTTGTACAATCGCCGAAAAGTGGTAGTAGCACTTTAAAAACCGATTACTGAAATTTTGCATTTGCCTAATCTCTAGCAGATCCCCATAAAAGTAATTTTCAAGAGCGGTTTGACCTTGGACCACGCGTGAAAGCAATCAGTAAAACTACAAGCGGAAGAAGAACATTGCGGAAAAACTGGATCCCTAAAACTTTCAAACGTCAGTTTTGGAGGACCTACAACAAAAATGATTTTTAAAGAATCGCCAACAACGTTTTTTCAAACGAAAACAACCTTAACAACAAAAAATATTAGATAAAAATATACCGCCATTTAGCCCAATTTTGGCGATTTGGCAACAAAGTAAAATAAAGCGATTTTTTTTTTCAAGATAACAGCTGGGGAACATTTGGGCACAATTTGAAAGGAATATGATCAAAATTTTGGGGAAAGAAACATTTTGAGAACTGGCTAACAACAAATTTGAAAATACCGCCATTTAGCCAATTTTTTGCTAATTTTTTTGAGGTCGAGGCATTGTGTTCCGTCGATGGTTTGGATCCCAGATCTCCAACGATTGGTCAAATCAAGCCACGTGTTGCATCCAAGTGCACGCAAAGCAAAAAAAAAAAACAAAAAAAAAAACAAAAAAAAAACAAAAAAAAAAAAAACAACAACAACATCAAAGCAATGACGCCTTTCCGCTTCAAGATTTCAAAGCCAAAGCCCAGGTTTTATTGTTACTTCCTTTAATGTTTCGTTACAAAACACATATAGGCGGAGTAATTAACACTTGACAAGCCTTTGGCTTGCAAGGGTTATATGAATTTGTGCGAGCAGCCGTTCGTCCTTTTTTTCTTCTTGACAGTTTTCCGATTTTTTGTGTCTTCTTCTCTGACACTATGGGTCCTAGGACAGTGAAACTTGGGACTTATGAAGAGCTTGATCTGAACATGTGCATGTCACTTTTTATTTTCGTCTTCGATTTCGTTTTCTTTGTTAGAACGCCATGTGAAAAAAGTATATTCTTTGCAAGTAAATGCGTAGCATTTAACCCGCATCACAGAACACACAGTTGCTCAGCTTTGTGCGAGCTCTCACTGCGTAAATAGATAACACGGCGTATGCCTGATCAGTCAATAAAACCTTAAGTCAACAAAAACCAAACACTACTCGGCTTATAAGACGTATTCAAGCTGTGTTGTTTGCAATATATTATTCAAGAAATAACCCACTGAAGGAAGTATTTTTGCCTTTTAACTTTTGTCAAGTGTGTAACATTTCGCTCGCGAAATGAGGTTCTAGTTTAATTTTAGGAAAACTGTATTCTTCAAGTTATCAATAGTTCTGCGTTTTAATTTTTGTCAAGTGTTTAACATTTCGCTAGAGAAATGAGGTTCTAGTTATATATAAATATGCAACGAAGAACAATCATTGTAGTATATATCTGAAATAAAATTCACATTTGATAATCCCTTCCGCAACAATACGTTGTATTTTATAATATGGCTGAAAAAGGGGAGACCTGAATCCATGTGTAGATTTTATTAGGTAATACTGGGATTCGGAAGTAATTCTCTATTCTATGACAGCCTTATTCCGTGTTGTGATCTCGAGCACTGCCTTCTGCTCCACCACGCCAAGCTGTGCTCACGCAGCAATCAAACCCACTTTCTTGGAAAAGTCCTGGGGAAAAAAATCCAGCAACCGTAAGCTCTCTCAAAACAAGAGCACGCTGGGAATCAAATACCTCGTCTTACTACAACAAATTTAGCGTAGAGACAGGTTGACACTGTTAGAAAACATGTCTCTCCTTTTTCACTCATTTTCACCATTTTTTTTATTACTATTACTGCTGCGGCGCTCTAATTTAATCAAATTTTCCTCACAAAGAAGAACCCTGGAGAAGGAAGGAATCCAGGATTCCTCTCAATCATGATGATTACACACCTCTGCCAGCAGTGCCACTACATTTACAAGGCGGCACCAGCAGACAATTACTACTGTATGAAGAACGTTTATCTTTTATACGCAGATGATTCACAGGTAGAGCAAACAACTGAAGGAAAAACTATGTAAGTCAAGGGGGTGGGGTGGAACCGATTCTTGCCCTATCAAAACGTGAAGAAATGCAGTTCAAGGTGTGCGGCAGAGTACATGTTAATGCAGAAAAAGACGTACTCACCCTCATTAAAAAATGCGCCGGTTGAACAGAAACGCCACACTATCTGAGGGTACTCGTTCTGTCCAACCAATGGTCTCCACGGGCACTTTCTTCTTTGAAAGCCAATCAAAACTAGAACCGTATTTAGCTAGCAAAATGTTAAACACTTGGCAAAAATTAAAACGCAAAAATACTTCCTTCAATGGGTTATTTCTCAAATAATATAAAGTATCTTACAACATGCATACAGTATGTCATACAACTATGTACAGAGCTTATGGCACAGCATGTATGCGGCCTATAATATTCTAAAAAATCGGACTACTGTCGAGTAAGAAACTCCATAGGTTGATCACTTGATACCAGCTAAATATATTGGCAAACAACACAGCTTGAATACGCCTTCTAAGCCGAGTTATCTGTTTACGCGCTGAGGGCTCGCACAACGCTTAGTAACTGCGTGGTGTTCTGTGCTGTACATTAAATGCTCCGCATTTACTTGCAAAAATACACTCTTTTCACATGGCGTTTTAACAAAGAAAACGATATCGAAGACGAAAATAAAATATGACATGCACACGTTCAGATCAAGCTCTTCATAAGTCCCAAGTTTCATGGTCCTAGTGCCCATAGTGTCAGACAAGAAGACACAAAAAATCGGAAAAACTGTCAAGGAAAAAAAAAAAAGACGAACGGCTGCTCGCACAAATTCATATAACCCTTGCAAGCCAAAGGCTTGTCAAGTGTTAATAAAAGTTCCAAGGGCAACGAACTTCGTATCGAACGCTAGCCACGATAACAACTTGCACATAGACTAACATCAAATAATGAACAGTGACGCACGTGAGACAGAACTATTGATAACTTGAGGAATACAGTTTTCCTTAAATTAAACTAGAACCTCATTTCGCTAGCGAAATGTTAAACACTTGACAAAGATTAAAACGCAAAAATACTTCCTTCAATGGGTTATTTCTTGAATAATATATTGCAAACAACACAGCTTGAATACATCTTATAAGCAGAATAATGTTTGGTTTTTGTTGACTTGAGGCTTTATTTGCTGATCAGGCATACGCCGTGTTATCTATTTACGCAGTGAGAGCTCGCACAAAGCTGAGCAACTGTGTGTTCTGTGATAAATTGCTCCACATTTACTTGCAAAAAACCACTCTTTTCACATGGCGTTTTAAACAAGAAAACGAAATCGAAGGAGAAAATAAAAAGTGCCATGCACACGTTTATATCAAGTTCTACCTAAGTCCCAAGTTTCGTGGTCCTAGGGCCCGTAGTGTCAGCTGAGTAGATGACACAAAAAGTCAAGAAAAAAAGATACAAACGGCTGCTCGCACAAATTCAGAAACACCTTGCAAGCCAAAGGCTTGTCAAGTGTTAAAAACCCAGGAGTGGATGTTTCCTCTGGTCAGAGGTCTTTGCTATGCTAAGTAGTGAATTTCAGCGACACGTGTGGGGGGTTTATACAAGAAAATGTTACTTTTTCGCCCATCTGCACGTGCATTTTTCCTGTCTATATGCAAAAAAAGTTGGCAATTCTTGTCGCGTCTTGTTCTACTTAAGCAAACATCAAATACCTTTGGCAGGAAAATTAGTTGGAACCGAAGAAACTACTCCTTGAGTTCTCAGAACATTACATCGAAAGCCAAACTGGGGGCATATAAAAAATTGTTTATTTGTTCGAACTCTCTCGCATTATTAAAGTTTATTTCTGCAATAAATGACTGTAAAATCAGAACTACTTTTTGGCAAAGGTATTGTCGACCATAACCACAATATGCCACCGAGAACACAAAACCATACAAAGCGCAGAGCCACACCTGTCATATAGGAAGATCCGACTTAGTGTTCTAGCCATTCGACCTGTCATGTGGGAAGATCCAACTTCGTGTTCTAGTCATTCGACCTGTCATGTGGAAAGATTCGACCTCGTGTGTTAGCCATTCGACCTGTCATGTGGAAAGATTCGACCTCATGTGCTAGCCATTCGACCTCGTGTTCTAGTCATTCGACCTATCATGTGGAAAGATTCGACCTCGTGTGTTAGCCATTCGACCTGTCATGTGGAAAGATTCGACCTCATGTGCTAGCCATTCGACCTGTCATGTGGGAAGATCCGACCTCGTGCTCTAGCCATTTTTGTACCATATCCCCGTCATGACTCCCTTTCCAACTCACATGGGAGGCAGGATTCGAAACTCTAGCAAAGAAGTCGTGGTCCGCGGGGCTCCGGACTTCAAAAAGTTGGGAGCCCGAAGGGAAATCTTGAAGCCCGGCACTTATCCTACCAGCAGATTTCGTCGGGTTGGTGTTATCACATCAGTAGAGGCATCCGTCGTCTGTACATACGTGTGTGCGTGTGTAAACTTTTACTTACAATGCTTCTTCTCCTTCAGTTTTGATGTGATTCCTTTCAAATTTTGTACGAATTCAAATTCTAGGTAGGCCTCACTTGACAAATTTTTTTTTTTTGGCTATCCGCCAAAAATTAGCCGAATGGGGGCATTTATAATTTTTTGGTAGCCAATTTTCAGAATGTTTCTATTCCCACATTAGGATCAGATAAGCTTTGAATTTATGCGATTGTTTACTGGGTAGGCCTCTCTTGAAATTACTTGGTCATCCACCAAAAAGTAGCCCAATCGGGGGTATTCTTTTTAATTTTTGGTAGTCAAATTTGTCAAAGATTCCTCCCACCGAAATGTGGATAAGATTGCCTTCAAATTTTGCGCAAATGTTCTTTAGGCGGTCCTCTTTTGAAAAGTTACTCTTCTGACGATCCGTCAAAAATTGAACAAATGGGGAGCATTTAAAT
Source organism: Protula sp. h YS-2021 (assembly GCA_949752745.1). Lineage (NCBI taxonomy): Eukaryota > Metazoa > Annelida > Polychaeta > Sabellida > Serpulidae > Protula > Protula sp. h YS-2021. Next base: position 40,620,618 of record OX457027.1, on the reverse strand, counting down.
ATATTTAGCAGTCAATTTTCAAAATGATTTTTCTCCCACAATACTGATCGGATTTCTTTCTATTTTTACATTGTTACCAGATAGCTCTGTCTTTAAAATTTCCTTTTTCGCCAATTCGCCAAATGGGCAGGTGGGGATTGATAATTTTTTGGTACGCAGTTTTAAAATATGCTTCTATCCCCACAATTTCGATCAGATTACCTTTTAGTTTTGTACAAATGTTTACTGGGTAGGTTTCTCTTGAAAGTGTTTGGCTAAATGGGAGAGGGGGTTGGGTGGCATTTATAATTTGTTGGTTGCGAGTTCTCACAATGTTTTGTATCCCACAATTTTTAGCTATTTGCCTTCAAATTTTGTATAAATAATCAATGGGCGGTCCTCTGGTGAAAGGTTTTTTTACGCGATTCGCGCAAAATTGGCTAGAGGAGGGGAGCATCTAAAAAATTTAGTAGCCAGTTTTCAAAATAGTTCTTCTCCAAAATTTTGCACTGGATTCCTTTGCAATTCTGTACGAATGTTAAATTTTGAATAATCGGTTTTAAAATTTGACTGCTACTTTTTGGCGACCATAGAACCCTATTGATACTTGATTCACTAGATATCGGCTAGTCACAATGTCCCTGGACATTCTTGTTATAAGATTTTTTCTAGTTTTCATATATGCACAATGTATTGGCAGCTGTTCTATGTACGTAATGTACGAAAATAAACGACCTGGTTATTCCAAGCAAATAAGTTTTTCAATATTGTAATACACGACACTGAAAATAAATCGGACAGTTTTGAAAACAACAAAAACTCATCTTTTTCATGTTTCTAAAAGTTCACACCACTGAAAATAATCGATAGCTTTCTGATGTTCAGAAAAAAACAAACAAACTCAAGTTGTATGGAGTTCTGAGACACCGTTCTACTGCGCTCTCATAGTGACCACCACCACAGCTTTCTCACTCACCCGTCAGAAACGGTAATGGATATCAGCACATTACAGAAATACAGTATTCAACAAAAAAAAAAAAAAAAAAAAAAAAAAAAAGTTGAGAGCCAGCCGGGCTCCGGACTTGAAAAAAAGTCGGAGCTCGACGCTTCTGGACTTTTCGAACACTTTTCGAACACTGATGGGAGGTGACATCAGACTCATACATGTAAATGTTGCTGCTCTTCGGATAAAATTTAAATGTTCTAATAACACTTCTTCCACAGAAAATCTATTTGGATGCTCTGTAGTACAATGCTAGACACAGTTTTTTAAAACACAAATATGATTTTTGTGCCATTTGTCTGTCGGTAACTTGGTTGCATCCCGTACACACCCACTGAAATTACAGTTCATAATTATTCGTCTCTGCTTGTTGGTAGTATGTGTCCGGAGATGTGTACACGGGCACAGCACTTTGAACCTTTGTGAATTTTCCCCAGTTTCAAACCTTAGCCGTTTTATAGAGTGACAAGATCTGTCAGTACATGTACAAAGAAAACAGTAGTATTTTGCCTGGTAGATATGTCCGGTAGGTACGTGTAGTCGAAGGTCACGACTGTCCACAATGCTCCTGGATATTCTTGTTTCAAACTTTTTAATCATATTAACCAGTTTTTTGTGATATCTGATTAGCCAGATCACAGCTGCTCACAGTGTCCTTGGACAATATTGTTATTTCATGTTTTCAGATAGTCATGATTTTGAATTGGGAATCGTCAAATGGACAAGGCAAATTAGTCAGTCTTTGACAACTCCAACAACTTTTTTGACAAATTCTTGACAAAGGCATATTATATGTGTAGCAATCCCGGTTTTTCACAAACAAGAAGCAAACTAGATAAAGCTCACCAAATCACAAGCCGCCCACTTGTGGGATGAGCTGGCTGGAACTTGGATTCGAATCCCGGAGATACCCGATGTGCCCCAGAGAATTGGCAACCACATAAAATCCACCTGCACTGTCCCCTCGCGAGACTCATTAGATCCCCCCCCCCCCCCCACACACACACCCCAGCTAGCAGCGCGAACAGGTATTCGCTGGTCAAGGGAATTCGTGACGATTTGAGTTCATTTCTGCCGGAGTATACATCCTCGGTTCACATTCTCCTCCAATCGGCCTGACGTAACTGCCGACTAAAACTACAAATTGTTGCTGAGGGGCACCGATGCACCAGAAAATCACCGCCACACCTGCAGGCATCAGTCTTCCATGCTGTCCACACTCTTACTACGAGCGATGCGCGGGTCAGAAGACACGATAACAGGCAATTTATGAGTTCAGGGTTTTTTGCTCACAGTATTATGCTAACAATTGCTAGCTAATGCCATTTGCTAAATCATCAAAGGCAGTCTGGCTTCCAAGGACAGCGTACAAGGGTACAGGCACTCAGTACGATCTGCTCACGGGAGCTGTCTAGGGCATTTGTCCTTGTAATTTCCTTTCTTCGTGATCATTCGGCATGCACTAGATTTTTTCAGACATGATTAGGGTGATGCGGCAAATAATAATAATAATAATATAGTGCATTTCAATCTGTTAGAGGAACTACGTGGTCTGGTGCATTTAATAAACTGCATGGTGTCTTCAGGACATTATCCCAGCTGCCTGTCGTCTGGGGAAACTTCACTTATCACTGTCGTCCCCCCGATCCCGATGGGCGATATGAAGCAGACCCTTATGGTTAACCTTTTCTTTATTTTCCAGCGGATGCTATGCCCCTCTCCCCCCCGCCCCCCCCCCCCCCGATGGCAACACGACATTTGGTCGCCGAATCGAAAGTGCAATAGTATGCTCGCCAGTCGGAGGTTTATTCAGTTGCTCTTTAACAGATATAAAAAATAATCACCATGTCTAATATAAACACCGTATTATTTAAAATAAAAATTCTGAAGTAAACAAGAAACCAGATAGTTTTTGGTAGGCTATTCCGGAATAGACTACCGATAAATCAAATGTTACAGAAATTGATTTTTTTCGTTATTTTATCATTTTAGGTTGCAGACTATAAAAACAACTTATTTTCTTGGCTTGGAAACAGGAAAATATGAAAAATATTGAAAACACAAATAAATTTTTAAAGATTAAAATTTCAATGGGTTATTCATCATTAATTACTGACATTTTAACAAAACGCCAAAATCACAACTCAGCTTTCCAATATTTTTATTTGCCTTTCGTCAAAACATAAGAATTTACATTGTTCAAGTTATTTTCATATTTTGGTGCAAGAAACATGAAGCATTATTGATTTATTTCACATTCGATTTGTTGGTAGTCTATTCCGGAATAGCCTACAAAAAATATCTGGTTTCTTATTTGCTGCAGAATTGTTATTTTGAATAATACGGTGTTTATATTAATTTTTAAATCACAGGAATCCCCCCCCCCCTAAAACTAAAAACTCGGCTCATGTCATACTTCATAAAACCAGCCACTTCGGCAATTACACTTGGAAAGTTTCACTTTCCTGGTGTTACCAAGACCGTATTGGAACGCCAAGTTTGTGTTTTTTTTTCTCTCTCCACAAGTCGTTTCTGCGCAACTCGTCAAAATAGCGCGAACACCTAGAAAATGCTAATTTTATTTGAGCACCGGGGGTATCCATTCTTCTACTGAGTGAAACTTGACGCCAAAGATGCCTTAGATGTTGTGTTTTATCGACAGTAGAAGTTTATACCGCATATGGATGATAAAAAAGCGTTCGAGTAGCCGTAGCTATAGCTAGCTCGGTGTGACCGCGCTGCATGAGGTGAACAAAATGAATGCAAGCTGTTTCGTAGCCAGACAGGAATAGCTAAAAGAGACCCATTCTATGCTCTCAAGTATGTTTTGATAACATTTTTATCGGAAATCTTAAAAAATTGATATACCTAGTTGTTTAGTTGAGTAACAGTTTTACCCTTGAAATCCTGTTATAGCCCACCCAGTCTATGGTATTACAGTTTTTCTAGCCGATTTTCACCCCTCGCTCTACTTTTCAGCCGGATTCGGAATGTTTGAATGAAGGGTCTTTTCAGCTGGGAAAAAGTAATCTTTGTGACTTTTATATCCTTGAACATGCTTTCAAATAAATCGCTTTATATATATATATATATATATATATATATATATATATATATATATATATATATATATATATATGCGGTTTTTCTGGTTATTTATTATCACTTTATTTATTAACTCATTTATTTTTTGAGAAATCCATATTCTGCGGGGTCTTCAGCCGAACATCCCTATCACTTTGAATGCCAAGACGTAATCTCTGTACTGTGTGCTTAAGCTGTTTTGCCACATTTGTTTGACGACAAAGAGGGGTGCAATGGTCCAGCTCGACATTTATTGACATATCACAGAGCTTCTATTTGTTAAGTCGAGTTTGAAATACTGTTAATCCCGAATGTGAATACTTCACACAATTTGCTACATTTCTGTAAGCCTAGTGTAGTGCAGTCACAAGGCTTGTGAGATTTTTGTGTCGTTTGCCGTTGAACTGAAATTGTAGCACCCGTAACTGGGTGTGACGCTCACAGGTGTGCTCACAAGGACCCGCACCACTGACGCTCGCAGCTTTTCTCTTCAACTCGCTTTATAAGGTTAAGAAAAAATTGAGTTCGCCTTGTGAAACTGAACTACATTGAGCACGATTCGAAAAAAATAAGCAATGAGCGTTTTACGTAATTGTCTTCAATTACACAGGAAGTTCCTGGGTAGACTGGCGAGATACTTATAGAATTTTTCTACCGCACGCGACTGATCAGCTTGCGTAACAGGGCAATGACATCTTGTGCAAAGCTGGCTTTCCTCGCAGATGTTTTGAAGAAACTCAAAAAAAAAAAAAAAAAAAAAAAAAAAAAAAAAAAAAGCTAAGTTCTTCGCCCTTTAAAGAATTTAAGCCAGAAAAAATACATAAGTTTTGCCAACATCTCCGCTTTCAAGTTGCTATTTAACACTATGAATAGAAGGTTTTTATTACGAATTAATACACAACACCGGGGCGCTCAAGCGAGCGTGTGATCATCCCCCCAGTCTTTGGTTGGCCCTGCGGCATTTCTTCCCGTAGCTGGCATAAAAACTAGCAAACGACATGAACAGTTTCACGACTCGGGCTTTTTTACTCTTCGTGTTCTTTTAATGGATCAGTGTCGTCTCCATCACAACTCTTTTTTTGCGTGTCCCTTTGATGGTTCCGTGCAGTCCCTGACATTTTTGTGTGTGTGTCCCTTTTATGGTCCCGTACAGTCTCCACCAGAAGTCTCGATCATCCAGCGATATGAGGTGTGTGTATTCAATTGCGCTGCAGATTTCAAACTATTTAACAAAACCTGAGGATGTGTAAAAATATGAAAAGAAAAAAATATATTGGCATAGTGCAAATTTGGCAGCTGTTAGTTAATGACACATATAAATTCCTTGTATAATATGTCAACTAGGTACAAAGTCATTTATAACGTGAAATTTCAGGTACGACGATGCTAAATTATGGAGTAAAACACATATCAAAGCCTACATTTGCCCAATTACACCCCTAACTGATAGGCCACAGAAATAGCCATTTACGTTTGTATTGATGTAGTGTAACCTGACAAAATTGCCGTAATATTTGTTGAAAGTGATTTGCAATTCCATGGAAACCATGAACTATAACGAACTTTTTTATACTTTTTTAGCTTTGTGTTGCGTTTTGAATGGTTGTATTTGACCTAGAGCGCTGAAGTTTAGGTGTGCACGTTTGTATCGATATTTTATAGGTATTTCGGTGTCAGTGATGTATTCTGTGGTGGGTTCATTATCGAACAAGTTGACCCTTTTCCTCGATCTCACCGCTACGAGTTCAAGACTGAAAAAAAAACCACTCATGGGAAACATTACTCATCCCGGTTATGGGGTTTTTTTGGGGGGAGGGGAGGGGGGGGGGGGGGGGCTCTAGACCAGTATTATAGTGTTGTTCAAAATTTGTCGTGTTGTTCAAAATTTGTACACATCTTTCGCATCTACCAAGCAGCAATCCCATCAAGTTTGAACTTGCTCCGATGAGAAATTCTGCTCACAAGATCTTTACGTAATGACGACATACGTCTTTTTTCCTTATATAGTCCAACGTATCAAAAATTGACAGAAGCGTTCGGCCCAGCAAAGGAATAAACAGAGTGAGTTTGAAGTCGATCGGATTTTTCGTTTCGTAGATATCTTGCACATAACATATCGTTCACAACAGACTGACACACTCACACACACACACACACACGCACACACACACACACACGCACACACACACACGCACACACACACACACACACACACACCAACACACGTACAAACACTAGGCGTCTCCCCTTGGTCGGGGAGACAAACAAGGGAAGGTGACGAATGTATATGCTGGCTACTAAACCCATTTTTTCCATTGATAAACAAAGACTTTTTCTAACTCTTTCTTAATTCGTAATAGTAGAATCGAACATAAGGGTTGACTAGAGTTCGATAACGCCCCACAGTACAGAGTGCTTTCGTAAAACTGAAATAGTTAAAGTACATCGATGAGTGACCTGTACACCTATATGCTTGTAAGCTTGGAGCGCTCTAGGTTAAGTAAAATCATCCTGAAATGCAACACAAAACCGACCAACTTAGACAAAATGTAGAATTGGTAAGAGGCCTCATGGTAGGAGATCTGTGTCACGAACAGCATTTTTTGTGTGTTCCTCTTAAAGTTATCTGTTTGTTTGGCCAGATTTTGCGAACCGACAAGGAGGTCAGTGAAACTGATTAGGTCTCCAGCTGGCGTACAATTTCAGTATTTGATTTTGTTAGATTGGACTACAACCCTTAAGCAATTCGCATCATATTCGTGAATTCTTAAAGTCCAGCTGGGTCAATATTCTTGGGCCGGCGTAGCTCAATTACCCTACCAACTCGTGTTAGGACCCATACTAGCTATATCTAAAATACTTCGCCAATCGATCAAGAAATGTAGGCTTCAGTGTGTTAACAAACTCACTGAAGGAATGTGAAAATTTTTCAAGTCCAGCTGAGCCAATGCTCTTGGGCCGACCTATCTCATTTACAATGCTAACCCTTTTTGACCTTGGGCCGACCTGGCTCATTTACAATACCAACTCTTGTTAGCACCCATACTTCCTACATGTAAAATATTTCAAGAAATGTAGGACTGAATGTGTCAACAAAAAAGTGTCGACAAACAGACAGACAGACAGACGGACGGACGGACCCGAAAACTAGAGTCCCCAAGCCGCGCTACGCGGTGGCGGGGACTAATAACAAAAATACTGAAGATCTACTAGAAACAGGGAAGGGAAGGAAGGGGAGGAAACAGAGAAGAAACGAAAGAAAAACAAGAAATTAATGTACTGGGGGCTAAACAAACTAATGGTCTAATGTAGAATCTTGAGGGGCACACGCACATTCCTGTAAAATTTCAATGTAATCGGATCGGCTTCGGGGTTGCCACGCAATTTTATTTTCAAAATGAATTGTCCTCACTTTTCCTGACCATCGAAAGCATGACACATTACGAAGTCGTGCCTTATTACAGGGTATCTACTTTGATAAACGTCTAGTTCTACACCAAATCCTATCGCAAGCTTACATTTATTGCTCAAGAAGACAGTTAACTAGAGTGACAAGAGCGCCAAAACCACCAATTCACAAACGTATTTTGTGAATTACCCCCCCCCCCCCAAAAAAAGAAGCTGGGCAGGAGTAAGCGCAGCAAAACGATGCACAAAAACGCTTTCAATGTAATACTTTTATCAACTAAAATATATGGCACAACGGCTGCATAATCAATAGCACTTACACAACCACTGAAATGATGTCACCAAACCTCACGGATTTCTAAAATTCAAGGTTTCTACTGCTTCCAAAATGCAACACTCTGTTATTTAAAATAAGAATATTACAAAGGAATAAGAATTCACAAGGCGCTCTAGTCCAAGATAACTGTACTCCGGAACAGACCAATGTGCATTAAGGTCAGGAACAAAAACAGTCTTGTTTCCCATTCGATTTTTTGGTTAAACCTTTTAATTTTTTTTATCGAAAAACTTAAACTCAAATTTTTTCGGCCTTAACAAAAACACATTCTTTGTATTATTTGCTTCATGTGTTCTTATTTTAATAACAGCAGTATTAGTTAGCCACCTAATGTCGACTGCTCAGAAACTCTCCCATAGAACAACTCATCAATAAATGAGTTAGCTTTTGTTTAGTCTACTTCATTTCTGGAGCGCTGAAATCGCCGTTTAGATGGATAGATGGAGCCCCCCCCCCCCCCCCCAAAAAAAAAAAAAAATCGGATCTCACATTTGATACCTTCTGAGAGGTGTCCCAGAAGACGCTGAAGTACAGCACGAAAATTTGCTGTACTTAAGCGCCAGAATATGCTCTACAGAAGCACCAGACGATGCCCTACACAAGCAGGAAAAGGTGCTCAGCAGAAGCACCAGATGATGCCCTACACAAGCAGGAAAAGGTGCTAAGCAGAAGCACCAGATCATGCCCTACACAAGCAGGAAAAGGTGCTCAGCAGAAGCAACAGACGATGCTCTACACAAGCAGGAAACGGTGCTCTACAGAAGTGCCAGATGATGCTCTACACAAGCAGGAAAAGGTGCTCTACAGAAGCACCAGACGATGCCCTACACAAGCAGGAAAAGGTGCTCTACAGAAGCGCCAGATGATGCCCTACACAAGCAGGAAAAGGTGTTCTACAGAAGCGCCAGATGATGCTCTACACAAGCACGAAAAGGTGCTCTACAGAAGCACCAGACGATGCCCTACACAAGCAGGAAAAGGTGCTCTACAGAAGCGCCAGATGATGCTTTACACAAGCAGGAAAAGGTGCTCAGCAGAAGCACCAGATGATGCCCTACACAAGCAGGAAACGGTGCTCTACAGAAGCACCAGACGATGCCCTACACAAGCAGGAAAAGGTGCTCTACAGAAGCGCCAGATGATGCTCTACACAAGCAGGAAAAGGTGTTCTACAGAAGCACCAGACGATGCCCTACACAAGCAGGAAAAGGTGCTCTACAGAAGCGCCAGATGATGCTTTACACAAGCAGGAAAAGGTGCTCCATAGGAGCGCCAGATGATGCTCTACACAAGCAGGAAAAGGTGCTCAGCAGAAGCGCCAGACGATGCCCTACACAAGCAGGAAAAGGTGCTCAGCAGAGGCAACAGACGATGCCCAACACAAGCAGAAAAAGGTGCTCAGCAGAAGCAACAGACGATGCTCTACACAAGCAGGAAAAAGTGCTCAGCAGAGGCACCAGACTATGCTTTACACACAAGCAGGAAAAGGTGCTCAGCAGAGGCAACAGACGATGCCCAACACAAGCAGAAAAAGGTGCTCAGCAGAAGCAACAGACGATGCTCTACACAAGCAGGAAAAAGTGCTCAGCAGAGGCACCAGACTATGCTTTACACACAAGCATGAAAAGGTGCTCAGCAGAAGCACCAGACGATGCTTTACACATGCAGGAAAAAGTGCTCTACAGACGCACCAGACGAAGCTCTACATAAGCATGAACAGGTTCTCAGCAGAAGCACTAGAATATACTCCATAGAAGCATAAAAAGTCACTGTACAGAAGCACGGGGAGGTGCTCCACAGAAACCCGAAAAGGTGCTCCGCAGAGGCATGAAAGGGTGCTGCTCAGAAACAAAAACAAAAAACAAAAAAAACAAAAAACAAAAAAAACACGGCTAAGTCTTCACAGATACGAAACATTAAATTCAAACGAGTTGAGAAACAAATGGCTTGGTGGACTTCTAGCCACTGAGTTCAATTTTAAGTTTAATTTTGATCAACTTCATATCCTCGGGTATAAAAGGCTAAAAGGTTTCAGATCGATAATCAGATTTGGCAAGCTACTGGAAATTAACAAAAATATATATTACTTTATAGAAACGAGGAAGGCACATGATTTGATAATTTATTTCCATTCTATTGCGCCAACGCCGTCTATTTTTTCATATATATTTACTGCGGTTAGACGTCTGTTGCCAAGAGCTACATGCGCACATCCGAATCTTCGTGTACGCCACTGTAAAGATATACATATCTGAAGTCGGGGGAGGGGGGTAAGGGGGCGCGCGGTTTGCAAGCAAGTTGGAACAATTGCACTTCTTCCCCCCACTTCCCCTCTCCCTGGCAAAAAGATCACTCCCTCAGCGTTGAATAAAAGGAACACCCTATCCCCACCCATGCCTCAACTGTGTAAAAATTTAACTTCAGTAATATGCTGTATATTAAAGCTTATGGAGTGGAGAAACAATTAACTATAAGAAACTAGAACAGTCAGTGACAGTTATCAATGCACATAAAATGTTTTCTTCAAAAGGATCCGGATTCCAACGTGCATCCATTGGTTATTCACGGTAGTTTTAACTCATTTTCTGAATAAAAAATCAAGGAATTCATTTCATAAAAACGTCTTCCCGTTCGCGGGTGTTGAAGTGAAATAAAAAAACCTAATATTTTAACTTGCTTGCAAACCGGCGTACAAAGGCTGCCAGATGAGCCGGCAGCTGTTCTGGCACTGCTTCAGCGCCGACACTTGGGGTCGCCAAACTGTACCAGGCGGGCAGTAGTCCATCCATTTCACAGCTGTCAACACACACACAGTTTACAAGCATGCAAGCCGATAGCTGTCAGGAGGGGGTGGGGTGTATCTCTCTATGGGAGCGTGATTTATGTACTTTTCAAATGCGATCTCTAGTTTTAGTGGGCCATTGCATTTTTAGGAAGTGACAATTCATTGTCACAGTAAACACCCACTTAAAGAACATCGACAAAAGTACAAATGTTCCTCAATGAGAAACCAATTAGACAGAGGTTTTCCGGTGTTAGAGATTGTCCCTTAATTAGATGGACAGAGTGGGCTTCTCAACTGAGAGTTTTGTTGTATTTGAAATCTCTTCACATGTATTTGGTGTGATCTGGAGTGTTCTCACGCTGTCCTATCCCCAACCAATCGCTTCACATGTATTTGGTGTGGTCTGGAGTGTTCACGCTGTTCTATACCAAGCCAATCTCTTCACATGTATTTGGTGTGATCTGGAGTGTTCTCACGCTGTCCTATCCCCAACCAATCTCTTCACATGTATTTTGTGTGATCTGGAGTGTTCTCACGCTGTCCTATCCCCAACCAATCTCTTCACATGTATTTGGTGTGATCTGGAGTGTTCTCACGCTGTCCTATCCCCAGCCAATCTCTTCACATGTATTTGGTGTGATCTGGAGTGTTCACGCTGTCCTATCCCCAACCAATCTCTTCACATGTATTTGGTGTGATCTGGAGTGTTCTCACGCTGTCCTATCCCCAACCAATCTCTTCACATGTATTTGGTGTGATCTGGAGTGTTCTCACGCTGTCCTATCCCCAACCAATCTCTTCACATGTATTTGGTGTGATCTGGAGTGTTCACGCTGTCCTATCCCCAACCAATCTCTTCACATGTATTTGGTGTGATCTGGAGTGTTCTAACGCTGTCCCATCCCCAACCAATCTCTTCACATGTATTTGGTGTGATCTGGAGTGTTCTCACGCTGTCCCATCCCCAACCAATCTCTTCACATGTATTTGGTGTGATCTGGAGTGTTCACGCTGTTCTATACCCAGCCAATCTCTTCACATGTATTTGGTGTGATCTGGAGTGTTCTCACGCTGTCCTATCCCCAACCAATCTCTTCACATGTATTTGGTGTGATCTGGAGTGTTCTCACGCTGTCCTATCCCCAACCAATCTCTTCACATGTATTTTGTGTGATCTGGAGTGTTCTCACGCTGTCCTATCCCCAACCAATCCCTTCACATGTATTTTGTGTGATCTGGAGTGTTCTCACGCTGTCCTATCCCCAACCAGTCGTGCCTTTTGCACTTGTTAGTTTATTTTCTCTCATAAAAAATTACTTGAATGAGGCACCAAACTGACTGGAAAGACTTAGTTTTTACTGGGCATCCCACTTAACTTTTTATCCTTCCTTTAAGCGTTGGTGCATAATATAAAATAATAAAAAATACACTCATTTTGTTATCTATTTGCATCGTTTTGATCCTTGTTCAGCCTTTTGGCTGTGAAATTCGGTGCAGCCAGCGTTAAATACAGGGTACTAGAGTACAATAAACTTGCCTTCAGAAAAACCTAGTCTTTTTTGCCTCCCGGGTGAGTATTTTTTGCTGTTTTTCCCCTTTAGTAGTATTTTAAGATCGGGAACCGTTTTTTCAACAAGAATGTCCAGGGACATTTTGGTCAGCCGAGATCTAGTTAATCGTGTATCAAACGCTTGTAGAATCGTCAACAAGTAGCCCTTAAAAAACTGGTTACTGAAAAATCATAAAGACTGGCATTTGCCTGATCTCTGAACGGAACGCACAAAAAGAAAGCAATTTTCGAGAGAGGCCCAATCTTGGACAGTGCCTGAAAACAATCTGACTAAAACTGCTTGCCAAAGAACCATTTTGAAAAACTTTCAAAGGCCATTTTTTGGAGGACTGCCAACAAAAGTGATTTTTAAAGAAAAGATCAATTGAAGAAAATTCTTCTAAAATTTAGAAGAAATTCACGCCAACTGCAGGAGGCAACGCATTTTGGAACTATGGTTACCAAAAGTACCGTAAAAATGAGGGAATTTTCCAGCGTAGAACCGCCCAGTGAACTAGTGAACACTTATCTGAAAGCGATCCAATTAAAATTTTGACAGAACAAGCATGATGAAAATTGGCTGCCAACTATTCAACATACCCTCATTCGACATTTTTTTGGCTGTTTGCCAAAAAAGTAATAGTTCTGGGCAGAACTAGCTGGGAACATTCATACAAACTTTGAAATCCAATCAAAGTTGCAGGGAAAGAAGCATTTTGACAACTGCCTACCAAAAATAAAAAAAAACCCCAATTGGTCCAAATTTTTGGTGGATTGCCAAAAAAAGTAATTTTACAAGAGAAAGCAACTAATGAACGCTCATGCAAAATTTGACATCAATCCGATCATAACTGTTGGAAAAGAAACACAGTGTGTGAACTTATGGCCCAGGGCCATCTCAAATGGGATTGGTTCATCTCCACTTCAATCCAGGTAGCCCGGTGGGCCATCTTTCAGAAGCACTCGTTTTGTTAATTCATCGACTTAATAAATTAACAGTAGGTCATTTATTTTCCCGCATTCTTTGTTACGTTTCTGACTATCAGTTCAGTTCACTACCCTATGACGAAACCGGAAATTTCCCGCTAGTCTATTCATTGGGCATTTCCTTGAAAATTCAACGCTGGTTATTTTCAGGATTTGCCAAACTAATTACGGGCTTTATGCATCAATCTGACTAGGTTAGAACGGCAGTGTTTGTCACGTGCCCGCCCGTTCGTCCGTCCGCGCGTCCGTGCGTCACGGGGTCCTCCTGAACATGATTTTGATAAGGCATGTGAACTCATTTGAATGAAATTCGATTTCGGTGTTTATATGGATGACCTTTCGCGCTAATGCAAAGTCATTCAAGGTCATCACTGCACTTGAATTTTTACTGTCAACAGCATCGTATGTTTGGAGGATTAAATTTTGGTGACCTCTCTTGACCTCTTAAGGTCGTTGCTGAATTTTTTTAGGAACGAAAATTGGGCAGAAACTTCTATTGAGAAAGGCGTGTACATATTTTTCGGTGTGACAGTGAGTTACAAGACTGGGGGTGGGGAGGGTGCCTGGGCACCAAGACAAAGTCAGTCTTTTCATTTATGGATCCTAAGACCTATGAATCAGAGGCATCAACGCATTAGTTTTGCGGTGTTGGTGATGAAGTTGTAATAAAGTCGTGGGGTTCTTAGCGGTAGTTTTCAAGGTCTCCATTTTGGTTGATTTCAGTTCAGAGAAATCTCAAGTTTTTTAACAGTATGATCTCAGATAAAAGGACATTTGAATGTGTTTTCTAATGCCAGTTCCTTGCATCTCCCATATTCGAAGTGAAAACCTGCAAGTGTTGCTTCACAGCTTTCAAAGGTATTCATTTCACCGGCGTTTTACCGTACTTGTGCCAGGTTGTCGTGAAGCTGCAAGACAGATACATTTGCAAAGATATCACTTTATGTCTGGTTGAGCAGATTATCTACACATTGCTAGGCAGTAAATGCCATTCCCTCCAGACTTAAAATTCTACCTGTTCTGTTCGGACAATGCAATGCAAAAATATTAAGTTGTGCAATATGCATCGCAGATATTGCAATGTTTTGACTGGATGAAAGTGAGACATCTCCTAGACTGTTTCAAACGGTGGAGGCCAGAAAGTAGGGCAAACCATTGGCTGCAAAGTAATGATCAGGCAGTGGCCTGAAAGAAAGACTTGTGAAGGCCCGGTTATTACAAAAAAAAAAGCTATTCTTTATCAGCGTTTGACGAAGTCTAATTCGGTCAATTTTTATGATGGATTTCAAAAATAACACAATGCACATAAGCTACACACAAACATATACCGGTATATATATATATATATATATATATATATATATATATATATATATATATATATATATATATATATATATATTCATTTACCGTATGATGTTCAGAATCCTAGGCCCAACGACTTCAGGGAAGCAAAACATTGTGACGGACAGAGGTACAAACAAACCGCATTTTATAATCTCCCCTCACAACTTTGTTCGGGTGGAAGTCGGGGGCGGGTGGGCAACAATTCATTTTAAAATGCAAAAGAAAGCGTAAAACTGCTTTAAACAAGCATGTCCACGGACATGACCCAGCCGAGTTACCAAACAAGGAAAGAGAAAAACTCTGAAACGAATACTGTTAGGCCAAAAAATGAAGAACTTTGTTTCTGAACGTAATTTTTTCATAATTTTAATACACAAAAACGAGTTTTCCCGGGTGGAAGCTACCCGAAAAGGGATGCTGTAGAGGTTGGGTTTTGACGATTTTTAAAATTACACCATTTCGGCATTGTTTTTGTCATTTGCGAAAAAAGCAAAGTCCAGGTGGAGAAGCACCTAAGAAACGTTCGATTAAAATTTTTTAACTATTTCAAAAAAGACTACGAGAAATGAATAGTTTGACAATTCAGTTATTTACTACCATTTATTCCAATTTTTGCCAAACTTCAAAGTTCCGCCATTTCGGCAGTTTTTGGCGAACCGCAAAAAAAAAAAAAAAAAAATAATAAAATAAAAATAAAGAAAAAAATAAAACAATAAATAACAGCCTGGTAGGCGAACCCCAGGGGAACATCCCTGCGTAACGTCTAAGCGATTGGAGCGAAACTGTAGGAGGAGTAGCATTTTAAAAATGTGTCAAAACGGGCACAAAAAGTGTCGTCATTTTGTCACTTTTTCGTCAATCGTCAAAAAAGTGACAGCCAGGTGGGGGGACCACCCAGGGAACATTCGTAATATCAAAACGATTGGAGCAAAACTGTAGGAGGAGTAGCATTTTAAAGAAAAGGTTTAACATACGCACATACATTCATGCCCCCTGTAGTGATACGACTAACCCAGTCCGACAAAGTCGGCTGGCTAAAAAAAGCAGCAACGGCTCCCCGCACAAATTCATATCAGCCTTGACCAAGTCAAAGACTTGTCAAGTGTTAAACTAGGATGAATAAATTCAGAAATAATATGACACAAAACACAACAAAACAGATGTGTGCCAAGTACTTAGAACTACGCTTTAATTAAGGCCAATTTTCATGCAACTTTTTATACGTGTGTACGTCACGTTGTACAAGTGAAATTTAGTAAAGTAGCCCATTACACCCGAAAATATAATAATTCTTGTGCACAATCATCGTTTTCAGTTACCACGTAACTATTAGATTCAGAAAGTTTAATTTGTTTGTTTTCGTTTAAAACGGTCGCTGGCGTATGCGTTGTGGCACGTTCACTCTCCAGGTAAAAGAGAGCGAAATTTTCCCTGGCTTGTAATTGGCTCTCTAATCCTCTAATCTCGGCCTGTGATTAGAAAATTTTCGGCACCCTGGCTGCTCGACAGTGAACACGCACGATGCGTACTCCAGACATCCTGTCGCCATTTTGCCAGGCCACTGTGTGTCGCGCCTTGTGCTCATTGGCCAAGTGCCTACCGTCGAAGGAGTTACAGTCATGTATGCTATACCTAAATCACCCTTTCTCCCGCTTTATTAACACTTGACAAGCTGTTAGCTTGCAAGGGTTATATGAATTTGTGCGAGCAGCCATTCGTCCTTTTTTTCTCTTCTTGACAGTTTTCCGATTTTTTGTGTCTTCTTCTCTGACACTATGGGCCCTAGGACCATGAAACTTGGGACTTATGAAGAACTTGATCTGAACGTGTGCATGTCACTTTTTATTTTCGTCTTCGATTTCGTTTTCTTTGTTAAAACGCCATGTGAAGAGTGTATTTTTTTGCAAGTAAATGCGGAACATTTAATGCATAGCACAAAACACACAGTTGCTCAGCTTTTGTGCAAGCTCTCACTGCGTAAATAGATAACACGGCTATGCCTGATCAGCAAATAAAGCCTCAAGTCAATAAAAACCAAACATTACTCGGCTTATAAGATGTATTCAAGCTGTGTTGTTTGCAATACATTATTCAAGAAATAACCCATTGAAGGAAGTATTTTTGCGTTTTAATTTTTGTCAAGTGTTTAACATTTCGGTAGCGAAATGCGGTTCTCGTTGAGCAATTGCGGCCATGCAGTACAGGGAACAGAAACATGTTCTTTCAGCGACCAAAATTCGGCGACTTAAGTTAGCAAAAATTTGTAGAGTGTCAGTAATCAAAATTGTCCAAGATGGAAGCGCAGTAGGTTGAAGCAGTCAACACAGAGCTTCAAGATGTTAGGAAGGACATTTTCCATGTGGATGGATGGCCTCTCCCTTACTGACTCACGTTACTCCAGCAGCGCATCCTTTAAGCAGCAGTAAGCGAACTGAATGGCAGCGATGCCAGCAAGCGGAGTTCAACCATTGCAGGGCGAAGTGACACGCTGTAACCTGGGGTGCAGCCGAAGCCACCCCCCACCCGTGACGTTAGGAAACTCTTCACGTCCCTAAATGAGAAGTCGGTCCCCGCAGAAGACAGCTGGCTGGCAGGACAAACGCCAGGAAACAATAAACCTGTCTTCGTTCAGGACTTCTGCGGCTCGTTCTTTGAGGTCCGGAGTGAGGACACAGTGCTAATTGCCTCGCGGGTAAGAAACCCTCACCAGAGGAGATGACGTGGCAGCAGTGGGGATGACGCACTGCCGCATATAACACGTGCTGTCGCCCTCCCGCCAGCTTGAGTGACGTGAGGCGGTGAAGTTCGCCGACATGTGCCAGCACTACCTCCTCGCCCACTGCATGAGGACTAGGAGGACAGGCGGCGGGTCCACGCTGGCCTCCCGCAGTGGGGTGACCACCACAACTGTCGTGGTTTGGCGTATGCATCTATAATTTCTGAGCACAATCAACGGCTACAAAAATTTATCATTTTCATTCACAACGTAACTATCAGATCTATTTCCAGAACAAATGTCAACATTGCTTTTAGACAAAAATTTAATGTAATGGTATTACTGAATAAATGGTATGAAAGACATTGCAACAGATGTCAATCAAGTGCACGCAGTGACTAAAATGACGTCACATCCAATCAGCGCACGCCCTCCGGAAACAATCAATACAAGCCACCAATCCGTGAGATGGCTGTGGGAGAGGCTATGGCGGGCAGTCTGATAACCTGACGCCCCCAGCCCCTACACTCGATCACACAGTAAAACGTTTTCACTTTTTTCTGCCCAAAATCACAAGCTGTTTGGAGTTTAATCTTGATCTTAAGAGATAGAAATCCTTAACGACACAAAATGATGAGCAAGCGTTGTCGATATTTCGTATAAAGCGATTATAAAAATGGAATACATGAATCACAGAAAAAATATAATCTAAGAAAAATTTATAATTGCTTTGGATATAATGATATATTTAAAATAAACACCAAGAACCTCGCATGATATGTAGTCTCGACGGTAAACTATTCAAAGAAAAGAGGCCTAGATATGTCTTAAATGTGCGATATTAAGGGGCATGAAACCAATCGAATGGAATCCAAAAACTTAAAAAGTAACAGCCCGAAGTTTGATATTACAATCTCCGCACATTCTTCCAGCTTTATATATGCAACTATTTCCTGCCATGCTATATACTTGACTGCCAAAAAGATATATATTAGTTCGTTAGAAATGACACCTGCTATCAAAAAGTCCCTTACGCGATAATAATTACAGTCATTAAAAGATAATTGGTAATAAATCTTCAGTTCTCAGTCGTTTGTTTTAAGTTGGCTTATAGACAAGTCCGAGCTAGCAACACCTCAAAAAGAAAATAACACAGACACAGACTTCCAAGGTTAGAAAAATCGTCGTCGACATACGACAGTTGGCGTTATTTAACAAGTGGAGAAAATAAATAATTTACCAGGCAGGACTGTTAAAAATTCACTCTCCGCCTTGTTGTCCAAAATTCAAAACAAAACGGCCAGATATCACTTTTCGTATTAGACAAATTACTGCAGTTTTGTTTCTGTTTTGGACACAGGAATGAAAAAGAAAAACTCAAGGGACACTGTCTCAAGTTACTTTTGCTAAGGATACCCCGAAAAAAAATTGACAGAAAAATGAGCAAATAAATAAAAGCAATAACAAGAATGTCCGTGGACAATGGGCCCAGCCACAAAAAAAAAAAAAAACAAAACAAAAAAAACAAAACAAAAAAAACAAAAAACAAAAAAAACACACACACACATACGTTATAAAGGTGAAAGGAGAATCAATTCTGATAACATTTAGAATTGGTAGCAGCTTCAAGACGGCGATGAAAAGTAATCAGACAAGATCTGTGGGACGAGCAAAATTTTTTGTGTTTATTTGTCCCGTTTTTGCCGAAATGATAACAAAAATACTACAGATCCACTGAAAATCTACAAGGGACTGAGAAAGGGAAAGGAGGAAGGAAAGAAAGAAAGAAAGAAAGAAAGAAAGAAAGAAAGAAAAGAAAGAAAGAAAGAGAATGAGTTTTTTATGTACTGGTGTTTTCATATAATTTTGCTCAATATATACATATATATATATATATACATACAATTCACCGTTTTTTTTGTTTTTTTTTTGGGCTTCGAAAGTTATGAGGAAAGACAATAAAAACATGTCTAGAGCGGGACTTAAAATCACATCCAAAAGGCTTCCATGACAGGCAGAAGTACCAATCCATGCGGCAGCCAGTGACAGAGTATGCCCAGAGCGGGATTTGAACTCACGACCTCGTCATTATCATTACAACACCTAACCGCTTGCGCCATTCGGTCTCCACACCAAACGACTAGGGAAGAAGCATCAAGTATAAGCACGTTGTGTTTTTCTGCACTTTGACCATTTTGGCCAATTCCCCAAACAAAATGCAAGCCTGATGCAGAGCTGGAAGGGGGCATTCGTTTAAGCTTTCAACGCAATGGCACCGGGTTTGCAAGAAGGTAATTTTTTCTGAGATCTCCCCTATATTTCGGCCACTTCTGGCCAAATCGAAAAAAAAAACAGTTGTGTGGAGGATTACCCACGAAACCTTCCTTGCAAATTTCAAAACAATCGGACCACAAATGCAGCAAGAGTATACCCGGCAAGTGATTAGTATAGCCCTCCGAGATGAGCTGAATAAAAACAGAATCTGGCGTACATCGCATCGGTGTAGGATGGGCGTGTAAGAGACGAGCCAGTTCCCACATGGAGACGAATGAATACGCCTGACAAAAGAAATTTACACAGAACTACGATATGGGACACAAGGCCAGGCTATGATATATGGCACAACGGAAGGAATACACAGGACTGCGACATGCAGCAGAACGCTGGACACACTGCGGGGATGCAAAGAACTAGGAAATGTAGGGCTACAGAGGACTACGATATGGGACACACTGCAAGGCTACAGAGGACTACGATATGGGACACACTGCAGGGCTAGAGAGGACTACGATATGGGACACACTGCAGGGCTACAGAGGACTACGATATGGGACACACTGCAGGGCTAGAGAGGACTACGATATGGGACACACTGCAAGGCTACAGAGGACTACGATATGGGACACACTGCAAGGCTACAGAGGATTACGATATGAGACACATTGCAGGGCTACAGAGGACTGCGATATGGGGAAAAACTGCAGGGACACAGAGGACTACGATACAGAAAACAAAGCAAGGCTTTAGAGGGCTGCGATATGGAAATATGGCAAACAAGGCGATGCTACAAAACTGAACAAGAACACAGGGCGGTGCGACGAAAAAAAATATCGCCCCTTCTAACAAGGAACGGAGCCTAGAGACTGAACACCTAGGCTACTTCCACACTTCATACAGAAAACGGGAAAAAGCGGGGTCTCGAAAGAAGGGTGCCTCTTAACGTTTATCTTGATTCTGTTAATATTTTCAAGTATTATGTTGCTATGGGTTGTTGCAATTTAGCATTCGCCAGCACTCCCAGCGGTTACGGATACACGGTGGCACAAAAACTACCCAAACACGTTTTGTGTTACTTATTTCAACGTACCAATATCTACAATACAAACACAAAACAAACCACAACTCACGCCAACGTGATTTCTTTCGCCCGAATAAAAGCAACATGCTATACGACTATACTGCCTGAATATCCCGTCTACAAAGGATTTCGACCTGAGGACGTCTGGCCAAAACCTGAGTACTTATTGCATGTTAGACTGAGAATCAAACAAATCTATTTTCATCCAGGGGTTTCTACCTGTTTCACTTGCAACGGCCCACATTCGTGCGGCTGGCCCTTACTAACAGCCTACACAAGTTCTTTCAGTCTCTACCTTTGCTATTGAAGCCTATAACAGCCACGTTCGCGTCTGGGCACAGAAAGCAGACCTCTACTCTCACAAGCATTTTGTTTATTGACTTTTTTTTTTCGATACAAAGAGCCTTTTTTCCTCCACATTCCCGTTATTTAATTTTGGAAATCTAAAATATCTTCAGATTTGCAGTTCAGAATGCACAAGCCACACAAGACTTGGGTGTCAATCTGTTCTCAGTCAGTCCTGGGTGTCAATCTGTTCTCAGCCAGTCCTGGGTGTCAATCTGTTCTCAGCCAATCCTGCGTGTCAATCTGTTCTCAGCCAGTCCTGGGTGTCAATCTGTTCTCAGCCAGTCCTGGGTGTCAATCTGTTCTCAGCCAGTCCTGCGTGTCAATCTGTTCTCAGCCAGTCCTGGGTGTCAATCTGTTCTCTGCCAGTCCTGGGTGTCAATCTGTTCTCAGCCAGTCCTGGGTGTCAATCTGTTCTTTGCCAGTCCTGGGTGTCAATCTGTTCTCAGCCAGTCCTGGGTGTCAATCTGTTCTCAGCCAGTCCTGGATGTCAATCTGTTCTCAGCCAGTCCTGGATGTCAATCTGTTCTCAGCCAGTCCTGGATGTCAATCTGTTCTCTGCCAGTCCTGGGTTTCAATCTGTTTTCAGCCAGTCCTGGATGTCAATCTGTTCTCAGCCAGTCCGGACCCTCCTCTTGTGTCAGTTACAGTTTATACTCAATAACAAGCTCAATATTAAACACGGAAAAGAACCATCAATGATCACTTACAGTATTTATTTTGTATTTTATGCACAGTTCAGTCCTGCCATGCTGAACTCAAATAAATAGCCTGCGATAATATGCCGACTTGAAAATCTAAGACTCTGAAAGTGTAGTAAAGCGTTGTATTTTATTCATTAACAGTAATACATTGGACACGGACTTGATATCGTGAGGGGAGGGGCGTCTATCGACGGTTAATCTACTCTTTTACAAGCAAAAACTCCAGCTGTTTTGGAACAAACATCGCCCCCCCTTCCGTCTATGATAGTTTTTTTCTGGAAGTTGTTCCATGTTGAGAAGTACATGTTCTACCGACATAGCAGTGACACATTTTCTCGGTTACAAAGCTTACTTTCTTATTTACCTTTTTCAGGACAGCCTTTTATAGAGAATAAACACGAAAGAGCCATGTCCTTCATGAGCTTAGGGCTGGGGTTTGTCAGATGGTGCGGGTTAATGCAGTGTTAATGTAGTGTAGTTAAAACTTAAAAAGTTCGAATCTTGTGAGGGTGCGGTTAATCTACCGGAAATTAAAGCACACATCTACGGTCCGCGTTCACTCGCTAGCGGTGTGCGTATGGGGAAAAGCTGTCGGCTGTGGAAATCTTCTCCCCACAGTAATTAGTGTGTAGTCCTGCACATCGCAAGAATCAAATGCACAAGTCAGTTAAAAGGCCAGATTTGTAATCATTAGATCAAACCTCTGGCTGAATTAAGATCTGACAGAAAGCTGCCCGGCAGACGATGTGCAGTAGTACTACAACCTGCCCCTATCCTACCCAATTCCTGCCGAGTTTAACAGATTGAAAAGAAGTAACTGCTGCTTAAACAAGTAGATACAACATCCCACACATCCCCGATTCTCTCTCTCTTTTTTCACAGGCTATCTTCTACATTTTTTTACAGTTCTTGTACTTTTTGTCTTATATCCCTGATTATTCTACACATTTTCAACCGTTTTAAGCGGCCGCTTTTTTCGCAAGCCGTCTTCAGTTCGTATTATTGCAAATAATGGCTTTACAAGATTCCACAAAAACCTTCGCTCTTAACGATGTTCTGCTGTTTTGTTCTTTTTTCTTCCTTTTTTTTCTTTTTTTTTTTTTTTTTTTTGAAAAGCCCTTTGGACAGTTATCACTCCGTCATATTATCTGAGCTAGCATGCACCCACCCGCGTGTTGCGTTTTTTTGCGCCACACACTTGCTCTCAGCGTAACGCCACAGTAACTTTTCACCTTGTTTGCTTCTGTTAACGCATCTGAGAGAAAAACGCAGACTCGCGCAGACATAAAACGATGTGTACAATGACTTGAAACGATTTGAAAAAAGGACAAGACCTTCAGGCGACGCTGCCCAGGTGCCATCAGTAATAAGACACGAACTAGCACTGCGACAGTTGGCGAAAATTTTAATTCTATTATTGATTATATAAAGATATCCTTATCTGAGCCAGCTTGTGTTCATTACGGCAACGGTATCAAGACTGAATGAGGTGTAAAAGTGCCTTAGCCACTTTCATTTTATTTCTGCTGACGTGGAGGAGCACTATCCACACTATGATGCGGACGCAGAAAACCGGAAGGTGACTATTATCTCGAAAACGGTTAGAGACAGAGTGATTTGGGGTTGATTTTTTTAGCCAAGACGACGACAAGAAGGGATATTGCGTGACTTTGAGCTTCTTGACCATAATTTAATACAAATATTTTCTTTAGTGGTTACTGCAAGTGGGCCAATTCCACTATCTAGCGGAATTCTGTCTAGCATTAGATAAAACTGTGATGCAAATGAATCAAGAATCTAGTGTTCGCAAACCGACATTGTTTTATTCGACACACACTAACAGATAAATACAACAGGGCATGAGAGTCAGTTATCAAGGGTGTATGTTACCACACAACATGAAAGAATTCAGTCCAGTTCGTGTTCAAGGGCTTCCGGCTCAGCAGACTGTAAAACATCGGAAACATGTATATGAATGGAACAAGAACAGCAACATTACAGTACCAAGGTATGCCTCGCCCTCTCCCAGTATTTGTACAAAGTTGATTGAAGAACGGTAAGTCAGTACACTAAAATATGCCTCCAGATCCCAGACCAATCAGACGCGTTTAAACTTGAACTTATGATGAGTCTAACACAAAGAAGAGCTGCGCCCGCCTCCCGGCCCTGGGGCTGGGATAGTAGTTCCCGAGAAATAAACAACTGCAAGTCCCCACGTAAACTATGAAAACTTCTAAAAGACTGAACCTTGTAGTTTCCGAGAATTTTTCTGGGCAAAACTCCAATCTCGATGTGTAATTGACGCAAAAACTGTAATGTTTTATAAATGTTTGGTTTCTCACTTTTTGGCCGATTTCAAAAATAGTACAACAATGAACACCGTATTATTAACACGAACAGAGAAGCGATTAAGAAACCACCTATTTTCAAGGGTTCCCAGTCAACTGGGCGCCAAGTCAACTGGGCGACAGTAGAAGTCAACTGGGAGACAAAAAATCTTATGTTTTACATTTTGGACTTCATGCAAAATGGTTATTTGCAGAGATTAGGAAATAATGAAATTTGAATAAAAAAAATTGTGTCTCTGCTATCAATCACTATAATCAAGCGTGTACAAACAGTTACGTATGAAATGTCATTTCCACTTTATTAGGGAATTATTGATATCAAGAATTAATTGTTGATCTCAGAAATTGATTTTTTGATATAAAGAATTTATTTTTGATCTCAAAAAATCTATATTTTGATATCAAGAATTAATTTTTGCTATCTGTGATTGTATTTTTGATATCTCTAAAGGTATTCTTGATCTCAAAAAAATATTTTTGATATCAATAAATATTTAGAGTTATCAAGAAATATTTATTGAATCAAAAATTCAATTCTTGATAGAAAAAAATGAAATATTTGAGAGCAAAATATTAATTTTGAGCTCAATAATTCATTTTCCTTTGACTGATATCAATAATTTATTTCAGATATCATTAGTTCAGAATGAGACTTTTTTTAATTTGTACATTAAAATCTGAAAATGATATTTTGATCTCAAAAATTGATTTTTGATGTCAAAATATGAGTCTATTTTTCAAATAAAAATTCAGAAACACACATCTGTAAATAAATAATGACTGGTCCTTGTATGCAGAATCTTTCTTTAATTTTTTTACCGTACAAAAAAAGCAATTCTTGAGATCAAAAATTGTGTTGTTATTACTGATGTCAATAATTCAAGTTTTCGTCTCCAAAATTTAATTGACGATTCGTTATATTTTATGCAAATGTGTATCTCGCTTGACTTTTTTAAGTTTGTAAAATTGATTTTTTGTATCTCAAAAATAAAGTTTGCCATCTAAAATTCAATTACTGATAGCAAAATATAAACTATTGAGATCAACATTGATTTATTGATATCTTTAATTGTATTATGATATCAAAAATAAGCATTAAATGTTAAAATGGCATTCCATAGAGATGAAAGTGAGTTCTAATCCGTCTCAAACATGTATAATTGCCATTCTCTGAAAAATTTTCAATTTTAATCGTAGAACTTAAAAAAAAAAATCAACTGAAATTCAATTACACACTGACGAAGCGTTTACATATAAATTGCAATTACTAGCAACAAATCCCACATCTACAGCGGTCCCATAATTACCATTCTCTGAAATACAGGGCTCGAAACACATTTAAAATCAATAATTCCTACTGACGAATCGTTTACATGACTGCAATTCATATCACAATACCCACGAATGAAGCTTTTACATCAATTGCAATTCTCTAAAACACATTTAACACCACTAATCTTAATACCTATTGACGAACCGTTTACATGATTGGAATTCAAATCACAATGCCAACAAATGAAGCCCACTTTCATCTCTGCTTGTACACGCTTAATTATAGTGAAATAAAGAGTTAGCAGGGCATAAAGTTCACTGGGTCCCGCGGACCACTGATAATCGATTCGGGACCCCTGGAATTTGAACCTTGGGTCCCGCGGGACCCCAGAAAGAAGACGGTGTTCTCTTGCAACTGTTCAGTATCACCACTAAGATAAAAAATGATTGATTTTTTTCATTGTTTAATGTAGCATCATTCAGTGTTTCTTTTTTGCTGTTAGAAGTAGTAGTTTTGTGATTTACATGATATCACTAATCGCGTTTATTTTTTGTTGCAATAAAATTGATTTTATAGAATTTAACTTTTTTTGTATTGCCCGAAAATGTCGGGACCCCATCACTTTCCCTCGGGACCCCTGGTTTCAGAGGTCGGGGTCCCGTGGGACCCCGAGCTGGAAAGTAAACTTTTTGCCCTGGATAGCAGAGACATAATTTTTTTGTAATTCAAATTTCATAAGTTCCTAATCTCTACAAATAACAACTTTGCATTAAGTCCAAAATGTAAAACATAAGATTTTTTGTCGCGCAGTTGACTCCAGAGTTGTCGCCTAGTTGACTTCGCTGTCGCCCAGTTGACTTGGCGCCCAGTTGACCTGGCGCCCAGTTGACCACTTACCTTTTCAAGTAGGTTATTCCGGAATAGACTGCCGATAAATCGAATGTTAAAGAAATCGAAATTTTTTCACTATTTCATTATTTTATGTTGCAGACTATATACACAACATAAGTTCTTAAGCAGTATATAAAAAAATGAAAATATAAATAGATTTTTGAAAGATTCAAATTTCAATAGGTTTTTCAATACTGAACTACCGACATTTTAATAAACAGTCAAATACAAATTCATTTTTTTAAACATTTTTTTCGCCAAAAGACAAGAATTTACATTGTTCAACTTATTTTCACCCTTTTGGTATTTGAAAAAGGAAGCATTACTGATTTCTGTGACATCTGAATTGTCGGTAGTCCAGCTTGGAATAGCCTGCCAAAAAATATCTGGTTTCTTATCTGCTTCAGAATTCTTGTTTTAAATAATACGGTGTTTGTTCTGAATCTTTCAACTGACTTAAAACGTTGTTCTATGGGAAAACGAGCGTGCTTTCTGAGCCACAAATCCACGCTAAATAAGACAATAGATTGTTCATAATTAAGGGACTGTTTATTACGTGTCACAACAAGGTGCCAATAGTATGTCACTCAACTCATTAATGTGACAAAATAATCTACTTGACACTTCTCAGAACATGTCTTAATAGGAAAAGATCAATGAAAATTTACTTTTTGGCTTTTATGTCTTAAAATCAAACTTAAATCACAATCAGTTATTGGGGTAAGGTCGTCAGAGCAGTTCCGGACATAATGCTGATTGCTGGAAATGTGTAGAAGATCTATAAATTGTTTCAACCTTCACTTGTATGGTGTACTGGTTGAGACACTAGCTTGGCAAGCAAAGGATTCCGGGTTCGAATCTGGCTGGCCACATTTTACACGAGCCTACGAATTAAATGTTCAGCAACCTTTAACGTCAATTCATTAATGTGCAAAATCACCAAAGTTATGCGAAAATCACCAACTACATTTAATAGTCACTAGATTATTATGTATCAGCATTTACAACAGTTATGAGGCATACCTCTCACGCTCATTACACGCTCTGCGCCTTTATCGAGTGTTTATGCACAAGTGCGGAGTAGCTTTTTTCAGCTCCGCAACAATAACGAAAAATATGCTAATGATTTTTTTTTTCGCGATTCATGAGATGAAATATTAGTCCAAATATTTTTCTGTTTTTCCACAGAGTGATCCGTGCTACTTGTGAGGTTTTTCTTCAATCTGTGTCGAATTTTAATTGCTACTTATGAATTTTTCGTTCTCGAAAAAAATACTAAAATCCCCTTAACACACACATGCTTCCTAAGACGCCATTACTTTTTTAAGGAATCATGGGAACTTTCTGAGCAGCATTCTGAATCGGTAGATTTATTTAAAAGAGTGCAATTTGCGATTGATCTTCGACATTTTTTGTGCAGTATTTATACGTGATACATAGCAACAAAAGGCCAAACTTGTTTTCCGTTTTTCCTTTCGCTTTATGATCCACCCCTCCCATCCTCATGTGAGATTTTGTTTATGACCCCCCCCCTCCCCCAACCCCTATTATTTAAAAGGAAGGTTTAAAACTCACTGGAAATGGGCGGTAATTTTGAATTCCTTGATAGTTAAAGAAAACAGTGACCCTGGGGACTCAATGATCGCTTCAAACTCAAGCGAAATCTTCCTTGTTAGAGATAAGTAAACAAGTAACACACACATGACCGTCCCATACAGTGACGCAAGTGTCTCAGCACCCCTTCGGCCCATTCTTACAAAGTCACCACTGAAGTTAATATAAAACGTAAATGCAATTAAAGAAAGTAAAATTGACATTCAATAATCAAAAGTTGGGGTTTTAGGTTCTTCTCTGTACGAGTTATGACCCCTCCCTCCCCCATTGTTTAAATGTAAGCCAATTATACAGCTCACAAAGCAGCATCGCAAATTAGGTCTCAAAACGAATGGAAAACACCACACGTTTACAAATGTGTTAAAAATGCTGGTCTGGGAAGAGGGGTATTCACAAAAGATATTCCACATTCTTGCCGAGCAATGTATTAACCGTTTCGAAAGAGCACTTTTTCTCACAAACGCTCGTTTTCATTATTCCAAGTTTTATACAATACTTGCCTTGGTTAGTACAATGTTTGTGTATGTTCTTTTCTTTGTAAAACGTTAACTTTTATATACAATAATACACGGGGCCTCGGGGTCATTTTCAACCCGGGGTTCAGTGTGTCCCCGCGGGTACCCGGGCCCCAGGTAACCCGACCCGACCCTAATTTATATACTATGAACAACTTGCTCGAGGGTGGGAGCTGGGCCAATGAGACAAGGCGTGATATATAGCGGCGAAATGTGTGTGCGCTGGGCATCGTGGTTAGGGGGCCGAAATCAAGGGCCGAGTTTGGGAAGTTGTTTCAACCAATCCAAGCAAGAGAAAATTTGGGCTCCCTTTTACCTGGACACTGAACCTGCCATAAAGCACACCCTCAGGACCGTGTCAAACCGTGTCCAACGGAAGTAAACGAACTCCATTTGTTTAATTTTTACCGATTACTACGGTTTTGCGAGATTACGAGACGTAAATCTTTATCAATGACTAATACTCAGAAGTAAACTGTCTACAGAAGCTTTCTATTCTTTAAACAAATGAACTACTTAGAGAGCAAGGCAATATGAAGAACACAACCTGCTATACCTTGCAGAACAGAAAAATAATTCAGAAGATAATATGTATTCCAGCTATTGTTTCTTGCTTGAAAATGTACTGCCGTCTGTTGGTTGATAATGCAGCTTTCTTCCGGAAATTGCTTCTCAAATATGACAAAGTGTTTGTAAGACAGATTCCTAGTCTGTGTACGCAGACATATACAGAGTATCTGAGCTACCGGTCACGTGGTCTTTATTTTCGGAGCAACTTAGTCAAGTTTTTGTCCCTTTTGTTATTGACTAATTCCACTGAATTATCGTGTTTTTTTGTCACTTAATTGCAATAAATATTACAAAAACATATTTCAAAACAGTGGTCAATTCAGTTAAATGCACCCCGGTAAAATGCCTCTGTTTGCGCTCGTTGGGATTGTTAGAATTTACCAGAATTTGCGTTTGCCTTCAGGAAAACGTTGCTAAAACTTTTAACAGCAAATAGGTGTATTGTAGTAAAACCCATTGACGAGAAATTTAAACAAGCCTGTCCAAGGACATGACCCAGTCGAGTTACCAAACAAGGAAAGAGAGAAAAACTCTGAAACGAATACTGTCGGGTCAAAAAATGAAGCATGTAAAATGCATTTAATTTGAATTTGGAAGCTACCCGAAAAGGGATGTTGGAGAGGTTGGGTTTTGACGATTCACGTATTTACCGACATTTACATAATTTTACAAAATTTTTAAAATTCAACCATTTCAGCATTTTTTGTCATTTGCGAAAACGCACTTAAAAAACTTTCGATTAAAATTTAATAACTATTTGAAAAAGACTGAGAGAAATGAATGGTTTGACAATTCAGTTATTTACTACGATTTATTCCAGTTTTTGCCAAACTTCAGAGTTCCGCCATTTCGGCAGTTTTTGGTGAACCGCGAAAACAAACAATAGCCCGGTAAGCGAATCCCTGGGAAACATTCCTGAGTAACATCTAAACGATTGGTGTAAAACTATAGGAGGAGTAGCATTTTAAAAATGGGTCAAAACGGGCACAAAAAGTGCCGCCATTTTGTCAGTTTTTCGTCAATCGTCAAAAAAAGTAAT
Source organism: Protula sp. h YS-2021 (assembly GCA_949752745.1). Classification (NCBI taxonomy): domain Eukaryota; kingdom Metazoa; phylum Annelida; class Polychaeta; order Sabellida; family Serpulidae; genus Protula; species Protula sp. h YS-2021. The sequence continues at coordinate 40,590,766 of OX457027.1, read as the reverse complement.
AGCCCAGTTAGGGACCACCCAGGGAACATTCCTGCGTAATATCAAAACAACTGAAGCAAAACTGTAGGAGGAGTAGCATTTTAAAGAAGAGGTTTAACATGCGCACATACATTCAAGCCCCCTATAGTGATACGACTAACGCAGTCCGACAAAGTCGGCTGGGCTAAAAAGTGTTAAAAGTTGCGGTGCCGAACACCATTACAGTCTGCTCTGACAACGCTCCCTTTTCAATATCCCTTTTTAACGAGTACGAGGTTTTTTCTTTTCTTCAACTCATTTTACAGAGATTATAAGATATCTTCCGAGTTACAAATATCTGAAGCGGATGGCCTATGATACGACCCTATCAAACGACACACGCTGGCAAAGAAAAGTGAAACTAAGAGGTCTTCACGCTCGAAATGTCGGCAAAAACAGACTTGTCGGTAAGAAATGAGAAGCTGGTGCTTCTGATACTTTCCGAAATGAGTAAAATAACGCAACGAAGTGACGTCACAGCTATACTAAAGATACGCCATCTTTGCACTGTGCAACAAATGCACCTTAAAGTGAAAAAAATACTGGGGCCTGATATGGAATGCGTAGCTTATGTATAGCTGACCATCAGATGTCCGTTATTATGTTTGGGCCTTCCACTTGGGACATTCTGAGGCAAACCTCAACTCACTCCAAATCACCAACTCCGCGGGAATTTTAGAAGTTTCTAACTGAATCTTGTTTTTTTTTAATTAGGTGTTTTTGTAGATAGAGTATTTACTTTCTTGAATTTTGTTTCATGTGGTTATTATTTATTTAATAAATTATTTTACATTCTAATGAATTCCTATCATTCCATTGTCTGGCTTCCTTGGTATAAAAATAAACTGAGCCAACTGAAATCGTTTCCTGTACCTTAATTGTCTTCTCACTACTTGTTCAGTCACGGGAGCGGGCGGGGAATGTTATAAATTGTAAGTTAGCATGCGGGAGCGTATCATAGGTTAGTTCTCATCAAAGACAAGCCACACACGTGCAATTTTGTAATTAACTTGGTTGAAAATCAGGGAACAAAGAATTAAAGTCGCTCACTATTTCACATGCGAATATTCAATCAAATAAAATGTTAAGTTTTTAAAACAAAACCCGCATTCGATCCCCACAAGGAAATATTACAATACACAGCAACGGTGTCACTGAGGGCATTCTACCTTTTTCTGCTTTTTTATTTCAAATTTTCTTTGAACTTTGTCCTTTGAAGAAAGGAATCGAGACAACGAAATCGATTTCTCCCTGTGAAGCTATTTTTTAATTAATAAAACGGACAAATGTTTAACTCAACTGCATGTGTATGTATTCAACATGTAAATGTGTGGTTTTTGCACCTTGTAGTCTGTGGGCGTCTTAAAGATAATTTCTCTGTGTAACTTTCGTGAAAAATAACCCACGCTGAATGCAATACTTTCCCCTCACCACTGTTATTAAGTTTACAGGTCACTTACCCGCAGTTTTTGTTCGCCAACAGAGAAGCCTAAAATGACTGTTCCTCTTTCCGGCATCTCCTCAATATGTACAACTTGACTGGAGTCGATTTTGAGATCTGGACTAATATCTGCACTGTTGACAAAATCCTCAGTGCGCAAGTCCTCTACACGCTTAAGTGCCCCATTGGCCAGCTGTATGATTGAACCTTTCATGAAATGGGGTGGGTAGTGGGGTTGAGAAGAGGGCTGTGGGGTTGAGGATTGAGCACTTGTCACTGCTGTCGAGGTAGATATGGTTGATGTCACAGAATGTGTTTGATGAGGCGTGGAGGGCGAAAAGCGTCCCTGTCCCAGACGCGCTCGTTTCGGGGACGATGTTTCCCGTATAGTTCGTTCTGGCCCAGCGTACTTGGGTAATTCACTTGGTACAGTATGTCCTGAGTGGCCAGGAGGCACTCGTAAAGGTTGAGGCGGAAGTTGTGGTCCACTTTTTAAAGCAGATGGTCGGTGATACGGCCCTGCTATCCCTGAACTTTCTACTTTTACAGTCTGCTGGCTCCTAGGGGGTCCCGGTGGCGGGAGAACGGGGTGGCGGAAAGGCGATGACACGAGTCCGCTTACTACATCCCTCTCCTCCGGGGATCTGCTCTGTGGCTCTCTAAATCTAACCGCAACGGGCGATGCATGACTAGTTAAGGGGTGCCTGGGTCCAGGCGAGTCTCGAAGAGAGCTTATAGGCGGGTGATGAGGTAAATGCATTTGCTGGCCGCTGCCTGGAACTTGGCGTGATGCTGAGGGAGGCAGCTGCCCCATTCGCACCAACAGCTCTGCATATGTTCCTACACCCACAGGCGGATACGTCCCGCCCAGGCTTAGCGACGAGCCCGCGGTGCCAGGATAGGGGTAGCCGGAGGGGTAGAAGGAGGACGGCAGCTGCGGGTACAGGGGCGACGGCGTGAATAGCGATGGCGAGCTACTGGACGTGAATGGGGGATACTGCTCGTGCGGGAATATCCTTGAACTTGGACTAGGAGGGTTCAACGGAGGCCGAAATATTCCGGTATCGGATGGTGGCGCCGCGCTAGGCGGTAGAATCAAAGGTGTTCTTTCAGGAATAGGTGGCGGAGGTGGTCCCCGTTCTAAGGCACCTGGTTCTAACGGTCTATGTGGCCTTGCTGTGGTGATGACGTCCTGCTGATACGGCCCCCATGGCGCACTCTCCGAAGCAGAAGTAGTGCCACTACCAGTCATAGCACCGCGCTCTAGCCCATTTGTATTCATCCGCAGGTCCAATAATACTGCACCATTTCCTTCACACCTTGCGTCACTTCCGGGGATGTGTGAAGGATGAAGATACTTGAAATTCGAATTGCTATCCTTTATGTGGTGTGCTCTTGCCGGCGTGTCTCTATAGATACCGCTTTTTAGTCGCGTGACTGTATCCTGATGCTTGTGGATGACGTCATTTTTGATGGGTGATGACGCATAACAGTCTGAATGCGGTGAACTGGGAGGTAACATAGAATCGTTGCATAGTAGTGTGTGCTTGTAAAATTCTGAAACATACAAAAAAAACGAACATCGAAGATTTATGCAGGCAGAAAAATATCGCCCTACCAGCCTCGTGGTATGAGAAATGTACGCGAAGGAGAATTGTTTCTGCATTGTTTAACGTTTTCTTATTTTATTTTCAACAGCGGCATAGAATGTAATAATTCATCCGGTTCAGGTCAATGATAAACAAGACCGTGCCCAGGTGCCGTCAGAGCAACGAGACACGAACAGGTACTGTGATTCTATCAAAATATGCTTGGCAGTTGACGACATTTTTAATAGATTATAAAATATTCTTTGTATCCTCAACATTAATTTCTTTTTAGACTGCAAATTCTAGCTTGTGTTCATTACGGCAACGACATTACAGCTGAATAAAATGCGAAGGCGCACTAGTCACTTTCATTTTGTTTATGTTGACGTGAGGGTGCACTAGTCACTTTCATTTTGTTTATGTTGACGTGAGGGTGCACTAGCCACTTTCATTTTGTTTATGTTGACGTGAGGGTGCACTAGCCACTTTCATTTTGTTTATGTTGACGTGAGGGTGCACTAGCCACTTTCATTTTGTTTATGTTGACATGAGGGTGCACTAGCCACTTTCATTTTGTTTATGTTGACGTGAGGGTGCACTAGCCACTTTCATTTTGTCTATTTTGACGTGATGTTGTGGAAAGTCTGCTTATTGATGTAGACGCACCTTAGCCAGTCTAGAGTATATTCACAACCGTTCCGATTTCAAAAATAATACGACCTTCCAAATTTTTTCCCTTAACAGAAATAACAGAATAATTTTCTTTTTCTGCAAATATGATCATAATTCATTATGATGAATTAGAAGAAAACACAACATTGTTCACAAGAATGACCGTCAAAATATTCCGCAAACTTGCAACATGTCCTTATACCCCTCCCCCACCCCCAACCAAGCAGAAACAAAAACCTTTTCACTCACGCTAGGTCCAAAACCTTATTTAACCCAGCCCAGTTTATAAGCCCTGCCCAACTCCTTAAATACAACTTGTACACCACACTCTTCATCTCATATAATTGTTCATGAGAAGAAATGGATGCACTGTACTTTTGGTGCAATTTTAAGAATGTTATTCTCTTTATCGTCTACGCACACACCTCTCAAAACCAGTTGAATCGAATTTTATAGCACAGACTTACCACTTACCGGAACTTACATAATGAAATATAAAAGTAGGGATTCGAGGAATTCGTTACGTCACCCATTCAGTGAGCCGTTCACGATAATGCAGTTGGACGACAGTGCGAGGCACACTGAACGACCCCTTGCTCGCGCTGCCACTGCTCGGAACTGCCCCCAGACGACAGGGATGATCGGTAATGTTACGGAAAACTCGCTCATCCCAAGCGTATTAACTGACAACACAAGTTTATTCACGATGCGTAGTGTGAAAGGGTGGGGAGTGCAGAAGGGATCAGTAAACGAAAAAAATATATCACACAACATTTTTACGGAACTATGTCATACGCCGTCTATTCATTTCAAGTCGTGCAAAACAATCAAGTTTGAAGTCAACGCCACTCCTTTTCGATATGTTGCGCACGAGACTTTGTAGTGTTCAGTTTCGCAGTTTGCGAAAAATTCAGTTGGATCTTTCGAAACTACCAAACAAGAATCCGAGCAACTCTGAAGGATCTCCGATGTTCAGAGGCGAAAAAAACTGCAAATTAGGTATTGATGTTATGACGTCATCCGACTTTCCTTCTAACGTAACAGCAGTTGATACAGCCGTCCGATTGACCCAAAGAATAGCTCAACAAAATTTGAAGTCAATACGACTTTCCTTATCGATATACTTTGCACACAAAACGGTGTTAAAAATATACACATAGTTTACGTAATGACGTCACATGCCGTACTCGTTAGTCCTAGTCAAAGTAAAAATTTGGTCGAATCGTTCGGACTTATGCAGAAAACATCTCAGCACGTCTGAACTTCCTCCGTTTCTCAGGGACTGAGAAATTGGGCACAAGATTTTTAGGTACAGGCGTCATATGCTTGTCTTCATTTCACCACATGCGTCAAAAGTCCATAGAGCCGTCCAATTCACACAAGGAATGCCTATGCAAAGTCTGAAGTCGAAACGACTTTCCGTTATCGACATATTTTGCACAGAAGATCTTGGTAAAAATATTTAGTAATTTACTTAATGACGTTCCATTCTCGAAAAAAAAAACTGAATGAATCTTCTGAACCTAAGAGACAACGATCCCACCAAGTTTGAAATTTCACCGATGTTCAGCGACCGAGATATTGGGTACTCAAGATTTTTTTACGTAATGACGCGATGTGCCTTTTTAAATTTTTGTTTAAATTAAACAAAATTTTATCCGTAAATGATAGTTCCACATCTACAATAAATAAATATTTTTTGAATGTGTAAAGTTTCAAAAGCCTGGGTCTTCGGAGTTTTTTCCGAACGTGTCTCGACAAAAACCCCGATTTTCGATGAAAAATGTGCAAATTTTTTATCAACATTTGACAAAGAATCTATCTGTCAATTTGTGGCCGATTCGGACGTTCAGCGGCTGAGGAATACCGCACACAAGATATTTACGTAATGTCGTCATACGCCTTCTCTAGTAGGTAGCGTGCGTCAAAAGTTGAAAGGACCGTCCGACCTATCCAAGGAATAAATAGAGCAAGTTTGAAGTTGATCCGACTTCACGTTCTCGAGATCTTGCACACAACATTTTGTTCACAACAGACTGACACACACACACACACACACACACATAAAGAACATAAGAAGAAGGCAGAGCCATCTGAAAATTTGAAGTGGGCACGGACACACTACAACAGAGATTGTATAAAATGGAAAGCAACACACTGGCCAAAAGCTGAAGAAATATATCCCTGTCTGGCTGCAACATATCAGTTTCTAAAAGGTTCGATAAGTGAAAAACATCCAGACACGAATCATGATCTCACTTGCCGTTTGGCTCTTTAACATTTGACAAAAACAACACCTTTTTACAACATTCGTATATAATGTAATATCTTTTCTTTATTATTCAATTTTAAATTCGGAAAAATCAAGTTTCACATTTTAAGCTCTTCGACTACTAAATTTTAAAGCGGAAGCTTTTTCGAGATCATATCTGTTCATGACACGTTCCTTGTGAGCTCATAACATGACGTTTCAATGAGACGTCACGCAACAATGTAGTCATCAAGCATTACTTGGGTTAAACTTGGTCGCTGTCAATACAAAAAGATCCATCAGTTAATGAACATAGCAAAAAAAAGGCAATTTTACTTAAGTTTTTCTTCACATAAAGAAATCGGAGAAGGGGGATGGGGAGGAGGGGGAGGGGGGGGGGGTGGAATTGACTGATGATTATTGTTTGGGATTAACGTACTTTTTTAACATCAATGTGGGAAGAGACTACCAGTGTGCCCCTGGACAGCAAGAAAGCTAATAAAACTACAGTGACAGGGCTTCCTGAATATTCTTTGTCATTTAAATTAGCTGTCCACACTCGTTTCTATAAACAGCCATATACTACGCGACTGTTTCCAGCCAATGACGTTTCTTGTTCCAATCTAATGTGCATAAGACTGCGACCAACTCTCAACTCAATCCGTATCTATCAAATCCATCGCAAAATGCGAAATCCAACATAACGAAGAAAATTAGCCAAAATTTGACGCATCGCCAAAACTACTGACAGAATTCGACTCAGGCCCACTGGAGACAGAACTTCTACACATTTCGTACAAAATGCAGAAATATACATCAGGCGAAAATTGGCGAACTTTGAAATTTCGCCCATTCGCCTAATTGGCGAAAATTAAAAAAAATAAATAAATATCACTGACTCACACTACCTTTCACGTAAAATTTCGAACAAATTTAAACAATTTTGTAGGATATAGCTTTTTCCGCAAAGGTTGCAATCGGCTCGCCAAATTGGTAAAAATTTGCGAATTGCGAAAATAAAAAATTGTGCATCCCCCCCCCCCCTCCCCCCCCCCCCGAGTGGGCCATATTTCCACAAAAATTTACTGCGATCCGATGAAAACTGAAAGAGCTAAAACACTAAATCAAAGTTAACGCACGGATGGGCCTTATCACCGCGTCATAACAACAATTCAATGGCTACACTGATTTTCAGGGGAAAAATGGCTGTGTGAATTTAAGTTGATTGTGTTAAAACTGTCTGAGATATTGTAAAAAGAACTTTCAAATTTACTTACATGAAAAACCATTTCAAATTTTTAGGTGAAAATTTGCCAAAAATTGGGCTTCAACAAGATTGTCACAAAAAATCACGCAAAGCACACATATATATATCACCACGGCTCAACTTTTGTGAAGTTTGGAACCACTCAAGCCAACATTTCTTTTATTCTTCGGGACGGATGGCCTGAGGGAGAGCTCACACTAAGGTAACCCATGTGGCAAAAGGCCACCTGGGCCAAAAAAAAAAATCGTTCTTTTCATTGCAAATTAATTCTAACTTCTTTTTTTCAAATGAAAAAAGTGCAACGGCATTAAGTAGATGATTTGATTAATTACTAAGTTCCTCAGTTAGAACCCAATAAAGAACCGCACTTTTGAACGAACATCTGCCATATTTCATGTTTTCAAGGGAATGACGTCATAAAACATGGCCATGTCTGGAGCCCGTGTCCTTGACGCTGTCTAGCCCGTTCTCCCATGACCTTATTTAGGGGCGGCAAGGGTTAAGTACACACACGAAGAAAATACAATTACGGTTAATTTCCTCTAATTTGCTCAATAGTTCCTTGGATGTTGGGTGAAAGGGGCGACAATTGGCAGACTGAACGCGAGGCCCCAGACTCTAATCAATAATTACGGTGCTTCCGATGAGGGGGTTGGCAACATCAAATGGTCATTTAATCCCCACAAAAAACACGGTTAAATAAGCAACTGTTTTTGCAATTACTGGAATAAAATCAGTAAAAGGTCCCTTGCCAGTTAAGGACCACTATTTGTTGAGGGGTTGTTTTAAGAATGATTATCTGCAAGGTGCTAGGTAAGGACCAGAACCACTGGGTGAAAAGGCGAGGTAGGTATGTCACTTTTTTCTGGTCTTTCCTTTTTTTTTTCTGTTTTGCCAATCAAAGGACAAAGCCATTGCGCGTAACTACTAATATCGACCCTTAACCTTTTGCAGGACTCATTTGTTTTCTTCAGTCAGTTACGCTGACAGCTTTGTGTCTTGAATTTGTTCACAACATCATGTTATGAAAGCAAAGCTTATACAAGTTGATTGATTATTAATACCCAAACAAACGTGCCCGTTTCTGTAGCCATTACAGCACACCATTAAAACTTACAATTCCGCATTCTGTAATTCTTACAAAATTCTCCAAAAAAAAAAAAAAAAAAAAAAAAAAAAATGCACAAGAAATATTGCGAGTTAACGATTGGCAATACTATTATTAAAAGCATTGTTAAAATCATTGCATCGCGATTCACGACCTTTTAACCACAGGCTTTTGGAACGAATGGCTCCTTTTTGTGTCCACGCTCCTATTTTACGGAGCTGAAGAGCTATTTGAAACGAAATGCACCGATGGAAAATACCGATGTATAAATTTCCTGTTGCTTCAGCAATTTTCTGACAGTCTTTAAGCCCACATATCAGCCAGACGAACACTTGGACCATCAGAATACCCTTTCTACTACGAACTTTGAACCAAATTCAAATATCATTCTGAGCCACACTGAAAAAACCCATTTCGGTCAAATTGATTCTGATACCCCATTTGCCAAACTTACGGAGGAAATATTGCTAAGCATGACTGTCCCCGAACCAGCCCAGACGTAAAAGTTATAGCCGTTATAATATTACCACGATAAACATATCATTAAACGAATGGTACAAAGACGAGACATATTCATGATTTAGACTTTTAACTATCGCCATTGCCCCATTTATCCATACACATAACGGACGAGCGGTATGTTATGATACGGACGAGCGGTATGTTATGATACGGACGAGCGGTATGTTATGATACGGACGAGCGGTATGTTATGATACGGACGAGCGGTATGTTATGATACGGACGAGCGGTATGTTATGATACGGACGAGCGGTATGTTATGATACGGACGAGCGGTATGTTATGATACGGACGAGCGGTATGTTATGATTCAGACTTAAAATTATAGCCATTACTCCATAGACACGTCATTTAACGGATGGTACAAAAATGCCAGAGATCTCATGATTCAGACTGAAAGTTACAGCCACCATCACAATATTACCCACACACATCATTCAACGGACTTCCAGTTACAGCACGATAGAGTGAACTTCTCTACCAGCTGACACACTGACAGCAGCCCCCGATGAGATGACGTCATCCACGCACTGACGACCTATTGGCAATCACTTTGCGTGAGTCTGACGGAGCCATGACAACCATTCTTCTAATTCACCTCTCAATTGCAACTCACTAAGTACAGCAATTTAAATTTTAAACTATTTCTACACTGTTGTAAAACACGACAAATCGAAACATTTTTCACTAGCACAAGCTTCGACAGCTATTAAACTCTATCCCACAGTGTATTTTATGATGTTGAACCTGAGATCTGTGTTCCCACATAACCAGGTCATAAATGACCGCTGTTACGGCAGAGGAAAAACTGCCTGCCGAATTATCAACCGCCACAAATTTTTCCGTTCTTCGATGTTGCGAAAGAACACAATGAAAACATTTATTTCGGAATAGTATAAGACAGCTGAAAAATATTTTGCATATTTTGCTAAAAAAAATTAACAACAAAAGTCTATTTCCTGCATCTCGCATAATTTTGAAAACCCATAAAAATATATAAGCTAAGGGAACAAAGGCCCCTGGATCAGAATTTTTTACAAAGCATCAAATGCAAGCAAGGGGCCTTCAGAATACCGGTAATGCTTCTGCTTCAGCCAAATCATCACGCGTTTACCTACACCGCACTGCCGTAATATCATTACCAAGACAAAGAAGACACAACGGCCGCCTTTTCTTTCTTTTTTTTGCGTTTTTTGGTGGTTCATTTTATAATAACCAGGCCTTCACAAGTCTTGCTTTCAGGCCACTGCCTGATCATTACTTTGCACCCAATGGTTTGCCCTACTTTCTGGCCTCCACCGTCTCACTTCATTCATCCATTCAAAACATTGCAATATCTGTGATGCATATTACAGAACTTAACATTTTTGCATTGCATTGTCCGAACAGAACAGGTAGAATTTTAAGTCTGGAGGGAATGGCATTTACTGCCTAGCAATGTGTAGATAATCTGCTCAACCAGACATAAAGTGATATCTTTGCAAATGTATCTGTCTTGTAGCTTCACGACAGCCTGCACAAGTACGGTAAAACGCCGGTGAAATGAATACCTTTGGAAGCTGTGAAGCAACACTTGCAGGTTTTCACTTCGAATATGGGAGACGCAGGAACTGGGAATAGAAAACACATTCAAATGTCCTTTTATCTGAGATCATACTGTTAAAAAACTTGCGATTTCTCTGAACTTAAATCAACCAAAATGGAGACCTTGAAAACTACCGCTAAGAGCCCCACGACTTTATTACAACTTCATCACCAACACCGCAAAACTAATGCGTTGATGCCTCTGATTCATACGGCTTAGGGTCCATGAATGAAAAGACTGACCTTGTCTCGGTGCCCAGGCACTTGCGCCCCTTTTCCCCCCAGTCTTTTAACGCCAGCCTTGTTTGTTACGCTCTTCACAGCAGCACTACCTTCCACTACCTAAACGCTAATGCCTTTTGTTTCCTTCTAATGTTTTTGTTGAGTAAAATAACTGTTTTACGTTGCTGGCTTTATCTATTAATTTCAAGGTGAGCTCAGCGAATCTCGGCTAACTTCAACCTCTGGGGGGGGGGGGGGGGGGAGGGGAGGGGAGCACATCGCAGCTATGTTACTACGCCTAGCCGAATAAACTAGAGCAGTGTGCATGGCCCACATATTCCCCACAGGCCCCCCATCAGTTAAAACACGGCCATCAATAGTCAATCAAGAGCTGAAATTTTCCAAGTCCAGCTGGTCCATTTTCCTTTGACGAACCTAACCCATTTACAATACGGATCTGTGTTTGTTCCCACAGAAGCTACATGCCAAGTTTCATTAAAATCCCTGCAGTTGTTCTTGAGATATCGTGTTAACAAACTCATTCCGAGGGTAAATAATTTCCAGGATTTGGTAAATTTCAAAGTCCATTCGGCTCATTTTCCTCGGGCCAACCTAACCCATTTACAATACCGATCCTTGTTAGTGCACACAGAAGATACACACCAAGTTTCATTAAAATCCTTGCAGTTGTTCTTGAGATATCGTATAAACAATAGTCAATCAAGAGCTGAAATTTTCTAAGTCCAACTGGTCCATTTTCCTTGAACGAACCTGGCTCATTTACAATACCGATCTGTGTTTGTTCCCACAGAAGCTACATACCAAGTTTCATTAAAATCCTTGCAGGAGTTTTTAAGTTATCGTGTTAACAAGCTCTTGATGACAGACCGACCGACACACGGTCGATCGCATATATTCAGCCCCGGTTTTACCTGTGGGGAATAAAGAAAAAAGAAAGGGCAGAATTTTTGGGACCAGTCACTTTAAAAAGGGGTGTGATTTTCATTCAGTACGTTTCCTAAAACAAGCATGTCCAAGGACATGACCCAGCGGAGTTACCAAACAAGGAAAGAGAGAAAAACTCTGAAACGAATACTGTTAGGCCAAAAAAGGACGTAAAATGCATTTAATTCGAATTTGGAAGCTATGTTGGAGAGGTTGGGTTTCGACTATTCACGTATTTACCGATATTTACACAATTTTAAAAAATTTTTAAAATTCCACCATTTCGGCATTTTTTTTTTTTTTTTTTTTTCTTTTTTGTCATTTGTGAAAAAAGTCCAGGTGGAGAAGCACCTGGGGAACTTTATAATTATTTGAAAAAGACTGAGAGAAAAGAATGGTTTGACAATTCAGTTATTTACTACCGTTTATTCCAGTTTTTGCCAAACTTCAAAGTTCCGCCATTTTAAAAGTTTTTGGCGAACCGCGAAAAAAAAGTAATAGCCTGGTAGGCGAACCCCTGGGGAACGTTCCTGCGTAACATCGAAACGATTGGGTCAAAACGGGCATTAAAAATGCCACCATTTTTTCAGTTTTTCGTCAATCGTCAAAAAAAGTAATAGCCAGGTGGGGACCACCCAGGGAACATTCCTGCGCAATATCAAAACAACTGGAGCAAAACTGTAGGAGGAGAAGCATTAAAAAAAAAAGTTTAACATACGCACATACATTCAAGCCCCCTGTAATGATACGACTAATCCAGTCCGACAAAGTCGCCTGGTTTAAAAAGGGGGACGTTATCTTTTTTTAACTGCCCTCCCCGTTGAATAAAACGGGGCGTCCAAGCACTGTGTACATACCGTTCTAATTGTAAGTGTTTGTCCACTTTTCATTCTCTGTTTGCAGTAACGTATCTTCTAGCTTTCTATGTAGTTTACTCACTATAAAATGTGCTGATTTTTTTCCCAATCTAACACCACACGTTTAGAGGAGTGAAATTTACCAACGTGTTCGCATTTGATTATAAATAGGGGCATGTTGTTTTAAAAAGTAGTGGACACGTATGGGAACCAGCTTGTATGTTCGTGCGCTCACCCCCTCCCCCTTCCTGCAAGTCTCAATCTCACCTGCCAGCCCTGCACCAGGCACTGCAGGACAATTAAATATGAAACCTCACCATTTTCCGTGTTCAGCAGACATTTTCCATATTCAGCAGACATTTTCCGTGTGCAGCAGACATTTTCCATATTCAGCAGACATTTTCCCTCTGCAGCAGACATTTTCCGTATGCAGCACACATTTTCCGTGCGCAGCAGACATTTTCCGTATTCAGCAGACATTTTTCGTGTGCAGCAGACATTTTCCGTATGCAGCAGACATTTTCCATATTCAGCAGACATTTTCCGTTTCAGCAGACATTTTCCGTATGCAGCAGACATTTTCCGTATTAAGCAGACATTTTCCGCATGCAACAGACATTTTCCACATGCAGCAGACATTTTCCGTATGCAGCAGACATTTTCCATATTCAGCAGACATTTTCCGTTTCAGAAGACATTTTCCGTATGCAGCAGACATTTTCCGTGTGCAGCAGACATTTTCCGTATTCAGCAGACATTTTCCGTATTCGGCAGACATTTTTCGTGTGCAGCAGACATTTTCCGTATGCAGCAGACACTGTGCCTCTGTTATTTAGAAGACATACCACGCTTTTGCCCCTCACGCAGGTATATGTATAATGGTTTATTTTTAATTTGTATATCCGAGTTCTGGCCTACAGGAATAGCATCTTTACCCTGGAGACATAATGTCCCTGTTCCTTCCGCTACTTGCAGCCTGGAAGTACCCTTGATATCTCCCATGAGAAGGAATAACATGAACCGTCAGGTCACATAAAAAAAAAACCACACTAAAAGCATGTCCAGGGCCATTGCAAGAACAGCAGTTCCTTGATTTTATTTTACAAATTTTAGCAGAGTGAGTTAAGAATAGGGATTACATAGACACTACAGCATACTCAATGGCTAACGGAACTACCTGCCGTTCAACTCTAGCAACCTCGATCAACCGGTGTTCGCGTTGCCGGCGTATACGTGGCAAAGTATGCAGAAATGTCAAAATTGCTAGTGTTTATGGGGTAAAGTACTATTACGCAGAAATGTAAAATTATCAGCGTACTTATTGTAAAGTTCGCTAAAATTTTAAAATTCTTTAATTTCGTAACTATCTGAAAACTGAATGTCCAGCTGCACACTGAATTTTAAAACAAAGTTGCATGTGCCGGATTTAACACTTTAAATGATAGTTTCTGTCTTATAAATTTTTAAAGTCTTCAAATGCTCAGGGATACCCAAGGTAATTGTGAAGACCGGAACCAGAATACTGGCTAGTTTGTATACACGCAAAACACTTTCCTGTACAGAGTGTTTTTCCCAGAGGGGGATTTAGGGGATTTCCCCTCCTCTCACCATTTTAACCCCTTTCTGGAACACGAGGGGGCTAAAAAATCCCCCAATGAATTAGAAAAAAGCCCCTTCTTGTTCTACCGATTGGGGATTTTTGTTTGATGGTCGGATGAACATTACAATTTAATCAGTGATTACTGGTCATTTTACACACAATTTGTGTGGAATAGTTTCAAATTTACGCGAACATTCCCTAAAATCTTCCTTTCTGCTGAAAACAAAACAAAATGGCTACGATTTAGAATAGATTAACTGAACATTAGTACTTTTGTATCTTGTGTAGGATTCCTCCGACATCCCCTACCATGGGGAAAAAAGCCCCTATTTTTACATCCTAGGCAAAACACTGTGTACAGTTAACTGATTCCGTTAAGTGCACCAGAACGGAAGCAATCGGTGCGTCCGAAAGTAAATTAACAGATTTTCCTGTTTAAAAAAAAACACGTCCATCTTACAACTTGTTTAGCTAGAACCACTGAATTACGCTTCTGGTAGTAGAAATGAAACTTTATCTTGCAATAACTCGAATAATTTGGAATCTTTAGCAGCTCGAAAGCGAGAGTAACAGGGGGTGTTTGAAACGTGAGACAATAAAAGACATGTTTCTGGTAAAGAAAGATAACAAAACGATTCTCTCATTTTTTAAAACGACTGCTGTTGGTCAAAATAAGGTTTACACGACAGATTTTCTCCCACTTCAAGCGTCACCAAATTTTGACACTCGTTTACCTGCCGTCAGCAAATAAGTCGATCAATTGTTGACTGCTTCTTTACGGGAAAGAGAATCGGTGTAATATCTTAAAATTCGTAGTTATTTCACAAAACAGTCGAATTACACTCTTTTAATTAAATGTAAATATTAACCAAATCATCTGAATCGCTTATCTGTGTTTTGAGGGTTTGTGCAGGAAACAAGTTTTGAAGTTCATTCATTTTGTAGCTTTTTAGTAGATTTAGCCAACCCAGTTCAAACACAGTCCATTAAAAAAAAAAAAAAAACAGGCATGGCGTTGCCTTACCCCCCTATTGCTCCCCCACCCCAACACCCCCTCTCCCTGGCGATCAACCGCTTCCGCGTAGTGGATTCCATCGTTTGATAAAGCATCACTCCTAATATGTCACACAGAAACCTATATTGTAACTAAAATGAAACATACTCCAATAGTCTGCGTATAACAAATATATGGCAAGGTCATAAACGTACAACGGTTCACACCAGAGTCAACTGTTTTTATTAGAAGAGTTGACCTGTTTACTAACACTTACACGTTAGGTTGATACGACACACACACAAAGTTCCCAATAAAACTTCTTCAGAATAAAATCTTTAAATAGTAAGAGTGACAGAACGAGGGCACCGCATGGACAGCAACAGCACAAGTCTAGTTTTTCACCTCGAAAGTGCGAAGCCGGTTGCGAACAGCCTTCCGATGAAAAACAAGCCTTGCTGCAGACCAAGCACGGAAGGTTTACCTCAATATTCAATCATAAGTAGGTCACTTTCTATTGTTGTAACAGGTTTTGATTTCTAAGTCAAAACCTGTTCGAAATCGAGACTGCAAAAAAATGAAAACCCACAGCAAACAACCGACGTCTTTTTTGGTTGAAAAAAGGTTGTATTTTGGTCGAGACGACTTCACAACCATATTCTGACCTATTACCCTAAAACTCGACTTTATTCCGACGTCGAGGCGACGTCGGTTTTCTCACGTCATTCCGACGTTGCAAAAACGACCAAAAAGCGATGAACATTATTATCGCTGGCCGGTAATGGAAGTCATTTTGAAAAAGAGGAAAGAAAAACGTTATTTTCACATGAAAATTTTAGAATTTTGATGGTGCGTCGGTATTTTTCTTCCTAGATTGTAAAAATTTACATGGAAAATGTTTTCGTATGTATTTCACAACAGCAGTTGAATAATTAATTATCTATTAATTATATACCTCTAGTCAGTTTCAGGTCGGAATCCGACGTCGGTTCCAATTTCATATACAACCTAAAACCGACTTGATTCCGACGTCGGATTTAGGTCGGAATCCGACGTCATTTTGACGTTGAAAACCCGACGTCGGTTCCATTTCATAAACAACCAAAACCGGTACGTCAGTCCGACGTCGGAAACGTCGGGTTACGACGTATACCCGACGTCATTCTGACGTCTTAATGTTTGCTGGGCCGTTTGATTTTGATTTTGATTTACACATGCCTCTTTCTCAGACACGAAACGAAATCTTGTATTTTCCTCACAGTCACTGTTGTCTTCAAAGTTTGGATGCTCATTTTCCGTGTCATTTTCAAATATATTTGTGTCGATCAGGTCAAGAGAGCGGTCACTCTCGGGTTTATCATTAATCCCCTCGGTATCGGTTTGTGACAGAATTTTGTCCAGTGAAACGTCACAATTTACATTTTCTTGATTTGTTTCGATTTGTGATATAAAATGTCCGTGGAATCAGCACTATCTCTTTGATTTAGAACCTGTGTTAAGTCGCCATAAAAACTGACAAAATCCATAAGCACCATTTCAATATCTTATGTATTATAAATTTTGTTGACCGTCTGTTAGAAAAGTCGGTGAAAATGATTCTACGTCAACTATTTTTAACGTGAAAGCAGGTTTTGATTTATTTCACACTTATTAATTGAATTAGTATGTGTCCAAAGTTTCACCACGCGAACAAAGGGAGGTTTTGACTGACCAAACAAAACTACTTCTTGCTTGGAGAAAGTTCCCTACTAATGATTGAAAAACGGTAAATAATTCGAACACAGGTTTTGACTGGATTTTCAAAACCTGCGGGCTTCGCCCTTAGGTTTTGAAAAACCAGTCAAAACCTGGTTCTCATTATTTACCTTATTCCTCGAACATAAGTACGAGCATAAGGGTATTCCTTCTTTTTTAAAATCTGTTTGTTTAGCACAGACATCCGAAATTATTACTTGGTTATAACACGTTACCACGTATGTGTGAGGTTTGAGGTTTGTTTTGCACAAGTATTCTCATTCACATACCTAATTACAGTATTACGCCGTGCAAATAATGTGTTAATCAGATCAACTTTGTCCTACTTCTGCTGCGCTTTACCTGTTTCGTCATCGGCTGGTCCACATTGCGTTTTCCGTTTGTCATTTTATCCGAAGTTCGCACGCCAAGCGCAGTAACTGTGGTGCATTCTCAGGGCGAATGTATCTGAATAAATTCGAGACATGTTCGTCCCGCAGCAGACAGAGGGCCCTAAACAAGTACAAATAATTTGTCTCCTTTTAAATGTCTGCCTGTCAATAATTAGCATGTACTTGGGTGCACTTGGTCTACAATTTATGTGTACAACACACACAAAAGTATACATAGGCTTTCACGCTGATTCGACGTCTACGCAAACACTTAAATATCCCGGTCGCAACGAATGGGGGTAGATTTTTTCTGCTGAATAACTTTGAATAATGAAATTTCCCACATAGTTTTGCACTCCAGTAACTGTTCATACTAAAACATGTTAATAGTTTACACGGAGAAGAGATACGTTTTTGGCACGAAAACAAATAATATACAATCATCTCTTAGCTCCCAAAAGCGACAGAACTATACGTGTTCACTTTGCCTATAACAACTCATTGTTGCTTTACACATATACATTTCTACACACACATCAGATAATACTTGGTGTGTAATAAAACAAACAGCCATTTATAGAATGAATATTTAATGGATCGTAGTACGCTTAGGCAAAGATTTACTATAGTGTCTCTACTGTAAAAAAATCCAGCCGAATAAACGTTATCTTTACGACATAAATCTTCACATGTACTAATCGCGTCTTCACGGTTTCGTATTTTCTGGGAGAGGGGGGGGGGGGGGCAGGGGGGATACGAAGGCAAACTGGACAAAGGCATCAGGCATCCCGCATCAAAACTACAAATTATACAAACAGTACGAAAAGATACACTCATAAGCGAAAAACACGTTCATGTGAATGCGTCAATAATGTAGATACATTAAATTGGCGTCGTGCAAAGGTCGGAAAATTCTTGCTCAGCCAACCATTTTTTCCGATTTGTATGCTGAACCTTAATTTAATCAAGAAATTCCTGAATTTGAAATAGAACACCATGTGAACAATTAGAAGCGAACATAACGTTCGTGTTTACCAAACCGAATAAACATTTTTGTCGGATATACGGGTAACGGCGAATCCCGGACAAAACGTCCCCGGCCATAAAGTCCCCGATCATAATGTTTCTGGTCATAAGGTCCCCACGTGAATTTAGGGCCAAAACGTCCCGAAAGCCATTAAAAAAAAGACCCCCCCCCAAAAAAAAAACGAACAAAAAAACCAAAAACAAAACAAAAAAAAACAAAAAAAACAAAAAGTATGATAACCTACATTAACGCTTTACAATTTTGTACATGCTTTAGGGCAAAATTCAAATAGAAAATTTACTGAAACGTTGATAACGGCCAAAAAAAAAAAAATTAAATAAATAAATAAAATCTCCGGCAAACTTTAAAACCGATAAATTGTTGCATTCCTGTAATTCTTAATTTTTAATTCAGGTATAGATTCGCAAGGCTTAAATATAATCCCTAATTTCCTGTAAATAGTCCTTTTTTCACGTGGATGTATTCTGTCATTCATATAAACCGTAATTCCTTAATCAAGGTGTGGATTCACGAGATTTAAATATAAGCCCTAATCTCACACAAATAAAGTATTTTTACTGGAGGTGGTGTATTTCGTCATTCCTGTGATCCTTAATCCCGTAATCCTCAAATAAACACCCCGCAGCTATCTGAAATATTTAGTCAGCATCCGGCCTGACAGCATTTAAAAAATTAAAAATTTCTTTTTTATTAAATAAGAAAAGATACTAAAGTCCAACAACTTATCTGTTATTTATATTTTCACCGGGGACGTTTTGGTCCTGAATTTTGCTGAGGATCTTATAGCCGGGGATTTTATGGCCTCGGACCTTGTGGCCGGGGACATTTTGGCGGGTAACAAATGAATGAGATATCACATGATTCCATATTCGATACATGCTCGTTGTTATCCAACAGCCACCCTCTACCGCAGGTTCGGTCTGTTGTGGGTTGTTATCAAACAGCTGACCTCTAAGGAGATCTAGAGGTCGGCTGTTGGACAACAACGGTCTGTTGTGTACAACAACTTTTCACTCCGCAGACGCACTGGGGATTCCGCGCAGAGTAATACTCATAAAGGAGAGGAATCACTTAAAAAAGCCACTAAAATATAGATTTTAATGACTTACACACTCAGATGCATCTTTTTCACCAATGTGAGAGAATAATCAGCACTGAGGGATGCCGAGTACGGCTAGATACATAGAAATATCCATCTGCCCTGTGTTCATACATAACAGAGACATCTCCTCAGAGGTCAGCTGTTTTAAAATAACGAGCTGTACGCAAATGTGGACCTGTTTCGACTGCATTTCCGTTGCAGCTGTTACCTAAGCGTGGACCCGTTTCGACTGCATTTCCCTTACAGCTGTACCTAAGTGTGGACCCACTTCGACTCATTTCCCTTAGCTGTTCGAACACACCTGGATCGTCGTAATTCACAAATATATTGTGACTATAATATATTACAACTTCACTTAGAAAGTGATTTTTATGTGACATCACACAAGTATAAAAACAAAATAGGCGTGCTTTCGAAATCTCCGCGATGTTGGAAAGCTGAGTTTCCAAAAACAACCAACTATCTTGCCATTTAACCATAATTGGAAACTCTTTTGCTCTTGTTAAACAATTTTCAGATCGTGATTTATATTTATATTCCACGCTTTTTTCTTTTCTTTTTTTATGGGGGGGGATGGGGGGAAGCTTCTTCCGCTTTTGCTTGGGTCGCACCAACATCAGCCGTTAGGCAGCACTTCGCCCTGCCCCTTAAGCAAGAGTTTCAGAGTCAGGAAACCTTACAAAAAGAAACGATGGGAGCAAAAACAAACAGCAGCGCACGTCCCCTACTGCTGAAGGTACATGCGCAGCAAGCCAGCCCCGTACGCTCCCATATACATGGGAAATTCGGTAACCGTCGCTCCCCCCCCCCCCCCCCACCCCCGCCGAACCCACCATCTCCCATAAAAACGGGATGGACTGCATCGGTGAGGTGACAGAGAACATGAAAGTAAAACCATCTCCACTGCATATATTTTGAGAACGAGCTGCCATTCCGTTCAATAATGGGTCTAACTTAATTGCAGAGTGAGTATTATAGTCCTTGCTCTGGGTGTGAATTAAACCTAGCATTGATTTCTTTCTTTGGTAGGTGCGGTCACCAGTGCACTTGTGAATGGAGCTTAGCAATACGCTTATAGTGGATTCAACGTAATTGCGGTTTACATAGTAAAACCACACACAGTTCTTTAGGAGATCCAATAGCTGAACACAACGAAAGAAGACCTGCATATCAAGCGGAGATTGACACCGTGTGTACCCTTGTTACCCTTCACACTGACAGAGGTCTCTTGCTATCACGTCACCAGTGATCGTCAAGATAAGCCAGCACGAGTCTCGAAATCTACCGTAAACAGGAGTCAGCTGAAATCCGGATTTCCTTAATGGGTTCCAAACTTTATACCAGCTGCGTTTGGGCAAGTGGAGTTCAAATACCCCTGCCCCCTGCCCCCCCCCCCTCTTGCCTCTTCCATGGACATCGCCAATCACCTGGATACCAGCTGAAGTCAAAGACAATCGAAAACTTAAATTTGGCGCTTTATATCTGCTCCTTGCTTTATGTATGCTCCTTGCTTTATGTCTGCTCCTTGCTTTATGTATGCTCCTTGCTTTATGTCTGCTCCTTGCTTTATGTCTGCTCCTTGCTTTATGTATGCTCCTTGCTCAGGTGTAAGAAATGGAAAATGATGTGTTCAATAATAGTTTTTAAAGTTTTCTTTTTAAAAGTTGTCTTGCATCTGGATATATGGAGTGTGTTATCACATGTGAATGTTACTGGGCAGTTTGGTATGATGTGAAATTGTTTTCCTCCATTTTATCCCGCTATGGATAAACTAGTGACTTATAATTCAATAGAGAAAAAAAAAAAAAAAAAAAAAAAAAACTACGCTGCAATCTTGACTTTATATACACACTCGAAGCATGTCAGTCTTAGTCCCTTCACCGTCATTATCACTCACATCTTCAACACTTCTTGAAAAGGACAAAGATTTACTTCAAAAGGAATCCAAACACAAACAACGTAATCACGAGATAAGCCTTTTCTAATTCATGTCATTTAAATGCTTTTTTTTAGTCATCTGGATGTTAAGCTATTTACAGTAATGAGGGATAGCTCACACGGCAGCAGACCGACAAATCCGGCACTCGACAACCATTTGCACTGAAATCAGGATACACGTAAATGTCCTGAAAGAGAAACCGTTACGGATCATGATGGCGGATCTCAAAAGTCCGTGTTAGCGACTCCATCGGGATCTCGGTCCCGCAGATCCGTTACGGATCATGATGGCGGATCTCAAAGTCCGTGTTAGCGACTCCATCGGGATCTCGGTCCCGCAGATCCGCTACGGATCATGATGGCGAATCTCAAAGTCCGTGTTAGCGACTCCATCGGGATCTCGGTCTCGCAGATCCGCTACGGATCATGATGGCGGATCTCAAAGTCCGTGTTAGCGACTCCATCGGGATCTCGGTCTCGCAGATCCGCTACGGATCATGATGGTGGATCTCAAAGTCCGTGTTAGCGACTCCATCGGGATCTCGGTCCCGCAGAACCGCTGCGAATCATGATAGTGGATCTCAAAAGTCCGTGTTAGCGACTCCATCGGGATCTCGGTCCCGCAGATCCGCTGCGGATCATGATGGTGGATCTCAAAAGTCCGTGATATCGACTCCATCGGGATCTCGGTCCCGCAGATCCACTGCGGATCATGATGGTGGATCTCAAAAGTCCGCGTTAGCGACTCCATCGGGATCTCGGTCCCGCAGATCCGCTACGGATCATGATGGTGGATCTCAAAAGTCCGTGTTAGCGACTCCATCGGGATCTCGGTCCCGCAGATCCGCTACGGATCATGATGGTGGATGTCAAAAGTCCATGTTAGCGACTCCATCGGGATCTCGGTCCCGCAGATCCGCTGCGGATCATGATGGTGGATCTCAAAGTCCGTGTTAGCGACTCCATCGGGATCTCGGTCCCGCAGATCCACTGCAGTTCATGATGGTGGATCTCAAAAGTCCGTGTTAGCGACTCCATCGGGATCTCGGTCCCGCAGATCCGCTACGGATCATGATGGTGGATCTCAAAGTCCGTGTTAGCGACTCCATCGGGATCTCGGTCCCGCAGATCCACTGCGGATCATGATGGTGGATCTCAAAAGTCCGTGTTAGCGACTCCATCGGGATCTCGGTCAAGGAAATGATGACAACCACGACCGCATCCTTCCAAAAGAAAATCTCACTGGGGCTAAAATTGGACACTTTTCCAAGACCAATACATTTTAGGGCCAAAGCAGTAACATGCACTAACTACTTGGTGCCACCGGACCCCAGAACACCATTACTCCCAAAAGCCCCACATTGTGTTAATGGCTATTTTTATTTTTACTTTTAATTTTTTCTGTTATATTGAACGAAAGCTGACAAATAGCTGGAATGTTCACAACCACAAGTCGAAGCCTTCAAGTTCTGAAAATAAATGGGCTGCTGTATCTAAGCGACAGAATAGTGGCTGGACGAAAACGTCACGTGACTACACTAAATGTTGTGGCTACACTGAATACGCTCGGAAATGTGACTAGACTCACTGCACTCAGAAATGTGACTAGACTCACTGCACTCAGAAATGTGACCAGACTCACTGCGCTGAGAAATGTGAATGTGCTCATGACATTCAGATATGTGACTACACTGACTACGCACGGAAATGTGACTATGCTTACGACATTCAGAAATGTGACCACTCTGACTACGCCCGGAAGTGTGATATGCTCACCACATTCAGAAATGTGACAACTCTGACTACGCCCGGAAGTGTGATATGCTCACCACATTCAGAAATGTGACTACTCTGACTACGCTCGGAAATGTGATATGCTCACCACATTCAGAAATGTGACTACACTGACCAGTACGATGAAGTCCACAGAACTAAAAAATGGCCTGACCGGAAGCAAGTAAGTCTCCCCACTTCGTATCAAAGAAAAAAATAAATATAGTGTGTGCATGCAAGAGTAAAATAACTCACACTACCATCCTATGGCGACCGAGAAAGAGAAGTGAATATCCTTACTTGTATGAGCAAGTCTAATTTGATGTATAAAAAGGCTTCTCAGACTCGCATCTTAATTAGAATATAGATGTATATGTACGTATTTTTCACTAACATAAAACGGGAGAAAAAAAAAACACCCACCGCCGTGAACCAGACAATCTTTTTCCGCCCGGTAATTATATTACATCCTTCAGAATATTTTTTAAAGCGCCCCTTTTTCGTGTTTGTATGTATGCGTCTCAGATGACATGTAAGGAATGTGACTGTCAGTGCTGTATGTAACGGCGAAAAAAAAACACGTCTGTGCGACCGTGCCTCACTTAAAGAACACCTTCCTTCGCAAAATTAACATGAAATGTCAATGGCATGAGTTATGAGACAAATTTAAAACTCATCGACACAAAATGAAAGGGGGGTCTCACCAGCTCGGCTGTGCACCAAGTCAACTCGTGAAATTACTACGTTCCTCTATTCAGATGTAATTCAACACTAAACCTTAAAAGTTCAAGTAGTTTCAGGTCGTAGTAAATATTTAGCCCGTGGCCCACATAAACAAGCAAACATATTTTAAATAGACATATGCTAGATTTTCGTAACCTTTTCCTCTATTATTTTTACGTGTAGTAATCGTACTCCTGCAAGGTTTTGTTCTTTTCTTATCTGTCTGCTTTTACTAAAGTATTTTTTCATGTTCGAAGAAACCAGACAACTTCATCTGAAGAACACAAGAATCACTGAAGTCGAGGAGAAACAGAAACAGACGTGCGACTGGGCGTCCTCAAAGTCTGCTTTATCATTAACACACAAGCATGATATTCCCGTTGGCGAATTTTTTGGTCTGCAGAATAAAGCTGAAACTGCAGTGGGTGCTGAAAAATTTTCAAATTTGTCACAGACAGCCTTAAGTAGTTATTTTTTATCTCACTCCATCCGTTTTTCACATCTTGTTCATATTCACACTTGGAGGTTTTCAATCTCCACAGTTTAGTGAATTCGTGCGATGTGACAAGGTGTTACCGTACGATGTGGCAAGATGTTACCGTACGATGTGGCAAAGTGTTACCGTACGATGTGACAAGGTGTTACTGTACGATGTGACAAGGCGTTACCGTACGATCTGACAAGGTGTTAACATACGATGTGACAAGGTGTTACCATACGATTTGACAACGTCTTTCCGTCTCATTCTTTATTTTTCTGCCATTATTTTTTTCGACCAGCTACTTGGTCAGAGACGGTTAGGGCTGGGACGACTAAATGTAGCACACACATGCTGTGGAACCTACTTTTGAAATTAGGAAAGCCTTCGGGCTTTCCGGTGTAAAATGAGACACAGTTGGCATTAGAAATCAATGATTTGGCCATCTGTAGCTACGTATTAACTAAACGTTTTATATATGTATGTCTGTCATCCATTCCATTTTACATGTTAGAAAAATGAATAACCTATACACAAAAATTGTCTCTTTCTAGGGTGGGTCGACAACATGAACCATTCGAAATGTGACAGCAGATGGGAGACAACTGGGCAACAATTACTGTTTGAGTCAGGATATTTCTAAATACGAACCTCCATTTTGTCACTTTCGGATTTCCACTTTCGTCCCCAAAAACAACTCGCTAGAAAATCAAACCTTTGTACACGCAAAGAGTGAACCGTCCATTTCTTACAAGATTGTTGTGCTGTGACGTCAAATTAATACCTACTTGTGACGTTACAATTTACTCTTCCCAGTAAACATTTCAACGTTGCATCAACATCGGAATTTATTTAATTCTGGAAGTCTACCGACGTTTTCTTTTCAAAGTCTATTCAACGTTGCAGTAAAGACGTTGACTGCATAGGGGTTTCTGTCGCGTCGCGCACACCACGAAGCACCCGCCTGGCCCTGCGCTACTCAGCACAGGGGGAAAACGTTGTTTTTAGGGAAACAGATCACAGGTTAGAGAACTTGTATTTAATACAGTCACGCGTGTCAGTAGTGATTTTATTTGTCAGTACTAACCTTTGCCAGCTGCCTTCTCTGAATTTATCACGATTTGCAACTCACGAAAGATTCGAACCGAAGACTCTTTTGCGTGACCCGGTTAGTTATACACGGCAAGCCACGTTCTGCACACGAAACAATCAAAACTCCCCCTCCCGGCTCCTGACAATTTTCTTTTAGGGAATGGACCAGTCTCGCGAAAATGAAGTAATAAATTAAGCAAATGTCAAAGTGGGCGGAAAAGCCAAGGACTTCACAAGTGTCGCCGAATTTCAAATCTAAAGCTCAGCCATGTGGCGTGTGAAAATATCCATTGTATCACTATATAACTGTAGTACAGTAAAATCTGGCAACCTTAAAACAGTTCACCTCAGAACTTAAACTGATTCCGATAAAACTCACGGAACCCGGGTTTGAAAAGTGATCCCATTCCACTTCTTTACTTATTGTCAACGGACCGCCACAAAAAGTAACAGTCAAGTCACTGATGCTTCAAGAAATGCAGTCTTGGTTGTTATCTAACTTTGGCTGATGTAATAAGTACCAGTCAACATTAAAAATATGCAGTATATTCACCTGTTTCATTTCATTGAAACAATACTTTTACAGCTTAGTAATCCGGTGTTATGTCAAGATGGCCTTTGTAACATGAATTAGCACTTCAAGGATGGGCCATCCGTATAACCCAGACAATCACTACCATCCACATTATATCCAATTGATGTTGTTTTTGCACTATTATCTAATAACTAATATACAGTATAATACATTTAACGTCCGCTTTCATATTTTCGCTGGTTTCCTGTTATTTTACAAATTTAATCCATAGAGTAACGGGAGTAAAAAAAAAAAAAAAAAATACGAACCGTCAACCGAATTCGCAAGCATTTGTACAGCCGTGACCGCGAACACAGAATGCATTCATGGAACAAGGATTTTTTTGCAAAAATAATCTTGAAGATAGCGTGACATGTGTGAATGTACCCTTTTTATTTCCACCACATCGCTTATTACTTTTTTTTTTTTTTGAAGTACGACGATAGCCAAAAACAAACACGTACGTTTGTTTTTAAAAGACATTTTGAGATGCAACGCCCATTTAATACGTTATCTTATTTCCACTTTAACACCAGACACTTTGATTCTTATCAATACAGAAAATACATATAGCAATATACAGTGGGTATCATGCAGTGCGCTTGTTCGAATTGTTCGAATTATCGGTTGCTTCGAAGTAAAACCGCTGGTCACAATATTTTTTTCAAGTGAATCCATACAAAAATTCTTTTTATCTGATAACCGTTAAATACGTAGTCATTTTTACCAGAAAAACAAAAACAGCGACCGAAAGGGCGATTCCCCCCCCCCCCCCCCCCAGAAACTTGCAGAATAAAGCATGTATTGTGGTTTTTATAGAGTACTTCTTGCTGCTCGGGCTGCGCAATGTAGGACCATTGATAGTTTAAAGTTTCAATCAAGTTTAAAGAAAACGGAAAATCAATTTACCCACTGAAACAAAAGCCTAAATCAACACGAGCAGCCACAAACCGCTTGTAGCAAAACGCAAGGTTGTCTGACGCACAGACTTACAACATACGGGCGACGGACGATCCCGTCTTATCGCACTAGACCCTCCCAAAGATTCGACTGTTCTACAAAAAAAAAAGCCCGTCTTGACAAATACTCAGGCTCTCCCTCTTTAACAGCCCGACCATCTGTACAATCAGGGAAGCCAAGTCAGCACCTGTAAAACTGAGCTAAAATCTGCTATATGTTGCAACATGTTTGATGAAAGAAAAAAAAAAAACAAACAAAAACGAAACAAACCTTAGAAACTAGTTTTTCCTTGTCAAGCTGTTATAATGAATCCTGAAAGGATGTGAATGTACACAGAAAACTAAGAAATATCCTGCACTGTTCTAGAAGTCAATGTTTGTCAAATATATAACGCTAAGGACGCAATTTTCCAGCCTGTGATGCGTTTTGTTAACAACTTGGCAAGCGTATAATTTCATCCCGTCTGAACCATCCAGGCTACTTTAATACAATGATCATATCATCAGCTCACTACTTATATGCATCTATATCATAAAGTTTTGCACATTTCGAATGGGTATAGCGTACACGTGTCTACACACTCTATTGTCAAGTAGAGGGAAAACGTAGATATTCAAAACAAATTCTCCGACATTCCTTCACCCACCCACCTCTATCATGTGCTTTTAAGTCACACTGTGTATTGTAATCTCTAAAATTATAGGAAAATGCCACCGGGCGTATAAAAATTACTATGTTTCTACTATAAGCTTCAGAAGTAGGTGTAAACATTTTATTAGTCGATCTTGAAAATGTAGCTAAAGAAATTTAATCACTTGAAAAGACCATAAAAATGAGATCAGAACGTTTTTTGCCATACTTCCATAAGACGTCGATCGTGAGTCATGTCCAACACGTTGCTGTCACTGTCTAACCCACCTTATGTCTTTTTCAGTCGGATTCGAATATTTTTCAATTAAGATAAGAATACCACAATCTTAAACTCGGAAATTATGGCCTCGGCAATTTCACTAGCACAGCAATAAATTTCCCTAAGATGTAGGATGTATACCGTTGTATGGTTCATGTATTTTGGTGTGAGTTTTCGCTGCATCAAATATTTCAGCACTAATAATCTGTAATCGGTTTAAAAATTTCCTGGAAGTTACCGACACGTTTGCTTACAGTCAGGAGTTTACTACGGTATTCCTTACTAAAACTCAAGAGAAGGATGAAAAAAAGTATTCGCATTTCAATGTGCCGACAATGCACAGTGAGACACTGCATACAACCCACCCCCTTTCTGAAGCAAAAAAAAAAATGATCACACGCAAAGTCAATACATTTAACGGGAGCAGTTCACCTGAGGGGCACTTTTTCTTGACGCCTAGATATGACGTCACAAAACAGGTTGAACATGGTATATAAATAAGAACATGTCTTCTGATGTGCGAAACTCAGGCTTGAGACTTCGCAAGTTTCCGGTAGCCCCTAGACGGCCTACTTTGCAAAGTTAATGGCCGGGCATAAGATGATCCATGTATTATAAAAAAAAATATTTAGAAAAATAGTCACCAATCGGGCGACCCACAACAATAGGTTCATCGCACAAGCCAGAAGTAAACTTTAAATCGCACACATGTACGCGATGATTTAGGGTTCAGAAACGGTTTAACTGCCCGTATTCTGTCCAATCATAAATGCTTCCCGAGTCCACAGAACAACTTCCGGTTCTTCTCTTTCAATCCTGTCTGGTCGGTCGCAACGAAGCCAATCGCTATTCTTATGCACAAAAAAGTGTAAAAAAAAAGGTGACGTCATTTCATGTCCTCCACCCCAGCCCGTCTGCTCTATAGCGCAAGCTACACCACAGTAAAACTACGTGACTTAGAATGGTTTTATCAAATGCACCTTTTTCTTGCCTATTTTCCTTTTTTTCTTTTTTTTTTTTTGGGGGGGGGGGGGGTAGGAGGTGTTGGGGGAGGGGGGGGGTCCATATAATACATGGTTACCTCCTCCATTTTATCTTAATTATCCATTACAACAATCTGGTCTACGGTCCTTGTGTCACTGCTGCTCCACGCTACTTTTCGCGCCCTGTCGTAGCCGACACATCAGGTCACAAGGTTTTGACTAACCTTGGAATAAGTGCCCTGAATTTTACAGAGACCACCGCAACAGCAGTATGTGCCCTAAAAGGAAATTTTGTAATTTTGATGATTAATTAAAATACAAGTGGGGAAGACATCAAGTTGATTCCGATTCCTTAAATCAGACTCGCGCCCTTGAAAACTCATCTCCACAAATCCTGTTAGACTATATACTGCTATGCAATATCTTTGCACTGCATATCACCCCCCCCCCCAACAACACCACCGCCACAAAAAAGGGGGATTTGAGCTGATCACCTTATTTTATAGCTTTATCATATTGTTGCTTTACGTAATGAGGCCAAGGAATGTCTGGCTTCCTCTAAAGATATCAAATAGGGTTAAGAAGAGGAAGATTTAAAAGAGCAAATAAATACCAATGTTTTTCCTTATAAATAATTTTATTATTCATCCGAAAAAATCCCCCTTTTCATTTTCCTGCAGTAAATTTCTAATAGTCTGCTTGGAAATCTGGTAATCTGTGCGTACAAATTGTAACTCTATAAACACTTCTGGTTTATTCAGTCGCTTTTCAAATCGGAGCCTTTTCTTCCCATTCCGCAATGGTAGTTCTCCCGTCTCTCTGTCAGTCTATATATTTCACGCCACAACTAACGGGAGGTATTTCTATTCAACGTTTCGCTGCTTATGCAGTGTGTAGTTTTTCTTTATTAATACGTTATGTACGTCTGAATTATACTTAGATGAGGTATTTATCTAATTGATCACTTAGCAAATTTTTGTTCAACTTTTTTTTCTAGTCTTTAAAATTGTACAGCAGCGTGCCTAATGCGAGTAGTAAATGTATGATGTATCAAAGACTTTTTAAGCATTAGCAGCACTTATCGCACCTTTACGTACTTTAACTTACAGGAAAAAAGGGAGAGAGGGGGGATGGGATGGGGTCATGCAGTCCAGACTAATAAAACTAGGGACGTATCATTTTTCTTCTGCCAGACAGACGTACTGTAATAGCGATGCGGAATTGAACGTATATGGTTATAATCCTAATTGATAACAACAGTATTTTTTGTTCACACTGTCCCCGTTTTAGCCTTGCTCATGCAAATATCTAAAGTTTCTGTCGCTGTGCATTCTTAATTCATACAAATGTCAAAATATGCACCAGCTAAATGACAATCGCCAGAAACAGGTTTCCAAATCAGCGTTTAAGAATTTTATTGAAGCGAACGCCTAAGAGAATTGTGAACTGTGGGTAATATGTTTTTAACTGATCCTTCAAATGGAAAAGGAAAAAAACCAGGCAAATACCTGTCAATGAATGAATTAATTGTCCTTGCAGTGCATTTCTCCATTTCTCGTCTCGATTTCAAAGATGTATCGCCCCATTAAGCTAAAAATGATCAATTGCGAGAGACTGGTATGGTAAACGTGTGCAATTGCAATATTCCTAGAACTGCAATTGACAAATACACTAAATGCAAGGCGTTGAATCTGATCGCCTCGTTGAATTATCGTCGAATTGCAACTGCTTAAATTTCCCAAAACACAAATTTCAAAAACCATTGGATAAATCGGCTTAGTTTTTCCGGAGGGATATTTGAGGGGCAGTCTTTGAAAAAAAGAGATGTTATAAACAATCGGTTACATGGATCTGCATAAAACAGATTATTTCATTTTTTTCTGTTTATTTAGAAAGATACCACCCACAGTTTGACGAATCATGATCAAGGCTTCAGGTTTTCACAGCATTCCAGAATATTAAACTAGAGCGGCCAGTGCTCATAAAACATAAGAGTACAGTCTTATATTACACACTTTCAATCGATACCTACTTACTTTCTTGTTTTTGTAAACAAAAACAAATGTCTCCCTGACTAAATCCATAATTTCCCACAACTATTTTCCTTTTTTCACTACTGAAATAAAATAGTCATTTCTGCAAACATAATCAAAATTCATTGAAAAAAAATCAAAATAAATAAAACAGATGACGGTCACTAAAACAGGTATTACTGCACGTCTTTTTTTTATCCGAGTCTGGAAAGTGATCGCTAAAACGTTTTGTACTCTACGCCCTTTTCATCCAGGTCTGAAGTTAGTCACTACAGTAGTTTTACTGCACGTTACATTTTTATCCGGGTCTGGAAGTTGGTCAAGACAGGCAAATTTTACCGTACGTCTTTTTACCCGAATCCGAAAGTGGTCACGACAAACGGGTCTTATTATTCATCTTTTTATTCAGGTTTCGAAGATGGTCTGGATTTTTTTTTTTTTTTTGCTAACCGTCAATCCCCCCTCCCCTCCCCGGCTAGCTAATGTAAGCACGACTATAAATGCAACCTTAACCCTTTTACCCAAGGTAACGGTAACGGTCTGTACCATAAGCGCTGTTATAGCCATGATATTATCATATACTACCTTGTCTTCTTACATTCCCATCGGCCAAAAAGCACTAGAAAGGCATTCTTCATAACTGCGCATCAGATGACGCACGGTAGGAAAAAGGGGGACGGCATTTCGGTGCCAAAATGGTGAGTTACTTCTCATGACACAAGAGAAAACAGTAATGCTGTTACTGTTTGGAAGCATTTCTAAGAATGCAGGAACGCTCAAGAATCTTCTGGAATATACTGAAATCCCCAGCGTAATTAACAACTATGCTTAGTTAACAAAGCAGCCGATAAAATAGGTTGCACAATATTCTCTTTGAGTTTAAACGACAGGTTGGATATATCGACACTATTTCTCTCTCCCAGCCATGTCGTTATAACGAGGTTGCACGATATTCTCTTTGAGTTTAAACGACAGGTTGGATATATCGACACTATTTCTCTTTCCCAGCCATGTCGTTATAACCAGGTTGCACTATATTCTCTTTGAGTTTAAACGACAGGTCGGATATACGGACACTATTTCTCTCTCCCAGCCATGTCGTTATAATGAGGTTGCACTATATTCTCTTTGAGCTTAAACGACAGGTCGGATATACGGACACTATTTCTCTCTCCTAGCCATGTCGTTATAACGAGGTTGCACTATATTTTCTTTGAGTTTAAACGACAGGTCGGATATACGGACACTATTTCTCTCTCCCAGCCATGTCGTTATAACGAGGCAGCACTCTATATTCTACAAACTTTTAATAAAGAACTTATAAGAAATACAAATGATTAATTGTACCCCCGTTTTGGGCCAAAAACACCGGTACCACAAAAAGGAACAGAAAAAAAGAAGTTCGAAGAGCCAATATGTGTTTTTTGACTTTGCGGTGTTAATCACGGTGTTGATCAATTGTTTTGTGTGAGGGTGTGTGTGTGTGTATGTATGCCTGAAACCTGTAAATTGTAAACCTGCCCAATACATGATCCATGCTCTAGAAAGGAAACGAGTAAGGTAATTTTGAAATCCTTACAATTACCAGGAAAACAAGCATGTCCAAGGACATTACCCAGCCGAGTTATCAAACAAGGAAAGAGAAAATCTGAAACGAATACTACTAGACAACAAAAAAAAAAAACTTTTTTCTGAACGTAATTTTTTCATAATTTTAATACACAAAAACGAGTTTTCCCGGGTGGAAGCTACCCGAAAAGGGATGTTGGAGAGGTTGGGTTTTGACGATTCACGTATTTACCGACATTTACACAATTTTACAAAAAATTTTAATTTCCACCATTTTGGCATTTATTTATTTATTTTTTTTGTCATTTGCGAAAAGGCAAAGGGCAGGTGGAGAAGCACCTAAGAAACTTCTGATTAAAATTTTGTAACTACCTGAACAAGCATGTCCAAGGACATGACTCAGCCGAGTTACCAAACAAAGAAAGAGAAACGAATATTGTTGGGCCAAAAAATGAAGAAATTTGTTCTTGAACGTAACTTTTCCATAATTTTAATACACAAAAGCGAGTTTACCCGGGTGAAATCCAAAAAAAAAAAAAAAAAAAAAAAAGAACTTGACTGCGTCTCGAGGAGTACGTCTATCCCCCCCCCCCCGGGGAGGATATGGTGTGTGTAAGGCTTGTTGACAACGCAAAATTTAGAAGTGGAAGGATAGGTAGATGTAGTGTCTAACATTTAAACGAATCAATCCATTATCCAGTGGTCGCGTGAGACTGTCGTAGGTACGCTAAGTACAGCGCCGATTTTGAAAAATCCGCCCTTTTGTCAAGTCCCATCCGGAAAATTCTTGATCACTACACTGCGGAAGGTCCCAGGGAACCCGTGTGCGGAATCTGAAACGAATCCATCCATTTTTGTGGCCTGTAGGCGCGTCAGACTGCCGTATACACGCTAAGTCCAGTGCCGATTTTCAAAAGTCCGCCATTTTGTCAATTTTTCCCCGATCCGGAAAATTCTTGGTCACTGCACTGCGGAAGGGTCCAGAGAAGCCGTGTACAAAATTTGAAACGAATCCATGTACTAATGTGGCCTGTAGGCGCGTGAGACTGCCGTATATACGCTAAGTCCAGTGCCGATTTTCAAAAGTCCGCCATTTTGTCAATTTTTGCCCGATCCGGAAAATTCTTGGTCACTGCACTACGGAAGGGTCCAGAGAAGCCGAATACAAAATTTGAAACGAATCTATACATTAATGTGGCCTGTAGGTGCGTGAGAATGAAGTGTGACAGACGGACGGACAGTCAGACGGACAGACCGAAAAGTTCAAAACTATATCCCTCCGTTCCACGGGGGATAAAAAAAGAAAAAAAAACACACAAACACACAAGCACGGCCAGGAACATGGAGAGCAGCCCACGAACGCTCACGCGTACTATTGAAAAGATTCAATGAAAAAAAAAAAACACACCAAGAAAAAAAAAAGAAGAGGTAGGTTGGGTTAAAAACCACTTCAAGAACTATGTAAAATGCATTTAATTCGAATTTGGAACTACCCGAAAAGGGATGTTGGAGAGGTTGGGTTTTGACGATTCACGTATTTACCGACATTTACACAATTTTACTAAATTTTTAAAATTCCAAAAAAGCGAAGTCCAGATGAAGAAGCACCAAAAAAACTTTCGATTAAAATTTTACAACTATTTGAAAAAGACTGAGAGAAATGAATGGTTTGACAATTCAGTTATTTACTACCATTTATTCCAGTTTTTGCCGAGCTCCAAAGTTCCACCATTTCGGCAGTTTTTGGCGAACCGCGAAAAAATAGCCTTGTAGGCGAACCACTGGGGAACATCCCTGCGTAACATCTAAACGATTGGTGTAAAACTGTAGGAGAAGTAGCATTTTACAAATGGGTCAAAACGAGCACAAAAAGTGCCGCCATTTTGTCATTTTTTCGTCAATCGTCAAAAAAAAGTACTAGCCAGATGGGGGATCACCCAAGGAACATTCCTGCGTAATATCAGAACGATTGGAGTAAAACTGTAGGAGTAGCATTTTAAAGAAAAAGTTTAACATACGCACATACATTTAAGCCCCCCATAGTGATACGACTAACACAGTCGGCTGGGTTAAAAAGGAAAAGAAATGCCAACAGACCAATACCTACTTCTAGTCGGCGTCCCCATTGCCAAGTGGTTCCGGACCATACCCCAGGGACAATATTTCCAATTTTGAACGTTACAAGAACATGAAAAGAAAAAGTACAGCGACATGTTTTATTTCTCTCGAACACTATGTTTAATCTTTACAGCGATATATCGAGTCTGCGTCTTATTCACAGTCAAACCTGCATGTTCATAGTCCACATCTTTCAAAACTGAATATTCAGCGCCATTCCACGAAGGTAGTCCAGTATGTTGTATTTTGCGAAGTCGCCAACAATGTTCCTAATTTTGTGACTCCGGATAGGTCAACCAACGGATTTTGTGACTCCGGACAGGCTTAGCACAAACTGCAACAACTCAGATGGGCATCAGAATTAATGGCAATAATTTGGGGCGCGAATTGATAATTGCAACTAGAGCAGTGTACATAGTCCACATATTCCCCACAGGATCAGTTAAACACGGCTATTAATAGTCAATCAAGAGCTGAAATTTTCCAAGTCCAGTTGGTGCATTTTCCTGGGACGAACCTGACCCATATACAATACCGATCTGTGTTTGTTCCCATAGAAGTCTACACATCAGTTTCATTAAAATCCCTACAGTTGTTCTTGTTCTTTGTTCGTGTTAACAAACTCATTCCGATGCTGAATAATTTCCAGGATTTGGTAAATTTCGAAGTCCATTTGGTTGATTTTCCTTGGGCCAACTCATTTAGAATACCTATACTTGTTAGTGCCCCCAGAAGCTACACACCAAGTTTCATTAAAATCCTTGCAGTTGTTCTTGAGATATCATGTTAACCATAGTCAATCAAGAGCTGAAATTTTCTAAGTCCAGCTGGTCCATTTTCCTTGGACGAACCTGGCCCTTTTACAATACCGATCTGTGTTTGTTCCAGTAGAAACTACATACCAAGTTTCATTAAAATCCTTGCAGCAGTTTTTTTAGTTAACAAGCTCTTGATGACAGACCGACAGACCGACTGACCGACCGACCGACCAACACGCGGTAGAACCTGTGGGGAATAAATTATGGAACGTGTGCATTAAACTGCATTTATAAACCTTTTAACTATACCCAACAACAAAAGAAACGCCGATTCTTAGAAATTCCACATCTATCTTCCTAAATTTGCAACTGGAATCTATGTTACATATATCAAAAAGGCAGTTGTTATAGCATACTTCTAGACAGTTTTAGTCACTTTACAGAAGATAGTCACGGTTCATTTAACACAACAAAAGTGCCTCACAAAATGACGAGTTAAAGTGCCTAATAACGAGTGTGGCCTCCGTTCGCGTTAATCACCGCCGTACACCGGCGCCTCATAGAGGTCACCAAGCGCTGGATTACGGCTCTGGGTATGCGATGCCACTCCTCGATGAGGGCTTGGCGTAGCTGTGGTAACGTAGACGGAGGGTTGCGTCTCTGACGAACAGCTCGGCCTAACACGTCCCAGACGTGCTCTATGGGTGAGAGATCTGGTGAAAACGCCGGCCATGGCAAATTCCAGACAGAAACGCGATTCGTCTGTGAAAAGAACCCTATTCCAGTCCGTAAGTCTCCAGCGCACATGATTCATGGCCCATTGACGCCTCGCTTGGCGCCTAGCACCGGTTAAGGGCATTCCGCGATACGCGCGCCGGCTTCGAATACCGTGTTCATGAAGCCGTCTCCTCACTGTTTGGGCACTGATGCGATTGCCCTGACGTCCTGGGAGTGCTCCGGCGGTGGTTGTCGCTGGAATAAATCTCTGGCGTAGGTGTGAGACCCGAATATAGCGGTCCTCCTGGGGAGTAGTAACACGTGGTCTACCTGACCGAGGTCTGTCGCGAGTAGATCCAGTGTCCCTAAGACGACTTCGTAGGCGTCGAACTGTACTTTCATTAACACCAAAGTGGTGCGCGACGTCAGCGCGGCTCCTTCCGCTGTCCAGCATACCCACGGCGCGTTCCCTATCAATTTGTGAGAGCCGTGGCATGGTTTTTCCGTTGAGTTTGTTTCAATATTTTAACGTTCTTTATCCCTTTTTAAGCTTGTCTTTACTATGCATTTCAGTTTGTACGGGTCATTGTAACACATGTTGCCTAATATGGAAAAAGGTGTCAAAACGACCACTTCATTGAATTGACCAAGGTGTTAGGGTAATTAAGCCGCCACCAACAGACCACATAAAGGATAAAGAAAGAAAAATATTACAGAAAAATGTTCGCACACAAGTTTCCCAGAAATCGCCAAAAACGCAAAAAACCACACGAAAATTATTCGGCGTTTCTTTTGTTGTTGAGTATAGATCATAGAGGGTTTTTTATATTCAAGAGCTTTTATCAATGAATCACATGAGATGAGTTGTCAGTGGTTTGGAACTGCAATTATACCCCTTTCAACTAGATAACAGCGAAATGGATTTTAGATTTTAACTGCAGATCACAGAACTGTATAGTTTGTTGTTCGTTTATGAAAATCTTTAAAATGAACATTGGAAAAAATGATGGTGGGGGCGGTTATTGGCACGGGGGGTGGGGGTGGGGGGGTGGGTACGATCTGGGGGGGGGGGGGATTGTCGGGGGTATTGTCCTAAACTCAATGCAAAGGGAATTTATGTTCTTCGCCATGGGATACGCCAAAGAATGTTGCCTTGTATTTTTGATTATTCATATTATTGTTTTTTTTGTTTGTTTTTGACTTGTTTTGTTTTGTTTTTGTTTGCTTCAGGGCACACCCACGCACTTCCGCTTTGGTTTTATCTTGGGGATTTTATACCGTGCAAATTACGATAATTTGTCTCACACAATCATGCACTAACAAAGGGGGAAACTCTACATGAAAGATCACTAAAAAAACAACAACTTACTTTAGGCTAAAGTGATTTTTACAATAAGCGAAAAAACTGCAAACATAAAGCTCAATCAACAGCCAACACACAAAAATACTCTGGAAATTACTTTTCCTAATATAAAAAGATAATAAATTTAATATAAGATTCAATCACAAGTTTATCACGAGTACATGTCTTCAACGATTCTTTGAAAGGAAAAGCTTAAAAAAAATCCTATATTGCATTTTTTCACAGATCATTTTTGCAGAAAAAAAAGAAAAGATTTGCTTGCTTTCGGGCACAATATTTAGCAAAGGCCTAGCTGTTGTATATTGATGACCTGGTAGTATTCCATTCCATAATGCGTTTCAAATCTGGCAATTTTCAATACTAAAATAACTTACGAAAAAAGGTAAGTTCAATACTGCTAAGAAAAAAACCTACGAATTGTCAAAAAAAAGGGGAAGGATAAAGAAAGGCGTGGGGGGGGGGGGGGAGGTAGGGGAGGGGGGTAGGTAGGGGAGGGGGGCGAGGGTAGGTAGGGTACTATGCTGACTATTTAACGAAAAATCACTTCAAACTAGTAAAAGAAAAGGTAAAAAAGAGAGATCCATCGAGCCCATCAAATAAGAAAACATATACAAACACAAAAAGTATTCCATCATTAACTTTTTTCTCAATTTTTCTGGTTGCCAAGGGTGCTGTACTAAGACGGTCTTGTTCATTCCATTTCAATGACAGCTGGGAAAAGGTAGAAAGAAAGAACCAGGGACGGACCTTGATAAATGCCACTACATTGTACAGTCAGCTTTCTATGTAAAAATTAAAATAATTGTCTCGTTTGCAAGTTCCGAAATAAGAGCAACATACCGTATCTATCCCCACACACGAGCATAAAGAGAGCAAAGAAAAAATGCTTAGCCAGTGTGGGCTCTATTCATGGCGGGTCACGGATCTCGTACAATCTCTTTTACAACAACTTAACAGTTATAAGGCCATTATCGGAACACAATGGGAGGAAGGGACTATATATAAAGCCCTCACAACTGCCTCGTGGTCTGACAATGCCTTGCCACTACAGGCGACTACAGACACACACAAACCGTGCGTACACATGACCTTATTTGTGCCTATTTCAGACAGTGAAGCGCGAAGAAATACACACAAAACTACGCAAGTGAATAAAAAGCTATTCTATATCGGTAACAATGCCACTGCAACGCCGACACCAGACACATGAGGGTGGCCGAGGTGAGGAACCTTTCCTCATCAAGTCTGGACACCACAGTCCTAAGCTATTGCGTAACAAAACCATTGTAAAGTTGATTAGAGCAAGCCACAAGCTTGTGGTTGTAACACACACGTGAATCGACATTTGGCTCGGGCAAACCCATGTTAATTCCTCTAAACCTGGTGACCAGCGAAACAATTAGCACAAGTTGTTCTATAGGAGGTTTTTTTTGTGTTTCATGATGGGTTCTACTTGCTGTTATTACGTTATAACAGACGATATCAATCAATATAGCTCACAGTGCTTATTGTTGAATCGATCACGTCTGTGTGTTAAGGTTACATTCATCATCGCTGGAGGTAGCTTTTCCATGATTTAGCCCTCACTTATTTTTCCCCATCTCCTTATATACATTATACATATTTTCTATAAACAATGACTTCATTCTCCCCCTAAGCTACAAGGAAAAAAAAGTGACCAAACAAATGGCTCCTCCCCCGCTAAAATATGGCCGATAAACAGCCGAAATATGTTCACTTGCACTTTCTATCATTCAAAAAACAAGCGCGAAGCAAAAGGAACACTTTCTGCTTGAAGGTGGTGGGGAGGGGGGAGGGGGTAGAGGGGGCAGGGCTAATGGAGTTGGGGGTGAAGTCACTGTCATTTCTCGAATTTTACTTAATTTCAAATTACTACACTAGACTGACAGTCACAGTGGCGAAACAGAGAAAATAGATATTGGACCCTGGATGTCTGCAACGCATGTCCTGAATCGAGCGTTTTCTACCAAACGACAGTTGCACTGAAAATGTCGCTCAAATTCAGAAATGCACCACATACTCGTTAACGTAAATCTTGGTAACCAGAGCTTGATTCAGGTCCGCTGTACCATTATTTATAATTGTAGGTTTTCTTTCTGGCGAATTCAAAATGTTGATATTTCGAATATGAAGAATATAGCCTGTTCAGTGTGAATAATCAAGCAGTATGTGGTTGTTTGGAGCCAAATGTACCACCTCACATGGAGCGGTCTGAAAATACTGGACAAAAAAAACGCAGGTGTTTCAGGCAGCTATTGCAAAGAGTGACGTCATTATGTCGCTGAAATACATGCGATTCTCTCCCCCCCCCCCTTTTGGTTACTTCATTAGTTTTATTCTAGTGAAAGCAAAATACATTGATTTCTTTATTTGTTTAAGACTGATTGGGTTCAGAGTTGCCTTAAAACGTTATTCGGAAGAACACTGGCTTTGTGGTATCTTTAGTGGTGAAGAAAGCCCCGAAATACGTCACTGAATGTAGATCAACAAGTTAGCAGAAGTGTGTCGACTTTGAAAAACTGTTGGACGAACTTCTGTGCATGCAAACACCAGATCAAATTTTACACGGCACTAGCAATGAACGAAGGAAGTCAGCTGGGCCAAAACCAAATGAGGAAAAACCTCCCACGCGTGCTTCGCAAATTAGGCCACTGATAGTAATTAAAATTTACAATCCAAATACCTGCAAACACAATTTGAGTAATGTCCTTTTTTACTGCAACCCGCATGTGCTTACAAATTTCGATCTTGGTCGTTTTAAATGTCTACAAAAATGCCACACCAATTTCTCAATTATTCAAATTCACTGCAAATTACCTGGATTATGAATTAAAGACATTTGCAACATCTGTTGGGCTTAAGGTTTCCTTCTAAAGTTATGCACCACGCCATTTGGAAAAAAAGATCATTCGTTACCAGGACGATGTCCGGTGCACAAAGTGGACGCAAGTGTGCTGATCTTACAGAGCTAAAACTTGCTAAATCATTCTTTATGAAATGGCACTGATGTTCAAGTGCACTGCAGGCTCTGGCTTCCACTTGCATTGTTGAACTGTTCACAAGGGGACTGTTTGCGACCTGAAAGAACATGTGAAATGCGAGTGCAACAAAAAAAAAAGTCACTAAAAAGCTCTTGACACTAAAATTTTACCTTCTTTTTGAAAAATGCTTCAGAAAAAAAGGAAATGGAGAAAATTCTCTTTTAAAGCATTCAAAAAAGGTCACAACCCCAGGGGTTCTATCACTTAGGGTCAATTTCTGTATGGCGCTGAACCAATGCACCCCAAAAGCTGCGCATAAACTGTGAGAAGGCGAGTCCATATAACAGGATGAAGTCATCGGCACACTTCTGACTTGTGTTCGCGTAAACTTTTACGTTGTTAAGGCAATCTTCTCAGGCGCTGGGACCCGACGAGCACAAATGTTTAGCACTTTGAACTGCGTCCGTAATACGTGATGTTTATTCTCCCTTACTACGGTAAAATTAAGAAAACATTTAAAACAAATTCTAAAAGAAACAAAATATGCGAGAAGTCATCTCACTGGACAGTCCGTTTCGCAGGCCATTTCAGACTTCAAATACTGGCCAATCATTTGAGGCTGTAAAAATATTCTAAATTCTGCAAGATTGGCTTCATAACAGAAAAGTCTTATGATACAGCGGGATCTTCAGAAACACATCGTGCCATTTCTTTTATGTCGCCTGTGTGCATGCCGGGTACATACGGCCAGTAGACTAACGTGTTTTCCGTGCATTGCAAACGTAGGCAACCTAAATTTGGTACTCTAGATCTTCGCTACGATAATTTGATATTCACACTTCAAATCTACAGTGAAGTTACGCGGAAAATTCTCAAAATGTCAGATTCCAGAATCTGATAAAAACACCAATCCTTGAAAAAAAACCCCCTCAACACAACCGATTTATCAGCGTGACGGCCTGCCGCAATATAAATTAGATTTGAGCGGGAAAAATCAGGTCAACTCATCACCTTTGTATCAATATTTCCCCAGCAAGTTTATCAGCATTTTTCATTGTGAAAAAAAATCACGTACACAGGTAAAAATCGAACCTTTCTAAACTGAAACCTAGTCTTGAGGCTTTACAATTCACATTCCAGCGTAACAACCCATTCAACGCCGCAAACATTCTTGCTACCTTCAGAAAATACCCTGGAAAATACACTTCTGAACTTTGGAGAACCACAGGTTAGGACGCTAAAAGAGAATTACACAAGTCTCTCTGCCTTGGGTATTTTTAACCTGACATGTGATATAATTATTTCACAACCTTTGAAAAACAGTACAGCTTAGTTCTCACCAACCTCACTAAAACATCCGCGGAATTCTAATTTCAACTCTTGGATATAAAGAACCTGCCTATTTATCCTCCTACATCCTTTCAATCAATACAGATAATTATCGCAAAGTTTTTTTTAAAATCAACTTCGTCATGGAAAATTATATGCCTATTTTTTACTTCCTCACATTTCTTTTTTTTTTTTAACACAAACCCTCAAATAAAAATTTGCCTTCTATAATTCTTGCTTTCACTTTTTAAAAAAAACTATTTCACAGTGTCTCTAAATACGAATAGTTTACATGTGAATATTTAAAGTTCGTTTCAACGTTTATTTGAAAATTATTCATCATTGCACTCTTCTTTATAAACGGAATAAAAATGTTCCCCACGTCTTTTTGTCATCATTTCAGTTCACAAAAAGCCTTCGACCCCGTATCAGCGTTTCTCAGCGTCTCCATGGCCTTTTAAAACGACCCTTAAATGTGGAGTACTATTTTTGAATTAACAATCCCCCTTTTAACCAAACATATAGAGTACATTTCCGAAAGAACTCCCCTTTTATGGGAAACGCGGAGTACAGACTGAAAATTTCCGCCCACCCCTTGTTAGCAAAAGTGGCACTCCGCACTCCGGACCGGGTCTGGCCTCAAAATTACTCCCTTTAACATTCCTTCGGCAAAGTAGAAGCGAACCTTTTAACCTGATGTTGGGTCAACCAACATTTCAGTTTACCAGGGTCACGCAGTCTGATACGACATGGTAAACATAAAATTCGGGAGTAGTGTGCATGAGTTAAAATGTCATTTCCAACTGGCTATTAACCACCGGTCTTTAATCAGAACTTATGCCTCACAGGTACATCACGGCAAACTTGGATCAGAGAAACTACTACAAACACTTGAGGAGCGGAATTACGTGTTAAGGGCCTTGCAAAGCCCAACACAGATAGATACCATTCCTGGCTTCGCGGAATTGCCAAATAAGTGATGCTTTTGAAAAATCTGTGCTAAGACTCTTACGTGTGTTGACAGTGTAGTAAATCAAAACAATACAAGAGGTCTGACCTTGAGATGTCTGGAAGCCTGGTAGAACACTCATAGCCATATTAAGGAAGTGCTTCACTGCCCCGATGAGGAGGCCATGATGGGGTAATATGAGCCCCCACATTAACCTTCAATGGCCGGAACAGGTTTTCCAAGCTTACATTTGAGCTTTTTGTAGTGTTTGGCCAAAGTATGAAATAAGTAGCTCCCATCAGCAAACCCGGAACATTTAGGGGCAGTATTTGGGTGGCGGGGGTCCCACTCTTTGTCTGTTAAAGGAATTCAAACGCTCATGGTGAAGATACCGTCCACCTAACTTAGTGGTAGGACCATTATTCGAATATTCGAATGTTCGTTTGAGTAGGGTTCGAACCCTGTTTTTCATATTCGAATATTTTGGACTTTTGTATAATTTTTTAATTATTTTTCATAAGAAGAGAGAATTTTTAGCCTTGTAGGCAACATCGTTACAAAGAAAAGGTTTCAGCTGAGCCTGGAAAATATTAAATCCTTATTTTCCTCAACAAGGCAGGGATTGGTTTTGTTTCTCATCATTACATAGTTATAGTGATACACCTTATTACCCCCCCTCGCCCAACTTTGTCGGCGAAGGAGATAGAGGATTTGGTTAGTCTTGCCGTCCGTCCGTAGGTCCGTCACGCTTTTGGGTAGTGGTCTTGTATGCACAACTCCTCCGAACGGGTAAGCACGCACATTTCAAATTCTATACAGATTTACTCCTCATGTATTGTAGTTGTGCACCTCGTATTCAGTTTGTCCGACTTTTCATTTATTTAGCCAAAATTGAGGTCGAAATGTAGCACATTTTGCGAAGGGCGAGGGGATTTGCAGCGTTCCGGTACTCCTGTTTCTGTTTACGTTATTCGAAACTTTGATTTTGCTTGAACATACTTGAAATAAATATTTTAAGATCTCTTAATTAACGAAATAAAAGTTTGATGTTCACTGCATGTTTGTTTGTTTTCTGAATAATTTATGATAGTACAGCCTCATATTACACAATAATACACAACCACACATCACTGATAACATTTTTGGGGTAGAAGTAATAATGTGGATGTAAATGCAAAAATGTCCACAATTACGAAAAATATTCGAATATTGCTCCCAAATATTCGAACCCTGCTTTGGTATTCGAATACCACCACTACACCTAACTACCACGTATGTATAGGGGGATGCGAAAATAGAATAACTAAAACTACAGCAGCCAGTGCACACCAACATCAGTGCACCTGAAAATATCACACATTTCTATTCGCCAGCCATTTTCTTTTGTAAAGAAATAGAAATGTTTCCCCGCGACAACCCCCCCCCCCCCCCAACTCATCCTTTTCTACCGCTTGCCCCTCCTTCGGTTTACAGTTTTATTTTGACAAGTTCTTACTATTTCGTACGTCGCGGTGCAAGTTTAGCAATGTGGAATGTGGTCGCTATAAACGGGGCTTACACTCTACAGCTTTTTATGTGAAAACCCGTGTTCTTCATACGAACAGTCTTAATGCGTAGAAGGTAACACCGGCACCATGCACCTTTCGCCATCCGTAAATACCGGCACCATGCACCTTTCGCCTCTTGTCAAACACTAAAGGAGGACC
This sequence comes from Protula sp. h YS-2021, assembly GCA_949752745.1. Taxonomy (NCBI): domain Eukaryota; kingdom Metazoa; phylum Annelida; class Polychaeta; order Sabellida; family Serpulidae; genus Protula; species Protula sp. h YS-2021. The sequence continues at coordinate 40,546,445 of OX457027.1, read as the reverse complement.
AGCCAAAAGCAATGGTTTTTAGGTGTACTTGCGACATCGAGAATGCAAGAACAGACGTTTATGTGCTTCGGGTTAGCAGCCTAATGTACTTCGTGGTCACCTTTCATGTCTTGTTTACTCGGGAAATTGACGTTGTTAATCTGACCCTTTGTATTAGGGCTACTAATTTCTCAAAAAAAAAAAAAAAAAAAAAAAAAAACACTGTCGGACCTCCGATGACCAGTGACCTGCTCCCAAATGCCCAACCAAAACAAATCTTCGATTTTTAAAACTACTTCGTGATTACTTTTTCATACAACACAGCGTCAGTTCATTATTCTTTTCAGCTGCTTGTATTTCAACAGTTTCAAAGCGGATGCTAAAAATTGATTTTGAATAAGAAACAGCAAGGAGGAGTCATCAAGTGTTGTCACAGACGTACCAATGGACAAAGAGAAGACCCCTCACCAGCAGCCTGGAAGCCACGACCACAGCACCACGAGGCAACACTTCAAAGCTTCACGCATAACGGAAACATGTTAATATCATGTCCTCAACATTTCGTAGTGCTGTTTCCAATGCTCAGTATAATGGAAAGCTGTTATGTTAATTTTAGATTGCGGGTTTTCAATTGTGTAAAATTGGGTAGAGTGAAACTTTCATAAATGGAACGCTTTTTGGACAGGGTCAAATGTTCATGAAACACAGGTTTCCCTAAACAGGGGTGAATTATAGCTCAACATGGGACCTGGGACCAAAATTCGACAGCAGGGCAATACCTGCGGGGACTATATCCGACTTTATCGAAGACTTGACTCGACCTAGGAATTTACCCGTGGTGTTGTATTACCCGCGGGCGAACAAAAATGAAAGCTTGAACTAGTGGAATTCTGTCGTATGAATGCGAAAAAAACGGCGTCAGAACGGTGATAAGCAAGGGCAGTGTAGTACTAAAATTAAGGTCCGGAGTAGATGAGGTGATCGAGGGAGACCTTGCATGCTGTAAGTTTCAACTATAAAATAAAACATTGTGGGGAATTTGTGTTTTCGTTTCGTTTATTTCATCCGCCGCTTATGTCTTACGGCTTGTAAATTCCTCGCGGGGAGAGTCCGCGCACATAAAGTCCGCGCGTAAAGTCCTAGACTCCCAGAAATTATTTTCCGCTCAGTTTGTTCGCTCATGGAGGTTTACTCATTTCTTAGATTTAGAGATTTTACATTTTTCTTCGATTTATGTCTTGCTGTGACACGTTCGTTTTTGCGTAGTTCTCAAATGTTTATTATTTTATAAGTAGATGGACCACGAGTGTGAAATAAACTATTATAATTCTCAATAGAAGTTATGAAGTAACTGCTCGCTGAAAAAGTAAGGAGCAACAGCACCAACGCGTCGGAAAATCTGGAACATTCCACACCCAACATATCTAAATTTTATTGTGTTGTGCTCGCTCATGGACGCATCAATCTGAGGTTTGTCGGGCACTTTGACGCGCTATAATGCCGACATGCATTTATACCAAGCGCCAAGCGGGAAGTGAGTTTCATGGACTGATGGTCACGTGACCTGAGGGGGGAAAGTTGCCCTTCTACACACTGTAACAGTGTGGCATCCGAAGGCTTAATAAACACTACAGCCAAAATAAACGCTAGCATGCAAATAGAAAAAAACATGTCTTCAGTATTTTATGTAACCTTAAAAAATAAAACCAAATCTGTTTTGAAGGCAGTCCTCACAGAAACAAATCGCTTCACATGGGCAAAAATATATGTTCATAGGAGACAAAATAAGTGAGTGAAATCGATCCGTCGTGTCGGATCAAGTTCATTACATCGTCTAGGTTTGAGGTGAATCAAGTTTATTCAAACCTTCAATAACACGGCAAGGTTACTCGTACTACGATTGCAGGCATAACACAAAAATCAATGCACCAGTGGAAATTATGCAAAACTTTCGGTTGCCCCCACGGGCAACTGAGAAAAACAAATTGTAGCCGTCTTTTTTTTTTTTTTTTTTTTTTTTTTTTTGGAGGAGGGGGGGGGGGGGGGGGTGGGAGGAATTTTTACAGCTTTCTTTAAAAATCAAATCCACATTTTTTTAGTTTATTGATTTTGCCTCGGGAGAGTGTGAATTTTAAACAGAAAATACTGTAAGGGTTATTTACTACAAGCACTTTCTATTTGTATATCACAAATATTGCAATTTTATTTGCACATTTTTGACCGCACTTCTGGGGGTCATTTAGATATTTACGCTTTTCAAAACCCATCGAGGATTGGTCTTTGCCTGACGTTGCCAATAAAAGTGTATTTGCATTAAAGACAGCTGTACGTTCTTCTGGCCCAAATGCATATCGTTGGGAGCATGGCCAACTCGTATATACCGTAATATGACATAAACCGGCAGAAAATATAAAGACCTATACTGCGTAACAGTTGGCTTTCAAAACAAATAAAGATAATAATATTACAACCTTTTCTCTTTTATCGCTGAGTTGCAGACTGTTCAAGGTTATTTTAAATCGAGAAAAATAACACAAGGAAAGTGGCATAATAAAATGAAAAAATGTGTGAAGTTTGGGACTGAGGCCAAGTATTATCTGGATATACTGAAATATTAAAAGTATCAACTGTATGTCAACAGCACTTGGTATTTTATATAAATGGTGTCCACACAGTACCTTGTGCTTTGGGGGTACAGTGAAAAAATATAGCTTGATATGAACACCAGTATTAAGCTATCATGGCTATGAACACCAGTATTAAGCTATCACGACTATGAACACCAGTATTAAGCTATCATGGCTGTGAACAATAGTATTAAGTTGTCATCTCTACGAACAGCAGTATTATGCTACCACTGCTGTGAACACCAGTATTAAGCTACCATTGCTGTGAACAATAGTATTAAGCTATCGTGGCTATGAACACCAGTATTAAGCTATCATAGCTATGAACACCAGCATTAAGCTATCATGGCTATGAACACTAGTATAAAGCTATCATGGCTATGAACACCAGCATTCAGCTAAATTCATGATTAAACAACAGCGACAGTTTCGAGCAAGTATAAGGAAAATTATAGGATTAATTTTAGCTAATCTACAGATCTACTGGGCATCCACTTATAACAAGTGTCCATGCCCTCTTGAGTTCCCACAGCGCCCTTTACATTCCCTAACGTATGTCCCCCTTGGTATCCCCTCTCCACCCCCTCCCCCCCCACCACCATGAAATCTGTCGTGCATATTTCTCCTGATCCAGAGCTGTCAGAATTAATTTTATCTGTATATAATTTTGGCAAATATCTAATTTAATAACAAGGCACACGGGCTATAACTTGTAAAGCGTGGCCTTTTTCGGGTCAGACAACAGGTTGTATGAGGATCCATGCCCCCACCCCTCCCTCGTCTCCCAGCAAAAATGTTGAAGCTAATACACATAACTGAGTATTGCGAAGTAGTCGCGTATAGCGTGTGTTGCAGAGTTACTTTTTCTCTTTGGGTAGATCGGGTAGTTGTTCAAACCCTCTTTATATCGATGAAATATTGATTTGACCACTCACATTTATAAATGACCAAAAAAATTCTGCTTATTCCAACATTTTTTCCAATACATATTAAGCTTGAAAAGCTCTGGACATTTCCAGGGACATTGCGACCAGCCGAGATTTATTGAATGAAGTATCCCACGGCTCGTTGGGTTGCCAAAAAAGTGGTAGCAACATTTTTAAAAACTTCTTACTTAAAATCTGCCGGTTCTCTGGCGGATTCCACGAAGTAACTTTCAAGGAAGCCCTTACTTTTGTCTACGCCTAAACAATTGACAAAGCAATCTGACCAAAATTATTTGCAGAAGAATTATTTTGAAAAATTTCATCCCTAATAGATTGAAACGGAAGCATGAAGACAATTTCTGGAGGTTTTCCAAAAAAGTACTTTTTAAAGAAAAGAACACTTGAAGACCATTATTCTACAATTTAGAATAGAACCCATCAAACTGCAGCAGGCAACGCTTTTTGGAACGCCTCCAAAAACATTTAAAACATCACCAATTGGCCAAAAAATCGTAATTTTTAAAGAGATGAACACCCACGGAACATCGGTTCAAAATCTGAAAAGAATCAGATCAAAACTGATTAAGAAGAAGCTGAGAGAGAAGAAGAAGACGAGAGAGAGAGAGAGAGAGAGAGAGAGAGAGAGAGAGAGAGAGAGGAGAGGAGAGAGAGAGAGAGAGAGAGAGAGAGAGAGAGAGAGAGGAGAGACAGAGAGAGAGGAGAGAGAGAGAGGGGAGAGAGAGAGGAGAAAGAGAGAGAAGAGAAAGAGAGAGAGGAGAGAGAGAGAGGGGAGAGAGAGGAGAAAGAGAGAGGAGAGAAAGAGCGGAGAGAGAGGAGAGACACAGAGAGAGAGAGACAGAGAGAGAGAGAGAGAGAGAGAGAGAGAGAGAGAGAGAGAGAGAGAGAGAGAGAGAGAGAGAGAGAGAGAGAGAGTGAGAGAGAGAGAGAGAGAGAGTTAGGAGTTCATTCGTGCAAAATTTGTCAGGAATCGGTCAAAATTGTGCGAGAAAGAGCATTTTGAAAATCGGCTCCCAAAAATTTAGAAATGGTGCCTTTGATAAATTTTTTGGCAAATCAACAGAAAAACACCGATCTCTGTTTGCTTCCATAGAAGCCACATACCAAGTTTCATGAAAATCCTTGCAGGAGTTTTTAAGTTATCGTGTTAACAAGCTCTTGATGACAGACAGACCGACCGACCGACAGACCGACCGACTGAACGACAGACCGACACGCAGTCGATCGCATATATTCCCCCTGTGGGGAATAAATTATGAGAGGAGAATCACTTTACGTAAAAGTACGTATTACATACAGAGGACGGATTCCATCCCCACCCCTCCTCCTGATGTGATAAGCCCAGCCCGGGCAAAAAAGAAGGGCGTGTGATCTGTACTTAATTAAAGTGCCTAACATCAAAAATGAGAAAGAAAAGTATTGCGCACCGCGCGTAAGCTTCAAATCCCACAACCTGTTCTCCCAATCGAACTAAACTTCTTATAAAATCTACGTGACGTGATACAATCGTTGTACTAGAAAGCCCTTGCTATCAACAAATGATCAATAGAAGATAGGAAACACGATATAAAAATAATTTTTATGATATCAGCAATCAATAGGTCCAATACTGTCTATATTTACAGAAGTATACAGTGTCTTATATCTTTTCCCACGAACTGCAAAAACGTTTGTCCGATTGTAATAGACTCGACACACAAAGTCTGTAATAGATTATCTATATCACCATTAAACCTCGACTTCTTTGTTATACTTAAAACAATAAATAGAATGTACTGATCCTCAGGGCCTTGAAATAAAAAAAACATGGAACGAGACAACAAGCCTATATCCATAAAATCTTGGTAAAAATACTATATATATATAAAAAAGAAGAATTTCTACATGTCTTGTCTAGGGACTCAAATACAATTCTAAATTGGCTGTCTACGGGCAACGGAATATCAAGGCACACTATAACGCGTGGCAATGTATTTTTATAACTTACTTTTAACTGTCCTCTCGATATTTTAAAGCGCAGTGTGTTAAAAATATTGAATGTGAAATTGTGGCTTCGATTTTATACGCAACCTCGATAACGGACTGGTATCTCAAGGACATTTCAAGTTTCGCGTTTACAGTAATTATAAATATTAAGAACTTAAGAATAGAAAAGAAAAAACCTTGGCACACTTCGGTAAAATAATTATTCATATGAAGATTTAGCGAGGCGTCAGGGGGAGTTTGTTAGGCACTGGCCAGAAAAGGGCGAGAGCGCGTGAGAATATGCGCGTGTCAGAGTGCGTGTTAGAGTGCGCGTGTGCGAGTGCGCGTGAGTGCATGTGAGAACATGCGCGTGTCACAGTGTGCGTGTGCGAGAATGGGTGTGCGAGAACGAGCCATAACGGCCACACTGCAGTGATTGAATGAGCGAGTTGTTTTGCGAGTAACAGATAACAGGGCGCCATGTCAATGAGCACACCCGGAAGAGACTTGTTCGGTAACGCTGAGTGTCCGATGTCCAGACAGCGGTGCTATTTCACTGCTTGCCATGGGCACTATTTTCTGCAGATACGCCACTGGTCTTTACAAACACACGAAAGGACAGCAAGACAGCCCACAAATAAAGCTGTTTCCGGGGCAACTCATAATCCACGCAATTCTGCGACTTTTTCATGAAAGAGAAACGGATACGGGAATGGCATAGCCAAATGACATTCATGCAAGACAACGTAACATGTGGGTATGTGTATCACACACGGCTGAAAACACCACACAAAAAGCTGCGAATGAATTTACGAGTCGGTCGAATTTTACACATGTCCTGACTGGAATTTTCGCGCTCGCGCACACTCATCGTGCTGTGGTCGGTCACAGACTGGTAAATAAAATTGTCCGCGCTTGTACTCGCGCTGGCTCCGGTCTGGCCGCCCCTCAGGCCGTTAAGGGTAGCGACCTCGTAAAAAATTGTTATCTCATCCACTTCGTCTGCAATCTTACCAGTCGAGGTTTGGGGCGGATTTGGGTCGAGCCACGCAGACTATGTTATTAAGTCGTAGCTCTGGCTGAGCGTTCACCCATTAGTTTTGTGTTTCGTGCCCCCCCCCCCCCCCCCCTCACCCGGGCTTGGCCCCAGGATCGAAATACAAGCCGGCCCAGAAGAATAGGTATACTTGAAAGAAAAAATGTACGAGTACATAGTTCCGCAACTATTAAGTACTCTCTGACTCTCTTTCCTAAATTTCTGACTCCTTCTTTGATTATTTCAGTGTCTGCCCAAATGGTTCGTCACAAATTATTAAACACGTAGTTTGTAGTTCCAAACAAAGTTGATGACAACTATTACGCACGTCAAACCATACACCGTAAATTTCGGTAGATATAGATATAACTGTCACACACCCGGAAACTTTTTTTCCTCACAAGTTCCATCAGATTTATAACGGTCAGACTGTATCCTCATATTACCCTTGTAAACAATAACAATGGGAGTGCGGACAAGTGATTAGCACGTCACCAGAGGTAGCTCAAGAATGGTAGGGATTGGAGAGATGGGGAGCTCAGGTACTCGGGTCACTGGTCTTCTCAATGCTGTAACTAAGGTCACGTTAAGACAATAGTTGTTATTAGTTTTAAATTACTGGTACTTAACGGGTCACAATGAGAGAAATTCACTTCAAAACTTGGATACATGCACACAGTTGTTCAGAAAAAGAAAGAATTACTCTTTAGGTCTGGATGCGGTTAATCTAGCGCAGCGGTTAATGCAGTGAAATTAAAACCAAAACAGTGAACTTTCCGGGTGTGTGGTTAATATAGTGTGCGGTTAACCTACGCGAATTTACGATATTTCTTCAAATCTATCTGGCATGGCCCGGCCTACAAACTCCGAGGGGCCACGGAAACACCCTTACCACCCACGCCCCACCCCCCGGGTGTGTGGTTAATATAGTGTGCGGTTAACCTACGCGAATTTACGATATTTCTTCAAATCTATCTGGCATGGCCCGGCCTACAAACTCCGAGGGGCCACGGACACACCCTTACCACCCACGCCTCACCCCCCGTGTTACCATGAGGCGAAGCCCGCAGCCCCTTCGCTGTATTCTATCGCCATGGAAACGGGTAAATAATTATTTGTTCCGCCTGAATGGACTGAGCGGTGCCTCGCCTCGCATCTGGCACGTTCTGGCATACACAACGAAAACACAATCCCATTACTTTGTTTCTGTTCATAGTTTGAACTTCACCATCGCAATACCTGCCTTTCTAAGCAGTTTTGCCACTGAACATGGAAAAAAATATCTTTACCTTAGATTACCAAGAAAATCCAGTCTTTATCCGGTGAGTACTCCAGTCGCTTTCCGAATTTGTTTGGCTGAATCACTTAGGAAAATACAGTCTATAAATGTCAGACCATTTATTTTTTTTTAGGTTACAACTTCCAACTGACTGGAACTCCTCTCCTCATGGCATTGTGTTTTGAAGCCAGCTCTAAAATGAAACTTTACCGAGCCGTAATGATATATATGCCAAATAGTAAACTGTAGATTGTAAGTATCTGGATAAAAAAAAAACACCTGAAGGAGAGACACTTGCTTCCTATTTACTCGTGAGCCGGTGAAAATTCCGTCGATACTCTAATAGTGCCTTGTACTAACGGCTAGTTCATTTGGTGTGTGTGTGTATGTGTGCTAAATCTCACACTCAAGCACTAAGGTGTATTGAGTCCCATGTACTGTCGGCAAGTTTCGTGCGTGCGTGCGCACGTACGTCTGTGTATACGTGTCTTGTGCCTTATATTCTATTTAAGATAAACAGATAAGCTTCGTTGTATTATCACAGAGCATAGTCTCGACTGTGCCGAACACACAATCTCGTGAGCTCCCAGTTAATAGCTATCCCTCTTGTTTATAGTGCGTAATTTCCCCAAGCTATCGCTAGCTCTTTGGACTGCGTTTATCCCTTTACAACTATATGTTCGTAAAACATATACACACATATAGATATACACATCCACAGTAAATAAAATCTGTTCCTGGCTGCTACATGGCAATATCCTCTTTACAGCAGGTATGTTGTTATATATTTTAGAACAAAACATCATTTTCAGAGACGGACCTACAAACTGGCTCCTCTTTTTAATCCATAAGATTTGGCCAGTGTACAAAACAGCACCCTGGCCGTCCCGGGTATCTTGTTTCCTATTTGACAGGCTTTGGCGAACAGACCTGGTTTCTCTAACATTCTGATCAATATCTTTCTCGTCTGTGCATTCACACACTAAAGTACAGCGACCTCCGGTTTCTGATTTGACTTTTAACTAGCTAATCATAACATCTGTACGTACGAATATATATGAGTGTGCTGCTCTTGTTTATATTAGTAAATTTATTATGTATCACCTCGGTTTTGATGACGCATGATGCACGTTGTCATTTTTTGGCTCGCTGAAAGACGCTTACCTCACCCTATGCAACAGTGTACATTAAAAACTATATATATATATATATATATATATATATATATATATATATATATATATATATATATATACATACATATATATATATATATATATATATATATATATATATATATATATATATATATATATATATATATATATATATATATATTATAATAAACTGTACGATAAATAAATGTATATATATTTGTGCGAGTGTGTATTTTGTTATAACTTCCCGCCATTCGCTCGGCAAATGATATTTTTCTGCCTATTTCAATCGGCTGCTTATTCGCGTTCCCGTTGTTCTGCAAGGTAGTCGCTGAACAGATCTCATGCTTTTATTTATATAAAGCTCAGTTACGAATCTTTATATCCTTCTGCCAACAGTTACATGAAGCTAAAAAAGGAGTGCCTTTTGACATATTGATAATTTATAAACCTATCATTTTCTAATCAAGCTTTCTAAATTATGTCTAAGTTGCGGATAAACCAAGTTTTTCATTCACCTTTGAGACCAAATTATCAATATAACAGCATTAGATCCGGCGAACAATGTTTTACATAAACACTTCATAGCTTACTTTTGTACACGCATTTGCGTGGGAGGTCCCAAATTCCTACAGGTAAAATTTAATATTTGAGCCAGGAGTCGTGTTTCAAATAGCCTGTCTTTATGATCTTAAACAACAATTTTTGAATCAGGTTATGCAATGGCCAACCGACTCCGCCTACAAAATTTACCAACTTCGGCCAAAACACACACACATATATATATATATATATATATATATATACGATTGTAACTTTCGTTGTTTTTTTTTTTTTTTGTTTTTTTTTTTTTTTTGTCTCTGTTTTTTTTTGTCAAATATTGTAGCCCTACATACTGTGATGAAGCGAACTTCAGTGCATTCACAGGATAATGTCCCTGGGCACAAAGTTTGCGCTTTATCGGAAAAGAACCTTGAATGAAAAATGAACAATAGCTATTATTACTTAATGATAACAAATGACATTAACACTAGTTCTTATAGTTTTGCTTAATTCTAAAGCCCTAAGTGATATTGAATTTAACTTATTTAAGAAGAAATACCGGCAAGGTCGTGGTAATAAATCAGAAGACCTATCACTAAATTACATGCTGTCCGTGAATTAATTATTAACCGCTTTGCCAGCAATAGAATAAGAACGGGACAATCAACATAACAACTTGATATTCCTGTCCAAAATACGTGTCTTGAAACACGAGCACAAGGAGAGATGTGGCCTCGTGCTTTGTAATAAACCACGCGCATGGCCGTGATGTCTGTCTGCCAGCCGCTTCCGGGATATCCTACATCCTGTGGCCACAACACACATATCTACACACATACATACACCAACAGCGCTAGCTCTGTACCCCAGCGTGGGTTCATTTTTTTACTGTGGGTAGTGGAGGTGGGACGGTCAAGTTTAATATCTTGTAATGAGTTAAACACAACTGGACTCTTCCTTGTTTTTGTTTATTTATACTTGGGGGTGCTGTAGTGGTCACCAGCTAAATCCACACCAGTACCTTGAGGTTATCGCCAGATTAGCGGAGGAGCATACGATCGAGCGGCACACAACAGCAAGAAGCTAGCACTCTAGTTTTACAAGTGAAAAATAACGAAGACTTGTTAGCAAGGCCCAAGAGACTTCAGACGGTCGAACACGTGACAAGTGAGTTGTCAATACGGGACTGAACTGGTGACAAGAGGCTCCCTTCCGAATTGTCAACAGGAGCCAGAAACTGATGTAGCTGTTAAAGATAGGCAGTGAACTTTGGGGGAATTTTACGCAGCACAAGTAAAATGCCACATAAAATGTCGACCTGGCATCAAAACTAGAGCACAACGGCAGGGTTCTGCCGCTTCTGTTTGGGCAATCTCCCGCCACTGACAGCGTTCTCCGCCGTCTCTGGCAGTGCCATCAGCCACCACTGACAGCGTTCTCTGCCGTCTCTGGCAGTGCCATCAGCCACCACTGACAGCGTTCTCTATCGTTTCTGGCAGTGCCATCAGCCGCAACTGACAGCGTTCTCTGTCGTCTCTGGCAGTGCCATCAGCCACCACTGACAGCGTACTCTGTCGTCTCTGGCAGTGCCATCAGCCACCACTGACAGCGTTCTCTGCCCTCTCTGGCAGTGCCATCAGCCACCACTGACAGCGTTCTCTGTCGTCTCTGGCAGTGCCATCAGCCGCCACTGACAGCGTTCTCTGCCGTCTCTGGCAGTGCCATCAGCCACCACTGACAGCGTTCTCTGCCGTCTCTGGCAGTGCAATCAGCCACCACTGACAGCGTTCTCTGCCGTCTCTGGCAGTGCCATCAGCCACCACTGACAGCGTTCTCTGTCGTCTCTGGCAGTGCCATCAGCCACCACTGACAGCGTTCTCTGTCGTCTCTGGCAGTGCCATCAGCCACCACTGACAGCGTTCTCTGTCGTCTCTGGCAGTGCCATCAGCCGCCACTGACAGCGTTCTCTGCCGTCTCTGGCAGTGCCATCAGCCACCACTGACAGCGTTCTCTGCCGTCTCTGGCAGTGCCATCAGCCACCACTGACAGCGTTCTCTGCCCTCTCTGGCAGTGCCATCAGCCACCACTGACAGCGTTCTCTGTCGTCTCTGGCAGTGGCATCAGCCGCCACTGACAGCGTTCTTTGCCCTCTCTGGCAGTGCCATCAGCCACCACTGACAGCGTTTTCTATCGTTTCTGGCAGTGCCATCAGCCGCCATTGACAGCGTTCTCTGCCGTCTCTGGCAGTGCCATCAGCCGCCATTGACAGCGTTCTCTGTCGTCTCTGGCAGTGCCATCAGCCGCCATTGACAGCGTTCTCTGCCGTCTCTGGCAGTGCCATCAGCCACCACTGACAGCGTTCTCTGCCCTCTCTGGCAGTGCCATCAGCCACCACTGACAGCGTTCTCTGTCGTCTCTGGCAGTGGCATCAGCCGCCACTGACAGCGTTCTTTGCCGTCTCTGGCAGTGCCATCAGCCACCACTGACAGCGTTTTCTATCGTTTCTGGCAGTGCCATCAGCCGCCATTGACAGCGTTCTCTGCCGTCTCTGGCAGTGCCATCAGCCGCCATTGACAGCGTTCTCTGTCGTCTCTGGCAGTGCCATCAGCCGCCACTGACAGCGTTCTCTGCCGTCTCTGGCAGTGCCATCAGCCACCACTGACAGCGTTCTCTATCGTTTCTGGCAGTGCCATCAGCCACCACTGACAGCGTTCTCTATCGTTTCTGGCAGTGCCATCAGCCGCCATTGACAGCGTTCTCTGCCGTCTCTGGCAGTGCCATCAGCCACCACTGACAGCGTTCTCTATCGTTTCTGGCAGTGCCATCAGCCACCACTGACAGCGTTCTCTATCGTTTCTGGCAGTGCCATCACCCACCACTGACAGCGGTCTCTGCCGTCTCTGCCGCCTCTGGCAGTGCCATCAGCCACCACTGACAGCGTTCTCTGTCGTCTCTGGCAGTGCCATCAGCCGCCACTGACAGCGTTCTCTGCCGTCTCTGGCAGTGCCATCAGCCACCACTGACAGCGTTCTCTGCCGTCTCTGGCAGTGCAATCAGCCACCACTGACAGCGTTCTCTGCCGCCTCTGGCAGTGCCATCAGCCACCACTGACAGCGTTCTCTGCCGCCTCTGGCAGTGCCATCAGCCACCACTGACAGCGTTCTCTGCCGTCACTGGCAGTGCCATCAGCCACCACTGACAGCGTTCTCTGTCGTCTCTGGCAGTGGCATCAGCCGCCACTGACAGCGTTCTCTGCCGTCTCTGGCAGTGCCATCAGCCACCACTGACAGCGTTCTCTATCGTTTCTGGCAGTGCCATCAGCCGCCATTGACAGCGTTCTCTGCCGTCTCTGGCAGTGCCATCAGCCGCCATTGACAGCGTTCTCTGTCGTCTCTGGCAGTGCCATCAGCCGCCATTGACAGCGTTCTCTGCCGTCTCTGGCAGTGCAGCAGCCACCACTGACAACGTTCTCTATCGTTTCTGGCAGTGCCATCAGCCACCACTGACAGCGTTCTCTATCGTTTCTGGCAGTGCCATCAGCCGCCATTGACAGCGTTCTCTGCCGTCTCTGGCAGTGCCATCAACAACCACTGACAGCGTTCTCTATCGTTTCTGGCAGTGCCATCAGCCACCACTGACAGCGTTCTCTATCGTTTCTGGCAGTGCCATCACCCACCACTGACAGCGGTCTCTGCCGTCTCTGGCAGTGCCATCAGCCACCACTGACAGCGTTCTCTGCCGCCTCTGGCAGTGCCATCAGCCACCACTGACAGCGTTCTCTGCCGTCTCTGGCAGTGCCATCAGCCACCACTGACAGCGTTCTCTGTCGTCTCTGGCAGTGCCATCAGCCACCACTGACAGCGTTATCTGCCGTCTCTGGCAGTGCCATCAGCCACCACTGACAGCGTTCTCTGTCGTCTCTGGCAGTGCCATCAGCCGCCACTGACAGCGTTCTCTGCCGTCTCTGGCAGTGCCATCAGCCACCACTGACAGCGTTCTCTGTCGTCTCTGGTAGTGCCATCAGCCACCACTGACAGCGTTCTCTGTCGTCTCTGGCAGTGGCATCAGCCGCCACTGACAGCGTTCTCTGCCGTCCCTGGCAGTGCCATAAGCCACCACTGACAGCGTTCTCTATCGTTTCTGGCAGTGCCATCAGCCGCCATTGACAGCGTTCTCTGTCGTCTCTGGCAGTGCCATCAGCCACCACTGACAGCGTTCTCTATCGTTTCTGGCAGTGCCATCAGCCACCACTGACAGCGTTCTCTGTCGTCTCTGGCAGTGCCATCAGCCGCCACTGACAGCGTTCTCTGCCGTCTCTGGCAGTGCCATCAGCCACCACTGACAGCGTTCTCTGCCGTCTCTGGCAGTGCCATCAGCCACCACTGACAGCGTTCTCTGTCGCCTCTGGCAGTGCCATCAGCCAACACTGACAGCGTTCTCTGCCCTCTCTGGCAGTGCCATCAGCCACCACTGACAGCGTTCTCTGCCGTCTCTGGCAGTGCCATCAGCCACCACTGACAGCGTTCTCTGCCGTCTATGGCAGTGCCATCAGCCACCACTGACAGCGATCTCTGCCCTCTCTGGCAGTGCCATCAGCCACCACTGACAGCGTTCTCTGTCGTCTCTGGTAGTGCCATCAGCCACCACTGACAGCGTTCTCTGTCGTCTCTGGCAGTGGCATCAGCCGCCACTGACAGCGTTCTCTGCCGTCCCTCGCAGTGCCATCAGCCACCACTGACAGCGTTCTCTATCGTTTCTGGCAGTGCCATCAGCCGCCATTGACAGCGTTCGCTGTCGTCTCTGGCAGTGCCATCAGCCACCACTGACAGCGTTCTCTATCGTTTCTGGCAGTGCCATCAGCCACCACTGACAGCGTTCTCTGTCGTCTCTGGCAGTGGCATCAGCCACCACTGACAGCGTTCTCTGCCGTCTCTGGCAGTGCCATCAGCCACCACTGACAGTGTTCTCTATCGTTTCTGGCAGTGCCATCAGCCGCCATTGACAGCGTTCTCTGCCGTCTCTGGCAGTGCCATCAGCCGCCATTGACAGCGTTCTCTGTCGTCTCTGGCAGTGCCATCAGACGCCATTGACAGCGTTCTCTGCCGTCTCCGGCAGTGCCATCAGCCACCACTGACAGCGTTCTCTTTCGTTTCTGGCAGTGCAATCAGCCACCACTGACAGCGTTCTCTATCGTTTCTGGCAGTGCCATCAGCCGCCATTGACAGCGTTTTCTGCCCTCTCTGGCAGTGCCATCAGCCACCACTGACAGCGTTCTCTATCGTTTCTGGCAGTGCCATCAGCCACCACTGACAGCGTTCTCTGCCGTCTCTGGCAGTGCCATCAGCCACCACTGACAGCGTTCTCTATCGTTTCTGGCAGTGCCATCAGCCGCCATTGACAGCGTTCTCTGCCGTCTCTGGCAGTGCCATCAGCCACCACTGACAGCGTTCTCTATCGTTTCTGGCAGTGCCATCAGCCACCACTGACAGCGTTCTCTGCCGTCTCTGGCAGTGCCATCAGCCGCCACTGACAGCGTTCTCTGCCGTCTCTGGCAGTGCCATCAGCCACCACTGACAGCGCTCTTTGCCGTCTCTGGCAGTGCCATCAGCCACCACTGACAGCGCTCTCTGCCCTCTCTGGCAGTGCCATCAACCACCACTGACAGCGCTCTCTGCCATCTCTGGCAGTGCCATCAGCCACCACTGACAGCGCTCTCTGCCCTCTCTGGCTGTGCCATCAGCCACCACTGACAGCGCTCTCTGCCGTCTCTGGCAGTGCCATCAACCTCCACTGACAGCGCTCTCTGCCATCTCTGGCAGTGCCATCAGCCACCACTGACAGCGTTCTCTGCCCTCTCTGGCTGTGCCATTATCCACCACTGACAGCGCTCTCTGCCGTCTCTGGCAGTGCCATCAACCACCACTGACAGCGCTCTCTGCCGTCTCTGGCAGTGCCATCAGCCACCACTGACAGCGCTCTCTGCCGTCTCTGGCAGTGCCATCAACCACCACTGACAGCGCTCTCTGCCGTCTCTGGCAGTGCCATCAACCACCACTGACAGCGCTCTCTGCCGTCTCTGGCAGTGCCATCAGCCACCACTGACAGCGCTCTCTGTCGTCTCTGGCAGTGCCATCACCCTCCACTGACAGCGCTCTCTCCCGTCTCTGGCAGTGCCATCAGCCACCACTGACAGCGCTCTCTGCTCTCTCTGGCTGTGCCATCAGCCACCACTGACAGCGCTCTCTGCCGTCTCTGGCAGTGCCATCAGCCACCACTGACAGCGCTCTCTGCCGTCTCTGGCAGTGCCATCAACCACCACTGACAGCGCTCTCTGCCGTCTCTGGCAGTACCATCAGCCACCACTGACAGCGCTCTCTGCCGTCTCTGGCAGTGCCATCAGCCACCACTGACAGCGCTCTCTGCCGTCTCTGGCAGTGCCATCACCCTCCACTGACAGCGCTCTCTGCCGTCCCTGGCAGTGCCATCAGCCACCACTGACAGCGCTCTCTGCCGTCTCTGGCTTTGCCATCAACCACCACTGACAGCGCTCTCTGCCGTCTCTGGCAGGGCCATCAGCCGCCACTGATAGTGCATCTCCCATCCCGGATAGCATCTACGGCCGCGACTGACAAATTGACTGACGGACAGCTGAACTCAGTGATACAAGCGACGTCAATCAAGCGCCACGAAACGGAGCAAGCAAAACCAATGCAATTTCAGAAATTTGAACAAAAACGTGCAAAGAGCTGATAAAATTGACCCACTGAACTGGGTAAACAAATCCAGACGGGGACTATTCCATTACAAACCAAGTCCTCTTGGGAACTACGGTACTGACAATGGAAATAACCCCTTCTGTTACGCTTAAAATAACGAAATTTGCATTAACATCATGTAGGAAAACCAATGGTTTAGATACATGATTTTTGATTGGCTTGTAGTGTTTTCACGTTCAAAGAACAACCATCTTATGTCCACTGTCCCAGAACACCCAACGCGCTTCCACAAAGAGATATGATAAGCAGATGCAACACCCTATACTCTATCCAGATCTCAAATATTTTTCTTCTGTTTATTTATTTATTTGTTGTTGGTCTTCCAACAGAAAAATCACTGTTCTGTTGGAGAAGAGGGTGAAGGGGGTGGGGGGAGGGGGGTTGAAAGAGGACTGTAAGCACGCTAATGTTATAATCAATCGGGTGAAATCAGAAGTGTGCGCAGGATCAAAACTCTGAAACGTGCACACTTTATTGATATTGGCTAATGTATGAAGTGGAATTTTATTTTAACGATGTGGGATATAGCACTATACCGCTTATATATAATTATCTGGGCCCATGTAAGTTTTTCCCTTTCAGGCAGCGGAAAGCTTGGATCACAAAGATATGCCGTTCTCAGCTGTTATAATCGATGTCATTATAACGATATCCTACTGTATATAAATTATACTTTCTTATTTCATAATACAGAACGCAAACTTAGCCCAGCTTACAAGTATCGGTTATAACGCCATATCAGCTCAGTCTCAAGGACAAGACCATGAAGTGACGTTCTCAGGTGCCGTCAGAATGATAACACGAACTGGCACTGCGGCTTTTCCAGTTCATAGTTGGCGAAAATTTTAATTCTATTATTAAATATTTTCTGAATTCTCAATATTCATTTCTTTCAAGACTGCAAATTCTAGCTTGTGTTCATCACGGCAACGACATCACAGCTGAATAAAATGCGAAGATGAAGGTCAGTTCATTTTGTTTATGCGCCTTCAAGTCAACAGAAACAAAATGAAACAGGAGTCGGAGACAAAGGAAAATGGCCAAAAAATTGTGGGAGAAATATTTTGAAAATTTTTAAAATGGTGCTATTTCGTCGATTGTTGCCGGTTCACCAACAAAAGTAATTTTCAAGGGCGGACGACCTAATGAACATTCGTGTAAATTTTGCACGGAATTCGATCGAAGCTGTGGAAGAAGCAGCATTAAAAGTGGCTAAGAGTTTCAAAATGGCGCGATTTTACCACTTTTGGCGAAAACGCCTCCACCTCCCCCCCCCCCCCAAAAAAAAGTAAGTTTTGAAAGGAGGATCATCTAAAATTTGAAAGGAATCCGGTCAGAACTCTACGAAGAAGCATTCCAAAAACTGGCTACAAAAATTTCAAAAATTGCGCCGTTTGCCAACTTTTTAGAGAATTGTCAAGGACATGACCCGGCCGAGTAACCAAACAAGTAAAGAGAGAAAAACTCTGAAACGAATACTGTTAGGCAAAGAATGAAGAACTTTGTTTCTGAACGTAACTTTTTCATAATTTTAATACACAAAAACGAGTTTTCCGGATGGAAGCTACCCGAAAAGGGATGTTGGAGAGGTTTGCTTTTGACGATTCATGTATTTACCGACATTTGCACAATTTTACAAATTTTTTCAAATTCCACCATTTCGGCATTTTTTTGTTATTTACGAAAAAAGCAAAGTCCAGGTGGAGAAGCACCCAAGAAACTTTTGATTAAAATTTTACAACTATTTGAAAAAGACTGAGAGAAATGAATGGTTTGACAATTCAGTTGCTATTTATTCCAGTTTTTGCCAAACTTCAAAGTTCCACCATTTCGGCAGTCTTGGCGAACCGCGAAAAAAAAAATAATAGCCTGGTAGGCGAGCCCCTGGGGAATTTTCCTGCGTAACATCTAAACGATTGGAGTAAAACTGTAGGAAAAGTAGCATTTTAAAAATAGGTCAAAACGGGCACAGAAAGGGCCGCCATTTTGTCAGTCTTTCGTCAATCGTCAAAAAAAAGTAATAGCCAGGTGGGGGACCACGAAGGGAACATTCCTGCGTAATATCAAAACGATTGAAGCAAAACTGTAGGAGGAGTAGCATTTCAAAGAAAAAGTTTAACATACGCACATACATTTAAGCCCCCTATAGTGATACGACTAACCCAGTCCGACAAAGTGGGCTGGGTTAAAAAAGTAATGGCCAGGTAGATGCTAATGCCTGCTACTTTTTTGTCAAAATTTCTAGAGAGTAAGGTCATATACCTGGTGTCAGATTATTTTTTCGCCAATATTTCCGGCAATTTTTAGCCAGTCACTAATATAACAGCCAGGTAGGTACTAATTACCGTTTCGTTGTTAAAAATTTTGAGTACCAATGACCGCTATCTCTAATCAAAATTTCAAGACAGGATGGCTATTTCTCTGGAGTCGGTGAAGATTATACTGAAATTTTTTTGGGTTTTCGCCAATATTTCCGACAAATTTTGGAAAATCGCAAAAAAGTAAGAGTCGGGTTGACACGTGCGACCGTACCTTCCATCAAAATTTTAGGAATTTACCATTAAAATCCTAGGAGAAGATACAGTTTTAAGAAAATTGGTTTTTGGTCAATTTCCGCCAGGTTTTGGCAAATTGCAAAAAAAAAAAAAATAAAAAAAATAATAATAATAATAATAAAATAAAAATAGAACGTCCAGTTACGTTGTGATCAGACGAGATATAGTGAAACTATGGTTTCGAAAAAGTGGTAGTCACATTGCACAAGTTTGTACAATGACCAGCTTCGGAAGGCGATAAGACCAATTCCAGTGTGCATAAACAAGGGACTGTCCCTGAAAAATTGGCCTTCAAAAGACGAGATGGCAAAGAGCTAGCTAAATAATTAATTTAGCAACGGACCAGAACATAGACCGATAAATACATACAAAGAATTGTTTCCCAGAAAAGTGGGAAACAGATCTTGTGTATCTCCGGTAGACTGGGTAGTCTACTCAGAGCAACGTATCGAAATTATATCCACACACATGTACTGTTGATATGTACTGTCGGATAAACACAATTATATATTTCAAGCCGCACAAACGACCAGTAAGTGGTGCTATGACCAAACACATGTAATTACATTTGCGTTTGCTTTTTGACAAAAAGAAAACGCCGCGTCTAAAACATTATTACTTACGTTTTAATGTTGTGTTATGCATTGTTTTGCGGGGTTTGCATTTCGGACCACTGCGCATGTTTTTTTTAACTTGCGTTGATGTGCAGTTTGCATTTCGAAAAAAATGCGCATGTTTATTTAACATGCCGTTATGCTCTGTTCCCATTTCGGACCAGTGCGGACGTTTATTTAGCCTGCGCTGATGTGAGGTTCGCAGAGCGAAAGAGTGTGCATGTTTATTTAACATGCATTGCTGCGCGGTTCGCAATTCGGACCAGTGCGCATGTTCATTTAACTTGCGTTGATGCCCGGTTGTTATTTTGGACCAATGCGCATGTTTGCTTAACTTGCGTTGATGCGCGTTTCACTTTTCGGATCAGTGCGCATGTTTATTTAATTTCCGTTGATGCGCAGTACTTATTTTAAACCAATGCGCATGTTTATTTAACTTGCGTTGATGCGCGGTTCGCATTTCCGAGAAATGCGCATGTTTATTCAGCTTTCGTTGATGAACGGATCGAAATTCGGACCAGAGCGCATATTTATTTAGCTTACGTTGATGCATGGTTCATACTTCGGACCATTAGGCATGTTTATTTAATTTTTGTTGATGAGCGTCTCTTATTTTAGACCACTGTGCATGTTTATTTAACTTCTGTTGATGTGCGGTTAGCATTTCGGATCAGAGTGCATGTTTATTTAACTTGCGTTGGTGCGCGGTTCGCATTTCGAACAAGTGCGCATGTTTATTCAACTTGAGTTGACGAGCGGTTTGATCAGCGTTTCTTATTTTAGACCAGTGCGCATATTTATTTAACTTGCGTCGATGCGCGGTTCGCATTTCGAACCAGTGCGCATGTTTATTTAACTTGCGTCGATGCGCGGTCCGCATTTCGGGCAAATACGCATGTTTATTCAACTTCCAAAATAGTAAGTTTTCAAGAGAGGCCTACCTAGAGAACAACTGCACAAAACTGGAAAGCAATCCGATCAAAATTGTAGAAGTAGATGCATTTTGAAAACTAGAAATGTGTCCTGGAGGAACACGACTGAGCCGCCCTAAGCGAAATTTTAATTGAAGAATTTGTATTTGGTATTTATAGACAGAAATTGCTAGCACAAGTTCATTACACAAAACCTCAAGCTGTCCATTAAATATCAATGAAAAAGTTCACACTCACCACGGCGTGACCCATCGGTCGATTTCGTTCAAAAGGGGAGGTGCACATCTTCATTATATATCTAACCACTTCCAATAGCTTTGGAATTTATAGACAGCAATCGCTAGCGCAAGTTCATTTAACAAAACTTCAAGCTGTTCAATAAATATGACTGAAAAAAAGTTCAGACACTCACCACGGCCTGACCCATCGGTCGATTTCGGTCAAAAGGGGAGGTGTATATCTTCATTACATATCTAATCATTTCCATGGCTTTGGGATTTATAGGTACAAGGTACAAATCACACAAACTTGAGCACCCAAAGCGTTACGCACGGACGGACGGACAAACGGACAGACGGATTTTTGAAGGCAGGACTATGTTAAGAACATTCGTACAAAATTTGAAGAAAATCTGATCAAAATTATTCGAGAAGAATTTTGAATTTGGCAATAAAAAATTTTAAATGCCTCCCATTTACCGCATTTTGGTGTATGGCCAAAAAAAAGGGAATTTTTCGAGAGAACCCAGAGAACAACTGTGCAAAATTAGAAAGGAATCCGATCAAAGTTGTGGGAGAAGTATTTTGAAAATTAGACACCAAAAAAATGAAAAATTTCCCCCATTTGGCCAATTTTTTGGCGGATCGCCAAAAACAAAAAAAAAAAAGGAAAATTGCAACAGAGGTCTACCTAAAGAACATTCGTACAAAATTTAAAGAAAATCTTAACAAAATTGTGTAACAAGAATGTCCACGGACACTGTGACCAGCCGAGATCTAGTGAATCTATGAATAAGCTTGTCTGGTTTCCAAAAGTGGTAGTCACATTGTACAAGTTTGTCAAAGGACAAAGCCCCAGCTTACGAAAAGCGATAAGACCAAATCCGGCGTGCTTGAACAAGGGAATTTCCCTGAAAAATTGGACTTCAAAAGACGAGACGGCAATGAACTAGCCAAATAATTAATTTAGCAACGGACCCGAACATAGACCGATAAATATATACAAAGATTTGTTTTCCAGAAAAAAACTTCGAACAACGTATTGAAATTGTATCCACACATGTGTACCGTTGACATGTACTGTCGGGCATACACAATTAGTTCAAGCAGCAGAAACGACCAAACACATGTGCCTTTTGAAAAGAAGAAAACGCCACGTCTAAAACATCATTACTTGAGTTTAATGTTTTGGTATGTATTATTTTGCGGGGTTTGCATTTCCAACCAGTGCGCATGTTTATTTAACTTGCGTTGATGTGTGGTTTGCACTTCGGAAAAATGCGCATGTTTCTCTAACTTGCCCTTATGCTCTGTTCGCATTTCGGACCAGTGCGCATGTTTGTTTAGCTTGCGTTGATTTGCGGTTCGCCAGCGAACCAGTGCGCATGTTTATTTAATACGCATTGCTGCGCATGTATACTTATCCTGCGTTGATACGTGGCTCGCATTTCGGACCAGTGAGCATGTTTATTCAACTTAGGTTGATACGCGGTTCGCATTTCGGACCAGTGCGCATGTTTGTTTAGCTTGTGTTGATCCGCGTTTGACTTTTCGGATCAATGCGCATGTATATTTAACTTCCGTTGATGAGTGATTCGCAATTTGGACAATTGCGCATATTTATTTAGCTTGCGTTGATGCGCTGTTCACATTCGGACCACTGCGCATGTTTATTTAACTTGCGCTGATCAGAGTTTCTTATTTTCGACCAATTCGCATGTTTATTTAACTTGCGTTGATGCGAGGTTCGCATCTCGGACCACTGCGCATGTTTATTTAACTAGCGTTGATCAGCGTTTCTTATTTTAGACCAGTGTGTGTTTATTTAACTTGCGTCGATGTGCGGTTCGATTTCGAACAAGTGCGCATGTTTACCAAACTTGCGTCGATGCGCGGTCCGTATTCCGAACCAATGCACATATTTATTCAAATTACAAGTTTTATCAGATCGCCCAAAAAATAATTTTTTCAAGAGTGGCCTAAGTGGAGAAGAATCGTACAAAATTGCAAAGGAATTCAATCAAAATTGTGGGGGAAGAAGCATTTTCAAAATTAGACGACAATAAATTAAAAAATACCCCTCATATGGCCAATTTTGGGCGGATAAGTAGTCCTCAAAAGAGGACTACTTAGAGAACAATCCTACAAAATGTGAAAAAAATCTGATTAAAATTGTGTGAAAAAAGCATTTTGAAAATTGGTGACCATAAAATCACAGATGTCCCCAATTTGGCCAATTTTTGGCAGACCGCCAAAAAGAGTACATTTTCAAGATAGGCTTACCTAGAGAACAATCGTGCAAAATTGGAAAGGAATCCGATCAAAATTGTGGGAGATGAAGCATTTTGAAAATTAGGCACCAAAAAATTAAAAATGTCCCCCATTTGGCCAATTGTTGGGGGATCGTCAGAAAAAGTAACTTTTCAAGGGAGGACTGTTAAGAACATTTCTAAAAACTTGAAGAAAATCTGATCAAAACTGTTCGAGAAGAAGAATTTTAAAAATTGGCCACAAAAAATTTTAAATGCCCCCCATTTAGCGCTTTTTTTTTGACGGCCGCGAAAAAGTGATTTTTTCAAGAGAGGCCTACCTAGAGAAAAATGTCCAAAATTGGAAAGGAATCCGATCAAAATTGTGGGAGAAGAAGCATTTTCGAAATTTCACATAAAAAAATTAAAAATGTCCCATATTTAGCCAATTTTTGGCGGATCGCCAAAATGAGTAATTTTTCAAGGGAGAACTACGTTGAGAGCATTTGTACAAAATTTGAAGAAAATCTTATCAAAATTGTGGGAGAAGAAGCATTTTGAAAACTGGCAACCATAAAATTACAAATGTCCCCAATTTGGCCAATTTTTGGCGGATCGCCGAAAAGAGTAATTTTTCAAGACAGGTCTACCTAGAGAATAACTATCCAAAATTGAAAATGAATCCGATCATAATTGTGGCAGGAGAAGCAATTTGAAAATTGGACGCCAAAAAATAAAAAAAACGTCCCCCATTAGGCCAATTTTGGCGGGTTGCCAAAATGAGTAATTTTTCAAAAGAGGCCTACCTAGGGAATATTCGTGCAAAATTTGAAGAAAATCTGATCAAAATTGTGGGAGAAGAAAAATTTTGAAAATTGGCCAACGAAAAATTTCAAATGTCTCCCATTTAGCCAATTTTCGGCGGATCGCCAAAAAAAAAGTTTTAAAGAGAGGCCTACCTAGGGAATATTCGTGCAAAATTTGAAGAAAATCTGATCAAAATTGTGGGAGAAGAAACATTTTGAAAATTGGCAACCGAAAAATTTCAAATGTCTCCCATTTAGCCAATTTTTGGCGGATCGCCAAAAAAAATTTTTTTACAGAGAGGCCTACCTAGAAAAAATTCGTGTACAATTTGAGAGGAATCCGATCAAAACTGAAGGAGAAGAAGCATTTTAAGTAAAAGTTTGTAAACGTACATACGTACATACAGACGACGGATACCCCTCTATTGATGGGATAAGACCAGCCTGACATAGTCCGCTGGTCTGAAAAGAAGCATTTTGAAAATTAGACACCAAAAAATTAAAAAACGCCTTCCATTTGGCTAATTTTTTGCGGATCGCCAAAATTAGTAAATATTCAAGGGAGGACAATGTTGAGAACATTCACACAAAATTTGAAGAAAATCTGCTCAAAAAATTGTTTGAGAAGAATTTTGAAAAGTGGCAACAAAAAATTGTTAAATGCCCAACATTTGGCCAATTTTTGGCGATTCGCCAACAGAAAGTAAATTTTAAGAAAGGCTTACCTAGAGAACAATTGTACAAAATTGGAAAGGAATCCGATCAAAACTGTGGGAGAAGAAGCATTTTGAAACTTAGACACCAAAAAAAAAAAAAAAAAAAATGCCCCCCCCCCCC
Source organism: Protula sp. h YS-2021 (assembly GCA_949752745.1). Taxonomy (NCBI): domain Eukaryota; kingdom Metazoa; phylum Annelida; class Polychaeta; order Sabellida; family Serpulidae; genus Protula; species Protula sp. h YS-2021. The sequence continues at coordinate 40,521,928 of OX457027.1, read as the reverse complement.
CCCCCGTTTGGCCAATTTTTGGTGGATCGCCAAAATAAGTAATTTTTCAAAAGAGGCTTACCTAGAGAATATTCGTAGAAAATGTGAAGGAAATCTGATCAAGATTGTGGGAGAAGCATTTTAGAAATTGGCAATCGAAAAATTTTTAATGCTCCCCCCCCCCCCCCCCCCCCCCATTTAGCTAATTTTTTTAGGATCGCCAAAAAGAGTAATTTTTAAAGAGGGGCCTACCTAGGGAACATTGGTATAAAATTTGAGGGGAATCCGATCAAAACCGAAGGAGAAGAAGCATTTTCAGTAAAAGTTTACACACGTACATACAGACGACGGGTGCCCCTCTATTGATGTCATAAGACCAGCCCGACCTAGTCGGCTGGTCTAAAAAAGTAATAGTCAGTTAGGTGCCATTGAACACCCGAACCAAAATTTCAAGATATTTAGGCTAAAAACCTAGGGGAAACGATTTTTAAACTTAACAGCACTTGTGTATATACTTGTCTTGATCGTTTTAGAGACTGCTTCTGGTGAAGCTGGGCTAATAAAAATTAAAATAAAACGTTTTGCACGACCTGCAGTAAGAATCAATTGACCATATATATTATGCTACCGAAGCAAAGACTGTACTTTAAAATTTTTTCGAAAAATCTAGAAAGGTGTCCGTATGAACTTTTATAGATCATTACAGAGTACAAGAGTTCTTGGCTTGCCTGACATACGTTAACGCTGGTGCATATCTTCATACTGTCTCAGTCTGAGGGGCAAAAATTAAACTAGAATGGCCGGTGTAACCCCCATCCCCCATCCCACTCCCCGCCACCCACAGCAAAGACCTGATCTGCAAACGGATATGAAATGGGGAGGGGTGGGGTTGGGAGGTCCAGATACCAAAGAAGAACAGATACAAGTCAACCGAGATTTCAAATGTCTAAAAAATTTTTTCTTATTCATTGATTTTTGAAAATTTAGCGCAAACAGTCCAAAACTTTCACCCAAGGTTCCGCTGCCAAGCACGTTTAACCGTTAACTTAAAGGCCATTCGGCTTTAGGCATTTGCATTCTTTTCCGTGTCCGAACCACGAAAATAGGGACTGAATGCGCACGAGAGACTGATCAAATTATCGGTGACCACTTGCCAGAAACTTGACACAATATTCAATTCTAATAGCGTACACCAGTGTGGTGAAGACCACGGTTGAAACAGCATTCAATTAAAGCCTTAAAGCTACTCTTCAATACCAGAAAATAGTCGTATTACGATAGTGAAAAAGGGAGAAAAAGACTGTTTGGGGTGATGCAATGACTGGTGAAAACGTCACCGACTCTAAACAATTAAACTGCCATGAGCAAAGAAAAGTGCTGGTAATAATTATATCAAAATCATCGATAATTTCCATGTCGTCTATACACTCATTGCCTATAGCTAAGAAAAGGCAAATGGACAAAGCTCGCCCATTTTTTAAGTGATCAAAACAAGCCTTCTTAATGCTATGTCACACAACTAGAGCGACCTGCGTATTCCTCCATAAGAAACAAAGATGACATAAAGTGTGTATCCAATAGAAAAAGAATCCACGACAAATGATCTAGTGACAATTGATCTGCTTTTTGAAAACATTAGTTTGTTCTCTGTTTTTTGTCTAATACCGTAGATGTCGTAGTTGATAAAAAACACACTACGCCCTTTATATATTTACAATAACACCGAAGGTTCATGTTTTCAAATAAATTAATTGTCACATAAAAGTACAGAATATCAGCCTCACATGCTAATGTATATCTCTGTAAAATTTGATCTTCATTTGGCCAGCAATATTGATCAGTTACATGGACAAACTAAGATGGCAGAAAAACGCTTAGAAACAAACGGAAGATATGTGTGGAAAAGAAAAGAAAAAAAGAAAGTACAGAGAGGATTTTTTAAATACCAAAAATAATTAGACCAAAATTTATTTGCAGACACTATACAGGAATCTGCCACATTTTCGAAATTGTATCCAGGTGATATAACAGGATAGTGCTGTCAAAAGTACGCGGAGAAGAAAATCAGAAGTCGAGGTGAAAGGGGTGGTGTAATAAATATAAATTATACGATTGCATGTGAGCAACCGCGTGAGAATAAATGTACTAAATTGGCTGGAAGGTGGCACTCGGCGACGTGAAGAAATCCGAAAAACAAAAATTTGAGCAGCTGTTCAGAAGCTCTGACTGAACTAGTGCATAATACATGCAATGCCATTTTTATCATAAAGAAAATGTCATACTGTGAATAAATAAAAGGTATCTAAGTGCTACAAAGTGTGTTAAGTAACTTGAATAAAATGGTGTTCGGCTAGGACATGAGTAGAACGCATGTTCCAGCCGACAACCTAGACCCTAGTGACTGAGAAGTTTTGTTTCTTGAACGAACGTGGTTCTGACAACGATGAGTTAAAAGATATTAAGTAAAATAATTGGGTATAACGAGTGTACTAGCATATAACGAGTGTACTAGCATATAACGAGTGTACTAGCATATAACGAGTGTACTAGCATATAACGAGTGTACTAGCATATAACGAGTGTACTAGCATATAACGAGTGTACTAGCATATAACGAGTGTACTAGCATATAACGAGTGTACTAGCATATAACGAGTGTACTAGCATATAACGAGTGTTTTTGGTATAACGAGTGTACTAGCATATAAGATAATACGTCGCCACCTACAATTTACTGATTTGTATCTTATAACCATTTTTTTAATTATTAACAAATTTGAATCGATTGCAAATACATTATTACACTATAAGACTTCACTACATGTACTCTCAGTTGTAAGAGCTAAAAAGGTCTCGACAATGCAGTGCTCACCTACCAATATACTTGTTTTAACTACTTTTGACAGGACGATATTGTTTGGCAAACTGAAAATATATTACAAAGTCATTTCAATACATTTCAACGAAATTCAATTTACCGATATTGCAGTCATACAGTTTCTAGCATTTTGCACATTTTGCGCTACACAGGAAAGCAAGTAAACAAAAACAAATATCTCTCCGACTAAACCTATAATTCTCATTTTCCGTTTTTTTTAATGAAATAAAAGATTAATTTCTACATACATATTCATAAGTCATCGTCAAAAATTCAAAAATAAACAAAACTAGATGGCAGTCACTGAAACATATGTACGTTTTTTATCCGGGTCTGGAAGTTTGGCCGACACAGCAGTTTTACTGTACGTTACATTTTACCGTGGGTCAAGACAGACAGGTTTTACCGTACGTCTTTTCATCTGAATTTGGAAACGGGTCACGACAAACAGGTTTTGCTATACATTTTTTTATCCGGCTCTTTTTTATTCGGGTCTGGAAGGCACTGGCTACATCACCGATTCCCTACTTCATTGGTGATTGTTTTTAGCTAACCGTCATCCCACCCCACCCTCATCTAATGTAGGTACGACTCTAAACGCAACCCTAAGTACTTTATGCAAGATTATATTCTTTACCCGATGCGTAGTTATAGCCTTGACATACTACCTTGTCTTCGTCCATTCCCGTCCGCTAAAAAACACTAGAAAGGCATTCTTCATAACTGCGCAACAGATGACTCATCTCGGTGCGAGAAGAGAGGGCGTGGGAACCATTTTGGGGTCGAAATGGTGAGCTACTACTCATAACACAAGATATCGGATGACTCACTTTAAAAGAGAAAAATACTTAATGGTACTGCAAACCATGCTAACCATTACAGAATCACTCCAACACTTGAAACAGCTTTGCAATTAAATAAAAAAAATTTGAAAAATAACTAGACCTGATATTTTGTTACATTTTGCAACGATAATGTAATAGCGTCTTTCTTGAAGTCGATACGACTTTTTGCTAAGCAGATATTTTACACATACGATCTTGCTTACATTATTTACATATTTTACGTGATGACGTCATACGCCGTACTCGTTTGTTCTACTCGCAGCAAAATTTCAAAGAATCTTTGGGACCTATGAAGCAAAATACCCACCATATTTCTCAGATGTTCAGCGGCTGAGAATTTCGCACACAAGATTTCTAGGTAATTACGTCATATATCTGCCCTACTAATGTGACATGCATCAAAAGTTGACAGAACGGTCCTACCTACCCAAGGAATAAAGAGAACAAGTTTGAAGTCTCCGATTTTTCATTCTCGAGATACCTTGCACACGTTTTTTTTTTTGACACACACACATACATACACACACAGAACATACATAAACTATTCCTTGGTCAGGAAGCCATAACAAATGTTGCACATCACTAATACATTATTTTCACTGTGAAATTCAAGAAGGCTGGGTCTTACAGTTTTAAGACCTTGTCTGAGGAATCTCGATGCAAAACTTGTAACTGTTTAGCAATTTTCGCAAAGGGTCGATTGAAACTTAATAAAATGCTGCACATCTTCAAGATATGTGTATTCTCTGTGTAAAGTTCCACAAGTCTTGACGTTATAGATTCTGGAAACTTGACTTCAGAAAACTTCCGAGCCTACACAAAAAGCTCGACGCAAAATTGTAAAATTGAGATTTTGGCGAAGTGCAATCAACCTTACACGCCTGCAATATATGTGGTTTTACTGTGCACAGTATCAAAAAGGTTTAGCGCTATAGTTTCTGAGATTGGGAACGTGCGAATTTGAGAATATATGCATTTTATATCCATTTTTCTATCAAGTTTAAATCAGTCAATCGTACACCGACGTAAACCTCCTACAATATGGATATTATCACTGTGTACAGTTTCAAAACACTGGACCTTATAGTTTCTGAGAACTTCTGTGGATTGCAAATTTTGATCATTTTTGGCAAAGTGCCAATTCCTCTATTTTGGCTCAATTAAACAATATACGATGTCCTACATCTGCAACATATATTTAACAGCTGGGCTTACAGATTCTGAGAATTTCCGTTCCCTAATTTTCCATTCATTTCAAAAATAAAACGACGCTGCGCACCTGCAATATGTATCTAACAGCTATATATATATATATATATATATATATATATATATATATATATATATATATATATATATATATATATATATATATATATAAAGTTTAAAAAGGGTTGGCCTTGAAGTGTTTCAAAACCTATCCGGATAAAACTTCAGTTATCAATGCAAAATGCGTTAATTTTCACCCATTCTTGACAAAGTAATAATAATACTAGTAAGTAGTTACTAGTCGCCCATTTCTTCATTTACAGAAGTAAAAGAATAATTTTCTTCTTCTGTAAATATAAACTCAATTCATAATAAAAATTCAAAGAAAACGCAAGATAATTCAAAGGAACGAAAGTGGAAAAAATCACAAGAATGTCCAGGGACATTGTGACCAAATGCGATCAAGTGAATCAAGTATCAAAAGGTTTGTAGGGTCGCCAAAAAAAGGGCAGCAGCATTTTAAAAACTGGTTAATAAAATAACATTAATCTAATCTATCTCGGATCCCAAAAAAGTAAATTTCATGGAAGCCGTAATAATGGACTACGCCTAAAAAAATGAAAACAATCTTACTAAAATTACTTGCAGCAGAATAACTACTTTGAAAGCTTAATCTCTAAAACTTTCAAACGGCAGCATGAAACCAATTTATCGAGACTCGCCCAAAAAGTAATTTTCCAAGATTACATGAAGAATGTACAAAATTTAAAAGCAATCAGATCAAAACTGGGTTAAGTTGAACCATTTTGAAAATCGGCCAGCAAAACCCTTCAAAATGACACCATTTTGGCTAATTTTTAGCGAATGGCCAAAACAATAAGTTTTCGAGACATACCCTCCTTGAATACATTCGACACGAATCCAATCGAAATTGTGTCGATGGAATATTTTGAAAATTTGCCAACAAACAATTTTAAAATGACGCCACTTGGCCAATTTTTGACAAATCACAAAAGAGGCAACTTTTCAAGACAGAACTGCGTAAGGAATATTTGTACAGAATTTCAGGAGAACCATTTTTGAAAATCGCCTCACAAAAAAAAAAATGGCACCACTTGGAAAATTTCCAAGAAAAAAAATGACAGTAGAAGCAATTTAAAAAATTAGTAACAAAAAAGCGGTGAAACTTGGAGATTCTGGGGGAAACCATTCAGAGAATAGTGGTGCAAACTTTGAAAGTAATCCAACTAAAGTAATTATTGTTTGAGAGGAAGCATTTCGAAAATTTGCTTACAAAAAAAAATAAAATGGTGCCATTTGGCCAATTTTTTGGCGAACTGTCAAAAAACTACTTTTTTCAGAAATGACTTCTGAGGGAACATGCGTACAAAATTTACAAGGAATCCGATTAAATTTGTTTGTGACAAAAATAAGCATTTTGAAAATTAGCTAAAAAAATTTTAAATGGCGCCATGTGGATAAGTTTGGCGAATATCGAAAAAGTTATTTGTCTAAGGAGAACCCCTTAGGGAGAAGCAGCATTATGGGAGAAGCAGCATTTTGAAAATTGGCTGACAATATATTTAAAATTGGCGCCATTAAGCAAATGTTTGGCGAATTACTAAAAAAAGTAATTTTCAAGAGGACCTCGTCCCCCGCCCCAACACCACCGGGACAAATAACAGCACATGTGACAGAAACATTTATCTCCATGATTGGCTCAGAAGCTTAAATTTAAACTTTTGCGAAAATTGGCGTATTGTGAAAATAATTGGGCCACATTTCCATAAAATTTTAATGCGATCCGAAAACTGAAAGATAAGTAGAAAAATAACAGGCGGAAAGAATGAGGGCAGATGACAGAGCCCACAATGTGGGTACAGCCCGCCTGGCCAAAGGTCATCTGGACTGACATTAAGTCCTTTTACCATGTCTAACAAGTCGCTATTTAATTTCAATATTAATACGATTTCCATATCTACATTTTAACAGGTGGTAAAGACCTAGACAGAACAGCTTCCAAGAATTCGCCTGAAGCAAGTCTTAGCAGAACTACGACTCGGTGTGGTCTAAAACACTGAAAGTTTTCTCTGTTCTTCCACTATTGATTCACTCTCCACAGACAAAAAACTTGGAAGCATTACTCCTTTCAATCGTGTAGGCTACAATCACCATCAATGAGTCACAAACTTAAACAAGTGGGTCAGTGAAACTGACTATGTCCCCCGCCGGCGTACAATCCCAGTATTTGATTTTGTTAGGTTGGACTACAACCCTTCGTATCATATTCGTGAATTTTAAAATTCCAGCTGGGCCAATGTCCTTGGGCCAACATGGCTCATTTACAATACCAATTCTTGTTACTACCCATACCACCTATGCGTATAACATTTTGCCAATTCTTTCAAAAAATGTAGGCTTGAGTGTGTTAACAAACTCATTCCAGTATGTAAGGGTTGTGAAAATTTCTGAAGTTCAGCTGGGCCAATGTCCTTGGGCCGACAGGGCTCGTTTACAATACCGACTTTTGTTGCTTCCAATACTTCCTATATCTAAAAGATTTCAACAATCGATCCAGAATTGTAAGCAAAAGTGTGTTAACAAACTCATTCAACTGAGTAAGGATTGGGAAAATTTGTGAAGTTCAGCTGGGCCAATGTCCTTCGGCCGACATGGCTCATTTACAATACCGATCCTTGTTCGTTCCAGTACTACCCATATATACAATATCTTAACAATCGGTGGAAAAATGTAGGCTTGAGTGTGTTAACAAAAAGGTGTCGACAGACGGACAGACGGACGGACCAACGAGAGGTATCTTATGTGCATTGCATTATGTGGTAGCATTTGATATGCCTGAAATGCATTTAAGTGTTTGGTCCAGGACAAGATTATTTGGGAATAAAAAATACTTACGTGGTGGTTTATATTTGTCCGTGCCCTTATGTGGTTCCCAGCAGGCGTAATTTCAGTGTCAATAATATTTTGTGCTTTATGTGTGTCATTAGTAAAAAAAAGGGAATTCTATATGTGGTACTTTAATGTATAAAGATATTTCACAACTTATCTTTCACAACTGTTTTGTATTATTCCCACTTGCAAACTTTGTTTGCAATTGGGTATAAGTTTTTAACTTTTCTGGAAGTTTAGAGGGCGACGAGGTCTCCGTGAACCCGCAATTTTTTTGGACCTCAGCGGTCAATGTCAAAATAAGGTCACTGACTATTATCTCGAAAACGATTAGAGATTGAGCGATTTTGAGCTCATTTCGAACCCTTGGGCTCAAAATACCGTTACATAAGAAATGCTCGGTGACCATGACGTTCTCGGTCACGGTCAAGGTCGAAACCGGAAAGCGATTAGAGATATACCGATTTCGAGCTGACTGTTGACCCCTTGGGGCTCAGCAACGCTATATAAGAGTTACCTCGGGGACCTTGATCTCGGTCACGGTCAAGGTCAAAAACCGAAAGTAGACTATTATCTCGGAAAAGGTTAGAGATACAGAAATTTTGAGGTGATTTTAGACCTTTTCATCCTAAACAACGGTACATAAGAGGTACCTCGGTGACCTTGACCTTCTCGGTCACGGTCAAGGTCAAAGACCGGAAGTAGACTATTATCTCGAAAACGATTAGAGACAGCGATTTTTAGTTCATTTTCGACCCTTTCCGCCCAAATAACGTTACATAAGAAATTCCTCCGTGACCGTAATGTTCTCGGTCACGGTCAAAAACCGGAAGTCGACTATTATCTCGAAAGGGTTAGAGATAGAGCTATTTTGAGCATATTTTCGACCCCCTTGTGCGCAAATAACGTTACTTTAGAAATGCCTCGGTGACCTTGATGTTCTCGGTCATGGTCAAGGTCAAAAACCGGCTATTATCTCGAAAACGGTTATAACTAGAGCGATTTCGAGCTGACTGTCGACCACCTGGGACTAAACAACGCTACATAAGAACTACTTCGGTAACCTTGACCTTCTCAGTTACGATCAAGGTCACAGACTGGAAGTTGACTATTATTTCGAAAACGATCAGAGATAGAGCGATTTTTAGTTCATCTTCGATCCTTTCCGCCCAAATAACGTCACATAAAAAATTCCTCGGTGACCTTAATGTTCTCGGTCACGGTCAAAGTCAAAAACTGGAAGTTGACTATTATCTCAAGCACGGTTAGAGATAGAGCGATTTTGATCTCATTTTCGACCCTTTGAGCCTAAACAACGTTTACCTTAAATTTCTGGGTCACGGTCAAGGTCAAAAACCGGAAGCTGACTTTTATCTCGAACAGGGTTATAGACAGAGAGATTTGGGGTTCATTTTGAGCCCGTTGGACAAAAGCGATGATAAAGAAGGGGGTACTGCTTGACTTTTAGGTTTTTGGTCATAATGTAATACAAATATTTGCTTTGGAGGTTTTTGCAAGTGGGCCAATTCCGCTAAGTAGCGGATTCTTTCTAGTTTTAAACAAATTGTTTGTCTCTTTGGTGTTTAATGTCTGTTTGGTGTTTAACGTCCCATTCACCAACTAGGATGGGTATATCAGGATGCACTTGCTAAAGAAACAAGTGGGGAAAAAAGAAGGAAGAATGAAGAAATACACGGAACAGAACGCAGTGGGTGTATTCTTAAGATTCTCCCCATCCCAAAGCGGGATTTAAACAAATGCTGCTCTTCTTATTTGCTTTAGAAATTAGCTTTATAGCTGCATTATTTACCAACAGATGGTGTTACAGGACAGTTGATCTACGGACTGTGATGGACTCCCTTATGTGGTGTGTTTTGTGCTCAATGGGTGCTTATGTGGCTACCTCATGAGAACCACCACATAAGGAGCAAAAACCACATAAGTGACGGATGTACCGAAAATCCACCACATAACATAATCATTGTGGGCACGGACGGACAACCGGACAGACAAACCCAAAAACGATAGTAGTCTCTCGAGCTACTCCTTTTCGGCTAGGCCCGAACGAACTTTTAGCATTCTGATCAGCCCAGAAACACGGTTTCGGGTCAACCGACTGACGCTGTATCTCTTCAGAAAGGGGTGGCATATTTCGACATAAATCAGTACGTCAGCAGTATTTCAGACAATGCCATGGCAGAAATAACACTGTATTGTGTAAAATAAGAATTCTGAAGCAAACAAGAAACCAGTTTTTGTTGGGTAGGCTATTCCGGAATAGACTACCGATAATTCAAATGTCACAAAAATCAACACTGCTTCATTTTTCTTACACCAAAGGATGAAAATAGTTGAACAATGTAAATTCTTGTCTTTTGGCGACAGGAAAAAAAAATATTGAAAAACTGAATTTACATTTTGGCTTTTTATTAAAATACCGATAGCTGAGTTTTGAATAACCTATTAAAATTTAACATTTTCTCCAATTTATTCGTATTTTCAACTTTTTATATTTATTTTTTATTTCTAAGATAAGAAACTAAGTTGGTTATATAGTCTGCAACTTAAGGTGATGAAATAATGAAAAATTTTTGACTTTTGTGACATTCGATTTATCGGCATTCTATTCCGGAATAGACTACCAGAAAATATCCGATTTCTTATTTACTTCAGGATTTATATTTGAAAATAATGCCGTGTTAAGTATTCTTTTACTCATTAAAATATTATCTGACATGTCTTAAGAATAGACTGTAACAATTCTGATACATTTAACGTCACCAGCTCAGTACTGAAGGCAAGAGAATCAATCTTTTTGTGTATGTGTGTATTTTTATACGCCAAATAAGCGAAAATTAAAGAATCGGCAAAATAAAACCGCCTCACCCAGTGGGTCATATAGCCACATAATTTTAATGTGATGTAATGAAAACTGTTGGAGTGGTAGCAATCAATCAGGGAGTTTACCCAGGGAGGGGAAGGGAGAGGAACAAGAAATGCAAAGAATTGATACAGTCGCTGGTGAAACTGCAAAGACAAGGCACTAAAGAACAAGTTTTTTAATGTTTTCCTCAGGGCAAATGGACATAACTTCCTCCGATATAGCAAATGCCATGACTTCTTCGGTTTCAGAGTGAATTTATATAATAATTTGCAATGTGGATCTGTTAAATGTTGGTTAAGAATTCAGTGAAATTTTAGAATTAGATTTCATTGAAGAATTTTGAAAGTCGCAGTAAATTTTGAGAACTTTACTTTAGAATCTTTACTATAATCCACAATGTCATGTAATGATGATTACTGATGTGAACATTTCGAAACCTCAGGCCTTATAAGTACCAAGCTATCATTCAAGAACGCTCGACATCTGTACAGTTAATAAAACAACCGCACATGCAATAAAAAATAAAAATAATAAGCAAATTAAAGAACTACTAACAATAAAATCAAATGAAATACGTGATGCATATTAGTGAGCATTTATGCAGCAGCTGCTATCCCTAAAAACAAAACTTCCATGTAATCACTTCGAATAACGCAAATCACATATCTAGGAATGATTCATTTTTCAACTGGATTGTACGCTGAACATCCAAGAACAGTGTACCCAAACATTTTTAGGTGGTTAGGAAGGTAGTTACTGCATAGGTTTTACTGTTCGTTTTTTATCAGGACCTTGAAAGGGGTCACGACAGACAGGTTTTAATGTACGTCTTTACAGGAGATTCTGCAAGATGGTCACTAGAACAGGTTTTACGGTGTATCCGGTCTTGGCGGTTTGCAGGGCAAACAAGTTTTACTGTAGCTTTTTTCATAGCGGGCTGAAAGGTGTTCCCTACAAACAGGTACATTCTCAAAGCACTAGAAAGGCATCCTTTATATCAACAACAGATGGCTTTCAAAAGGGTGAGTTGCATGTCATAACACAATATAGCACATAATCCAATTAAACAGTGAAAAATACTTCCACTTACTGCAAATAATGCTAAGGTTACATAAACTCTCTCATATATGGAACAGCTTGGCAACCAAGTGAAAACAACTTTACTGTCAGATGAGTAGAATCATTTCTAGTCTTACAGAGGCCTGTTAATAAGGCCAGTCGTTTTATTTCTTAGAGGTGATTCGCCCCCAAATCCTGATGCGTCTCTAACTAAAATGCAAGTGGGATGAGAGAGGGGTTCTGGAGTCCAAATTCGAGCACTAAGGTAGAAGCTAAATATTATTAGATTCAGCAACTGCAAAATATATCACCTAATACCTTTCACGCGATTGGAGCTTTTCTTAATTTTCTATGAGTTCAACGTTTAAAAAAAAAACGTGCGATTTATCCAAGGAATAAATACACCAAATTTGAAGTCGATCCGATTTTCCGCTATCGAGATATTTTTACCCAATGACGTCATATGCCGTTTTCTTTCCTTCTACTCCAGGCAATTTTGAGAGAATATTTCGGATCTACCAAGCAAAATATTATCACTACGTTTCAACTTTTTCAGATGTTCAGCGGCTGACAAATGTACACATGGAGGAGCCCCTCGTTAATTCGTCCTGGTTAATTCGTTGTACCTCTGGTTAATTCGTACCAAATTCGTTGGTCTGAAGTTCCTATGGAAAAGTTCGAATTAACAAGTGCTCGAATAATTCGTCCCGAATGTGAAACTTAATAATTTTTATTTTTTTGGCCAATTTTCAGGAAAAATAAATCAACCAAAACATATCTTGAAGATATGAGATTGACAAACTCCTCAAGCTTAGTTGACTGCACAATAGAAGAGTGACATTATAGTTTAAATAGGACTTAATTGCGTATGTGTAGGAATTAGTACTACACCACCCACCCAGCAGTCATGTGTCGTGCCCTTGTCATTACCTACTTCGGAGTAGTACGTGACTGCTGCTTCTATAGTCCAGAGTCTTATTTGTCACTTGCTACAATATCTACTACGGATATTGCTACTAAAATTTCGGTGTTCAACAGTGAATACAAAAAATCACTGTCTTAGACATCGAAAACGAAACTGTTTTAACCGACAATCTGTGTGTACACATTAAACATGTATATTCTTATGAATGCCAGTGACAGAAAAATATTTTTGTATATACGTATTATTTCACTGATCAGAGCAGAAAAAAATTAATAAAACTTGCACAGTACCTATCTGGATTTTTTAAGGCCGAAAATTTGATCCCCGGTTAATTCGCAACCCCGGTTACTTGGTACTTTTTGGCTTGGTCCCGACAAGTACGAATTAATGAGGTTCTATTGTATAAGATTTTATCGTAATGACTTCTTACGCCTTTCTTAATTTCGCTACACCCGTCAAAAGTTGACAGAACTGTCCGAATGACCGAAAGAAAATCCACACAAAATTTAAGTCGATTACTGAGATATTTTGTAAACAGGATCTTTTTCAAAGTATGTGTATATTTTACGTGATGACGTATATGCCGCACTCTTTCTACAAACGCTACAAGTCCATATACACCTAGTTAAAACCAAAATTTTACATGTCTCTAGGAGGGCATCTATTCTGGTGTTGTGTAAAATTGTGAAACGAAACATATCCTAAATGTTGTCTTTTATACATAATAAGTTTAGGTCGCATATTGACGACTATAATAGATATGACAGCGGCGTAGATGGCTTACTGCCTGTGTTGGGCCAACAGCTAATACCTGTGCATGACATGCCTTTGTGACACAAAAACATCAACACGGACAGTTTGGCAGCACAGTATGCAGTTTCAAGAGGGTTTGTGTATTGTATTAATATTTGAAATGTAGAGTGTTTTAAAATAGCAAATTCTTTAGGCTAATTCTTTAAAATCCTGTTATCTCAAGCTATAATAGAGACCACTGTATTAACAACAAATAAATCCCCCAATCAACGCTGATAGTAGCCCTGATAGTAAATAAACGCCGTTAAAAATGATTGCTTCAAAAGACGTTTCTCAAATCATAAAATTTTCAAAACATCCTTGACTTTTTTTCTGAATTTCACATTTTAAAATTAGACATTTCAATTATGTATACGACTACACTGGGAGCAACTGCACACTAATTCAAAACGACGAATAAGAAAGAGCTTAACTTCGATTCTTCCTTGTGAGCTCAACACTTTATTGTAAATGCAAAGTTTGGCATGAATATATGACGCCAAAGTTTGGCCAATTTCCTAAGTGACCATTTGTTGTTATCAGCGACGTAATATACCGACTTTATCTTGTTCACTTTGTAATTATAACAAAGGCAACAAGATGATAACTTTTTCATGAGATGTAGACATGCATCTCATTTACGGAGATCAAGATGGCAAGATTATACAAACTCTGGACCATCGGTGCCGCAAGTATAACGTTTGCGTCGAAAAGAAATATCCACATACACCAAAACGCCATCAATGGAAAAAGTATATAAATTATTCAGTTGAATAACATAAGATGACCAAAAAGGTTCGTCAGAATTGAGTGCCACGGGGGGTCCTCAGACGAACAGGGGCGAAGTCTACGTTCCTTGCTCCATGAAAACAAACAATAAGCAAAATATGCAATTGCAACTGCAACCTGTTGTATTGTTTTGTTGTGTTAATCTACACACAAAACAACACACGCTATAGTTATTGTACTTATTGCAGATCTATCCGCCAGTAACCGAACAAATCCGACCAAGGCGGTCAAATTTCACTGTGACAAATTGTGAAACATCAGCATAGAAAAAAAAAACAATCATAACAAGAACACTCGCTAAATACGAGTGGAAATATTTCCGGAACGGAATCTGTATGAAACTGCCAATTGGATATTTCTGCTTTCTGAAAAATATGGAAAATTCAAATTTTCAAATTCAACGGTTCTATTATACATGATGAAAGTTTAAACCACGAAGGGTCTTAAACCACAGGTCTTCATCAACCAAACCGCATGCATTTATTAACTTCTTGTGCTACTGAACGAATAGAAAATAATCTTGTTGAACTGACGGTTAGTGCCAATGATGATAGCTTCGGTTTCTGAACCATTAGTCTTACGTGGATCCTCGTTTAATTAGATGGTGAAGAAAAGAATCCATTTTTATTAACTAGAGCAGTGTGCGTAGCCCACATATTCCCCACGCCCTACCCCCCCCCCCCCCTCACCCATCAGCTAAACACGGTCATCAATAGTCAATCAGGAGCTGAAATTTTCTAAGTCCAACTGGTCCATTTTCCTTGGACGAACCTGGCCCATTTACAATACCGATCCGTGTTTGTTCCCATAGAAGCTACATACCAAGTTTCATTAAAATCCTTGCAGCAGTTTTTAAGTTATCGTGTTAACAAGCTCTTGATGACAGACCGACAGACCGACCGACATGCGGTCGATCGCATATATTCCCCCTGTGGGGAATAAATAAATGTTTAAAAAAATATTTCAGAAGCACCATTACTGAACTAATAAAGGAAGGTACGAGACACATGCCTTTTTACTAGACACTATCACATGCACATGTCTGATTTGATTTTATACCTGTAGGGATATTACAGAAACCGAAATTTTGACTTCATTTATTCTTCCCTGCTTGCGGGCGTCAAGCCCAAAGTACAGACTTATAACTATAAATCTGTGTTATTCTGAACTGATAAGTAAAATTTCATTATTACAGAATCAGCAGCTGCGTTTAGGTTTGGAAGTGTTAAAATCTATACTTCTCCTCTGTCCATGTTTGTGAGCAGATTATCAAATATTTTGTCGAGAATAGTTTGAGGAGTGGAAGAGTTACATGATAGGCTTTAGTGAGTTGTGCATATTTGAGAAGAAACTGCAATAAGAGTGTCAAATATCAGTTGTTTGCACCAATAATTATTGCTTACTATACTGCTTTTGTAGTTAAAACATATTTCTATATATCTCTTTCTCCGCAGTTCCAACCATTTTTTCCCCATTCGTCGAAAGTTCATCGGTTACCGACGTTGGCCGGATGATTATTTTCCTCAGTTTAATAGATGTTGGCAAATATTCATCGGACCGACATCTTTTTCCGACGAACTTCCGACCAATTGGGAATAATTTTAAAAAAAAATATTATATTCATATATTATACGTATTTCTCAATGCATATATTATACATACATTTTTATGCATTGGTTATACGTTGGAAATAGATAAACTTCCGACCAATGGTAAAAAAAAATTGAAACGGATATTGCATACGTATATTCGATGGATTTAACTATACGTATATTATACATATATATCTGTACATGTTAGCCCAACGTCTGACATAGACGGACTTCCGACGGAACAAAACTTGTTTTTGTAAATGATATTACTGATGTATAACCGACGCATTACAATAATCGTATAATATACAAATATATCACTGCATCGGCTATACGTCGGTAATATACCGAATTCCGACGGAACTTTATTTGTTTTATTTGAGATATTACAAGCATGTAATATGTGTATAAATATATACGTATATTATACATATAGTTATATTTGTTGGTGAAACGTCGGAAATATGCAGATTTTCAATTGATCTCTAAATTTGTGTATTTCACGTTTAACTTGAAATGAAAACTTCAATGTTCTATATATATATATATATATATATATATATATATATATATATATATATATATATATATATATATATATATATATATTGCGTTGTGCTCCACATCGAAAATGCGTCGGAAAAAAGATGCCGATATTGCCAACGCGTATTATACGTATTTTTTTAAACGTCTATAAAACGCATATTTTCCTATGTATAAACGACGTCGGAAATACATCGGAAAAAAGATGCCGATATTGCCAACGTGTATTATACGTATTTTTATACGTCTATAAAACGCATATTTTCCGATGCTTATTCGACGTCGGAAATTTATCGATTGACGTTTGGTAGGGGACATTATGAAGAATCAATAGTGGAGCATTATGAATATACTTGAAAATTATCATTTGCCTCAATAAACTATCCCTCAACAAACATAAAGGAGGAAAAGACAATACAAAAAACTAAATTTGAAAGCGCCAGCGGTAACAAAAAACAAAAATGAAAGAAGTAAACTTTTTGGGACGAAATAGAAACATTAGACCACTTAATTACACTGCCGAGGCAGCCCCAGCCGCCGTGGAGTAGAGGTATGTTCCGCGCCTAGGATGCAAGAGGTCCCCGGTTCAAACCCGAGTAAGTACTAGTGTTTAGTTGCGATATATAAATAAGCTATGTTGTATATTAATATGCTATGGTGTATGTATGAATATGTGAATTATGAATGGTTGGTAAGGATTCAATGGGTCAGTTAAGGTTAGAAACAAAATTTTTTTTCAAATGCGCACACGCATTTTATATGTGTCTAAAAAACGCATATTTTCCGATTGTCACTTGGTCGCAAATGCATTGGAAAACCTCGGAAATATGCATTTTAGACGTATAAAAATCATCGAAAGTTCGTCGGAAATGCATCGGAATATAAACGTATAACCGACGTATAGCCGACGCATTTTATATACATATCCGACGTCGAAGAATTTGTAGGGATATTTCCGACGCTGGCCCGACGTATTAAAGATATATCGGCCCGATGTATATCCGAGGTACGAAGCCGCTATATCTATTATGCGTCGGGCCATAGTTAATCCAATGTGCAACCGATACATCGGCCGACGAAGTTGCCGATATTGCCGACCTAATACGGATGTATTTTAGACGTTACGCGAGTGTTCGGGTTGATGTCTTTAAATTCCGTATAACTTTGCAAATTTTACTCTTGAATTGTTCCATTTGTTATGTTTTTGGAAACTGTTGGTCTTTGTTTGCACATCTGACCTCGAATATACAGTTGATAAAATGGAACCAATTCTCGCAATTTTAAACGCACAGTCTGCCAACGTGATTGTTGTTTTGTCAAACAATGACTGCATCAAAATTTTAATTTATTGGCTTTTCTCTGATACTTGTCTGGTGAAAGAAAGAACAGATGTCTTCCGATGACCGAAGCAATCACTCTCAGTTGACATCACTTCACTAGAAGTCGGGCCTTGTAATGTATCGTTCCAACCCTAGATCGAGGGATACCGCGTCAAAATTGGCTTTACTGTTCTGGTACATTAAAGTGCCTCTGTTAAAAGAGCGAGGTATTTACAGTGATTCATAATGCAAGAAATCCATGTGATTAATATCTTTGAACCTTTCTCGTTAACAATATTCATTTAAATGAGAAAATATCAAATGTATCAATGAAATTAGATTTTACCTATTTGTTATGGAGGAAATAAAGCCTGAAGTCAATGCTGGTCTATTCCACTACAGTCTAACATGTTTTAACTGCTATGATACTCTATATACTGTGTGCCAATGAGGCTGGACATCGTGAGCAGAACTTGTGACTTCGTGCCAGGGAGTCGGACCGGCACATTTAAAACCTTGCCGGTCCCACCAAAATCCTGCCGGCCCTATTATTATTATTATTATTATTATTATTATTATTATTATTATAAACATCAATAAAATAACCAGCCAAAGTCCTGCTGGCCACTTGGGCTAGCACGGAGTGATTCCGCGCCGGCACGAACCATTTTCTGTTAGCCGCGGCCTGGTGAACGGCATCATAGTTCATCTGTGTTAGACTTTTTCCTCAACAAAATACCGTTGTCTGTAGTACATATGGTCAATGGAATATTTGTTGGATAACTTTTCCCTGCGCGTAGAAACAGCCTATTTCTACGTAGTATAGGCATTTTCTACGGCTAAGCCCGTAGAATTTACCTGTCAACTTTTCATTATCATAGAAAAGGCCTTTTCTACGGCTGCTGTGCAGGGAAAACTTACGCTTCAAGTGATGAAGTCTTCCACGTGACGCTAAAATTCAGTTTTAGACATTATGTCTCCCTCTCGAAACAGGAACAACTAACAAAGAAACAGCCAATGAGAAGAAGATGGTGCGTTCACTAGAAAATCTACGGGCTGGGCCGTAGAAAGGCTTTTTCTACGTAGAAAAAGTCTGATATTTCAATAATAACATTAGAAATGGGTTTCTTCCCCACAGGACATTTCTACGCCATTAGCCATAGAAAAGTCCTTTTTCTCTTTTAACCAGCCACTTTCTACGCCATCTAAACCACTTCGGCATGCTCTCAAGCTCGAGGTTAGGCCCTTTCCCCGAAACTTCTTTCCTGGGACTTCATCTGACCTTTCCCTTTTCGTCTCCCCTCGTGCTTTTTCCCTTTGGTCCTTCCCGCATCCCTTCTAATACTGGTCTTATATTGAAATTAAATTCTGTGTGTGTGCGTGTGTGTGTGTGTGTGTGGGGGGGGGGGGGGTTGTGTTTGGTTAAAAGGGGGTCTTATTTTTAAATTAGCAATCCGCGTTTAGGGGTCGTTTTAATAAGTTCTTAGACAGGCATGGCAACAATTTGGTACGTGACTGCCCCCACGCCAACCCCCTCCCCCTCCCCCCGCCCAGACGGATACATTCATTGCAGAATACATTCGAATAGTAGAACATTATTTCTACAGCATTAAGCGTGTGTTTTTGTGTGTGTTTTGGGCTTTTCTTTTGGGGGCGGGGAAGGGGGAGGCTAGACCGCAAATAAATAATTGCAATATGAAATTTTATAAAACAAAATTTAGGAGTTGTAATGTTTTTTTTTTTTTTTCATACTTCACAATTTCTCACAAAACATGTTGCCATGGGTAGGAATAGGCCGGGTGGGGGAGGGGGAACCAGAGGGGGGGGGGGGGCAGGGGGAGGGCTGAGAGAAAAGGACCGGGAAGAGGGGTCTGTTACGCTGTTACCCCCCTCCCCCCACCTCCACAAGACTTTTTGTCAGAGGACGGATTACTCTGCTTTACGGTATCTTGAAAAGTACTTTGCGGGTAAGCCGACCAGTTAATGTTTCTGACGAAGCACACTCTCAAAACCTTCGATATCTCGTCACAAAATACTGAAATCATTTTTTTGTTTGTTTGTTTGTTTTTTTTTATGGGGGGGGGGAGGTGGCGACGAGGGGTGATGCTCAGGCATAAAATAAAATTCAATTCACCAGTTTCTTCCTCAGTACCACAAAGTGCCCCAGGGCCACCAAAGCGCATCTGAAAGACGCGGTGGAGCCGGTGGAGACTTGCCGGTGGAAAACGCAGTGGCACGTGCTTTTGAAGAGATGTGCGCAGCTTTCTGGGGAGATACAATGTGGATTCAATATGCAAAATACAAAAAGATGTCAATCAATACACAGGGAAAATTTGCGGACAGGGAAAAGTTACGCAACTGTCAGCGTTAGT
The DNA here is from genome assembly GCA_949752745.1 of Protula sp. h YS-2021. Lineage (NCBI taxonomy): Eukaryota > Metazoa > Annelida > Polychaeta > Sabellida > Serpulidae > Protula > Protula sp. h YS-2021. Next base: position 40,501,832 of record OX457027.1, on the reverse strand, counting down.
TTTCCCTGTGTGTAGAAAAGGCAAAACTTACGGCAGGGAAACTTACGGGACAATATCTGTCATACATATTTGCTTCACACATTCTTATTTTAAGTAATAGGATGTTAGTCACAAATTTGCCAGTATATCTCAGTGTAATTGGCGATTTACACACCTGTGCCTTAACTGAGGTTCACTATTCGCCACTCACTAGCGATTTACATGTAATAAATAGATTTTATAAGTTCACGACGATAGTTTTCCTGCCCAATACATATCTCTGTTTTGTTTGTTATATAGTTTGGAGTACTATCTATTAATTAACTGTGTTCACTCAATCATCTTGTATTGTATACCTACGCAATAGGAAAACATCAATACGCCAATTTCTACAATTTTCACCCAGTTCACAATGGAACAAATGGGGCAGCAATTTATCATAATTGGCTTGCATTCGACCCTGAAACGTGCTCACAAAGGACACCGCCCGGGGTGTTTAGACTAAACTGTTGAGCAGGTGAGACACTCGCGCGCCACAGTGCTCACATCATCGAAGGGTCGAGCGAGGGTCGAGTGGGCATTGTTCAGCGCAATGCCATACTACTAATTTACTAATAATATACACACGGATGATTTCACTCTCGACACCTTTGGCACAAAAACCGAGTGATTTGCACACGTGCTTGCAACATTCCGTAACCTTTTTTTATACACATATACACACATATATATACATTCCAGAGCAACTGCAGATTCTCTTGAACCACAGAATTCCGTCTGTGCGGAAAAACCCTGAGCGATTAACAAACGGAGTAGTACTCTCCCGATGTGAACTATACAAAGACGATCGTACTTACGGCAAGACAAATGGAACAAAATTGCAGAGGAACAAGGCTGAGGAAGTAAAAAGGGACTGGAATTTCGATGAAATGCTAACATTTGTTCCACACTTAACCTGAATATATTATTGATTTACAAAGGTATTTTTAAAGATACCTTTTTTCTTGCTTCTGCCAAAGAAAACGAAGCCGTTTGTTTACTGCTAATTCCCTTCTTGAGCATCTAAGTGATTAGGTTTACAATGTTCCTAGTAAAAAAAAACTCCCCCCAGTAGAGCAAGGAGCCAAAAGAAAAAAAAAAAAGACAAAAATAAACAAAAACGCACACTATAAGGCAAGCAACAATAAGAAGTATCGCCTGGTGCTGTTCGAACTCGAGCAAGGAATAGGTCGTTTTTGAACCAGAAAAAGAGATCCCGGCACACCCCGACGAACCCATAGGTATTTGTACGGGCGACCTCCCCCCCCCCCCCCCCCCACCCCCACCCCATTCACCCTTGTTTCCCTTGTGTTCACTTGCATTGCTTTCTGGCACAAAATTTTATATGTGGAAAACTTGGCCGCAATCAAAACCATGTTAGCCCATTGATGGAATTTCAGTTTTCCAGTTCAAACCTGTCGCTGACTGTTGACCTGTGACCTTGTCTAGCTGAAGTAATCCCACAGAGGATGAGCACTCACATTAACACTCCCAGGGGAGCCACTTGGTATCATACGCGTTACCGTGCGTGTCCAAAAAATGCGGAGAAAGAGGGTAATTTTAAGGTCAGACGCGGTCCGCGCGGAGTGCCAATTTCGTTATAAAAGAGGGGTAATTTTCATTCAGTACTCCGAGTTACCAACAAGAAGGAAGGAGGGGGTTCTTTCAGAGCTTCTCCGCGTGCACCCGCCTTTAGTTTTTTTCAAGTCATGGACACGCATGGTAACCAGTTGGTAGTTGAGTCCCCCCCTCCCCGGACCAACACTACCCTATCGTTTTTATTTATTTAATTATTATTTAAATAACCGTATCATGACGACCTCGTATATTGCGTCAAGCGTATTAAAGCAGGCCTCGTGTTCGACACTTCACCGTATACACAGTAAAAAAGCTCGCAATTAAAACGAGACCAAAGTTTTCCGACTTTTCTAAAAAAAAAACACTGTTTCACCTAGGACTTCCCATTTGGCGATGTTAATTCTTCGCCGGGACTTAATATAGATTCATTTTCCACATAAACTTAATTAAAATGACAAAATAATGCCAAAGAAGAAGAAAATGAAGAACAAGAAGAAGAAGAAGAAAGAAGAATAAGAAGAAAAGTGACAATGCAAACACTGCTGTGTGTTGTGACTTTAATTTATATTTTTTTTTTACCAAAACTAGGGTCTCTTTAATTGATTAAACTTAGACAGGTTAAGTTGTTCAACAGAGCTAATTATTAGCTCGTCTCTGCAAATTCATTTAGTGCCAACTACATCACAATTTTGTTTTCGATGTAATATTATTGCGAAATGAATCGGAGTGAAGTACCGGTGAAATATTAACCTAACAAAATGTGAAATCCCGGGTGAAACAACTGTGCAGGGGAGTCGCAAAACGTCGGTTTCGGTTTATATATTCCGAGATTTATGTATATAGCGGATATGTATGCTTAAAATAACTTGGAACTCCGTTAATTATTTTTGGCAAAGACAAAGTATAACAACATACAAAACGATAATTTACATATTCATTCAAATGCAAATACCTCAACTGAGCGATCTTCAACACAATAAAGGGAAGTGGTTTTAAAAAAAAACTACCAGTACTACTGCGCGTTGCTCTCCGATTCCGTCCCCGCAAATGCAGCATCGTCTGCATATTTAATTGCTCTTAATTATCGTCAGTTATTGCACAATGGACTGTTAATAAATGTTGATAATTGGTGAGAAATGCGCAAATAAACAGGGCCATTTTATTACCTTCTTTATTGCACTTGAGTACAAAGATCCCTACAAGAGTAACACAACTAATGACAACATATCAAAACGTGTCAAACGTGTAAGTGACCCTTACATGCTCACGTGGCACAGGCAGTTTTACATTATCACGTGGCACAGGGAGTTCATGTTTTGACTATGCATAGCTACTGGGAAAAGTCGGCTACCGGAGAACTACTCAGCAGCAAGTCCGACAAGAAGAGAACGCCATTGTCCCAGTCTGGCCTGAATATAAAACAAGAATGTCCAGGAACATTTGATCAGTCGAGATCTAGTAAATCAAGTACAAAACATATTCATCAGAGATGCAAAACCCTCAGCCAGTCAGAACATTCGAAACAAGGAAAACAGTAGGTTTGAGGCCGGTCACACGTTCATTTCAAATTTCATTTCAAGAAAAAAAGGAAAGCAGTGCTTTAAGATGAACAAAAACAAAAACATTTACCATGAGAAAGTCCAACTCAGCCACTGTCCACGGTCGGATATTACTCATATACACCAGGGATCTTCATTAGTCCATATACTAGCCATATCTGAAATACCTGAGTAATTGGTAAAAAATTGCCGGCAAGAGAAGGTTCACAAGCCACATGTCACCAAACGTGATAATAGTAGAAAAATGCAAATTTCAAAGTCCAGCTGAGCCACTGTCCTTGGTCGGATATGGTTCATATACAATAGGGACCTTGATTACGAAATATCTTAGTAATTGGTAAAGAACTGCAGGCTAGAGCCACATGTTAAGCAAAGCAGATCATGGAAGACAACCTGTACAACGAAATTCTCAACTTCTACACCAACCAAGACAGAAAATACCCACAAGGTATTCACAATTTAGCGCCTGCAGAACGGGTCAATGCTAAATCACATTTTCGCCAAACAGCCAGACCATATCGCGCCGAAAATGGAGCTCTGTTTGACAGAGACAAAGAGGTCACACCGAAGAGCCGTGTCTGCAACATCCTGAAGACTTTCCACAACCCGACAACAGGAGGTCATTTTGGCAGAGAAAAAACCTTAAGCAAGATTTCTCAACGCTCCTACTGGAAGGGCATGAAGAATGACACCAAGGATTATGTGCAGAAATGTGAAAAGTGCTTTGTCATCAACCCCAAGATCAGCAAAGCAATACCACCACTACACACCACCACCGTGCCTGCCAAGATCTGGAGTCTGGTCGGTATCGACTTCATCGGGCCCATACAAGAAATTACCAGCGGAAACAAACACATCGTAGCGATAACAGACCATTTCTCGAAACATTTTAGTGATGTAAATTTTAATTAGTGTGTGCTTAATAAACATTTTAGTGCTTTGTTTGAATTGTTTGCATTTAATAAAAACTTTCAAATAAGCATTGTTTTATTTCACAAATGTAATGAAATTCAGGGATTTTAATTACAATGTTAATTATATTGTGACAAACACCACTCACATCTGAACACAGCACATGAAAAAACATGAAAAGGAGAGGGGCATAATCTGGCCCAGAAGGATGGGGGGGGGGGTTAAATGGCCTAGGCCGTTTTATACCCGGGTATATTCTGGACGGGGATTAAACTGGCCTGCTACACCGGATCTTGGAAAAAGGGGGGATTTCTGAAAAAGTATGGGGCCATTTTGTCCCTTCATGCCCAAAAAAGGGGGCCATTGTTGTGATAAAAAATGGTCTAGATGGTCACTGCAATGGTCACTGCAACTACTCAACATTGGAAGGAAATCCGATCTAAATTGTGGGATAAACCCATTTTGAAAATTGGCTCTGAAAAATTCAAAATACTCCCCATTTAGTCAATTTTTGGTGGATCACCAAAAATTTCAAGAAAAGCTTTCTTAGTGAAGGTTTGTGCAAAATCCAATCAAAAATGTGGCAGAAAAAGCATTTTGAAAATCGGCAACCAAATAATTTTAAATTCCTCCCCCCTCCCACTTGGTCAATTTTTAGCGGATCACCAAAAAAGTACTTTTTTCAACAGAGTCCTACCTAGTCCTATTCGTACACAATTTGAAACGAATTTGATCAAAACTGAAGGAGAAGAAGTATTTTAAGTAAGCGTTCACATGCGTACCCAGGTGCCCCTCTACTGGTGTGAGAAGACCAGCTCTAAACGAAGTCAAAAACGAGAGTTTTTGATATCATTGTAGGTTTAGATTTTGAAAACAATTTCCTGCAGTGATCATTGCTTGCACGTATTTACAGTAAGTGCCATGAACACAAAGCATGATACTACTCGTGTTATAGCTTGTGTTACATCTTGTGTTACTTGTCATTAATGTGTGCTTTTTTTTAGTATTTCGTTGAATGAGTTCTCAATTTTACATGCGCCAAAAATAACATCCCAGGACAGTGTCAGACATGCCATTTGAGAGATCTACACAGAACATGGGAAAAAGAACTCCTTAATTACAATGCAGAGTTATATTTTCCTGGAACATGCCCGATCCTGGAATCTGCCTGCTCAGGTACATAACCCCCAGACCGACCTTTTCTCTTGATCTGTATAATTGTACAGTTCAATTTCACAATCTAATCGAAATTCCCAAGCTTGCCGCAGGTCTATATGAACACATTGCTCAATGTCCTACATGTGAATTTTAATTAGAAGATTTTTGCTGACCCCCCCCCCCCCCCCCCCCCCTCCCCAGGGTCCCCACCTCGACAGCACTACCTGCTAGGCCCGGGCAGGCAATTTTAAATTATGCCTTCCCCACGTGCATTTTTATTTGTTCTAGGATAAAAGTTATTTGTGTGTCAGAGCTGAAGGGTACCATATAATATGCTAAGACGACACTGATGTTGGTGTGCGCTGACGTTCTAGTTATTACATAAAGTGATTTTTTTAAATTTAATTTCTTTATTAAAATCCTGAGTATTGAAAATGAACAAGTGAATGTGCCCAGGTACCGTTAGACTAACCAGACAAGACCGTCAAGTGACGGTACCTAGGTGCTCAGGTACCGTCAGACTAACCAGACAAGGCCGTCAAATGACGGTGCCCAGGAGCCATCAGAGTAACCAGACATGAACCGCCATTGCGATCTTATTAAAATACGGCAGACAGTTAGTGACCAAGACCGTCGGCAAGTGACGGTGCCGTCAGATTGACCAGACACAAACTGGCAGTGCGATTCTATCACAATACGGAGACAGTTGGTGAAAATTTTAATTCTATTTTTAAATATTTTATACATATCCTCAACATTAATTTCGCTTTGGACTGCAAATTCTAGCTTATGTTCACACAGACATCTGAGCTCAACTAGACCGGCTACTGCACACAAAAAATAGCTACGATCCTAAACGCAATTCTAACCCTTTTACCCAAGGTTACGGCAACGGTCTGTACCCTAGGTGTAGTTATAGCCATGATATATTCGTACATTCTCATCCGCCAAAAAGCACTAGAAAGACATTCTTCATAGCTGCGCAAATACATTACTCACCGCGGTGGGACGGGCGGGGGGGGGGGGGGAATAACGACTTCATAATGCGCCACAACTAACACTGACCCCTGATTCAGTGACATGCTGAAATCCCCAGCGTAGTTAACAATTATGCTTCGCAAACACAAAAGCCGACAAAACGGGGAAGGCGGGATGTTGGTGACATCATACATCTTTTTTACTTTTCTATATCAGTTTAATATATATATATATATATATATATATATATATATATATATATATATATATATATATATATATATATATATATAGTGTCAAAAGTTCTAAAAGCATTGGCCTCATGGTTTCTGAGAACTTGTTGGGCAAATCTCCACTCTCGATGCAAAATGTGTTGTTTATCTTTTTTCACAAATTGCCGACGCGCCAGTCTTGAGCCGATTTCAAAATTAATTAAAGGTACACATTTGCACCACATCTGTTTTCACTGTGTAATGTATTAAACAAGTTTGGTCTTGTAGTTTTTGACAACTTATGCAAAGTGCGCAATTTTTTACGAATTGTTGGCACAGTGCCGCTGAGCCAATTCTTGCCTACTTTGCAAAAAATACAATGCTGCACATCTGCAATATATATTTCTTGGGTAAAGTTTAGAAAGGCTTGGCCTTAGTTTCTCAGCACTTGTCTAGACAAAACTCCCGAGTCTTGCTGCAATATCTATTCATTTTTAACAAAGTTCAGATCCGTCGATTTTATTTCAATTTGAAAATAACAAGATGGTGTACACTTACACGATAGATATTGTCACTGTGTAAAGTTTCAAAAGATTGGGCCTCATTGTATCTGAAACAAAACACTGGACAAAACTCTCGACTCTAGATGTACAATAGTTAAGTTTATCATTTTGTGACAAAGTGTCTATTCGTAAATTTTTCGCCCAATATAACACGAATAACATGTATCTATGGGTGTGTATGTTTGTGTGTGTGTAGTTTCTGAATATTGGGCGTATTGACTCTGAGTACTTGTCTGGACAAAACTCAAAAGCCTCTCTAGAAATTGTGGAAAAATGTATTCACTTTTGATAACTGCCGATCCTTCAATTTAGTAACTATCATTACTATTCTTGTTATTATTACTATTATTCTTATTCTGATTATTTTATTCTTTTTTATCTGAGTTATGATGACCATGCAATGATGCTTAGATATTGTTAATAATATTTTTCGTCCTTTTCTCATTATATATCTTAAAGGAAAGTATAAGAATTTAATTTATCATAATATTTCTTTCTTGCATACGAACCATAAGATATGCAACAACGATAAAGGCCAAAGTCAACTCTCGACCTTGAATGGCGTCATGAGGCCACCAAAGTCTTTTCAGTCCAAGAGCTCATCCATGTGAACAGTCACACTGAGTTTACTTAAAATCCGTTCACAGCTCATAGCAGAATCGTGTTCATAAGACCTACCCTTAAACAGTATCGAAGGTAAATATTCAAGTCCATCTGTGACCTTGAGTAATGACTCAAGGTTACGAAAAATTTCAATGAAATCTGTTTGTGAGCTTTGGTAAAATCCTATTTACAAAGCCCACCTCTACGACAGTGTCGAATATAATATTCAAAGTCAAAGTTATATTCTAAGTCGAAGTCCAACCTTGATCTAGACTGGCCACTCAAGGTCACCAAAATTTTCGCTTCTCTTTGATAATTAAATCTCTATAATTGCTATAATTAAGAATTCGATCTAATACTGAAAAGCAATGCGGCTTAATTATGAACACAATTTAATTATTACTATTATTAATATTGTTATTTTTATCATCATTCTTATTATTATTATTATTCTTTGATTACGATTTTACATGTTGTTTACACTGAAATACCATGGCAGTGCAATAGCGCAATTATCGCTGATAATATTTGTTCGTGTTATTAGCGTTATATATCTTAAAGGAATGGGGATAGTAGTAATAATAATAGTGCGTGTTAAATCATTATATATATTGCTGTTAATTATTATTTTACTTACTTTACTTATTTTATTTGATTTATTTATTGTTTTTTTTTTTCTTGGAACTGCAATGAACACACAACTGTGCATTAACATCGCTAATAATATATTATTTTCGTCTTCTCATTATCATAATATATCACACACATAAACAGATACACATACACACACACACACACACACACACACATATATATATATATATATATATATATATATATATATATATATATATATATATATATAAATTTTGTGAACTTTGGAATTTCGCTAATTCCCCAAATTGGTGAGAATCACAAATCAGTGACCCAGACTACTTTCGACTACTTTCGTGAAAAACTTCCGAGAAAAATTAACAAAATTTGTAGGACTTTTTCGAAAATACGGTAATCGGTTTGCCGCATTTTCGAATATTAACGAATTATGACTTATGAAAACGAAAATAAAATAATAAGCATGTGTGCCCCTAAGTGGGCCATATCTCCACAAAATTTTACTGTAACCCGATGAAAACTGAAAGAGGAATAGCAAAAAAACAAAAGTTAACAGACGGAGGGACGGATGGATGGACAGACGACAGGGGTCACACACGACGGGTAAAACTATCTTGGAATAGCACGACCACCTGGCCTAAAAAGGGGAACGAAACAACCATCAGAGACTTGCATACATTCCTTTGCTGCATAATTAAATCAACGCAAAAGAAGTAATGGAAAAGCAAAGATCTTTTCTGTTGTAAAATGTCATATTGCAACTAAACACATCCTCGGAATTTCATTAAAGATGTGCTATGTAATGCTGCGCAAAAATAAAAATACAACTTGTATACAGGTATATACAAATTATGCCTAGATTCACTGAATAAATAAACAGTATCTCCGATTTTTAACATGGAAGAAAAGGTGAATAGAAAATAGATTTAGACAAAGAAGGATACCAATAGATCTTGGAGATCGTAGAAAGAACGATGGATATCTGGGTGTTGTAGTAAACAAACTGTCACGGTATATGATAAAGAACATTGGCCAGACAAACAGGTGTGCAAAAATAGACCAGCTGTTGTACAAGTGAGGGTCTACCTTTTCTTCTTCATAATTCATATTCACAAATACATTTAAAGTAGAACTTGAATTCAGTAAATGAAAAGGAAATCTGGCATTTTACGTGTATTTTTGCATTAAGAAAACCCATGATACTATTTTTCAGTCTTTTCTTGTCAGACCTTATACATATCTATCGGTCATATATTCCGACCCGAAAATTCCGCGATATGATGTTGATGCTGGGCACAACGCGATATTTTGTACAGTTGGTGTCTGATATGGCTTGTTCTATAAGTGAAAAAGAATGTTGAATTTAATTCTCAGGTGTGTTTTGGTGCACACGTTTGCGTTGGGGCAGCAGTCCCAGACATCCCCACCCCCTCCCTCTGCTCCTTGTGATTTCAAGATTTCAATAACCTGATATTTCGCATATTATGTAAAGTCTAAGTAAAATAAACCTGCTTCGGTCCAAATCCGCCGCGACCTGTGACCTAGAAAAGGTCACAGAAGCACATGTGGGAATCGAAGTATTCTTGTCACTTCTGGAGCAGCCCATTTGCCTGACCCCACCCATACAAAACAACGCACTCCGTCAAGCATCAACACGAGATTGTAGCATTTTTTGTTTGGAATATATGACGGATAGGTATATATAGCTTTTGACAAGCAAAAACCTGTTAAAAATCGTAACATGAGTTTTTAAATTGCAAAACTACACGTAAAATGCCCAATTACTTTTCCCCTTACTGAATCTAGGTTTCTATCGTCAGTTTTTTCTTTACAAAATTGAGTTTACAGAGAAATGGTACAAACATGGAATATTTCAAGTCAGTCGGTCTGAGAAGTCACCTTCTAACCCTCCAAAGATATCCACATTAATGTTGCCAGAGTCCAGTAGTATCAGCAAGGACAGACGTGATTATTATGATGCCAACAATGTGTCTGCAGATAGACCAATCCTTAAGTCCAGCTACCATTACGGAAATAAGCCCATAATGCCACAATGTGTATAACTGTTCTGTATGTGACGTGGCGCAGGTTGCAGTTGTTGCCCTGCCTTGCATTCATTTCGAAACACACCTACGGTAGTAACTAAAAGCCAAGATGTATATTAAATTGACATACCGACGCACGAAAGAACATACCATAATCAACACCAGTATTCTCTATTACGCATATATTACATTATCTTTTTGCGCTTAATGCCTGGCACCTCATACAACCTCAACCGGAGTACTATTGCCCAAAAGTCAACCTCCAGTGGTCAGGCCTCTCGTGTACAAGAAATCTTTGCTCCTTCGACCCGCTGGGGATGTCGCCAAAATAGAACTCTCATTGCAACGCGGGAACTGCCTTTTAAATCCATTCACACTGTACATATACACAACAGACTGATCTCTCCAAAGGTCATAGCTGTCCAAAGATATGGAAAGTGTCAAGGTCACACCGAGAGTCTCGGGCCACCAACTCAATTTTACGGCGGAGAACTTCCATTTTCCTAATTCTGATAAAATTACAAAACGCTGCTCTATCTGAACTAATAATTTTTTTTTGCAACAAAGGGTTAAACTTTGCTACAAATGTATTTATTGGTTTTCAAATATACACAGAAATTTCCAGGTGCTCCGTACACGTTTATCGGCGTTAAACAATAATACAGAGGGCAACTGCAACGGTCCCTGCGTAATTGTTTGTTCTTATTTTCCATTCCGGTCTATCAGAAGCGATCGACCTCGTCAACTGGTATTCAAAGTACTTGAAATTAGTCTCATATTTTCTATGCAGGAATTATTGCTTAGCAGTTGATGTGACTACTTCCCTGTAGCTGGTTTGCTCAGGTCAGCCAAGCATAAAGACCTTTGTATCGCCTTGTCGAGTTATCAGACGGTCTTACTCTTCGTGCCAAGATCTAATGTAGCTACTCAACTATTGCGTCACGCTTTATGGATGTAGCGGTAACCATGTCAGATTTTTCTAATCTACCGTTACAGATAACCGAGACCACATATGAGCCCACTTTAAAGAGCTTATAATAAAATTACACAAATAATATTCACACAAAAAATTCGAAACGAAGAAGCCATTGACTCATAGTCACTAATCACTGCATAATACCTTCGGTTATTGCTTTATCAAAGAAAAAGGTTAAAGAAAACAGATTAAAAGTAAAAGTGTGTGGTTTTTTACTTGGGACACTTTTTTTCAGTTTAGGCCGGAGCCACTTAATTATGCTGCAAATGTTTTAAAATCAACTATCTAATCAGTATTTCAGATGCACAGCACACCATTATTTTTTACTGATTTGTTACGTCCATGGTTATTAGAACCCAAAATCAATGGAGTTAATTCATGCATTGTTAAATATAATATTCTACTCAGCGTTAAATGCACTGCTACATAAATTTATACGGTTACCAGTTTTTCACTAGTTAACAAACAAAGCTACCACCAACACTCTTACCTAAAAAATATTATTAAGCAAATTAGAATTTTTCTAGTGCTTCAGTCAGCTATTCTTATTTGTTTGACATATTTTTATCATAAATGATTGTGTTTAATGAAGTATTTATTGTTACAATCCTATATTTCAAATAGTTTGACTATTTATTCGTCAATAAATATTTAAATTTTAACGAAAAGTTTGTCCAGTTTTGACAATTCTAAAAAGCAAAAAAGTTCTACGCCATGAATTATTTATAGTCCGTGTGCTAATTAAATAGGTGAGGAAGGAGGGGGGGGGGGGGGAGGGGAGGGGGTGAAGCAAAACCTGGATCGTGACTCAAAGCCACCAGGAGCCGAGAAAACAAGCAAAAATGTCTCGCTCGTTGACAACGGCGGTGCAGCATCTACGTCTGAGACAGGAAAAATCCATGGAGAACACAGAGACAAGACGCTGCTTTCTAGAGAAGTAAACACGTTAAATGCGTTTCATTTGGGTTGACTGAACTGAGAATCAAGAGTAACATTGACAGAGGGCTGGTATACCGTTCGTTTCAGTACTCTCAGGGAATGATGAAAGCAGTTTTATCTACTTTACCACAATTTTTTTCTTCATTTTTTTCCCTTGAAGATTTAGTAAACTGCAAACAACACAGTATCAGCGGAAGCCGGGAAATGTGCACAACGTAAAATGAAGACCATGTCAAAAGCATGCTTCAACTGTGCATTAGTGTACGAGTGCGACAAAACCCAATTAGCGCCCCCCCCCCCCAACCCGGTCTTGCCATGCCCTCCTATTAGCCCACGGAACATCGCTGCAGATAAACTTTCCTTCTATTTAATAAACAACTAAGAAAAACTTAAAATATATCCGACCGACACGAAAAAAAAATTAAGAAATACTTATAAAACAATGCAAAGAAAGATTCCTCTGTAATGAAACACCACACTATAGATTCAAGCATGGACCACTTACCTTTGCAATACAAGTGCTTAATAAAAGGCGAATTTATTCCAAGTCGGTTGTTCCTACTACGCTGATTTTCTAAGCTGTATCTATTACAAGACCAAGCAAAACGCCGGTCATAAAAATTATTCAAAGCATTAAACTGTACCCTATTTTTAGTGAAGTTTATATTTACTTTCCCGTCGTTGGTGAACGCACGCGGAGCATTCGCTCTAAATAGATCTCCCTGATTGCCGTTGTTGGCCCCTGTGCTCGGGTTACTGCGCCAGGACAGACATAACGGCTCGTTGTCATTACCAGTTCTTTTCATAATCCGTTTTTATATGAGAAAGATAGTTTTTTCTCTCGCATTCTTGGTGCGCGTCAGATGGCGAGGAGCATGAGGTATCCCTACGCCGTGGCATGTGTCCGCTAATTACCACACTTTCTCCCACTTGCTTCACTTGCAACGTGTGTGGTGCTTTCCAGTTCTCACAATAATATTCTTCTGACTCCTTGCAGTTTTTTTTTTCATTTATTTATTTTTTTTTTTTTTGTGCATTAAAGAAGCTCAATTAACTTGGACACGAAGGTGTCTGATGGCTTGATGGCGTGCACAGAGAACAGACTTTAGGTTCACTGCATACTCCGTTCAGTTCGCGGAAAAGGCAATGGCAGCATGAGCACCAAAGCGAGGCGTTTTACTTACTCGCACGTACTCCACATGATCAATGTCTTATGCACGCATATTTGTACTCAAAAAAAAAATATGTTTGTGAAAAATAGAAAATTGTTATTTGGCCAATGGAAAGTTCTACATTGGCGTGATTGGTTAGAAATTTGCCCAGAAATCTGCAATGCAAATGCACACACTTCTTTTTATGCACGACATCTACTAGACACCAAAAAACTTAGCAACATGATTTGAACCAATCATGCCAAAAAGCCCCTCTTCTTTTCCTCTCCCCCTTTCGGTGTTTTATGGGCTGCAAATACTTTTTACAAGGCAATCTGTCTCAGTCGAAAGTAACGGATAATTGTGTCGTCTAGAATTTCAATTTACCTTGCTTAGTTTAGAAATACGACTATTTACCGTAGTCAAAACTGCTGTTACGTTTTAATTATTTCACTTTGCATGTAATTTTCAAATCGTCATGCAAAAGTAATGTGTAACTATAAATGAAAAATCAAATTAACTCACGCTTTTTCAAACATGTGTGCTGCTACATTGAGAAGTTCACTACACAATGGGGAAATCTCAAAAATCCGAATAACCTATATCCAGAAGTAGTGCTGTCAATCGGCCTGTCCATTTTGTGAACGATTGATAGTTGGTCACAACTCGTAACCTATAAGCAATCGATTAACTTCATCTGGTCGAAACTGTGTGTTGATTTCCCTCAGAATGAAACTAAAACATGTATCAATTACCATCCAAAAGTTAGCAGAGGTATGTGTGTGTGTGAGTGAGGAGGGGGGTGGGGGGTGGGGGGGGGGGGACTACGCTGATGTCACAGTTAACGTGAAGTCAGAAACTGAGTATAGGGGAACAGAGAGTCCGCGGTGAATATGGCACGTGCCCTCTTAATTGATGGCCCTCAGGTTCTTGTATACAACATATTCAGTTATTTACGAGGTAACGTTTGACAAAATCTCACATATTCGCTCAAGATGCTTTTCCCCCTATTTCCGTAAGTAAGATTAAGATCAACCAAGAAAGAAAAAGTAAAATTGTCTAAATTAATTTGTAAAATTTCAGTTAAAAATATGTAAATCGATTCCATCACGATAAATTTCCGTGATCGATTGCAAGTCACTTTTTATAATTGATTACATGTAGAATCGTTACGTGACTATTTACAGCGACACGATGACGGTCATTTCCCTTGGCCTTACTTAAAATCTCGGTTCATCGGGAAGAAAATTCTCGAACCTCTTGCATAATGTGTACAGTCAGACTTTTCTAGTGAATCTTCCTTGATGGGAAAGAGGTAAATTGCACAACGTGCATAAGGAAATATGAAACGAGAACCTCTTTCTCATGAAGAGAAATATTAAACACTTGGCCGAAAAATAATATTTAATAACCACTTTCTGCTTTCGACTGGATTTTTAAAAACTTTTCATCCCGATTTCGGTTTGGTTTTCCTTTATATACAGGTTTTTTTTCATATTTCGAAACCTTTCTAAGAAACTTCTTGCCAGTTCGAAACCTTTCTAGAAAAAAACATAACTGTGCTACTTACTCAATGAAACAAACGTCATCCCCCCCACTCCCACCCTTCACCAAAAATAGTGCGTAGCTGAAGCTGATATTTTATATGAACACTCAGTGTATTTAAACTGACCACGTGTTGTGCTGAAACCAACATAAGCATTTATCTCTGTGCTTAACGTATTTGGCTTACCCAGATGTAAATCGCATTATTTCTGTAATGCACAGTATGGCTGTTGGAAGATGCGAGAGGCTTTTGCGCAAATGCTGCTGCAGACCTTTGCATTTTTTTTTTATAAAAAACCACTGTTTTTTTTTTTTAGCTTCACGTTTTGATCATGAAAATGAAAACAAAGGTGAAAACAAAAAGCCAAAAAGCGAGATGCACAACCTGAGATCAAGTACTACATATGTGCGAAATTTGGGGAAATAGAATAGACAAAATGATGGACCAGTACAGAAAAAGGGTCTGAAACAATGGCCCCGTACACTTCAATATACTATTTGCGAGTCTTCGACTTGCCAAGTGTTAACTAGAAAAAAGTGTTCACCTACTGGGAGTTGCTCAAAAAGCTTTGCTCTTCACTAACGAAGGTTTTACTCTACTCAAGTGTAGCATATTTGTAAGTCAAAACTGGTAAAATCAGACATCTCAAATAAACCAGGCGATAGACTACAGGACACAACCGTCTTTCTGGAACCAAACAAGTTTCTGCCTTGTCCACAGTCTCTCCTATAGAAGAGTAGATGGAGAAGATAACTGTATATATGCACGTTTTAACCACTTTATAGCTGTGTTTTACTGGTGGTTCCTTGTCGATGTCACAATCCCCGTAAAAGATCTGCAATTAATAAAATTTACAAGACTGTTTTACTTCTGATGTGTGACCTGTTCCAGATTACAGTCGCCACCAAGGCTCATCAATGATGTCATTGAAGAATGCCTTTTGTCAGCGATTGCTTGATCAGTAAGGTCTCGCATCATCTCTGCGGGCGGGCGCCAGATTTCTCTCAAGGCTAGAGGGAGGCGGCATTGGTTGGCAACATGTGGGGCAGTGCAGGCACACTTTGTGGGCCCGTTTGGAGCAGTGGTTAAAAAGAGACTTTGTTTAATTAAAAGACGAAGTGTGTACTTACCTCTATGAGTGTATCTCTGCCTATTTTATGTGAGCATCTCACTCAAATGTCTCCTTGAATTTCTTAAATAGTATGTATCTCGAGTAGGTAGGAGGGACTCGTGACCCAAGTGCCCCCTACTCCTACCCATTCTTTCCATTCCGTCTGGGCCGCAACGTGAACTTCCGTGCTACTTTCTCCTCTGATTCCATATTAGTCCAGCAGCCCCATGCCCGGATACATGCTCGATTCGGACAGAACCTGAAAAATCATGAGCGTAATCGCCAGTGGGTCGATGAAAAAAAGTGTTACGTGTAACAGACCAAAGCCCTGTACCGTTGGCAGCTGGAAAACATCGTAGTCTCAGAAGGTGTAAAGATAAGGAGCTTACGTAAAGCAAACGTGGTGGAAAGTATGAGAACAAAGGACAGTTAAATGCGACATTGCCGGGGCATGCACAACCAGCCGAATTAGCAGGGTATTCTGTTACCCTTGGTCTGTTGAACGATATACAGGTTTAATCAATGTGTCGGATTAACCGATGCCGGTTAAAGCGGGATATACTGTTCGCGAATTGATTCTTGTTCATGTTTCTTTTTCTTGTTCATCTCATGTTATGAAACAACTAGTTGTATCTAATGTGTCTCACCCAGCTAACAAGAGTGAAATATTACAAAACACTGGCAAAGCACCAGCAATGCACTTACTACTTATCAGGGATAATTCTGGAAGTCGTGCGGTAAAAAAAAAAATAAAAAAAAATAAAAAAAAAACAAAGTCCAGGGAAATTATGACCAGCTGCAACCCAACTGATAGAGTGATATCTAACAAAAATACAATTAGCAAGCGCACCAAAAATGAAGTTCAAATTGGCATCTCTACGACCTTCCACTTCGCTGAACACCAAACCTTGTTACGAAGTCAGCTGATCGAGTTGCGGTCATGATGTTCATGGTTGTTGCAGTGATCGAAACTTGACCAGTTTCTCAATACAGCAATGACTTTATTTCATACGCTAAATGTCTGATTGCAATCTGCCGTATAAATAAGGTGAATAAGAGCCAATTTTGCCATACTGCCCCATGGTGCAGAGCGAAAATGTTCCACGTGGCTGATGGGCTTCACCTGGGATACTGCTACTCCACAGTGAGCTGCTTCAGTTTTTTTACCGCCCTTACATCGTTGTATCACCATCAGTCACTCAGTGCCGACTTAAAAGTAACGTCTTTTTTATTTCTGTGTTTTCTCAGCAAGTTATAAACAAGCACATTTTGGAAATTTTTTTACGGTGCAAACTGAAAGATCCTGCGCGCCATCTGGAAAACCTGTGCTCTATTACAGCACACGACAGAAATATCTATGCGGCCAACGCCAAAATTACCGCTGTTTGTGTTCCATTTTATTAGGTTTTATTGAAAGTTCGTAAGCTGACTGAGCAAAAAGTCGTGTCAATAATTATTCCAAATCGCACGGAATTACTAAATTTGGGCAAAGACAGTGTATTTTAAGACGTGAATCCTGCTATGTGTTATGATGTGGTATGCGAGCTAAGCGTCCTTGACACCTCCGGCAGATCACAGCTCTCCTCCTATGCTCTTGTGCAGTGAGAGAACGCTAATTTCAGCGCATTTACACACTTGAAAAAAAAAACAAATTTTTTTTCCAGTCACATATTTATTATTTGTATTTTCACTTTTATGTTCACAAATGCAGAAGTTTTAATACCTTTCTATTTCGTTTCCCTCCCTTTCTTTACTCTGAAAATTAACCTTTCGCATTGCCGCTTTTAATCTTATTTTGTAATATAATTTCACACGAAAAATCATTTTATCTTTACAATTATTGTCACAAAAGAGATCTCGAAATTTATCCAAGAAACATTTACATGACTCCATTGACCACGGAAAAATATTGCACATGTGAGTAACATTAGGCAACTGATATGCAAAATGTTTTTCCATATTTTCCACGAAAATGACAAATTGCTGTGTTGGAAGTACTAAAACACTTTCTTCACAATACTTTTTCGTTTTTAGAAATGTGTAAAATATGTTATTGTCTGGGAATGTAGGAAGAATTAATTAATTTTACTCTACAATTATCACAGGATATATCACATTTTTTTTTAACAAGTAGCCACCGATGTAGGCATGAACATTTTCGGTTATTATCTCATCTCTCGCGCAAACGACTTTCAGAATTTGTTGAACTTCGTCAGAAATCTGCAATGATTCAACGGGTTCACTCTCATTTATGGAAATTGGACAATGCTTTTTGTTTGTAGTGACTAAGTATCCCCCCCCCCCCCCCAATATCAGAGGTGAGGGCGTTTAACGAAATATATCCAAATAGAATGGGGCGATTATAGGGGGAGAGGTGCTAGAGAGAATACAATATATACATATATTTGGGCTCCCCCATCTGATATTGGGGGGATACTTAGCCACTAAAACAACAACAATAAAAAAAAAAAAGAAACGCTTATACTTTTTTTAGTACGTACTACTTCACTGGTGAGTCATTAGAATGTAACTGTTGTCTTAAACTTTTTTTTTGCATCAAACAAAATAGGCATAAAATAAAAAAAAAGATAAACGTATCTTTCTTCCTCTTTTGGAGTCTAAAAAAGGACTTGTTTCAGTTATTTTGGCTGTTTGAACATCCATATGCAGCACAATTTGTCCCTCCACGTTTTTTTCCGTCTGTCATTTTTGCTTGTTTTCATTCAACACAAAAGCCCTGTCAGATCTGGATACTACCAGCGGTGTCAAGGCCGCTTAGCTCATTGATTCGCTTATTTATGCATAGACGCCTCTTTTTGTTTATGCTCTTTGATTTGGGCCAATCGCCAAAAGTACACATTGACAATAGGTGCAATCGCGCACAACACCATCCTGTGCTCACAACACCATCCTGTACTCACAACACCATCCTGTGCTCGCAACACAATCCTGTGCTCGTAACACCGGTAACTGCCCATTTGTCCTACGGCCCAGTTCTCCTACGGCCCAATTCTCCTACGATTTTGATTTTTGCACGCTCAGTTGTACTACGGCCCAATTCTCCTACTATTCTTTTATCCATTTCTAATACGGCCCAGTTCTCCTACAATTTAATTTCCATAACTTTTTTTACCCAAATGTCCTGCGGCCCAGTTCTCCTACGATTGGAAGTTCGCATGCTTCTGGAATTAAACTCAGGAGAAATAACTCCTCATTTTGAAGCTATTTATTTTAAAATCGTAATAACATGGATTTACAAACTAAAATCCTTAAAACTATGTACAAGTTGCAACTAAAATCGTTTCTACTTGCAATAACACGGAATAACTGCTATTTTGAAGCTCTTTATACTACCTTTTCTAAAATCGTATTAATTTATGGATTTACGACCTAAAATCTTTAAAGTATATACAATTTACATACTAAAATCATATTCGTACGACTGCAGAAAATAAATCGGGTTTTAACGATGTTTATTTCACAATTTCTAACGTTGGAATAACTGAGGTATATACATCCCAAATCACAAAAGTATATTTTACAAGATAAAATCATAATCTATAGAAATAAAAATCAAACCCCAAGAAATTTTTTTTTCACAATCACTTGTTGGTCAAATGGTCGGTTTTTCAATTCTTTCATGGTCAAATGACCAAGTGCTGATTTGGTATGAACCGCATTTAGGCCATACCCGGAATTTTGTCCTGAAGACTTCCATTATATCGAAGACCCGGCGTTGATGAAGCGTCACAATGTTTACTGGGAAGAATAAATTACAACAGGTTTATAAAAATTAATGTGACGTCATTTCGTAACAATCTTGTAACAAATGGACGGACCATTCTTCGTGTGTTGTTTCATATTTTTTAACTAATTAAAGAAACCCGAAATGGCATTTATAATGTGAAAACAGTTTAAAAGCAATTTAAAAGCATCCCCGAAACGTGGCAGATAATTATCCCTGCTAAGGTACAGCTGTACAGTCCGATGGCAAGGATACAGCACACAGCACTTATTTGCTGATTCTTTGTCGGTACAGGAGAGATCAAGAGCTTGCTTGTACTGCCTATGCTAGCTATGCTCCTGTCTTAAAATGCTTATTTCTGTATATAAAATGCTAATAATTTCTGAAAAACTGAGGTGGACCAGTGCTATACTATGTTTCTGCCAAATTTGGTCGTCCTAGCCCTCACCGTCTCAGAGTAACAGGGTTTCGCAGAAAAGAAAAAAAAAGAATCATGCGGACTCACCTTACCGAATCGAACGAATTCAATAAACTATGGGGATTGAAAATCACTGTGTAGTGTAATAAATCAGCATAGGTTTGAAAGACAGACGGGCAAAGACAAGAAGAACAAGTGAACAGAGGTTTATTGATATGATTATATGCGTTGCTTGTTCCACAGAAAGACGTCAATATGCGCACGTTGAAAACACATGCACTTTTTTCCTGCGTCTTATACACAAACACATTGCGCTCCTTTTGAGCCCACCCCATCACAACCTGCACAACAAATGAGAAATTTTTAATGGAAAATTCTTCGCACCGTAGAAAATATAAGAGACATGCGTGTTTATATGCAAATGAACCGGGATAAAAAACCTTTGGTTAATTTTAACAATGCGAATAGTGAGATATTTATCATTAAGCATGCGCTGAGCCATTCCCCTGCCTAACATCACAGATACAGACGCACTAAATGCAACACGCCATGCCAAATTATCAAAATGTACTAAATGTACCTGAACATAGTCTGGCATTGGCAGGCTATATTCTTGAAAAATTTCCATCACAAATTAACTTTTTTATGTGTCAAATAGCAATTACACTGTTTTTCCCGGCTTTTCTTATCGACAGGCACATTTTATGTGACGTAATGTCATATTGCTTATCATTACACTTCACTTTAATTACCAAAATGACTGCGTTGTCTATTTGATTAATTCTTCCAATATATGAAAAGATTGAAAAAATGAAACTGATCGCGAAATATGACGACACTAGGAAAGTTTCCAAAATCGTATCCGGCGGCAGAAAATTCCTGACAAGATTTTATTATTATACTAAATGTGAATGCAAAATTTGAAAATAAGATTCCTTCCAGGTGAAAGACGAAATCGTAGTCTCTTTCTACCCCCCTTTGTGTGACTAGGACATGCGTCGCAGGGGCAAGTGCCTGGACAACTGACTCTGGGCCAAAAGTGCCGCCCATTTCAATCTGATTTTATTGTTTTTCAGAAAAATAACGCAAGATATACAAGACGTTATCCTGTTATGTGATATTTTACATTCTGTTTTAAGATAAAATTAATTGGCTTCTTCAAAAAAGAACATGTAATTCGGGTTCATTTTTATGGATACTCATAGTTTAACATAGTATTTATGGCTTATATGAAATCCAGAGACAAATCGTGTGATGAATTAGTCTTTTATAAAAATTGCAAATCAGATTCCTCCTATGGATTAGCCTATGTATCAGTGAGTAATTAAGATTTCTGTAATTGTGAATGGAGTGAAATGCGATAGTGTAAACAATTGAGTGCGTGAGATCCTGAATAGACAGGGATGTCTATGAGGTGAATATCTGTGAAATATATGAATATGTTTAACACTTGGCAAGTCGAAGACTAGCAAGAAGTATATTTAAGTTGTGCGGGGCCAATGTTTCGGACCTTCTTTTCTTTCTTCACAGGTCCCTCACTTTGCCTTCACTACTCCTCTGACCACACTAATCCTAGGACTAAACTTTTTGAGCAACTCCCAGTAGGTGAACACTTTTTTCTAGTTAACACTTGGCAAGTCGAAGACTTGCAAATAGTATATTGAAGTGTACGGGGCCATAGTTTCAGACCTATTTTTTTCTTTACTGGTCGTCATTTTACCTTTACCATTCCCCCCCCCCCTTCAAATTTCGCACATATGTAGTAGTTGATTTGAAATTGCGCATTTCACTTTTTGTTTTCGCATTTGTTTTCGCCAAAAAAAAAAACTAGAGCAGTGTGCATAGCCCACATATTTCCCACAGCCCCCCTCCCCATCAGTTAAACACGGCCATCAATAGTCAATCAAGAGCTGAAACTTTCAAGTCCAGTTGGTGCATTTTCCTTGGCAAACATAGCATATTTACAATACCGATCTGTGTTTGTTCCCACAGAAGCTACACACCAAGTTTCATTAAAATGCCTGCTGTTGTTCTTGAGATATCGTGTTAACAAACTCAATCCGATGCTGAATAATTTCCAGGATTTGGCAAATTTCAAAGTCCGTATGGTTGAGTTTGCTTGGACCAATCTAACTCATTTACAATACCGATCTTTGTTAGTGCCCATAGAAGCTACATACCAAGTTTCATTAAAATCCCTGCATTTGTTCTTGAGATATCGTGTTAACAAACTCATTCCGATGCTGAATAATTTCCAGGATTTCGTAAATATCAAATTCATTTGGTTCATTATCCTTGGGCCAGCGTAACCCAATTACAATACCGATCTTTGTTAGTGCGCATAGAAGCTACACACCAAGTTTCATTAAATCTTTGCAGTTGTTCTTGAGATATCGTCTTAGCAACAGTCAATCAAGAGCTGAAAGTCAAGCTGGTCCATTTTCCTTGGACGAACCGGGCCCATTCACAATACCGATCTGTGTTTATTCCCATATAAGCTACATACCAAGTTTCATTAAAATCCTTGCAGCAGTTTTTAAGTTATCGTGTTAACAAGCTCTTGATGACAGACCGACCCAACGAGCAACACGCGGCCGATCGCATATATTCCCCACAGGTTCTACCTGTGGGGAATAAAAAAAATATGCGACGCGTAGGGGCCGCAGCAGCATTTACACAAGCCTCTCCCATCTGTCAGCGACTAAGTACGCTGATCACAGTGCAATGCCTGTTTTGGTTTTTTATAGAACGACGCGAGGATGCAAAATTTTCCCTGGTCATAAGTACGCTGAATTTCATATCTATTACACTATTCTTAGTGAGGATCGGGGGTGGGGGAGAAGTTATTTTTATTATTATTTATTTTATTTTATTTTATGTTTTGCCGAGTGTTTAATATTTCGCTTTGAGAAACTGGTTCTCGTTTAGACATAATCTGCATTCAACTTCAGGGTTTTGGGGAGAGTTATTCGCCGACTGCACTTCTCCGCAAGCGGCGGTTGTCCAGGCGGCAGTTGTCCAGTGATACATATCCCAGGGGCCCTCTGGAAATGCATTGCATAACTTTTCGCAATAGCCCAGCACACTGCTCTGTGCCAGGATTTGATTATCTCAGCCATGCCGGAAAACTTCATGAAATAAGTATATTCTGTCGCACATTGAGCATTTTTTAAAGCTACGGTCAGACAATTTATTTTTAATTGCTTTCTGTCTCTGCAGACGGCCCTGCTCATGCCGCTTTTGCCAGACTTGGCTGTTTCATCAAGAATGGCAGAATAACAATGGTAAGACCACGGACACGTCTGTAAATCCAGAGGCGTGCGTTAACAGCGCAAGACCAAACATTCTGTAACTGCCTAGCGCATCAAGGCGCACACTGAACGGTTCAAACTATTTCCTAGTTAAGCAAGCATTTTTTTACGTGAAACAGACTTTGACGAAAGAACAAACGAAAACCAGAGCGGCCAGTGTACTCAAAACTACAGCATACAGGGATATACCACTCACTTTCCATCGATACCTATCGAGCCTTATTTTTATAAACAAAACCACATGTCTCCAAGAAATAAACCTATATATCTATTTTAAATTGATCCTTTTACTGAAATAAAAGAATAAATTTGTTTTTCTGCACACATACTCATAATTCACAGTCGAAAATTCAACTAATACATTAAATTATACACGAAAATGACCGCCAAAATATTCCCAAAATTTGCAATGTACAATTATATTACATTTTTAATTGTAGTGCACTCCCCCACCCCACCCTCCCAAAAAAGCGGTGTCAATCACCCATTTCTGTGGCACGAGCCAAGAATGTTATTTAACGTAGTCCATTTCACGAGCTGAGCAAAACTCTTAAAAGACCTGTTTAATTGATAAAACTGTTGAAGTGAATAGAAAAAAACTACGTGCACTGTACTTTTACGGCTATTTTAGGAGTTTCATTCTCTTTATCGTTTCCTCAAACACCTCCCCGAATCATTTTTATCTTAGTTCTGAGCACAAACCTACCACCCAGGCGTTTTAACTTTCCTCGTGACAACCAGTTAAAGCCCAAATATCAATAGAACTGACATCGACGCGTGACTGAGTGAATTACTATGCAATAGTCCAATTTCAAATGTGTTTTTGAACGCTGTGTTTATGCTAAAATTTAGAAATATTGCAAAGATGGATCAAGAAAGTTCGAGTAAATTTGTCAGCTATCTTCTTGAAAAAAGGTTCGGCAAGGAACAATTGACAAGTCAATTAAAGAAGAGCTTGATGACTTGGATCTGTTAGCGGAAATAGACTCTAACATGATCTCAAAGCCCAAGCTTTCCATGGGCCAATCAATCGCCCTAACAAAAGTCATTCAACAGCTGAAAGGCGTTGCGGAAGATAGCAAGATTGAGAAAGAACTTCCCTATGATTCAGGAGATCAGAACGACACATTGCCTCCAGCAGTCACGGCCAACACACAGAAAGATGAAAATATCGAGGAGATATTAAGATCCGTCCAGGAGGCCGACAAGCTACTGGTACAAGCACCAGACCACCAATCGCATGACCGCTGCCTTGATGGCAGACAAACAGGTGTGTCTGCCGTTAAGCCAGGGCTCAGACTTTTTTGGACTAGTTGTAAAGTCAGCTGAGGAGGAGGTTGTGCAGCTCGGCAACACTCGCATTATCACCCAGCCCCGGTCATTAGAACCGGTCCCAAGTGGCATCATGGTGCCAAAATACCTCGTTGGATCGTCACGCATTCTAGCCTAGCAGCTGCGCTCGGGCCAACTGCCCTGCACTTTGCCTGCAATCCTTGGCCACCTGAAGTACCTCATCACAATCGGAGGATACCTCCAAACGTACTCTAAGGGAAGCGTCGTACTCCTTGACCAAGAATACCGGATACAGCAGGCCGCGGGTCAGATAGAGTGGAGAGAGGACAGGTTTCATCTCAGCTTAAAATGCCTGTCCTCACACAAATTTGTGAACGCAGCCCGTTTTAAATCAAACCGCAACGTATCTGCCGCACCTCGCGCCAGGCCTCAGTGGACCCCGCAAGTGGGACGGAGATCTGCAAAAACTTCCAGACCCATCGAGGTTGCGCGCACAGGGATTGCAGATTCTCCCACGACTGCATCATACCCGAATGCCACAAACGCCACCCTGAATTTAAACACTGCGTCTCTCGCTCCCTTAAAGAAAATTTTTCCACCTGGACAGCCAACCTGGAAAACGACCCGGACTGCGATTTTGTCTTAAAGGGAATTGAGAATGGCTTTAATATGATCACCCCTGGAATACCATTCGCGCCGGTTGACCTACCTAACAGTACAGAAGCCGACATCACCACCAGGTTTTAAGTTGAAGAACAGATAAACCAAGAACTTCACTTAAAAACGTAAGAACTATCAAAACGCGAATTTCAGGTGCTCATTGGTCAACCTAGTTGGGTCGCTTCCGTTATGCACTCACTTAGGCCCACACTGCGAATGCTAATTGACCGAATGAGCACACTAAAAAGCAACGTCGCCGCGCATCAAGTTATTTTAGATTTAGGCACCGACTTCAACGGCACGTCTTTTTTCCTTAAAACGTCGGCGCCCGAAATTGCATTTATTGTGACCGATTCTAGCACCATAGGCGGGGCAGCGGTCTTGGTTAAAGGATCACGCGTCTCCGAGTGGCTCTGCACTAGCTTGGCTTGCGACTTTCGCAAGCTTCGCAAAGCCGATATCAACACAAACGAGCTGGCATCTGTCATTCTAGCGACACAACGATGGGCACCCCTACTAGCTAATTCTAAATTAACTCTGTATACCCATAACACGACTCAGACAAGTTTTAATTATTTGTGCTATTTTCAATGTAAAACTTGTGTGCAAAATATATCTCAAGTGGAAATAACAAACTAGCAGACAGTATTAGTGGCCTACATTCGCTGCCACACACCACGTATGTGTTTCATCGAGTCGACTTGAAGGACATGTTACGTCATATGTCTCAAGAATCGCACAATTTTATTATGCAGGAATGGTTGTGCAAGAAGCCTTACTGGACCGTGAACTGAGAGCCTGCCGGCGCGCTGCTTTTGCCTAAGCAACAAAGTCGCTTACCCAACGCACAGGGATTCGTTTCTCTGCTTCCGTGCCTACTTCGGTTTCAAACCGATCCCCGAGTCCCTTGCTCGATTTGCAACTTTTCTCGCTCGCACCTTAAAACCTTAGTCAGTTCGGTGCTACCTGGCGGAGTACGCATTCTCCACTTGGAGCTTGGTTACCCAAGTCCCACGGCTGACAACTTTCTGTTATCTGCTACGCATACCGGTATCGCCAACTAGTGGTGTGATTCGAACCCTAAAACAAGGTTCGAATATTCGAAAATATTTTCGAATATTATTCGAATATTATTCGAATATTTGCATGTTTTTGCAAAATGTTGTTTACTTCTACGAAAAATATTTACGGATGATGTTTTATTGTGAAACGTCTTTTATTTATTCTAAAAGTCATACATTTGATAAATTTCCTTGCAATTTCAACAATTCTTAACTATTTTTATTCCGTAATTTACCAAACGTACAAGCATTATACTTGAATATTATGTGAAACCTAAAACAACAAATATATATATATATATATATATATATATATATATATATATATATATATATATATATATATATATATATATATATAATTGTAATACTGTCTGTTTATTTGCTTTTTTACTTTCACAATGGCACATTCAATGAGTCTGTTTTCGTTCAAGTGTAGAAAAAAAAATGAAAATTTTGCTGTGTCAATCAACACCTACATTTAAAACGACTAACAAAAATTCAATTGCAAGTAATTCTTAATGTTACATATCCGGATTCTACAGAGTTATTCAGAAACATAAAATTATTTTGATTAACTATTTTAAAATGAAAAATTTCTTGTTTTCAATGCGTCAGATAATTTTATGCTTGTCTTTGACTTCACGATATAGCAAATAATATCTCTGCTATAATTTGTGCTGAGTTTAAAACAAAACTCCGAATATAATCCTGCGAACTTTTCATCTTTTTAAGTAACAATGCTCTTAACTAGGATTTGTAAAACTGCCATTGTTAATGAATATTTCGTTTGCACCAGGAACGCTGTTGCGCGAGACCAAGATACGTATTTGTATACGCTTTCTATGTGTTCTTGTTCAAGAACATGAGTAAATTCAGTTGTGATCTCTTTTTTGTGACGATGCTTCCTGCCAGGCTAAATATTCTTTCAGCAGGCACTGATGTTGCAGGTATGGCTAGTATTTTCTTCGCAGCAGTCGATATCAACGGGTATTTTGTATACCCGAAAAAAATTACGAGAAACTGAAGCTGAGACATTAGAAATATTAGGCTATTTGATGCTACATACCATTATCTATAAAAATATATAAAAACTTTACCTCTGCGCGAGATAGTTTGGTTGAAATATTCAATAAATCCACCTTTTTTCATACATCTTCTTACTTGTTTTTTACAAAATGGCTGCCACTTGTAGAATCTACGCATGCATAATTAATGAGCTAAAGAGCAATCTGGTTGGCTTAGAGAGATCACGTAATACATCGCAAGACTTCGTGTCTTTTTCTCGTTTATAGCGTGTGTCGATCGTGGCAATAACAAGTTCTAGCTCACTGGGAAACGCGCCGTACGTTCCGCGAACATAGGGTTTAAAATGCTTTACTGTATGCTGTCCTTGCAGATCTCAAGGGATGCCCTTGGATATTTTTATTTTTCTATGAAATAGTTCTTTGTAGATAAAACTCGATTCCAAGCATGCATTACCGTATGTATGCATGCGTGGCATAATGTTTACATATATGATTCGTTTGTTGATTAAAAATTGTCATTTTATTTGATATAAGTTTTCCAAAGCTTCAAAATGAATTGGCGTCACTCGTTTGGTCAAATAGTATAGAAAACTAAGTACTTAAAGTTTTCGAATATTCGAACCCTATTTTATGGTTCGAACCCTGTCAAAACGAATCGAATATTCGAATATTCGAATATTCAAATATAAGGCACGCCACTATCGCCAACACCAAAGGTATAACACCGAACCAAAGCTGCCAATTATGCCCGATACTCTTAGACGCACAAGCCAAATGCTGTTCTTTTGCGACTCCTTCCAACTGTGCTTTTGGGCAGTCTGTCTAATAGCCTTTTTCTGTTTCTTCAGAAAATCCGCTTTATTGACCAAAAGTGCTAATAATTTGCATGATTGCAGTAAAGACCTGTGCAGAAAGGACTTCACGCGCACACCCGTGGGAGCCATAGTCCGTGTGAAGCACACAAAAACTCTCCAAAATTTTGACAAGCTTTTTGAATTGCCAATCTCAACACAACCACGTTCCCCGCTGTGCCCATGGATAATTTTCTTACCGAAGTGCCGCTGGACCCACGTGCACCACTATTCTCCAACGTTAAGGGCAAAACTACCGTCCCGCAACCCATAATCTATTTGTCAGCACCTTGTGCGCTATTCTTTCGAGAACTGGCTTGCGGGCAAAGTATTACAGCGAACATTCATCCAGAAAAGGCAGTGCGTCTTTTGCCTTTTCATGCCGCTTGCTCGCACATGTGATTAAGACTCAAGGGGCGTGGCCTTCCGCTGCGTATGAACGGTACTTCTAAATCCCTCTAAGCGTCCAGAAATCGTGGTCAAAGGTAGTCGCATCCGTCTGAGCACTCTGTTCGCGGAGAACATTTCAAACTTACCATACGTTTACCTACCCCTACTTTCATACTGGGATCTTTAAACAAATCTGGTCTTTTTGTAAACGTGACTATTTTTGCATGTTTGATTTTAAAAAAATCAAATGATCCGAGCCGGTTGGTCTTATTTAAGCAGGTTGAGATGCAGCCAGATTTTTAATCAATTAAATCTTGAAAGTTTAGTATGCAATAGCTGTCGGTCAGCAGTAGGGGTGTTGCGGTTCGTACCGTAACCGAAAACCGACCGCGGTTCTTCGGTTCGGTTCGTTTAAAAAACCGAAACCGACAAACCGCGGTATTTTCGGGTTTCTATGACAGTTTAGTTTTTTCACTGATAGTAGACGCGATAAAATAAAATACTGCTTCGAGCTTTTTGTTTTAAAAAAATTATGTAAATTTTGAGAACTTATCACTCGACATTTTAATGTGAACTGTTCCCTCAGCGACATTAACATTATGTCCTAAGTATATTTCAAGGTTTAAAGCTTCTTATAATATGTGTAAATGCGTTGTGTTTATGGCGTTATAACTAAGAAACTCTGTAAATGTTCTTAAGTTGAATTTGCTAACAAAACTGAATGACTGCTATGTGATATACTGAAACTTAAGTTAGTGCAAAACTTTAATGATTTTTACAGGCTATACTTTTAACATCGTATTATTTAAAATAAGAATTCTGAAGCAAATGAGAAACCAGATATTTTCTAGTAGGGTGTTCTAGACTACCGATAATTCGAATGTCACAGAAATTGATTTTTTTTTCATTATTTCATTATTTTTTGTTGCAGACTACATAAACAATTTATTTACTTTCCTTATAAACAAAAAAATATGAAAAAAGGAAGATGTTTATGAATTTGTGCAAGCAGCCGTTGGTATCTTTTTTTTATCTTGACAGTGATCGGATTTCTTGTGTCATCTCCTCCACTGGTACTACATGCCTAGGGCCACAAAACTTAGGACTTAGGTAGTACTTGAGATGAACGTGTGCATGACACATCTTATTTTCGCCTTCGATTTCGTTTTCTTGTTTAAAACGCCATCTGAAAAGAGTGCATATTTTGCAAGTACATCCGGAGCATTTCACGCATAGCACAGAACACACAGTTGCTCAGCTTTGTGTCAGCTCCCACTGCGCAAATAGATAACACAGCGTATGCCTGATTAGTCAATCAAACCTTTCAGTCAACAAAAGCGAAACATTACTCGGCTTATAAGACGTATTCAAGCTGTGTTGTTTACAATATATTATTCAAGAAATAACCCAAGGAAGTATTTTTTGCGTTTTAACTTTTTTCAAGTGGTTAGCATTTCGCTAGCGAAATGAGGTTCTAATTCAATACTGAACTACCGATATTTTGATAAGCAGCCAATGTAGATTCAATTTTTCAATATTTTTATTTTTCTTTCACTAAAAAATTAAAATTTACATTATTCAACTTATTTTTACCCTTTGTTATCAGAAAAGTGAAGTATTATTGATTTCGTTGACATTCGAATTATCGGTAGTCTATTCTGGGATAGCCTGCTAAAAAAACTATCTGGTTTCAGATTTGTTTCAGAATTCTTATTTTAAATAATACGGTGTTTTAAACTTAATTGGTGATGTGGAATGATAGGTATATTGATTGTTATTTGAGATGTTTATGCTTAATTGTAGTTCCTGTGACTTCTTAAATGTTTAACGAGAATTCTAGGACATTTGTTGTTAAAAAATGAACACCTTGTTAAAAAAGAGCACCGGAACGCTGCAGATCCCCTCGCCCTTCGCACATTTTAACATGAGGAGTAAATCTGTATAGGATTTGAAATGTGTGTGCTCACCCGCTCGGAGGAGTTGTGCATACAAGACCACTACCCAAAAGCGTGACGGACGGACGGACAAACCAAATCACCTTCGCCAGCAAAGTTGGGCGAGGGGGGGGGATAATAAGCAAAACAATTTTATGATTAATAAAATCATTATTAGGTCTCCTTCTTTGGGGAGACCTGTTTGAGATGCTTCGAAACTGAATAAATATTAAAGGAGTGATGCTTTATTTTAAAAAAAGTATTTTTTTTAATTTATCAATCTGTGCCTTATAAATTATATAAATTGGTGTTTCTGTTTCAAATCACATGGCTAAAAGCCATTATTGGCTGTTATACGATAAATATTTAGCTAAATACACATATTTATCATTTCGGCAAAATTTTAATAATTTTTGCGAAATCGTACCGAAAAAAACCGAACCGAAACGAATAACTTAGGTGTACCGAACCGAACAGAACCGAACCGTGGACATGGCGAACCGTCACACCCCTAGTCAGCAGTGCAACATACAAAATCATACAGCATCGGTTGATAGCTTTACTTTGTTTTCTACATGTACCGTTGTAAGAATGCAGGAATGACTGAGAATCTTCTAAACAAGCATGTCCGAGGACATGACCAAGCCGAGTTACTAAACAAGGAAAGAGAGAAAAACTCTGAAACGAATACTGTTAGCCTAAAAAATGAAGAACTTTGTTTCTGAACGTAATTTTTTCATAATTTTAATACACAAAAACGAGTTTTCCCGCGTGAAAGCTACCCGGAAAGGGTTGTTGGAGAGGTTGGCTTTTGACAATTCACGTATTTACCGATATTTACACAATTTTACAAAAAAATTTAAATTCCACCATTTCGGCATTTTTTTTTTTTGTCATTTGCGAAAAAAGCAAAGTCCAGGTGGAGTCACACCTAAGAAACTTTCGATTAAAATTTTATAACTACTTGAAAAAGATTAAGAGAAATGAATGGTTTGACAATTCAGATATTTACTACCATTTATTCCAGTTCTTGCCAAACTTCAAAATTTCGCCATTTCGGCAATTTTTGGCGAACCGCAAAAAGAAATAATAGTCTGGAAGGCGAACCCCTGGGGAACATCCCTGCGTAACATATAAACGATTCGAGTAAAACTGTAGGAAGACAAGCATTTTAAAAATGGGGCAAAACGGGCACAAAAAGTGCCGCTATTTTGTCAGTTTTTCATCAATCGTCAAAAAACAAAAAAAAAAAAAAATAAAATAAACAGGTGGGGGACTACCCACGGAACATTCCTGCGTAATATCAAAACGATTGGAGCAAAACTGTAGGAGGAGTAGCATTTTAAAGAAAAAGTTTGACAGACGCACATACATTCAACCCCCTATAGTGATATGACTAACCCAGTCTGACAAAACCGGCTGAGTTAAGAACACTGAAATCCCCAGCGCAGTTTTATCACGATGCAAAGATAGCAGAAGACAATAAGAAGGGCGGGGCTAGGGTTTGATTTAACGACTGTAAAATATATTACGTAATAATTTACATAATGACGTCATGTATCTTCCTTAATTTCCTATATGAGCTTAAATTTTAACAAAAACTTTTCATCTTATACAATCACTAACTAGAACGGCCAGTGCACACAAAACATTAGTGTACAAGAATATATCGCACACTTTCAATTCAGACCTACTAAATTTCTTGTTTTTGTAAACAAAAACATGTCTCCCCGACCAATACATAGTTCACCAATACCCAGTTCCCATTTTTCCTTTTACAGAAATAAAAGGACAATTTTCCTTTCCAAATATAATCAACAGTCATAATGAAAAGTCAAAGAAATCACAAAATTATTCACACGAATGCCTGTCAAAATATTTAAAAAAACCCTGCAATACGTTCATTAGTTTGTTTGTTTGTAACGCAAGAATGTCCAAAGACATTGGACCATCCGAGATCTAGTGAATCAAGTATCAATAGGCTTGTATGGTCGCCAAAAAGTGTTATTCATGTTTTAAAACCCGGATATTGAAAATGTTTCAAAGGCCGGCATTTGTCAAATCTCTGGCGGATCTCAAAAAAGCAAATTTCAATGATCCCTAACATTGGACTACGCCTAAAAAATACAAGCAATCTGACTAAAATTGCTTGCAAAAGAACTATTTTGAAAAACTTATCCCCAAAACATTCGAACGGCGGCAGAGTTTAATTTTTGGGGGACGCAAAAAAAAAAAAAAACGGGGGAAATTAGAACAACATGAAGAGTGACATTCTAAATATATTGAGTCAAAGTACAGCAGGAAACGCATTTTGCAAAACATAACGAATAAAAATGCCGCAAACTGAAAATATAGGGCACACTCATACATAATTTTAAAGGAATCCGGTGAAAATTGTGGGACAAGAAGCGTTTTAAAAATTGGCTATTAAATTTGCAGGACTGCCAAACAAAGTAACTTGCCAAAAAAGGACGCCAAGTGAATGTTTATGCAAAATTTGAAGGCAATCCGATAAAAATTGTGGGAATAAACATTCTGAAAACTGGCAAACCAATAAATTATAAATGCCAACCACATCCCCGCCCTTAACCAATTTTTGGTGTATCGCCAAAAAAAAAAAGAAGGAATTTTCAAGAGAAGACGGCCTAGTGAACCTTTATGCAAAATTTCAAGTCAATCCGATCAAAATTGTGGAAGAAAAACCCTTTGGCAAATTGGCTGCTTGAAAAAATTTGGTGGACTAATAAAAAATTGAATTGTGAACATTCGTATAAAATTTTAAAAGGAAATCTGATCCTGATTGTAGGAGCAGAAGCATTGTTAAAATTTCTACCAAAAAATTATAAATGCCCCCAACCCCCACCTAATTTAGCCAATTATTGGCGCATCGACAAAGAAAAACTTCCGGAAAAAACTATCTCGGGATTCATCGTACAAAATTGAACAGAAAGCCGATCAACCCCCCCCCCCCCCCCACCCCTCATTTAGCCAATTTTGGCAGATCGCAAAAAACGTAACTGTTCAAAAGAGCGCCTAGTGAACATTTATGCAAAATTTGAAGGCCATCCGATGCAAAATTCTGGCAGAACAAGCATTTTTAAAATGTTTACCAAATTTAATTTCAAATGCCCCACATTTAGCCAATTTTTGGAGGATTGCCAAAAAACAACTGTTCATGGAGAACTGCGTAATTACTATTTATGCAAAAGTTCAAGGCAAATCAGTAAAAACTGCACTTAGCAATCATTGGCTAAAACAATTTTCAAGAGAGTACAGCCTAGTGAACATTTGCGCACAATCTGAAAAGAAACCCATCAAAATTATGGACGGAAAAACCTTTGGAAAACCGGCTACCAAAAACTTCTAAAAATGTCTCCCATTCTTTTATTGCTAAAAAATTCCCGAGGAGCCTACCCAGTAAACATTCGTACAAATATTAAATGTAATCTTATTCAAATTGTGAGAGTAGGAGCATTTTGAAAATTACCAAAAAATTACAAATGAGTCCATTTGGAAAATATTTGGCCAATCAATAAAAACAACTTTCAAGAGAGAACCATCTACTGAACAATCATTCAACCGTGAAAAGAAAGCCGATCGAAATTATGCATGAATATGTATTTAAAAGTTCGGCTACATAATGTTTCTAAATGACCTCCATTTAGACAATTTTTGACGGATCACTGGAAAAGTAAATTTTCAAAGCAGGACAGTCTAGTGAATATTTATGATAACTTGAAGGCAGTCCGATCTAAGAAGCGCTTTGACAATTGGCTACCGAAAATGCCCAGTCCCTCTCCCCCACCCCCACCCCAATTGCCCAATTTTTTTTTTTTTTTTTTTTATTTATTTGCCCAATTGCCCAATTTCTGGTGGATCGCAAAAAGGTAACTTTTCAAGAGACCGCAACCTATTGAACACTTATACAAAATTAGAAGACAATCCAATAAAAATTGTGGAAGAAAAACCGTTTCGAAAACTGGCTAGGAAAAACTTAAAATGCTCGCCATTTAGCTAAGTTATGGAAAAAATAGCAAAAAAACCGATCAAAACTGCGGGAGAAGCATTCTGAAAATTGAAAATTGGCTACTAATTTTTTGTCAAACCCCATGTAGCCGATTTCTGGCGGATCGCCAAAAAAGTAACTTTTCAAAAGCGGAACGCCTAGTAAACATCTATGCTAATTTGAAGGCAATCAGATCCACATTTGGGAAGGGAAGACATTTGGAAAATTGCCTGCCATAAAATTTAAAAAAATACCCCCTACTTGGTCAATTTTTCGTGGATCGCCAAAAAAAATTAAGAAATGCCTATCTAGCAAATTGTTGGAGAAGAGGCATTTTGAAAGTTGGCTCCCAAAAAAGTTTCAATGCCCTTCACTTAGAAAATTTTCTTTTGTGTTACCACAAAATATCTTTTTAAGAGAAGAAAGCGTCATGAACATTTATGTAAAATTTGAAGGTAATCTGACCAAAATAAAATTTTGGAAGAAAAACAGTTTTAAAAACTGCCTACCAAGATATTATAAATGTCCCCCATTTTTTGGCGGTACCTCTTCCCCAAAGGAAAAAGTTTTTTTTTCAAGAGAGAACCAGTTAGTGAACCATCGCTCAAAATTGGAAAGAAATTCTGTCCAAACGGAGAGAAGCATTTTGAAAATTAACTACCAATAGATTAAAAAAATGCCCCCTCCTCCCACTTGGTCAGTTTTTCGTGAATCGCCAAGAAAAGTAATTTCTCAAGACAGGCCTTCCTAGTGAACATATGTGCAAATTTTAAGAAAATTCGATTAAAACTGTGGGAGAAGTATCCATAAAACTGGAAATCAAAACATTTTAAATTGCTCCCATTTCGCCAATTTTTGGTGGATTGCCAAAAAAAGTAATCTTTACAGAGAGGCCTACCTGGAGAACATTGGCACAAATTCTGAAAGGAATCCAGTGAAAACTGAAGAAGAAGAAGAAGAAGAAGAAGAAGAAGAAGAAGAAGAAGAAGAAGAAGCATTTAAAGTAAAAGTTTACATACGTTCATACGCACATACAGGCGACGGATACCCCCTGGTCTGAAAAGTTATTTTCAAGAGAGGCTCTCTTAGTGACCATGTATGTAAGACTCGGTGGAAAATCAAAACTGTGGATAGAAGTACTTGAAATTGGCAACCAAAGAATTTAAATGCTCCGTATTTGGCCCATTTTTTAGTGGATCACAAAAAAGTATTTTTCAAGAGACCTCAGTGAATATTTGCGCAAAATTTGAAGGAAATCTTGTCATAATTGTGGGAGAAGAATTTTGAAAATTGGCAACCAGAAAATTTTAAATGGCCCGCATTTGGCCTAATTTTAGAGGATCGGTAATTTTTCAAGAGAGGACTACCTGGAGAATATATATACAAAATTTCAAAGGAATCCAATCCAAACTGAGGAAGAAGCATGTTAAACTAGAACCTGATTTCCCTAGCGAAATGTTATACACTTGACAAAAATTAAAACGCACAAATACTTCCTTCAGTGGGTTATTTCTTGAATAATATATTGCAAACAACACAGCTTGAATACGTCATATAAGCCGAGTAGTGTTTGGTTTTTGTTGACTTAAGGCTTTACTGACTGACCAGGCATACGCCGTGTTATGTATTTACGCAGTGAGAGCTCGCACAGAGCTGAGCCACTGTGTGTTCCGTGTGTTCGTTAAATGCTCCGGATTTACTTGCAAAAAATACACTCTTTTCACATGGCGTTTTAAACAAGAAAACGAAATCGAAGGCGAAAATAACAAGTAGGTCAGTGAAACTGACTATGTCCCCCGCCGACGTACAATCGATGTATTTGATTTTGTTAGGTTGGACTACAACCCTCAAGCATTTCGTATCATATTCAGGAATATATGTAAACAAACTCACTCAAGTGTTCAAAGACTGTGTGGATTTTCAAAGTCCAGCTGGGCCAATGTCCTCGGGCAGACGTGGCTCATTTACAATACCAATTCTTGATAGAACCCATACAGCCTATATGTAAAATATGTTGACAATCGATGCAAGCTTGAGTGTGTTAAACTCACTCAAGTGCTCAAGGAATGTGCAATTTTTTAAAGTCCACCTTGGTTAATGTCCTTGGGCCGAACTATCTCATTTATAAGACTAACCCTTGTTATCACCCACACTACGTATATGTAAAATATTTCGATAATCGATTAAAAAATGTTAGCTTCATAGTGTTAAACTCACTCAAGTGCTCAAAGACTGTAAATTTTAAAAGTCCAGCTGGGCCAATGTCCTCGAGCCGACATGGCTCATGTACAATACCTAACCTTGTTGGTTCCAATACTACTTATATTATAGTTAAGATATCTTATAAATCGATACAGAAGCTTGAGTGTGTTAACAAACTCATTTCAGTATGTAAGGGTTGTGAAAATTTTCGAAGTTCAGCTGGGCGAATGTCCTTTGGCCGACAGGGCTCATTTACAATACCGACCTTTGTTGGTTCTAATACTTCTTATATGTAAAAGATTTCAACAATCCATCCAGAAATGTAGGCTTGAGTGTGTTAACAAACTCATTCAACTGAGTAAGGATTGGGAGAATTTGTGAAGATCAACTGGGCCAATGTCCTTGGGCCGACATGGCTCATTTACAATACCGATCCTTATTCGTTCCAGTACTACCCGTATATAGAATGTCATTACAATCGGTCGAAAAATGTAGGCTTGAGTGTGTTAACAAACTCATTCAACTGAGTAAGGATTGGGAAAATTTCTGAAGATCAGCTGGGCCGATGTCCTTGGGCCGACATGGCTCATTTACAATACCGATCCTTGTTTGTTCCAGTACTACCCATAATTAGAATATCTTTACAATCGGTCGAAAAATGTAGGCTTGAGTGTGTTAACAAAAAAGGTGTCGACAGACGGACAGACGGACGGACAGACAGACCCGAAAACTATAGTCGAAATGGGTACATTGTACATTTAGGGTAATCACGAAATTATAATTCTCTTTGCCGTTTACTCACAGAACTCCCTGAATCAGTTGAATCCTATTTCTTTGTTGAACCACTATTGATGACGTCATCTTTTGTTCTCACAGTGTATTAATTTTCACTAAGACAATGTTGTTTGAAGATAATACACTGACCGATACAAAAGAATGTCCAGGAAATGTTATCCAAGACGTGACACTTGATTCAGTCTGACAAACGAAATTATAGATGTCTCTAATTAAGTCTGTGGGTGCCAGAAAAGCCATACATAAAAGCTATGTTGGTAGATTACAATTAGTCTGAAACATTTCAAACAAATTTCACAGTATTTTCAACACAAATAACATCATGTGATGTGGTTTAGGTTAGATAAACCATTCAAAGTCGTTAATCCGTCAAACATAATACATTTCGGGTTTCTACGCCACTCTCGATATATTATATTTCACGAACCAACTTCTTTTCATGGTTTATCTATAACGTATAGACTCACTCCTCACCGCATTTTCATGACACAGGCAGTCGCGAAAAATAAGACAATGCGATACAACTGGAACTGATCCCTGGCCTATGAATTCAATAAGTAACTAGAACCTCATTTCGCTAGCGAAATGTTAAACACTTCACAAAAATTAAAACGCAAAAATGCTTCCTTCAATGGGTTATTTCTTGAATAATATATTGTAAACAACACATCTTGAATACGTCTTATAAGCCGAATAATGTTTGGTTTTTTGTTGACTTAAGGTTTTATTGATTGATCAGGCATACGCCGTGTTATCTATTTACGCAGTGAGAGCTCGCACAAAGCTGAGCAACTGTGTTCTGTGCTGCGCGTTAAATGCTCCGCATTTACTGCTATAAATAATGCATGCTTATTTACTTTTAAAACGGTGCAAGTGTGGGGCTCTTTTGCGCCCCGCCTATCCTATAATCTTCGTTTAAATATCAAGCTTTTTCAGCCGGCAAAAGATGTTTGCAAAGTATCACTATGTGTGTTCGTGTGTTGATTCAGGGATTTAAAAATCCGGCGCGATGGCGCCTCAACCCGTAAGGGATGTTTGCAAAGTGTCACTCGCTATCTGCTCAGTTTTGCTAGTGGGATTAAAATCTGGCTTTAAAAGGGGGGCCTTTATCTACCACCTCATTCGCAATCTGCAGGCGCAGAAACAGCAGCTCGTTTGCAAAGAAAAGAGGCAAAAATAGCAGCTCGTTGGCAAAAAAAAAAAAAAAAAAGAGAAAAAAATCGATATATATAATAATGCGACAGTAATAAAACTAGTAAAACAGATTGTAGGATACATATATAGGTAGGACCTAGAGTGGGTCGCTCCGATAACTTATTACTCATTTTATTGGATAAATTGTGAACATATAAATCGTGCAACGATGGATGATGAACACGTAATAAAGGTCGTGAGCGAATTAAAAATTTGGGCACTTAGAAAACATTTCACGAAGAGCACTGTGGATGCCTTAGTGAGTGAGGAGTTCCTGTCCGTGGACACAATTGCGCATATCGATGCCCCTGTTCTGAAGGCTCTGAAGCTTTCGATAGGGCAGGCCCTCCAGGCGGCTATCGCCGATCTGCGCGAGGCCAAGACCGATCGGAAAACGGACCACTGAGACAAGACCTCCACGCCATCTGACGCGTCAAACTCGCTCAGTGCCGTTCACGTGCCTGGAAATGAGACCAAATCGGTGACACTCGAGACGATTCCGAAGCCAAGCGAGACGCAGATGGCGGCCTTCCTAGAGTCACTCAAGGACCATCCGATGCCAGAAAACGACCCTAGACTAACCGGGAAAACGCCAGGTAACCGAAAACCCCTCTTCGTTCAGGACTTCTGTGGCTCCTTCCTTGGCTCCCAAAGTGAGGAGTCCTTTCGATGCAGGGCGACGCTCGTATCGTTCTAACGACCCCCGGACGTAGACTCAAACCCGAAGAGACCACCCTACAGCAATGGATTAAAGGGCACGGGCGTATCTTCGAGGCTCTAATTGCGAAGGCTACAACATGTACTCCATCAAGTTCGCCGACATGTGCGCGCACTACCCCATCACTCGATACATGCGTAACGACTTCGAGTACCGACAGCGCGTGCACTCTGGCCAGCTCAAATGGGGTGAAGACGACACTACCTCATGGGAGTATGCATCTTCTCGCATTTTCAGGGCTCGACACGCCAAGACGGCCCACCCCGACACCCTAACCCTCGGACCAGATTACAAGGTGTCAGGGACCACAACGGAAGACAGGTCTGCCGAAACTTCAACGGACGCCGGGGTGTTCTCTACCAGGATGCCAGTATTCACACGTATGTCTGAAGTGCTTCAGGGACCACCCCGAATACACTCACGCCTAGCGATCCGACCTATCTAACCCGCTCGCCGAAAAGATAGCGAACTGGGAACTTTCTCTCATGCCCAGCGGCTGAGAAATCTGATACACATGATTTTCACGTAATGATGTCATACGCCTTCCTTAATTTTGTCACATCCATCAACAGTTTACAGGGCCGCCCGACTGACAAGAAAAATGCCCATATAAAGTTTGAAGTCGATACGCTTTTTCTGCACACAAAATCTCGCTAAAAATAATACATATTTACGTAATGATGTCATATTCCAAATTCGATCGTTCTACTGACGCAACAAAATTTGACAACCTTTCCGACCTAGCAAGCAATAATCCAAGCAAGTTTGAACTTTCTCCGATGTTCAGCTGCTCAGAACTTTCGCACACGTAATGACTTCATATGCCTGACCTAACAATGTAACATGTGTCATAAGTTGCTAGAACCGACCGACCTAACCACACATCAACATCAAAATTTACAAACAACAGCTATTGCAAACTCCAATTTCACAAGTCAGATAA
The DNA here is from genome assembly GCA_949752745.1 of Protula sp. h YS-2021. NCBI lineage: Eukaryota > Metazoa > Annelida > Polychaeta > Sabellida > Serpulidae > Protula > Protula sp. h YS-2021. The sequence goes on along the minus strand of OX457027.1, from coordinate 40,461,322 downwards.
GAAGTTCATTCTTCGTTGACAATGTTTATCACAATATTGTTGAATTTCGCAAGTCACCAGTTAATTCGCAAGTTGCATCACTGGTTCATTCGCAAATTGCATCACTAGCTCATTCGAAAATTAAATCATTAGTTCATTCTCGGTCATCCAGCCGGCTTCCAGCGAATGTTGTACGCAGTTCCGTCGAGGAATTCCGGTAGTTTTCCGGTTGTCCACACGGTCTTTGCAAAGCTCATAAGGCGTTGCTGCAGATTGCGGTATTCACCGCGCACTCTCTTTTTTGGCGGATTTCCCACTCGGTCAGGTCCTCCTGCTTTAAAGCCCGGATGAAGGTCCAGATGCTGGGATGTGTGTATCCGATAACTGACAAGTACAAATTATTAACAGTTGTGAGAGTGACTCTGGTGTGTGATGGGAACAAGCCTCGTTTCTTTTAAGTAGTAACTGCAACTTACAAAGGTACAAATTGATAATAGTTGTAAGAATGACTCTGGTCTGTGATGGGATCAAACTTAAGAATTGTACTTGAAAACAATTTAAAGGAATGACTCTGGTTTCCAGAAATATTTTTGAAGTATTCTTTCATCTGTTTGATTGCAACTTATTGCCAAAAACAGTACTTAGTAAGGAGCTTCGACTTGAGGCACATTTTAATGTTTGAGTGAAAAAAAATGTATTAAATTTTATTTTTATTAAGAAAAGAATCAAACTATCTTCCAAAAAAATCGGCTATAAAGAAATTATAAATTTCGACAAAATGTCTCGAATATCACTTTCGACAAGATGTCCCTCGACACTGTCTCTCGACGGTTTTAACAGCTCATCTTGAAAAATAATGGCCTCTCTTGACCTCCATAATGTGTAAAATTTTAAGATATTCTTATCAAAGGTGTAAGAGCAGTAGTGTCGGTTTTTCAAACATACATATAAATACACCACCTTAAGCACAGAAATCTTACCGCAAATAGTAATGCCAGCCTTTGCGACGAAAGTAGAGCCCCTAAACGTGTGCTCCAATATCATCCTCTTTAGGCGATGCCACAATAGCTAACTTTAGCTGGGTTACGTATTCGGCTATAAACAGATTTCGGTCAAGTTATTGAAGGCCAAGGTTAACTCAAGACGAAGTGTGCTGCAAACCGTTAGCCTCTGGCCGACTTTGACGTGTTCTCGGAAGCCCGATCGCTGTGACGCAAGTGTTCACATTCATGTCGAGGATCGTGACTTCTTGGAGTTTATAAAGTCAAGGCTACATAACTTCCGCACCGTGAACATCGTGAAAGACGGGGCTGTTTTGATCTCGTTGATTTCCAGCCCATACAAATGTAACATAACGAGTAAATCTTCCTTGAGACATGCCATTTCTTTTATTAGTTCTTGGATAAGAAGCACAAACAAGAATTGAACAAGAATGTCCAGGGACATTGCAACCAGTCGAGCCCAACGCAAGGAGAGTGAACCACTTTACCATCTCATTGTTGCTTACAAAATCATACATTCAGCTGTTGTATAAATAAAATATGACTGCACCAAAGATACACCAAACAACAAAATCGGTCAAAAGCTAGTTAATTTATTCACTACGCTGGAATTTCAACTACTGCCCCACAGATATTGTAGATATATGTAAAAAATATACACCAAAATATACAAATTACAGTCCCGTCATTATAATATTAAGAAGATCCACCCAAAACTGTAGGAAGAGATGCATTTTGAAAAAAAAAAGTTTAACAAAATTTTCAAAGTCCCGTTATTTCAGGTTTTGTCGGCCGATCACGAAAAAAGTAATTTTCCAGTAGAGGACCACCTAGAGATTGTGCAAGTGTACAGTGAAACCCCGCTATTAGGGACAAAAAGTGACTGAAGAACTTTGTCCCTAATGGTGGGGTGTCCGTATTTTCGAGGTCCTGTTCTGTTTGACAACTACAACTAAAATCTTTGGCTATTTTTTTTACACTTTTTCCATCACTAACTTTGATTATTTCAAATTTATCAGATAGCGAAAGTTCGTTCCGTTTTCTGTTCACATCACCAATAGTCATACTTAACACCTTGCATAAAATCTTAACTGAGTATAAAGACAATGAATTACAGTAAAACCCCGGATATGGACACCCCTCTATAACGGACACCCCTGAATTATGGACAGCATTTTTCAGTCTGTTTTAAAACGCCATAGAATTCTGTTATATCTAGACCCCTCTATTGTGGACACCCCTCTATTCAGAATTAGGGACACTCTTTTTACCCCGTAAGTACAGTTACACATTTAAAACAACCCCTCTATTGTGGACAGTCAAATTGCTGTCCATATGTTGTACGTTGTGTAAACAACCCCTATCAGCTTCTTACTCTGTGGTGTTTGTTTTTTCGCTATTGTTATCTGTGGGTTTTGAGTACATTATATTGAACACAGTGCATGTAAAGACAATAGGTCTTATTACAAAAGATGTGTGCTTAAGGGAGAAGCTTTATACTACTTAACCCTATTGACATGTGCTCCGTCCCTTAGAGGGGTTGTTTTAAATGTGTAACTGTACTTACGGGGTAAAAAGAGTGTCCCTAATTCTGAATAGAGGGGTGTCCACAATAGAGGGGTCTAGATATAACAGAATTCTTTGGCGTTTTAAAACAGACTGAAAAATGCTGTCCATAATTCAGGGGTGTCCGTTATAGAGGGGTGTCCATATCCGGGGTTTTACTGTAATATCAAGTAGATCCAAGCAAAACTATAGGAGGAGATGCATTTTGAAACAAGAGCGATCAGTAATTGCCATATCCCCCGCCGTGGGTGTAATTAGTAAGGTGGGTGCTGTACCTCGCAGTTAAACTAATTAGATAAAACATCAGTTAATAAATGAATGAACTAGGTAGGATGTGCAAAAAAGGAGAAATTCGAAAATTACCTGAACCAAGTGTCGTTATAGGAAATGCAGTTTCCGGTGGGTGCTCTGCAGCGAATGTGACGGCAGCATATACAGCGAATGTACATTTTAGTGTAGATGTCAATCCTTGAGTGCTGAATTGATAATTTCATGTTATCTTTTATATCTTAATGTGTATGTGTGTCCACGTATTGTAAAAAGCAAATGTCAGGTATTGAGAAGGGATTCTAAGTCCAAATACAGATCCAGATGGGCTTCGATCCGATCAAAACCCCAAAAAACCCCCAAAAGACACATCTAGATGTCTTGGTTGTTGCGCATATCAAATATGAACCGGATCCGCTCATTTTTTTCCTAGATATCGTCCGGAAACAAAACTGGCGACTGACGGACGGACAGGCGGATACAGTGTGTTTCTATATCCCCCGCCTCCGGCAGGACGGCGGGGGATAAAAAGGTTCACCAAACTTTTCAAAGTCCCGTCATTTTGGCTATTTTCGGTCGAATAAAGTAATCTTCCGGTAGAGGACCATCTAGAGATTGAACACGTGTAATTTCAAGAAGTTCCGATCAAAACTGTAAGAGGAGCTGTATTTTGAAACACACACACAGGGGTGATTGCACAAAACGACCGGACAGAGTCGGCTGGTCTAAAATCCAGTGGTATCTTGGCATATCCACAGAATTAAATTGTGCATGGTTCGCACGAATCCGGTTAGCGCCTCCCCTTCGGAAGGCCGAGCAACAGGAAAAAAAGTAGAGCAGTGTGCATAGCCCACATATTCCCCACAGGCCCGCTATCAGTTAAACACAGCCATCAATAGTCAATCAAGAGCTGAAATTTTCCAAGTCCGGTTGGTGAATTTTGCTTGGACGAACCTGGCCCATTTACAATGCCGATCTGTGTTTGTTCCCATAGAAACTACATACCAAGTTTCATTAAAATCCCTGCAGTTCTTCTTGAGATATCGTGTTAACAATCTTATTCCGATGCTGAATAATTTCCACGATTTGGTAAATTGCAAAGGCCATTTGGTTCATTTTCCTTGGGCCAACCTAGCTCATTTACAATACCGATCCTTGTTCGTGCCCACAGAAGATACAAACCAAGTTTCATTAAAATCCTAGCAGTTGTTCTTGAGATATCGTGTTAACAATAGTCAATCAAGAGCTGAAATTGTCTACGTCGAGCTGGTCCATTTTCCTTGGACGAAAATAGCCCATTTACAATACCGATCTGTGTTTGTTCCCACAGAAGCTACATACCAAGTTTCATCAAAATCCTTGTAGCACTTTTAAAGTTATCATGTTAACAAGCTGTTGATGACAGACCGACACACGGTTGATCGCATATATTTCCCACAGGTTCTACCTGTGGGGAATAAATAAAAAATAAACGCGCACGAATGGCGCTGTAAAACCACGGAAAGTTAGCGCATGGGTCGCCAAAATTGTACTAACCTCAGCTGTCACTAATTGCCTCACACAGAGTCTTTTCTCCTGTCACTGCAGAGAAACTCACTTCTCCATATCGGACACGGAATGGTCGACTGTGGCCGAAATGACGCTTTGATGATCTATCTGAGTTGTATCTGTACAGCGGAAACAACTACAATGCTTAGGACCAATTATGACTGATGGTGATAGCAAAACTCTGTCATTACAAATCAAACATGCTTGAAACTTCGGTGATCATAATAAATCACGTTCTTTTCTCAGTCTATCAGTCAAAATCTTGCGATGTCATTTCCGACGAGCAGCAAAGTTTGATAAAATTTTCCAGAAAATTAAATACAGTGTAACAAAAATATTCGTTAATTTTCTTTCTCCTTAGGAGGAGGGGGAGAGGGGTACGGTGTTGCTCTGGGCTCGTCTGTCTGTTCGTTTGTCACTCGCAGTTTGACTTTGAATGCTGCATCTCCTTCTAAACCATTCTGTAGCCACGTTTTTACAACTAGGGGATCCAAACCAGGGGGGGGGGGGGGGGGGGAGGGGGCGAGGGATACTATGCACCCCACTCGGAAAAGTGAGGGGCTGACCCCCCCCCCCCCCCCCCCTCCGTTGGTCACGCCTGTGCAAACACAAGGCCAGTATTTCCACTTTCTGACTAGATGGTGTGGCTTGCATTCCTGTGCATTAAAAACTCTACATAACATGGGTGCCTAGGAGGGCAGGGTGCCTGGGATTGAGAGGGGGTGGAATAGTTCTGGAGACAAGCACTTCTCTCAAAAAGTTCACAGAGATGCGATCTTCTGTGGCAAAATACCGTTCGAAATTTTCATTGTGTTTAAATGCTGGCGAGTGAGAGCTTATGGATGGTTATAAGTAGCTGTGAACAGTACCGAGACGTTAGGACCAGTGCTGAGTAACTATAAACAGTAACGAGTGGTTATGAACAGTAGTGAATGGTTGTGAACAGAACCGAGTAGCTATGACAGTAACGTACAATATTTTATGCATCATTTCATTAGTACCTCACGGAAAAATTAACATTAAACGACATTTGTAAAATTTAATTTGAGGTGCAATGAGTGTCCAACAACAGTTCGCAGGTCATACTGTAGATATGGTAAAACGGCAGCTATGCAGCAATCAGACACAGCGCATATTTTGTGACGGAACTGACGGGGGTGAACTGGTGGATAGGTGCAGCACTGCGAGGCGAGGCGGTCGTAGTGATTGCCACCCTTCCCCTTGTGAATGGGAGAGTCGTGAGCAAGCGCCATTTTCTCGCATTTCTCGTGATGGATTTGTCGGAACATCCGAATCTTGCAGCAAGAGCAATAAGAAGCGACTGTGGCAACGAGCATAAAAAATAATAAGGAACTCTATCCACATTTTTCGGTAGTTAAGCCCGTTTACAAATAGGCAGTCTGATATGTTTTTTTTTTAATTCCCAGGGAGGATTTTTTAGTCCAATGCACACTGTATCGTCTACGAAAACGTCGCGTTCCCCAGCTGCCCTCTAATAACTTCATACATCTATACTAATTCAAGGTCAGACCCTTTATATTTCACATCATAAGTAGAAAATAGTTTTTAGAAATGAAACTAATTGCCGTGTCTGTCTGGCAATGTAGATACCGTAAAGGTTGTCTGCCATTGTGGACATGAGCAAAAAGTATTAGGGAGAACTGGTCAGCTCCCACGGGCTATGTATTTGAGGTTTTGCTAACACTCATATTAAATTATAAGGCTGCTCTGCCGAATTTGTCTTCCTCTTTCTCGGCGGCTTGGTTTCCTGCCGGGGCAATGACTCATATCGAGTGGGGAGTTGTAAAGTGGAGAGACAGAAAATCTCTTAAAATGTCTACCCCTGTGAGATTTTGTCAGGCTGTTTGGTATCAACTGAAAAAAAAGAAAAAAACCGCCAAATTTCCTCCCAATTTCTTTGCCTTACTTACCCTGAGACGAAAGTACATGTTTTATATCTAGAAGCAATAATGACCAGAACTAAAAAAAAAAAATAATAAATCTTCTGCTGCAAATTCTAGCTTATGTTCACAGACAATGTCGTCATAGCTGAATAAAATGCAAAGGTACTTTAGTCAATTTCATTTTGTTTATGCTGACGTGAAGGTGCACTATCCACAATATGGAAACGCCCACTACAAACACACCTCCCAATTAAGTTTGACTGTGGATTCCACCGCGCATTAACCAGGCCGCAGTGTGTTAACTGCGGTCCCAATGTGAGAATATTCTGGACAATTTACACATACAGCACACAAGAAGGAAGTTATAATATTTGGGGCCATCACTGTCCAGATGCCATACCATCATATTTGGTGTTTATGGCTTTAATGTGGCGGAATCAGTATAAAAGGCACAACCTTTTCCTGCTACTTTCTAAAACTTTCCATCTGGGCCTTACAGCTCTGAGAACTTACGTCTTTGAACAAAACTCCTAAGTTTCGCTTGAAAATCTGCACATTTTTATCCGCACTTGACGGACGGCCGATCTGTCAATTTCTGGATGATTTTAGAGGATACCTGCACAAAGTTGCACATCTGTAATATATATGTTTTCACTGTCTAAAATTCGAAAGGGCTGGCCCTTACAGTATCTGACAACTTGTCTGAACGATCTCGACACAAAATGTACAATTGTTTATCGTTTTTTCACACACTGCCGAGGAATCAGATTTAAGCAGATTTAAAAGTCAACAAGAGTGTCCATGGAAAACGCCCCAGATCACGCATGCTGATGTCAAGATTTATGGCATAACCTGCAACCAAAATTTAAAGAGAGTAAGCCTATACAAGTGGCGTCAGTCAAGATTTTAAAACAAGAATGGTTTATCGCCAATGTATACGCCAAAAAAAAAATAATGTAATAGCCATGTATTTCGGCCAACTGTTTTTCGAATCGCCCCCCCAAAAAATAAACAAGTTTGTCCAAGGACAAAGTCCCAGCTTACGAAAAGCAATAAGACCCATTCCAGCGTGCATGAGCGAAGGAATTTTCCTGAAATATCAAGCTTCAAAAGATGAGACGGCAAAGAGCTAGCTCAATAATTAATTTAGCACCGGACCAGAACATAGACCGATAAATGCATACAAAGATTTCTTTCCCAGAAAAATGGGGAACAGATTTTTTGTATATCTGGTAGACTGGATAGATTGCCATAGATACCTTCAAACAACGCTCGCATTTCGACCAGTGCGCATATTTATATGACTTGCCTCGATGCGCGGTTCTAATTCAGACAAGTGCGCATTTTTATTTAATTTGCGTTGATGCGCGGCTCTCATTTTGGAACAGTGCACATGTTTATTTAACTTAATAAAGATTAATGCGCGGTTCTTATTCCAGACCAATGCGCATGTTTATTTTACTTTCGTACTTATTTTGGACAAGTGCACAAGTTTCCTTAGGTTGTCTTGATGCGCGGGTCACAACATTCGTACATTATCGCCCAATGTTCCCTATTATCGCCCACCCGAAAAATATTATATTTATCATATTTTCGGGTCCTAGAATTGTTTCCTGCACTTTTAAAGCGAAAATTACAACTTTCTTGCATTATCGCCCAATATTCCCTATTATCGCCCATCCGAAAAATATCACATTTATCATATTTTCGGGTCATAGAATTGATTCCTGCACTTTTAAAGCGAAAATTACAACTTTCTTGCATTATCGCCCAATGTTCCCTATTATCGCCGACACGAAAAATATCATATTTATCATATTTTCGGGTCATAGAATTGATTATTGCACTTTTAAAGCGAAAATCACAACTTTCTTACATTATCGCCCAATGTTAACTATTATCGCCCACACGAAAAATATCACATTTATCATATTTTCGGGTCATAGAATTGTTTCCTGCACTTTTAAAGCGAAAATTACAACTTTCTTGCACTATCGCCCAATGTTCCCTATTATCGACCATCCGAAAAATATCATATTTATCATATTTTCGAGTCACAGAATTGATTCCTGCACTTTTAAAGCGAAAATTACAATTTTCTTACATTATCGCCCAATATTCCCTATTATCGCCCACCCGTAAAATATCACATTTATCATATTTTCGGGTCATAGAATTGATTCCTGCACTTTTAAAGCGAAAATTACAACTTTCTTGCATTATCGCCCAATTTTGCGTATTATCGCCCATCCGAAAAATATCATATTTATCATATTTTCGGGTTATAGAATTGATTCCTGCTCTTTTAAAGCGAAAATTACAACTTTCTTACATTATCGCCCAATGTTCCCTATTATCGCCCACACGGAAAATATTATATTTATCATATTTTCGGGTCCTAGAATTGTTTCCTGCACTTTTAAAGCGAAAATTACAACTTTCTTGCTTTATCGCACAATATTCCCTGTTATCGCCCACCCGTAAAATATCACATTGATCATATTTTCGGGTCACAGAATTGATTCCTGCACTTTTAAAGCGAAAATTACAACTTTCTTGCATTATCGCCCAATGTTCCCTATTATCGCCCACACGAAAAATATCACATTTATCATATTTTCGGGTCATAGAATTGATTCCTGCTCTTTTAAAGCGAAAATTACAACTTTCTTACATTATCGCCCAATGTTCCCTATTATCGCCCACACGAAAAATATTATATTTATCATATTTTCGGGTCCTAGAATCGTTTCCTGCACTTTTAAAGCGAAAATTACAACTTTCTTGCTTTATCGCCCAATATTCCCTGTTATCGCCCACCCGTAAAATATCAAATTGATCATATTTTCGGGTAACAGAATTGATTCCTGCACTTTTAAAGCGAAAATTACAACTTTCTTGCATTATCGCCCAATGTTCCCTATTATCGTCAACACGAAAAATATCACATCTATCATATTTTCGGGTCATAGAATTGATTCCTGCACTTTTAAAGCGAAAATTACAATTTTCTTACATTATCGCCCAATATTCCCTATTATCGCCCACCCGAAAAGTATCACATTTATCATATTTTCGGGTCATAGAATTGATCCCTGCACTTTTAAAGCGAAAATTACAACTTTCTTGCATTATCGCCCAATATTCCCTATTATCGCCCATCCGAAAAATATCACATTTATCATATTTTCGGGTCCTAGAATTGATTCCTGCTCTTTTAAAGCGAAAATTACAACTTTCTTACATTATCGCCCAATGTTACCTATTATCGCCCACACGAAAAATATTATATTTATGACATTTTCGGGTCACAGAACTGTTTCCTGCACTTTAAAAGCCAAAATTACAACTTTCTTGCATTATCGCCCAATGTTCCCTATTATCGCCGACACGAAAAATATCACATTTATCATATTTTCGGGTCATAGAATTGATTCCTGCATTTTTAAAGCGAAAATTACAACTTTCTTGCATTATCGCCCAATGTTCCCTATTATCGCCCATCCAAAAATATCATATTTTTCATATTTTCGGGACATATAATTGATCCCTGCACTTTTAAAGCGAAAATTACAACTTTCTTGCATTATCGCCCAATATTCCCTATTATCGCCCATCCGAAAAATATCATACTTATCATATTTTCGGGTTATAGAATTGATTCCTGCTCTTTTAAAGCGAAAATTACAACTTTCTTACATTATCGCCCAATGTTCCCTATTATCGCCCACACGAAAAATATTATATTTATCATATTTTCGGGTCCTAGAATTGTTTCCTGCACTTTAAAAGCGAAAATTACAACTTTCTTGCTTTATCGCCCAATATTCCCTGTTATCGCCCACCCGTAAAATATCAAATTGATCATATTTTCGGGTCACAGAATTGATTCCTGCACTTTTAAAGCGAAAATTACAACTTTCTTGCATTATCGCCCAATGTTCCCTATTATCGTCAACACGAAAAATATCACATTTATCATATTTTCGGGTCATAGAATTGATTCCTGCACTTTTAAAGCGAAAATTACAATTTTCTGACATTATCGCCCAATATTCCCTATTATCGCCTACCCGAAAAATATCACATTTATCATATTTTCGGGTCATAGAATTGATCCCTGCACTTTTAAAGCGAAAATTACAACTTTCTTGCATTATCGCCCAATATTCCCTATTATCGCCCATCCGAAAAATATCACATTTATCATATTTTCGGGTCCTAGAATTGATTCCTGCTCTTTTAAAGCGAAAATTACAACTTTCTTACATTATCGCCCAATGTTACCTATTATCGCCCACACGAAAAATATTATATTTATGATATTTTCGGGTCACAGAACTGTTTCCTGCACTTTAAAAGCGAAAATTACAACTTTCTTGCATTATCGCCCAATGTTCCCTATTATCGCCGACACGAAAAATATCACATTTATCATATTTTCGGGTCATAGAATTGATTCCTGCACTTTTAAAGCGAAAATTACAACTTTCTTGCATTATCGCCCAATGTTCCCTATTATCGCCCATCCAAAAATATCATATTTTTCATATTTTCGGGACATATAATTGATCCCAGCACTTTTAAAGCGAAAATTACAACTTTCTTGCATTATCGCCCAATATTCCCTATTATCGCCCATCCGAAAAATATCATACTTATCATATTTTCGGGTTATAGAATTGATTCCTGCTCTTTTAAAGCGAAAATTACAACTTTCTTACATTATCGCCCAATGTTCCCTATTATCGCCCACACGAAAAATATTATATTTATCATATTTTCGGGTCCTAGAATTGTTTCCTGCACTTTTAAAGCGAAAATTACAACTTTCTTGCTTTATCGCCCAATATTCCCTGTTATCGCCCACCCGTAAAATATCACATTGATCATATTTTCGGGTCACAGAATTGATTCCTGCACTTTTAAAGCGAAAATTACAACTTTCTTGCATTATCGCCCAATGTTTCCTATTATCGCCCACACGAAAAATATCACATTTATCATATTTTCGGGTCATAGAATTGATTCCTGCTCTTTTAAAGCGAAAATTACAACTTTCTTACATTATCGCCCAATGTTCCCTATTATCGCCCACACGAAAAATATTATATTTATCATATTTTCGGGTCCTAGAATCGTTTCCTGCACTTTTAAAGCGAAAATTACAACTTTCTTGCTTTATCGCCCAATATTCCCTGTTATCGCCCACCCGTAAAATATCAAATTGATCATATTTTCGGGTCACAGAATTGATTCCTGCACTTTTAAAGCGAAAATTACAACTTTCTTGCATTATCGCCCAATGTTCCCTATTATCGTCAACACGAAAAATATCACATTTATCATATTTTCGGGTCATAGAATTGATTCCTGCACTTTTAAAGCGAAAATTACAATTTTCTTACATTATCGCCCAATATTCCCTATTATCGCCTACCCGAAAAATATCACATTTATCATATTTTCGGGTCATAGAATTGATCCCTGCACTTTTAAAGCGAAAATTACAACTTTCTTGCATTATCGCCCAATATTCCCTATTATCGCCCATCCGAAAAATATCACATTTATCATATTTTCGGGTCCTAGAATTGATCCCTGCTCTTTTAAAGCGAAAATTACAACTTTCTTACATTATCGCCCAATGTTACCTATTATCGCCCACACGAAAAATATTATATTTATGATATTTTCGGGTCACAGAACTGTTTCCTGCACTTTAAAAGCGAAAATTACAACTTTCTTGCATTATCGCCCAATGTTCCCTATTATCGCCGACACGAAAAATATCACATTTATCATATTTTCGGGTCATAGAATTGATTCCTGCACTTTTAAAGCGAAAATTACAACTTTCTTGCATTATCGCCCAATGTTCCCTATTATCGCCCATCCAAAAATATCATATTTTTCATATTTTCGGGACATATAATTGATCCCTGCACTTTTAAAGCGAAAATTACAACTTTCTTGCATTATCGCCCAATATTCCCTATTATCGCCCATCCGAAAAATATCATACTTATCATATTTTCGGGTTATAGAATTGATTCCTGCTCTTTTAAAGCGAAAATTACAACTTTCTTACATTATCGCCCAATGTTCCCTATTATCGCCCACACGAAAAATATTATATTTATCATATTTTCGGGTCCTAGAATTGTTTCCTGCACTTTTAAAGCGAAAATTACAACTTTCTTGCTTTATCGCCCAATATTCCCTGTTATCGCCCACCCGTAAAATATCACATTGATCATATTATTGGGTCACAGAATTGATTCCTGCACTTTTAAAGCGAAAATTACAACTTTCTTGCATTATCGCCCAATGTTCCCTATTATCGCCCACACGAAAAATATCACATTTATCATATTTTCGGGTCCTAGAATTGATTCCTGCTCTTTTAAAGCGAAAATTACAACTTTCTTGCATTATCGCCCAATATTCCCTATTATCGCCCATCCGAAAAATATCACATTTATCATATTTTCGGGTCCTAGAATTGATTCCTGCTCTTTTAAAGCGAAAATTACAACTTTCTTACATTATCGCCCAATGTTACCTATTATCGCCCACACGAAAAATATTATATTTATGATATTTTCGGGTCACAGAACTGTTTCCTGCACTTTAAAAGCCAAAATTACAACTTTCTTGCATTATCGCCCAATGTTCCCTATTATCGCCGACACGAAAAATATCACATTTATCATATTTTCGGGTCATAGAATTGATTCCTGCACTTTTAAAGCGAAAATTACAACTTTCTTGCATTATCGCCCAATGTTCCCTATTATCGCCCATCCAAAAATATCATATTTTTCATATTTTCGGGACATATAATTGATCCCTGCACTTTTAAAGCGAAAATTACAACTTTCTTGCATTATCGCCCAATATTCCCTATTATCGCCCATCCGAAAAATATCATACTTATCATATTTTCGTGTTATAGAATTGATTCCTGCTCTTTTAAAGCGAAAATTACAACTTTCTTACATTATCGCCCAATGTTCCCTATTATCGCCCACACGAAAAATATTATATTTATCATATTTTCGGGTCCTAGAATTGTTTCCTGCACTTTTAAAGCGAAAATTACAACTTTCTTGCACTATCGCCCAATATTCCCTGTTATCGCCCACCCGTAAAATATCACATTGATCATATTTTCGGGTCACAGAATTGATTCCTGCACTTTTAAAGCGAAAATTACAACTTTCTTGCATTATCGCCCGATGTTCCCTATTATCGCCAACACGAAAAATATCGCATTTCTCATATTTTCGGGTCATAGAATTGATTCCTGCTCTTTTAAAGCGAAAATTACAATTTTCTTACATTATCGCCCAATATTCCCTATTATCGCCTACCCGAAAAATATCACATTTATCATATTTTCGGGTCATAGAATTGATCCCTGCACTTTTAAAGCGAAAATTACAACTTTCTTGCATTATCGCCCAATATTCCCTATTATCGCCCATCCGAAAAATATCACATTTATCATATTTTCGGGTCCTAGAATTGATTCCTGCTCTTTTAAAGCGAAAATTACAACTTTCTTACATTATCGCCCAATGTTACCTATTATCGCCCACACGAAAAATATTATATTTATGATATTTTCGGGTCACAGAACTGTTTCCTGCACTTTAAAAGCGAAAATTACAACTTTCTTGCATTATCGCCCAATGTTCCCTATTATCGCCGACACGAAAAATATCACATTTATCATATTTTCGGGTCATAGAATTGATTCCTGCACTTTTAAAGCGAAAATTACAACTTTCTTGCATTACCGCCCAATGTTCCCTATTATCGCCCATCCAAAAATATCATATTTTTCATATTTTCGGGACATATAATTGATCCCTGCACTTTTAAAGCGAAAATTACAACTTTCTTGCATATCGCCCAATATTCCCTATTATCGCCCATCCGAAAAATATCATACTTATCATATTTTCGGGTTATAGAATTGATTCCTGCTCTTTTAAAGCGAAAATTACAACTTTCTTACATTATCGCCCAATGTTCCCTATTATCGCCCACACGAAAAATATTATATTTATCATATTTTCGGGTCTTAGAATTGTTTCCTGCACTTTTAAAGCGAAAATTACAACTTTCTTGCTTTATCGCCCAATATTCCCTGTTATCGCCCACCCGTAAAATATCACATTGATCATATTATTGGGTCACAGAATTGATTCCTGCACTTTAAAAGCGAAAATTACAACTTTCTTGCATTATCGCCCAATGTTCCCTATTATCGCCCACACGAAAAATATCACATTTATCATATTTTCGGGTCATAGAATTGATTCCTGCTCTTTTAAAGCGAAAATTACAACTTTCTTACATTATCGCCCAATGTTCCCTATTATCGCCCACACGAAAAATATTATATTTATCATATTTTCGGGTCCTAGAATCGTTTCCTGCACTTTTAAAGCGAAAATTACAACTTTCTTGCTTTATCGCCCAATATTCCCTGTTATCGCCCACCCGTAAAATATCAAATTGATCATATTTTCGGGTCACAGAATTGATTCCTGCACTTTTAAAGCGAAAATTACAACTTTCTTGCATTATCGCCCAATGTTCCCTATTATCGTCAACACGAAAAATATCACATTTATCATATTTTCGGGTCATAGAATTGATTCCTGCACTTTTAAAGCGAAAATTACAATTTTCTTACATTATCGCCCAATATTCCCTATTATCGCCTACCCGAAAAATATCACATTTATCATATTTTCGGGTCATAGAATTGATCCCTGCACTTTTAAAGCGAAAATTACAACTTTCTTGCATTATCGCCCAATATTCCCTATTATCGCCCATCCGAAAAATATCACATTTATCATATTTTCGGGTCCTAGAATTGATTCCTGCTCTTTTAAAGCGAAAATTACAACTTTCTTACATTATCGCCCAATGTTACCTATTATCGCCCACACGAAAAATATTATATTTATGATATTTTCGGGTCACAGAACTGTTTCCTGCACTTTAAAAGCGAAAATTACAACTTTCTTGCATTATCGCCCAATGTTCCCTATTATCGCCGACACGAAAAATATCACATTTATCATATTTTCGGGTCATAGAATTGATTCCTGCACTTTTAAAGCGAAAATTACAACTTTCTTGCATTATCGCCCAATGTTCCCTATTATCGCCCATCCAAAAATATCATATTTTTCATATTTTCGGGACATATAATTGATCCCTGCACTTTTAAAGCGAAAATTACAACTTTCTTGCATTATCGCCCAATATTCCCTATTATCGCCCATCCGAAAAATATCATACTTATCATATTTTCGTGTTATAGAATTGATTCCTGCTCTTTTAAAGCGAAAATTACAACTTTCTTACATTATCGCCCAATGTTCCCTATTATCGCCCACACGAAAAATATTATATTTATCATATTTTCGGGTCCTAGAATTGTTTCCTGCACTTTTAAAGCGAAAATTACAACTTTCTTGCTTTATCGCCCAATATTCCCTGTTATCGCCCACCCGTAAAATATCACATTGATCATATTTTCGGGTCACAGAATTGATTCCTGCACTTTTAAAGCGAAAATTACAACTTTCTTGCATTATCGCCCGATGTTCCCTATTATCGCCAACACGAAAAATATCACATTTATCATATTTTCGGGTCATAGAATTGATTCCTGCTCTTTTAAAGCGAAAATTACAACTTTCTTACATTATCGCCCAATGTTCCCTATTATCGCCCACACGAAAAATATTATATTTATCATATTTTCGGGTCCTAGAATTGTTTCCTGCACTTTTAAAGCGAAAATTACAACTTTCTTGCTTTATCGCCCAACATTCCCTGTTATCGCCCACCCGTAAAATATCAAATTGATCATATTTTCGGGTCACAGAATTGATTCCTGCACTTTTAAAGCGAAAATTACAACTTTCTTGCATTATCGCCCAATGTTCCCTATTATCGTCAACACGAAAAATATCACATTTATCATATTTTCGGGTCATAGAATTGATTCCTGCACTTTTAAAGCGAAAATTACAATTTTCTTACATTATCGCCCAATATTCCCTATTATCGCCTACCCGAAAAATATCACATTTATCATATTTTCGGGTAATAGAATTGATCCCTGCACTTTTAAAGCGAAAATTACAACTTTCTTGCATTATCGCCCAATGCTCCCTATTATCGCCCACACGAAAAATATCACATTTATCATATTTTCGGGTCATAGAATTGATTCCTGCTCTTTTAAAGCGAAAATTACAACTTTCTTGCATTATCGCAAAATGTTCCCTATTATCGCCCACCCGAAAAATATTATATTTATCATATTTTCGGGTCCTAGAATTGTTTCCTGCACATTTAAAGCGAAAATTACAACTTTCTTGCAGTATCGACCAATATTCCCTATTATCGCCCATCCGAAAAATATCATATTTATCATATTTTCGGGACATAGAATTGATCCCTGCACTTTTAAAGCGAAAATTACAACTTTCTTGCTTTATCGCCCAATGTTCCCTATTATCGCCCACTTGAAAATATCATAGAAATGACCTACTGACAACAAAATTACTGAAAAGTCCAACCAAAAGTACTTGCATGTAACATATTGTGCCCCTCTGCAAATTGAAACTTTGCTTTTTTAAGAAGAAAAAATGGAAATTTCCAATTTTTTAAAAGCTGCAAACTTCGAAGCTCAGTGGATTCAAAAATAAGGCGAAATTCAAAAATCGAAAAATGTACTTTTTTCACCCCTTAGTTCTGGTTTCTTCATAACAAATTTCGGAATCTTCCGATGAAAACTGAGGGACTAGATAGATTTTTTCGTATTTTGCCCAAATCGGCAATAAAATCGCCAAAAATGGTTTAAACCAAAAAATAAAAAAAAATTCCTAATGCAGAAGAAGGTTAAAAACTCGCGTTTAAAATTTGGTACGAATCGGATGAAAAATAAAAAAGATATTCCACTTTAACTACTTTGGTAAGAAAAAAAAAATGGAAATTTGCCAATTTTTAGAAGTTGCAAACTTTGAAGCTCAGTAGATTCAAAAATAACGCGAAATTCAAAAATCGAAAAAAGAACTTTTTTCACCCCTTAGTTCTAGTTTCTTCATTAAAAATTTCGGAATCTTCCGATGAAAAATGAGGGACTAGATAGGTTTTTTCGTATTTTGCCCAAATTGGCAATAAAATCGCCAAAAATGGTTTAAACTAAAAAATTCCTAATGCAGTAGAAGGTTAGAAACTCGTGTAAAAAATTTGGTACGAATCGGATAAAAAATAAAAACGATATTCCACTTTAACTACTTTGTTCAGAAAAAAAAATTGGAAATTTGCCAATTTTTAGAAGTTGCAAACTTTGAAGCTCAGTAGATTCAAAAATAAGGCGAAATTCAAAAATCGAAAAAAGTACTTTTTTTACCCCTTAGTCCTAGTTTCTTCATAAAAAATTTCGGAATCTTCCGATGAAAAATGAGGGACTAGATAGGTTTTTTCGTATTTTGCCCAAATTGGCAATAAAATCACCAAAAATGGTTTAAACGGCAAAAATAAAAATATTTCCTAATGCAGTAAAGGGTTAGGAACTCGTGTTTAAAATTTGGTAAGAATCGGATAAAAAATAAAAAAGTTATTCCACTTTTAACGGTCGCGGGACGGACAGACGGACGGACGGACGGACAGACGGACGATACTTGCCCCCATCTGTATAGCCCTGTTGGCTAAAAAGCAAACTGGGCTAAAAAAAAAGACATCGGATAAAAAATGTAGGACGAGATACATTTTAAATTTTTTTCTTCAAAAATTCCCCAAAAATTAAAAAATCACCCGATCGACTAGAAAAGCACAAGCCGTATGCACGACACTTTAGGGGTGCCTCATACCAAAAATAAATCACATCGGGTAAAAAATGTAGGAGGAGACACATTTTAAATTTTTTTCTTTAAAAATTCCCCTAAAATTCAAAAATCACCCGATCGACTAAAAAAGCACAAGCCGTATGCACGACTCCTTAGGGATGCCTCACACCAAAAATAAATGACATCGAATCAAAATTGTAGGAGTAGATGCATTTTGAATTATTTTCGAAAATTTTGCTTTAAAAATTCCCCAAAAATACAAAAATTGCGCGATCGACTAAAAAAGCACAAGCCGTATGCACGACCCTTTAGGGGTGCCTCATACCAAAAATAAATGACATCGGGTCAAAAATGTAGGAGGAGATACATTTTAAAATTTTTTCTTTAAAAATTCGCCAAAAATTCAAAAATCACCCGATCGACTAGAAAAGCACAAGCCGTATGCACGACCCCTTAGGGATACCTCACACCAAAAATAAATGACATCGGATCAAAATTGTAGGAGGAGATGCATTTTGAACCAAAGTTTACTAAATAAACAACTAACTAACTAACTAACTAACTAACTAACTAACTAACTAACTAACTAACTAACGGACACCGCCCGCAAACCGATAGGAATACCCCAGCTTACGTGTAACGTAAGCTGGGCTAAAAAGTACGCAAGGTGGACATATACCCCCCATCAATATTTTACGGCGTTTCCATTTCAATCCTACGTTTTCTTGGTTTGATTTTAGGCTAATTGGTTCTAGGCTAATAATTCCATCAATTTTAGGCGAATCATGAAAAAAGTAATAGCCAGGTGGGTTCCAAAGCCTGCAGCCTTTAATAAGAATTTCAAGAGATTAAAGCCAAATACCTAGAGCCAGTTGCGTTTTCAATAATGTTTTTGGCAAATCCCCAAAAAAGAGCAATAACCAGGTAAGTACCAATGACCACTTTATTTAACCCAATTTTCAAGACAGTAAGGTGTGAGTTAAAATTTTTTACTGTATTTTTCTCTCGGATTATCGCATATATTATTATAAATCTTTGGCCAATCACCAAAAAAAGCAATGACCGCGCAGGGAGTACTACCCAGACTTAAAGTTTTAAGACAGCAAAGCTATTTTTCTGGCGGTGGATAAGATTTTACGAAAAAAAACCTTTTATCGCCAATGTTTCGACCAATTTTTGGTGAATGCCCAAAAACAGTAATAGAAAAGTGTACACTTACGTGCATGTTTTCAATAAAACCACATGTGGATAAGTGTTTTAAGAAAATTGCCCTTTGACCAATACTTCCACCAAAAATAGTCAGATAGGTAGTGATGTGTGCCACTATTACATAAAACAAGAACACCGGAACGATGCAAATCCCCTCACCCTTCGCACGTTTTGTAATATAAACACTGTAACATATTTAACAAGCTCAGTTTGTATGCATGCATTACTTTCAAATGAAATGGCTAAGTTTCGACCTCAATTTTGCCTAAATAAATGAAAAGTCGGACAAACTGAATACGAAATGCACAACTGCAATACATGAGGAGTAAATCTGTATAGGATTTGAAATGTGTGTGCTTACCCGTTCGTCGGAGTTGTGCATACACGACCACGATCCAAAAGCGTGACGGACGGACGGACGGACAGACGGACTAACCAAATCCTATATCCCCTTCGCCAACAAAGCTGGGCGAGGGGATAATTACAAGGCAATCAGGCTTTTTCCTGGCGTTAGTTCATATTTTTCGGAAAAATTGCTTTTCGCCAATATTTGGTCCAATTTTTGGCGAATCACGAAAAAAAAATGAAAAAGAGAGAAACAACTGAAAAGTAGGTACGAATAACCCATCAACAATTCAAAATTTTAAGACGGTAGGATTATATAACTATGTTTAGTTACGATTTTAGTAAGAAATTGGTTTTTCGTCAACAGTTCAGCCATATATTTTTTTGCTTATATTTCCGCCAAATTTTGGCCAATCACGAAAAACAAGTAATGTAACGAAAAAGAAACAGCCAGTTAGGTAATGCATGCTATTGTTACTGAAATAACAAGGCAATGAGGCTATTTTCCTGGAGTTCGTTCATATTTAACTGATTTTTTTTTCGCCAACTTTTTGCCAATCACCAAAAAAGCAATAGCCAGGCAGGAAATAACGCCTGCTACCGTTACTTAAAATCTTATAACATAAGACTGTTTTCCTGGAGTTTCTCACCAAAAACTGTAACAACTAGATAGGTAGTAAGGCTTGCTACCTTTCCTTAAAATTTCAAGACAGTGAGACTATTTTTTAAGTAAAGTTATTTAAGACTTTTACTGAAAATGTTTTGGTTTTCGCCACAATTTCCACATGTCCTTTTAGCCAATTACTAAAACAAAAGTAATAGTCAGGTAGGTAGTAACGCCTGCTACTTTCACATAAAATTTCAAGATAGTCAGATTATTTTCTAGCAGTTAGTTAGGAGTTTACTGAAAATTATTTGATTTTCGCCAAAATTCGGCCAATTTTTGGCCAATCACCAAAAAAAAAAAAAGTAATAGCTACGTAGGTAGTAACGTCTACTACTTTCACTTTACATTTCAAAACAGTAAGACTTATTTTCCAGCCGTTACTTATAAGTTTATTGACTTTTTTTTCGCTAAAATTTCCGCAAATATTTGGCCAAACACCAAAGAAAAAAAAAGTAACAGCCTGGTAAGTAAGTTAAATTTTCCAGACAGTAAGACTATTTTCCTGGAGAGAGCTAAGATTTTACGAAAAAATTTGGTTTTTAGCCAATTCTTTGCGAATCGCCAAAAGAAATTAACAGTCAGGTGGACACTTACGCACCCTACTTTCCAACAAAATTTTAGAACGTTCACACCTAAACCATAGGGAGAGATACTATACTATATTGCTTTATATTGTACAAGTGCACATTTCTCTCATTATCAATGCCTGGCAAGCCAATAGTCTATCCCCTCTATCCCCTGGGCGCGGCCATCATTGCTTTAAGCTATTCACACTACGTTTTTTTTTTTTTGGCGGTCTGTGACTCTAAACCAATGGCTAATATATCCTATACACTATATATAAACTCAAATCCACAGCGTTCAAATTCAGCATAAACGCAAAGTTTAAAATAGTGGTCACCAAAGCGCCAAAATTAGCGGACCGCAAAAAAAAAAAAAAAAAAACAAAAAAAACAACAAAAAAAACAACTCGATTCAGAACAGTGTTAAAAATTCATGGAGAATACAAAAATTACTCAGAAAATATATTTTTGGCGAAAATTTGGCGTTCTTTTTAATTCTGCCAATTCCCCAAATCGGCTCTGATACTTTTTTAACCCGGACCCAGACTATATTCGTGCAAAAATTTCAATATGTTTAATAAAATTTGTAGGAGGCTTTTTTTCGCAAATGTGATGATCGGTTCGCCAAACTGGAGAAAGTTGGTGGATTGCGAAAATAAAATAATGGGCATTTTTCATCCTAAGTGGACCGTTTTTCCACAATATTTTACTGCCATCTGATAAAAACTGAAAGTGGAGTAGCCACAAAAAAAAATCGATGTTTTGAGACGGACGGACAGACGAAGGCCCCACAAAAAGGAAGGGGCACACTTTCTTTGTGCCCCTTCCTTTTTGGACGGACAGACGGAGGCCCCACAAAAAGGAAGGGGCACAAAGAAAGAAAGTTTCGGAACAAATGCAAACTTATCCCTTATTTGAAAAGAAGTTTCCAAATGGAAAATAAGAGGAGAGGGGGCAGATCATGGAAGATAGTGGACAGGGGTAACTATTAAATGTGGATTGAAAGGGATTTTCTCATTCAAAGTAGAGATGTCTCGGTATGCAATAGATGGTTCATTTGCAGCTCTGAATTTCACTAATACAAGTAATTTTTATTTTACATGTCCCTATTCAGAGGTGAGACAAGTAGCGAATTAGTCAAGGTAAACGGAACAATTCCTTGATGGATGGGGAGAAATTAAGGATGTGGGGAATTGCTTCATCCCTAAAACTAATGCGAGTAATTTAACCTCTAAAAACGTTTTAACAGGATATTTATCACATTTCCCATCGGATCTGCTCGTTTTCTTGTGCCTTTTCTTTTCCTGCTACCTGTTAAAATGACTGTGCATGGTGTTCGTGTGAATAGTATCATTGTGTATGGTGTTCCTGTGAATGGTGTTACTGTGAATGGTGTTACTGTGAATGGTGTCGCCGTGTATGGTGTTACTGTGAATGGTCTTACTGTGAATGGTGTCGTCGTGTATGGTGTTCCTGTGAATGGTGTTACTGTGAATGATGTCACTGTGTGTGGTGTTCCTAAGAATGGTGTTACAGTGAATGATGTCATTGTGTATGGTGTTCCTACGAATGGTGTTACTGTGAATGATGTCACTGTGTATGGTGTTACTGTGAATGGTGTTACTGTGAATGATGTCACTGTATATGGTGTTCCTGTGAATGGTGTTATTGTGAATGATGTCACTGTGCGTGGTGTTCCTGAGAATTGTGTTACTGTTATTGATGTCACCGTGTATGGTGTTCCTGAGAATGGTGTTACTGTGAATGATGTCACTTTGTGTGGTGTTCGTGAAAATAGTGTTACTGTGAATGATGTCACTGTGTGTGTGGTGTTCCTGAGAATGGTGTTACTGTGAATGATGTCACTGTGTGTGGTGTTCCTGAGAATGATGTTACTGTGAATGATGTCACTGTGTATGGTGTTCCTGAGAATGATGTTACTGTGAATGATGTCACTGTGTATGGTGTTCCTGTGAATGGCGTTACTGCAATAGTGTTCTTGTGAACGACGTTACTCTCAATATTTTCATTCTGACTGAATGATGTTAGAGTGAATGTTGTTATTATACTATCAATGGTGCTACTGTATGGGTTCGTCTTTAATTTTATTTACTTATTTATTTTGACAAACCAAACCTAATGTGCATAATCCGTCACGTAACACCCTTCTGTTTTCTCCATTATAATTGAAGGGGTCCATGCATAAACTTGATAACTGCAGTTATCAGCAGTGGAGAAAAACGCTTTTAAAGTTTGAAATTTTAGTAACAAACATAGGTTTTTCCCATCGCATTTTCCTTAAAAATACCCACTTCTAATCGGTTTTGAGGTGTAAGACTTACATGCGTGATAGAACAGAAGCCAAGAAATACCGTGGTGATAATAGTGCATTTTCCTGATAAGTGGAGTTATCAAGTTTATGCATGGACCCCTTCCGTTCCATTTTTTACCGTGTACAACGCTTTAGGCTGCATGTGAAGAGGCAGATGCTGTCAAAGAACGGCACGATCCCCCGTGAAACTCATTGTCACAATAAATTAATAACTATACGCCATTTTATTAGGTTTCCTTGATAGATTCGAAACCACCATCTATAAAGAAGTTTTACTGCTGCAATTTTGACAGTTTTTGATCGGTCAAACTGAAACCTTTACGTTGCACATACATACACTAAAGAATGTCTATGTGAAAGAATAATAGCTCTTACATGATTCCTTAACAGAGAAATGGACTCCACAAGGTACTTACCATCAAGTTGGACAAGCTCAAACCTATATCCCTCCGTTTCAAGAGGGATAAAAACATTTTCAGGCGTGGGGTATGAAATTTTTTCAAATTTTTTCATAGCACACCGGTACATATTTAAGATATTTATTTATATTTATATTATCTTCTGTTCTGCTTGACTCTTCTGGATTGCATTCTTTATTATTACAGGAGCCCCTCGTTAATTTGTTCTCGGTTAATTCCTACCCCGGTTAATTCGTACCAAATTCTTCGGTCCCAACTTTGGGTCCTATTGGTTCATATGGAAAAGTACGAGTCAACGAGGGCTCGGATATTTCGTCCCAGATGTGAGACCTAACAATTTTTATTTTTTGCCAGTTTTTAGAACAAAATCAAAGAAAATACATCTTGTAAGATATGAGACTGACAAACTCCTCAAGCTTAGTTGATTGCACAATAAGAGTGGCATTATGGTATAAATGCGACTTAACTGCGTATGTGTAGGAATTAGTACTACACCGCCCACCCATCAGTCCTCTGTCGTGCCCTTGTCTTTACCTACTCCGGAGTAGTGCGTGGCTGCTGCTTCTTTAGTCCAGAGTCTTATGTGTTACTTGCTATATTACCTACTACGGAGTTTAAAAACTGAACATTACTCAAATATTTAAATCTCAACTGTGAAAATAAAAGCGACAATACAATGATTACTCAATGGATATAAAATTTTAAGTGTTAAAGCAAATAATGAGTGGTACTAAAACTAGGACACAGGTTTTTTTTTTTTTTTTTTTTTTTTTTTTTTTTTTGACTTTCTGGCTAGAAATCGTGCCAGGAAAACAAAGCAAACATCAATGAAGGACTATTTCGGTGTTCAACAGTGAATTGAAAAACACTGCCTCACGTATTGAGAACGAAACTGTTTTAACGGACGATCTGTGTGTACACATTGAACTTGTACTTTTATAAATGCCGATGATATATAACTGTTTTTGTGTATATGTATTATTTCACTGGTCAGAGTTGATAAAAAATGTAATAAAACTGCACATATTTGGCTTTTGTAAAGCCGAAAATTTGACCCTCGGTTAATTCGTACTTTTTGGCTTGGTCCCGACAAGTACGAATTAACGGGCTCTACTGTATTATTATTATTATTATTATTATTATTATTATTATTATTATTATTATTGTGATGATCACAACCATCACTGCTCTGTTACCACAATGGCACGGTTTAATAATAAATCACAAACAAATCAATGTAAATAGGATGCCTTCTTTGCATTACCCCTTTCCACAATGCCCCGGTGATTTTAATGGGCCCCTTCTATAGCAGCAATTAATTAAATACAGTTTAAGTAAGAGAAATGGCCCTTAAGTGTCAGACCTTCGTGAACTTTGACCCCATATTGACTTAATGTGTCCATCGATTGATATGCCATCCCCAGCCCAGTTCTAAAATTTATCAACACAAAGACAGAGCGGTGGTAGAATTTTCCATGAAAAAACTTCTTTATGCCAGCTAATGTAAAAATAAAAAGGCGTGTCCGAGGAAACAAACGTTGTGTGTAAATCTAACAGATGGACATCCACACAGAGCAAATGGTCAAGTCTTTCTGACTTCTAACACCACAGTGCTTATAAAATTGCAGTAATTTAACATTCACGGGTTTTTTTAATTTAAGGCATACAGAATGTGTGTTGAAAGATTTTTCTTGCGTTTGGGGGGGGGGGGGGGGGTGAAATACTGGATACTAAAATACTAAAACTGGTTAAAATATCTTGATAATTTTTCATCCATTTCTGCAACCTTTCTCCTATGACTTAACGCTGACGGTCTTCCTTTAACACAAAGGTGTCCTTAGCCACCCCACAGTGACCATTCCCCCAACACCCAGCAGTGTGTGAAATGAACCGGAATGTGGAGATGGCCTGCCGGGACCTACCGATCAAAGCTAACATGGCTCCAGCTTGTTCGAGACGGCCCGAACAAAATAATGAAATTAATTAATAAGCTTCAATAACCAATAACACACTAATATGTTTTACTTCCACCTCTCCCATGTCTTTTTTTGTTTGTTTGTTTCTTTGTTTGTTTGTTTTTATTTTACTAGAAATGCCGTTGTAACCTCAGTACCCCGACAACTGGTTAAATCAGCAGAATGTCCTATCAGCCTGAGATGTCATAATTGAAATAACATTACTGGTAAATGACAGTGTTAGGATTTGAAGTTCAAAGTCTGGTAGTGACCTTCAATGACCTCTAAATGTCATCAAAATCAGTCACTGCGAGAGGTCAGTAATATAAAAACTAGGTCACGGGCTTTCACTGAATCGTTAAACAAGACTGAAAATCTAAGGTCCAGAATGTCACCAAACAAGTCACATGTCTCACGGACACTCATCAGGTGTGGTAGACTATTCACACGTCTCTCAAACACGATTCTGTTGGAGCTAAAAAGTTCAGCAGTAACCTTGAGACGCCATGAGAGGTCACCAAAATCTATTAGCTCGAGCGGACATCTGTAAGGCCACCCGCATTTAGTTTCATCAAAATTATTTTACAATTTTTGATTGAATTTCGTTCACAAGATGCAGAAGACATAAACATACAAAGGCGCGGAAAGAAAAAAAACTCATAATTTAGAGGTCATGAGAGTTAACCAAAAATTGAATCAAGCCGAGAGGTCATCCAGAAGAACATTCACATCGAGTTCCATCGAATTTCCTTTGGCGGAATCGTTCACAAGATACATGTTACCAACACATGCGACACTGCTGAAAGTAAAAATGAAAGAAAAGAACGACGGTACCCTTGAAAGCCAGCTAAAGGTCATCCATGTGAATACGCCTTAAAATGCGTTCACAGACTTTGCCAGAATCTGGTTAACAAGGCCCACAAACCCCAGTCTTGAGAAAGATTTTCATTACGTTATGATGCAGTAAATTTTGAAATGGCCAAGCGGGTCATTTGGGTTTTAAGTTGAGATGGCCCGAGCCAATCTGAGATGGCCTTGGATCATCAGGCCACCGTTAATTTTGCACACTGCCCCAGCATTGATCTCGCTATCTACTGCAACCCTTCCCTAAACGTGTAACATTCCGCAGCACCAACTCTACCACCAACCAACCACCGCTGCAAACCACTCAGCCCCTTCGTTAGTCACATCAATGCTCACATCATGAAAATCTGCCTTTCCTGTGAAGTACACACTATTCCGGCTTTCATAAGTTCTAGATGAACTGACCAAAACAAAAGTACATGCAAGATAGAACAATACCGACTGTATAAAATTACCAAGCAATGCTGAAACATTAGATCCATAAGCCCAAAAGGAAAAATACCATTGAGAGGGTTTTGCCCGGACACATTGTCCGAACAATCTAGGTGCCTATCCGTAGTACTCTGTTTTTCCTGGACACTGATAACGAGGATCTGTTTATAAGGATGAGGTACCCTGAGCTCTGCGCACCCTACGAAGCAGGCAGACCGTGGCTGAACCGCATCTTACTGATTGAAGCTGTTCAACGATACACACATACACATACATACACACACATATGCGTACACAAATGCACACAGACACACATACACGCATCTACACATACACAACCAAACACACACACACACACATATGTATACAAACATACTTGCATTCACACATACATGGATTACATACTGTAATTAACGGCATATGAGGCACAGGCAGAACAAAATCGCCAATTTTGCAAGTACAGCGGCATTTAAGGCACAGACAGGTGTTTTGAACGAAAAACGGCACATAAGCCGTGCCTAAAATGCTGTTAATTATAGTACATATGATCACATATATTTGACTGTCAAAAGTGAGAAAACTGCTACATGCGACATTTCGCAAGCAAATTAAAGAATGGCAGCAAATGCACCATTCTCCACACGGCACTCTATTTAACACTTGACAAGCCTTTGGCTCGCAAGGGTTATATGAATTTGTGCGAGCAAAATTCGTCGTTTTTATTTCTTCTTGTTATTAGTTGCGTTTCCCCCTTTTTATTTGTTTTTCTTTATTTCTGATTGGCCTTGAGGTTTTCCTCCACCATTACCCACTCCCATTCAACTGAATACGTTGTTTTCAACCAACATAAATTTGATATAACATGTAACATTCAAACTGTCCACAGAATCAACCGTAACGAAATATACGTGCCCAGCTTCCAAACTGATATCAACCGATACGAATTTGATATACACACTGACGCGTTAACATCAACTGACACAGATTGAAAGATATGTTTCGCACCAAGAAAACATGAAGACAATGGGATATAAACATTAAAAGTTGACATGAATATTCCAAGTAAACAAGACTTTTATCACAATTAAATAAATAATTATAAGGATTTGTGCAAAATATATGATTTGTCAAGAGATTATTTTCTTGCGACACAAAAAATGTTATAAATATCACAAAATATCCCCAGTCAGTGTTTCAAATAACTAATTAAATAAGTGACGGCAACAACCAATGCAATTCAAAAGTGATTTCTATCAAGGAATTATGTCTTTGGATCCGGGGATCAACTAATTCAGAAAAAAGTACATTTTTGCTGCACTTTTAAGTTTTGCCCAGACTTGATTTATAACATCTTTAGTGGTCGTTTTCGGTATCCCTTCCAAATGACCAGTAATCAAGATGGCATCGTAGCCCTGTGGGCAGCTGGCCACCAGAAAATTGCTGTGCTTTGCAGTTATTTTTTTTCTATTCTGCCATACAAGCGTGTCATATGTAAGTATGGGTTGTGTGAGTATGGGTTATGTGAGCGTGGGTTATGTGAGCATGGGTTATATTAGCATGGGTTATGTGAGGACGGGTTATGTATGGGTCGTGTGATTATGGGCTATGAGAGTACGGGTTATGTTTCATATCTGCAATACAGGAAGCTACAAAGAATTACACAGACAAAACCCACTAACTGCACCCAATTTTATAACGCATATTATGCATTTAACCGATTTCTGCGATTTTCCGCACATTTTATGTCAACAAATGTGAGTAAAAGTGGGACGATATTCCAGAAAAGGTCTCAAGAAACAAAGGTTAGCCTCCCACCTTTCCCCTGTATGAACATGTGTTTCTACAATGTCGTTATCAGGCGAATTGTCGCACTTGTCACTTCAGGTGAATTGTTGCCAGCGAGTTGTCATCCGGCGTACTGTCGCTTCGAGGACTAGCCATGCAAAACTGGAAGCGGCAATGCACCGGGTATGCCATTTTTTTTTTTTTTTTTTTTTTTTTGGTGAGGCAGATTACCATACACAACAGTTCAATACTATGTTAATAGTTAGTACAGATGGTGATGAAGTAGATAAATTAGTAAAATATGACACAAATAAAGGTTTGAAGTGATGATTTTTTTAACGATGCAAACTGATTTCAAAGATGTTAAATAGATGAGAAAAAGCAACAGGAAGGCTCAAAACTAGTTACAACGGAGAAAGCAAGTATCAGCGTGAAAAAACCCGAGACGTATGTATCTGTGGGTGGGATGCTAAAAGTGTCCCAAAAAAGTCCCAAAAATTTTTCAGACCAGACGCGGCCCACGCAAAATGCCAGTTTCAAAAGTGGGTGTGGGAGGGGGGGGGGTGCCCCACCACACAGTATGTTCTGAAACATACCTGAGAACTAAATTTATCAATAAAGCCATTTATCTGACCTCACCTGTACAAAATATAACATTTTGCCCAGTATCACGCAATTTTGTATTTGGAATATACGCACACAGGTATACATGTAACTTTTGATAAGCAAAGACCTGTGTAAAACCGTAACACGAATTTTTTAAACGAATTTTTTAAAAATACTCGAAAAATGCAAAATTTCCTTTTCACTTTCCGAATTCAAGTTCTATCTTTTGTAGAAATTATTTGGTTGCAGTATATCTGTGCCAAAATGTAACTGCCTATTTTTTTAACGTCACTTCATTAACATAACAAGTTAATCGCCAGACTAAGTAAAAAAGATCTAGTATTTTGAGAAAAAGCAACAGGAAGGCTCAAAACTAGTTACAACGGAGAAAGCAAGTATCAGCGTGAAAAAAAACCGAGACGTATGTATCTTTGTGGGTGGGACGCTAAATGCGTCGCATACAGCCGCCTGACTTGTGTAACCCCGTAAAGAAAACTCATTTCATTGTTATGACATCACGGATTTGCTGGATGCGTTGGTTTACAAAACTCAGCTGTCAGTGGATTTATCCTCTCAGTACACAACGTCTGAAAAGTATAACTTCCCTCCAACAAAGATCATTAGCAAGTTGACTCAGTGCAAGAAACAAAATTATGGGAGAAGGCGCGCTTAGAAGTTTTCAACACTGTCCATTCCGATGGCACACCCAAATTACAGGTCTCCCACATAAAGAATTCCAAGACTTTTCCAGTGTTTTTTTTTTTTTTTTTTTTTAAATTTCAGGTTTACCACAAGTTGAAGAATGCAACTATAGCTTCCATTTCGAGAAGTAATAACACAAGAATATAAACAATGCTATATAAAACGCATTAATACTATAAAAATTAATTATTTGAGAAATGTGGTCTCTTCCTTGTAGGTAACCATCCTGGTTCAAGAGACACTCGAGTGTACAACACGGAAACGGCCAATCATGAAATACGACGGGAAATCGCGAAAGTGTCAATCGTTGAAGTATGACGCCTCACACTGAATGAGCTAAAGGTCGTTAATGGAAAGGTCACCAGGAGACTGCTGTGTATTTGAAATCCCGCCAATAACTAGAAGGGCGTGGGAAAGTTTCGTAAATTGCGGGTAGCATTTTTCTCACCATGTCTGGCCGCAAATTCTCATGCCATTTTCTCCGGTGACGGATCTCTGATGAATTCAGCATCGAACACAGGCAAAAACACAAGCGAGGATTGAAGGATTGAATACTCAAGCAAACCGATACATCAATGTTATTCCGACATCAAACCAAGGAGGCTGTACGAATACACTACATTACAGCGATCAGCGCAAGCAAATGGACCAACAGACAACAGATATTAACTGATGGCATCAGCTTCAGTCCCACAATACACCTGAACATGTAAAACAAGAATTGGGCCTCACTTTATTCTGATCATAACTCGAATGGCTTTTTTCCTTCCTTTTAAGCCTTACATCAGATTGCAATGACCATTCGTTTGGAAATATTTAATGGCATAGATTTCCAAGTAACTTTAAATTTACAAGCTCAGACAGAGGAGCACTA
Organism: Protula sp. h YS-2021; assembly: GCA_949752745.1. Lineage (NCBI taxonomy): Eukaryota > Metazoa > Annelida > Polychaeta > Sabellida > Serpulidae > Protula > Protula sp. h YS-2021. Next base: position 40,430,413 of record OX457027.1, on the reverse strand, counting down.
TATTTACAAAACTTACAACGCTTAAAAAAATAATAATTAAACAAGACTGTCCACGGACACCGTGGCATATATGTCCTGGTGACTCAAGCCTTTATATCCGAAAATAAGGTGTTCACTGCAACAATCGCTCGAAAACTCCACTGAAGTAAAACCTCAACGAGGCTGTATTTAAGCCTACTAACAGTCTGGAAAGGATTACTCGGGGATCATTCGTGCATATTACTGGAGCGATTCGAGGCGGAAGCTTGCATGAAATGCATTTTGGTAGCGCTATTTATGATTGGTTTACCCTTACGAAACAAGAAAATATTTAGGAAATACACATGGCCCCAACCCTTACAAGATATAATTCGCAGACAGAATCGCCTAGAAAACATTCATAAGTCCTAATTCGGTCAATTTTTGGCCGATTTCAACAATAATACGAAAAGGCACATCTGCAATATATATAATTCCACTATGCAAGGTAACAAAAGCATGTGTCTAATAGCTTTTGAGAACTGTCGCAGACAAAACTCTATCTTTATACTGTACTAAGTGAACGCATAAATTTTGTCAAGTTTTAACAAGTCCTAATTTGGTCAATTTTTGGTCGATTTCAACAATAATACAAAAAGGCACATCTGCAATATATATAATTCCACTATGCAAGGTAACAAAAGCATGTGCCTAATAGCTTTTGAGAACTGTCGCGGACAAAACTCTATCTTTATACTAAGTGAACGCATAAATTTTGTCAAGTTTTAACAAGTCCTAATTTGGTCAATTTTTGGCCGATTTCAACAATAATACGAAAAGGCACATCTGCAATATATATATTTCCACTATGCAAGGTAACAAAGGCATGTGCCTAATAGCTTTCGAGAACTGTCGCGACAAAACTTTATCTCTACACTAAGTGAACGCATAAATTTGTCAAGTCCTAATTTGGTTAATTTTTGGCCGATGTCAACAATAATATGACAAGTCACTGCAATATATATATTTTCACTGTGCAGGGTAACAAAATCATACACCGTATTGTTGCGGAGAACTGGCGCGGACACACTCTACAAAAAATGTTGACGGACAGAAGAACATACAGAACTGCCTTCCCCACCTAGGAAGCCACGTCAAGAGTACCGGATACCGCCACCCCCCCCCCCCCCCTCCCCGTCATACAGATCATTACGAGCGCCACAGGACAGCGCGCCCGACATATAGAACGGCACACTCGACAATGCATATAATTTCTACTGAATTTTTATACAACTTTGCTGTTTTACAGGGCATTACATTAACGACTGCCCGACTTGGCTAGGCATGTGAAAAATCGCGTCAGGCACGTAGACTGCCCAGCTGGGAAGATAATGTAATCGGGCCCCGAGGGATCAGCTACAAACATAACACTTTTATCAAGATCCCTACAAACGGCATTAAGCAATGTGTCGTAGACAAATTAAACAATTTAACCCAACACTCTGTAGAACTTAGTCTGAGAACGATCTCGATATCACCTGCCCAACCTGGCAGGAACACACAAAAAAAATTAATGTAAAGCCCTGTCTATACAACGTGCGTACTTCGAAGCCGTGCAGTACATAAAGAGCAATCTCAGCATAAATACATCGCTGAGACAAAGAAATGATTTCGTTATATCTCACATATCGGATGTATAGAGCTTCTGCTGTATGTACATACAGTTAACCCGAAAAAGCATTGTGATAGGAACCGAGTAAAATAGCTCGGGTTAACTGACGTATTCCGCTGTTCACAGTCGGATAAGCTAAAAAAAAAAAGAAAAAGAAATGATTGCATATTCGAGCTACACATTTAAGTACAAGAACTCCCAATATTTAAATTTTACCGAGATTTTTTTCTTGACAACTGAGCACGTATAATCTTTCAGACAAAATCATGTAATGAAGTGTCCATTCTAAAGTGCAACTTCACAAGATTAGTTGTGTTTTGAAGGTATTTGGAGGCCCATAGCCCACACCGTAAACCAAATGTCACGTCAAAACTGACTGATGGCCACTACTCGAACCGGAAGCAACAAAGAGTCTCCTCTTTATTTTACCAGTGAATCAGTTTTTTTATAATAAACATGTTCGTGGCGTTCACATTTTTCCCTCCGAATTCTAGTAGTCGTGTATGTCACAGTTAGCGTGAAAATAACCACATTTTTGTCGCTAAACAGATGTTCACCAACTGAGGTTAACAGCGCGGCAGAGGAACTCCTAAAAACCTAACATGACCATGTTCACTACCCTACTCAATTATAAAATTTAAGAACTTAACTGTTTTCCATAATTCTTTTCCATAAATTTGCAAAGCGTTTGTGTCAAGGCGAAAAGTCTCAAAACCGAGCGAAGCGAGCAATAAGCCAACTGGGGGTTAAGGAAGGAGCGGGGTGGGGGGCGGGGCGGGGCGGGGGGGGGGGGCGCGGGCTGAAGGCTTTGGGGTTTAAGACGATCAATGAAACAACCTGAGTAATTTCAGCACACATTTAACACCACCATTAGCTACACAGTCGTACACAAAAAACTTAACGTTGGCAATGGGAGTATATGTGTCGCCACACAGTACTTCCACTCTATTCCAGAAAAAGGAAGTCGCATAAAACCATACATGTAAACATGTGAAAACGTGCACAAAAAGAAAAGATCAGGTCACACACCATATAAACAAAGGGTGGTTTGTGACCCCGACCACTAACGACTATCAATGTGGATAGGTTTTCTTACGCGACCGTCGAAGGAAAAAAACTAAACTGACGGACAAAATCTAAAGATGGCGAAAAACTCTAAATTGGCACAAACCACAACCAACCACAACATGTAGAAACATGAACTCAACACCCCCGCCCCAAGAAAAAAGTAAAAATTTTTATTGCTGAATTACACTGATCTCGGGAACCACAAATTAGATCCGAAATTGATGGGTTTCCGCCAACTGACGGAAAAAAGCGACACCTGTATTTGAGAAACGAATTTTCAAAGCACATGGCAACCTTTTGTTTCAGATTAGCTTCAGGCCAATAACCAAATCCCTGCCCCAATCCCCGGCAGCTTGACATTTTCCAGAACTACTTGCTTCGAAACATTTTATTTACTTATTTGTTGATCTTTTATTAATTTATTGACAATTTATTTTATTTTTATATGCCTTTATTTTCCTTGAACTACTCAAAATGTTGTTTTCTGGTCTGCCAAAAAGGTTAAGTTAATAAACATTACCAAAGAATAAAAAAACCCACTGGGGTTGACAAGGGAGAGGGGGAAAATTAATTAATTTTGATGCCGCTGTTTCAGAGGCGTTTGAGCCCTACCGGAATATTAGTCAACTTTTAACAGTATTCAGTCCACTCTACTCACAAATCACGACACACGATGGTACGTATTTTAGGAGCATTACAGCAAAAATATATCGAAAGGCAGTTTTTATTAAAGGGCAGTGTGATAGCAGCATAACGGTCCGACCAAATAACCTGGCACTTCAAAATAACAGGTGCCGCATGGTACTAAAAACAAAAAAAAAAAACAAAAAACAAAAAAAAAAAAAACAAAACAAAACAAAACAAAAACAAAAAAAAAAAAAAAACAGAAAAAAAAAGAAAAAAGTGAACACTAACATTTTACACACCACCAAGTCATAATATCCATATTTCATAAAACAACCCAGAAATCTTTCCAAACTGCAATTTCAGCAGACGAAACTAGAAAAACGCCACAAAATATATAGTTTACCGACGCACCTACCACTTCTAATACTATTATAAACAACTATAAAATACAGACACACTGAAGAATTTTTCGACAGGTAAGCTATCTATACGATAAAGGGAACTATAAAGCGAGTACAGACAGTAAGAGGTTACAAGAGCAGACGAAACTGTAGTCATTTCTTAAAGTTTTTATGAAGATATGGGCCAGTAAAACTCATTATTAAGGGCATCCCCAAGAAGTTCAATGTATGCAGTGAAGTATATGTAATGCAATAAAAGCAGTGGTTAAGAACTGGTGCAAGTGAAGCGCTCCTCACCAAAACGACTGCATTTTTATCGGAACTGGAATATCGCGTCATTGCCGTGTTTGCTAAGAAACATTTCCTACGAGGGTTTCGCTCACCCTGTGCACACTTTTCTTCGACCACCCTTGAAAAAAAACTTTGTCAATGCAATTTCAACCTGAATCTCTGCATAATTTGTCTATACAGATCCCACTTCGACAAATTCCCCTGGATGTAAAGACGGACTTAAACAGATATACAAAAGAAAGAAGCGGAAGCTAATACCAAATGTTGATTGAACGCTGGCGACATAATTGCTGTAATAAAATAAAATCATTTTAATATTATTCTACCATACTTTCACATTCAGACACGAATCAATATGTTCACGGAACTAGTATGATAACGTCTAAAAGCAGCTCCAATATAGATCTCGGGCTTGGAACTGTAATATTTGTTGACTGTCCCAGATAGTGTCCTGTAGGTAACATTCACGGGGCCCAGAATAACAGACGAGCGCTCAAGAGAGAGGGAGAAAAAGGTCCCTTTTAAAACAATAGGGCTCGAGGCCCAGACATAACTGCTGTGACCAACTACTCAGAGAACATCAGTTATTCCCTCTTATTCAATTTACATTTTTTCTTGTCCCAGTATACTCTTTTTTTTTTGTCTGGCAGAAAGTCTCATTTCCCGAAAGCAAACCTGTCCTTTGTTCTCTCTGTGAGAGATGACATGGGAAAATACAAAAATCCGATTCCGCCTTTCAAATAACATCAGCCTTCACAGTACATACAACGTTCTCACAAGACATCAAAGACACCGATTCCTATGTCTGTAATCAGGAACGGAGTAAAAGACTGGTTTTCCTTGCGACAGGCTAACCATTCTGGGATATCACTTACAATTTCACTATCTATTTCAAAAGCAAGCAAAAAGTACTCTTCTGAGACATTTCCGAGTGAGTAAAACAAGTTCCTGAAGCACAATGTGCTCGTGACAACTCGTACGGCATCTAGCGAGCGCCTGCAAATTATGTGCTACACGAGCTCAGTAAGAAATGGGTGGAGATAGGACGGTACAGCGATCTGGGCAGATACGTTTAAACCACAACAGATTACATTGGTAACAAAGGTCTGATTCTCGCCAATCACAGCTTGAAATTTTGAAAGGTTTTCATGTGCTGGTCTCACAAAGCCGTAGTAACTGAGCAGTCGACGGAAGACTGAACAGAAAATTAACAATTCGTCACGTTCGCAACGATTCTGAAGCATTTCCTGCAAAATACACAAATCAACTTTGGTCTAGTGCTGGTTTAATTATGGGAAATGGAGTCTAGTCCCGGGTTGAGAAATGCACCCATTTAGTTCTGCTGGAAATGAGATTTGACATATTATTTTATGTGGAAATGTGCTCAGTCCCTAATTATCTCCCCGATTCCAAAGTTAACCTGAAACATGTGAACATAACTTGTCGGCACGTGCCATGGCAGCACCGCGGACGCTGCACTGCACTTTTCAGTACTATACTCCGAAACGGTTACATTTTCCTGCATTTCAATCATACTAAAGCGTTTAACATTCCTAATTGCAAAAGCCTTTGGGAATCGGACCGGCCAGTTTCATAAAATATCCGCACACTCGCCTGGAGGGGCAGCTATCAAAAATTACTCAAAATAGAAAAAAAGGTTGTCCATGGGCAATGCCTCAGCTCACAAACGCTCATGTCAAGATTTATGACATATAAGTATAACCTGTAGCCAAAATTTAAAGACAGTAAGGCCGTGTACCTGGCGTCAGTCAAGATTTTAATACAAAAAGAAATGGTTTAACGCCAATATATCCAGCATTTTGGGCGAATTGCCACAAAAGTAGGTGTTTCGGCCACGTTTCCATTAAAACCATCGGAGGATATACGTTTTAAAGAAAATTGCATTTTGATCAATGTTTTTGCCAATTTTTGGCGAACTGAAAAAAGTAAAAGTAAGGTAGTAATGCGTGCCACCATTACAAGAAATTACAAAACGATCAGGTTATTTTCGGAGCGTTAGTTAAAATTTTCAGAAAAACTTGGTTTATCGCCAATATTTCGGCTGATTTTTAACACAAAGAGAGAGAGAGAGAGAGAGAGAGAGAGAGAGAGAGAGAGAAAGAGAGAGAGAGAGAGAGAGAGACAGAAAGAGAGAGAGAGAGAGAGAGAGAGAGAGAGAGAGAGAGAGAGAGAGAGAGAGAGAGAGAGAAAATAGCGAATATCCGCTTCCTTAATTCAAAATTTTAATATCTTTTAAAAAACTAGTCTTAGTTAAGATTTCAGTATGAAATTTTGCTGTAGTTCGTTAAGATTGAACTGTTTTTTTTCCTAAAATTTCCACCGAGTTTTGGCGAATGTTTTGGCAACAGCCAGATGGGCGCTTATGTACCCTACCTTCTACCAAAATTTTAGAACGTTTCCATGAAAACAGTAGGAGTTACTTTTCTTTTTGGCGAATTGCCAAACAAAACAAGTATGTCAGTAAAGCTGACTAAGTCCCCCGCAGGCAATGACAGGATTTCAATCAACAACTGAGTAGCTTGAACAGTTACAGCTACATGGCGCCGACAAGCAGCCATTGTACAGATCAATACGGTGAAATTTTAACGCTCTTCCCATTTTCTCATTTTTTATGAAAATCTCAAAATAATACCTCGTTGCACAGATCCACTATATAATCTTTCTATGTGCAAGAGAAGGTTACGGAGATATGGCGCCGACAAACACCGATTGAATAGGTCAATTGTCCCGTATTTTCAAAGTTTTCCCATTTTCCTAATTTTTGCGAAAATCTTTAAAAAAACCCTCGTTGCACAGGTCCACTATATAGTCTTTGGAGGTGCAAGAAAACAACTGAATTGCTTCAATGGTTACGGAGATATGGTGCCGACAAACACCCACTGAATAGGTCAATTGTGTTAAATTTTCAGTTTTCCCTTTTTCCCAATTTTTGCGAAATTTTCAAAATAACCCCTCGTTGGACAGCTCCACTATATAGTCTTTGCATGTAAAAGAGAACAATTGATTCGCTTCAATGGTTACGGAGATATGGTGCCGACAAACACCCATTGAATAGGTCAATTGTGTTGAAGTTTTCCAATTTTCCAAATTTTCACGAAAAATCGGTTCCGGAATAGACTACCGTAGCTGTAAAATGCGTTAGTTCACCCATGACAAAAAAATATCTGATTTCTTATTTGCTTCATAAATTCTTATTTTAAATAATGCACTGTTGAATACAGTTCTACCCTGGTAAGAACGTACTTGACACATGACTTTTAAAAGTTCACAAAGCCGTCTAGAAACAAGCCTGTTGGTTTTTTTTTTTATTATTTTAGTGACTTGGTTAAAATACTTTTTTTTCATACAACTTTATGGCGGAAGACAGTCCAGTAGAAACCAGTGATACCTTTAATTGTACTCTGGTACAGAAAGAAGTACATGCGGGTATATGAGTATGCTCGTAGCCTGATTTACAGTAGCTAACCACGTGGCTGTTTGGACACATTGTGAACACTGAATTGGTGAATTGTGGCGTTCATTTAACGACACAACGTTGAACTGACAACACGTTTTGAAGTTCAACTGAACTAAAGAATACTCCTATGTATTTACAGATATATTTTAAACATAAATATATACATTTATAAGGTACATAAACGAGACACTACACTACAATGTGAACATTTAAAACAGAAAGTACAGGCATAAATGGGCATTCTATTTAAAACGAATGCTCGCTTCTGCTTGTGGACAACATCTTGGCTAACGAATTAAGAATTAATAAGTTAAGTATATCAGTTAGTTAACTTAAAAATTAACAATCTTCTTTCTTCCTGTAGGTGTTCAGCACCTTTTAATGAGGGCGCTTGGCTCACCCCATTTTAAAAATATAACCACAAATTAGGCTTCTAGTAGACACAACTTGGTTAATGGTCGCGTAAAATTCGTTGATTTTGTTTTCACTACAGCAGATCGGACGTGTCCATCTTGGTTTTTGTTGACCTTCATTACGCGGGCGATAAGCCACATATTCTGCGACGTTGACTCATCAAACACCAAAACTATGTCATTTTCTCTCAATTCTCGAACTGATTTCAACCACTTTTGCCTTTGTTGAATAGTTAACAGCTATTCGCATACCAAGCGAGACCAAAAGATGTCTGCCAAGTACTGCACGAGCCTCCAGTGTCTACATTATATATCGTGCTTACCGAACGAATCAACCGGAGGTTTGATCCTGTTACGCAGAAGCAACATATAATTCAGAGTTAGCGGGGAAACATTGTTCGGACTACCCGGGCACCTCGTTATGGGCCTGTTATTAACAACAAATTCGACTTCGCAGAACAAACGGCATTGCGGATGACAGCATTCATGACCTTGCGCACTGTGCGGATCTGTCTCTCCCACACTCCACCCATGTGGGATGCAGAAATCGGATTGAAGATCGATTTGATTTCTCTGTGGTATAGAATGTATGTAATTTATGACTATTATTCCATCTCTGCATGGCCTCGAATAACTCTTTCGAACCACAGACAAAGTTGGTTCCGTTGTCAGATCGGATGACTTCCGGAGCACCTCGTCTGCAAATAAATCTCTGCAACGCGTTAACAAATGAGTCTGCATCCAGCGAATTTAGCATTTCGATATGTTTGGGGCGAATTATGAGGCATCTCAAAATGCAACCGTATCGTCTTTCCTGAGCGCGGCCCCGTGTAATCAGAAAAGAACCCAAACAGTCAATTCCTACATTCGCGAACGGTGGTTTATTCGGAATTACTCTGTCATTAGGCAAGTCTGACATTTGTTGAAACATCGCTCTCCATAAAACCTCTTGCAGACAACACAACTTCTTGCAATTTTGCGAATTAATTGCCTCACCTTGGGGATCCAATACTTCGTACGAAGTATTGACAAAACATATTCAGTGCCGCAGTGGCATGCTCGGACTTCACTGAAAGTACCTCACTAACAACAATGACTGGTGACAGTCTCTTGGTAATATGACCTGATGCTTCATTTCTATCTCAACAACAGCATTACGCAAGCGACCGCCGATGCCCAGCAATCCTTGTTCGTCAAGCATGGGCTCTAGTGAGTACAGCGTACTTCTTTTTTTTTAGCTTGTCCTGCGTCTTGGGATCTTGTATTTCGTTCCTGAAACATTTTGCTTGCGCATGTCTTACAATACAAATTTTCGGCAACTTGTAAGTCATCGGATGATAACATTTTAACCACGTTTGCCTTGTTTCGTAGCCATCAAATGAACTTCTGAAACCTATGCGAAACAATATTGATGTAATAAACTTATGCTACTGTCTGTCCAGAAATCACGTTTGCCTTCTTGTTTAGTAGCCATCAAATGAACGCCTGAAACCTACGAGAAACAATATTGATGTAATAACACTGTGCTACTATCTGTCCAGAAAATATCTCGCGTACCCGAATCTAAATTCTCGCTGCATCATACTGTTGGCATGTACACCTGTCACCGCTGCGCACAACTCTAGTCGCGGAATACTAATCGGCTTCAGCGGAGACAATCGCGACTTTCCAAACACAAATGATACGCAGATATGTGACTGTGCCATAGGTCTCCTCACTTGCATCGCAGAAACGATTTCGCTGAACCACCTTAACATCCGACATTTCAGCGTTAATCATGCACCCTGGAACTTCGATTTGGCGTAGCAACACAAGCGACCTCAACCATCTGTTAAAGTGCTTTACCGTACTTTCTTCTAATGGGTCGTCCCAACTCAGCCTGGAACAGCTTCTTGGCAATGAGTACAAACGGGCACACAATACCCAGCGGATCATACACTGCACTTACTATGCTGAGGAGACCACGGCATGTGAACACTGGATTCCTGGGCTTGACATTGAAGCTGAATACGTCAGTTGTTCTCGGCTATTGCTAACCCACTTGGTAAGGTTGAATCCTCGCAATGAAAAGACGTCGAAGGTCAGCCGACAAAACTTTTCCGTCGCTAACTGAAACTACAGAATGCAGCAGATCATCTACATAAAAACTGTTCATGACTGAATCGATGACACTAAAATCACACTCGCTTCTGAAATCTTCCGCTGTTCGCTTGAGCGCATAGTTGGTGTTGCGAATGTTCATTCTTGTTTGTAGTGTGAATGTAACCTGGTCTGCAAAGTTCTATCTTTGTGAATGCGCCTCCCATTGTATAATGTGCGCTTGACGAGCAATATGACGTTTTGTGTGCAGACGTGTACTTCTTCGTTATGCAGTACATCTCCACTATATGCGGCCATGCATTTTTAAGGCTGTTCGTTATATTTTGGCGACTAATAGGTGGTCGTTATTGTATTTTCTGTGAGGTTTGACGGTAACTGAGGAGAATTAAAATAATTTTTTTATGTCAAACATGGAGTAATTGTGAAACGTTTGTGCTGTGATTCCATGCGTAGCTTGTGAACCGTTTGTGTTGTGATTTCATCCGTAGCTTCTTAATTGCATAAATACTTTGAAACGAGGAATAAATTTCACTTTTCGTTGGCGTTTGAAGCGAGAGAGACTGGAAAAATTAAAGGAACTAGGCACATTATACGGTGAGTTTTATTAATCTTGACGGGAGTTTATGAACTTTATTGGAGATAAAATGTAATTGAAATTGAATTCAAGAAGTCGTAATAGGGATTTACTTAGAATGTAAGTAAAATAGAGTATATGAAATAAGGCCAGTTTTCTGTCTTCTGCGACTAAATTTTATGGTATTTTGTGTGTTGACATGGCGCTGTGTGTGTTGACGTTCCGAATTCTTGCTGTCATCGAGCGACTGTTCCATGAATGTGGCGTTTAGGGTGGGACAGTTGGTTAGTAATTTAATTTATAAATACAAGTAAAGTGTCGTTTAATTTAACTGAGATTAAGGCAGTAGATTATGCATATTTTTCATTGTAAATAGTTTGTAAGACACATGCATTGACTACTGGTTTATGCCAGTATTTTGTATGGGTATTAAATATCAGGCATTTTTTTCCTGAAAGGGACACAAAATAATTAAATTATGGCGGTATTTTCGTATCGCTTTTCTACCATAATTTCCGTGTAAATTAGGTGTTCCTATAACTGTGAGCTGTTATTATGTTATAATTTTATATCGTATTATAATTAATATTATTATTTAGTGTATTTTGTAATTTATGTATTACAGTTTCACCGAATAAATCGAATAAAATCGCGTGAAAAACCACCCAAACCCGTTCATCGTCTTTGAATTCGTGGGACAGTACAGTTGGAAGCACTTGAACTCCAGACCCCCCCGAAACTATGCACGGTCATTCGATTAACCTCGCATTGTTGTCGTGGATCGTCGTTGCTCTACCAAAGAAACCTGAGAGCATTTCTATGTTTCGGAGTTACTTTGATCTGATAAAAACTCTCTTTGATATCAGCCATCATGCCAATTATATTTTCTCTGAACCTTAGGAGCACACCGATTAACTTTTTTGTTAAGTCCGGACCTGATAAAACCTCTTTGTTCAGACAGGTGTTTCGATACTCTGCTGCACAGTCAAACACAATCCTGCGTTTATCTGGGCTTGTTTACATTAAAGACAGGATGATGTGGGACATACCTTGTTTGCCCTGGCGTCGACGTGTCACCTTCCACTTTCTCGGCATAGCCCTTTTGCAGCAAATCGTGACGTCTACCCAGATAGCTGAGATACTTTTTTGGCTAGCGATCGATTGTCAGGGAAACTTGGCTTTTCCTGCTTGAAAGGAATGTCAAGTTCATAGTGGTTGTCATTAAGCGTTGCGGAAGAATCCCAAAGCCTCACTACTTTTCTGTCGTTCATCGACATTTCAGCACACTCCTCTCTTTTAGCGAAACTGTCAATTTCCCAAAATATCTCCACCTGCCTATTTAGCTCCTTTTCCGGATTAACATGACATACGTCAATATAATTGCACATACTTGATGATTCATCTGAACCTTTCACAGGGCCGTTCACTGTCCATCCAAGAGGTATGCGCACAGCACAGGGCTTTCCAGGTCGACCGCGATACAGCTGCAGTGGGACCAACGCTTCAGGATTGTCTTGGCCGATGAGTAAGGGCATACTTTCACTCGCGGAGCTGGATATAGGCAAATCCTTCCTAAACTTGCTAATGTCATCAACGCACACCATACTTGATGCAAGCGACGGGAAATCGTTCATCACATAAACCTTTGACAGCACCACAGTCTCATTTCTACAGCGATTCGTGTAGCAAACAAGTTGATTTCTTCAATTGTGAGTGCTTTTCCATCATTCAGTGTGTATATATTGAGCATAGATTGCTTACCTTGCACGCCTAATCGTTGTCGTAGCTTTTCGGAACAAAATTTTCGATTACTTCCTGTGTCAAGGAGAGCAAGTGTCTTCACGCCGTGTTGTTGTCCATGGCCACGCACATACACAGGTACGATCGGGAGTGATACTTTCGTCTGTGTACTGAATGACACGCGTAGCACTGTCAGTCGCATTATTGGCCGCGTGATCTGCAAAATTCGACTCACCGGATGTCGTTACTTTCCGATCTGGAGTAAGATCGCCTTGTGCCCTTATCTTCTTCAGAGCTCTTCTTCTTGAATTTCTCGCATTGGACCAAACAATGCACTTCGCCACACATGAAACATTTTCGTCCTTGTTTCTTCTCGTCGCCATTTGCGCTTACTTGAGAGCTCACCGACTTGCTCGAGTGGAATCTTTTCTCAACCTTTTGTTCTCTACTCACTCCAAACACTGGGTTACATGCTTCTCTCGTTACTTTGGTTTAGAATTCCAGAAATAACTCAATACCTGCATATCTTCCATTAGAATCATGAGGTCCAACAGCTTTCTTCCTCCAGCGACTCTGCAGATAAACTGGGAGGCGCATCACCAGCTTAACAAGGCGAACCCGCGCATCTACTTCGTCCAGGTGCCCCATAGCACGTAGCGTTTCGGTACAGCTGCGTACACAGTCTAAAAAATCTTGAAGCATGTGCACATTATCTGCTTTAATAGGAGGACCCAAAGTTAGTTTTGAAATCCAAGCTTCTGAAATTACATAGTCGTTGCCAAACCGTTCTGATAACAACTGTCTGGCTTTGCGATACCCTTCTGACGGAGCCGTGCACGCACATGGTTTTATTATTTTCAATGCCTTCCCTTTACAGAGCTCGAGCAGCTTGTTCAACTTTAATATGTCACTCACTTGGGTAGAATCAACACAGCTATTGAATGAGTTCATGAACATGTGATAATTCATTGGATCTCCGTCAAACGTTACCAGCTGCGACTTCGGTAAGGCCAAAATGCAAATCATTTCTATCTGCGTAAAATGCATAATACTGTCTGGAGATTGCGGATGGAAGTCACAGGATGCAGGACTGAGCGTGGAAGGCAGCTCCTCATCTGACGCGGCTGAGGGATTGCACGCGAATAAGTCGGGTAAAAAAAAAAGACGCTTTTCTTCCTGGAACGACCTGAGCAGACAGTACCTCAGGTTTCACACTGCGCGGTTGTTGGCAACTCAGCAGCAGTGGCACCCACTGGATTTTCATCGCAGTACTTTTGCACCAGTTCTGCCTTGTTTCCTGTCGTTGACAAACCCTTTTCCGCCAGGCCTTCCTTCAGTTGAGCGATTTTCATTTTACCGTTTTCACGATTTCAGATCATTTGTTCCTTAATCTGTACTAATGTAGTAAATTAAAGGCCAAATTGAAACTGCCGTGGTAGTTTTGTAACGCTGTTTTATTTCTTTCCATCTTCAAAATCACCACGAGCAGATCTTAAACAGCTTTAAGCCGGTCTAAACAGATTAAAAAAGATTCAAACAGTTTTAAACAAGTACAAATTATTGGAATCCCGCGACAGAATGCCCAATGCCGCGAAAATCCATGTTTATATAGTAGGAGGACTGTCGAACATGAGTGAACAAAACACAATTGACATTCTAATCTTTTAAAATATAAATGGTGGGAAAGGAAGGGGGAAGCATTTCATAGACCACCCGTTAAATAGCATGTCAGATAACTGAATGCTGCTTTACAGAAACCCTTGAAAAAGTGACAAATAATTTGGAAGCACGCCTGAACTTCAAGCAACTGACAAATAAATTCTATGCGCTACCCAGAACGCCCTTTTCATTAAATGGATCTCTGAAGCCCTAGGACCTTTGAAGAAACTTGTTTTTTTACCAGTATTTCCGCCAATTTTCCACGAATAGCTAAAAAAAGAGGAAATAGCCGTTTAGGTAGAAATGTGTGCTGCTGTTACTTTAAATTACACGGCAATGAGGCCATTTTCGAGGAATTCGTTAAGAGTTTACTTAAAATTTTCTGTTTTTTTCTTCAAAATTATCGCCAATTTTTGCCCAATCACCAAAAGAAAAAAAATGTCAGGTAGGTAATAATGCCTGCTGCTTCTTTACGATTTTACGATTTTTTTTTTTTTTAGTTTTCACTAAAATTTTTGCAAATTTTTGCCATTCACCAAAAAAAAAAGTAATATCCAAGTAGGTACTATCCCCTGCAACTTTACTGTAAATGATCAAAACAGTGAAGTAATTTTCTATCAATAATTAAAATTTTACTGAAATATTTTTGGGTTTTCGTCAATTTTTGGCCAATCACCAAAAAGAGGCAATAGCCAGGTAGGTAGTAACGCCTGTTACCTTCATCTAAAATTTACAGACAGTAAGACTATTTTCCTGTAGATTTTACAAAAACAAAGTTTTTTCGCCGATATTTTCGCAAATTTTTGGCGAATCGACAAAAAAAGTAAAGCCTGCGGACACTTATGTACACCACTTTCCACCGAAATTTTACAATTTCGCCACCAAAAACCTAGGAGGAGATACGTTAGAAAGAAATTTGGTTTGTGGCCACTGTTTCTGCTAATTTATGGCGAATCGCCAGACAAAGTACTAGAGAGGCCAGTGCACACAAAACATAGGAGAACAGCCTATTATTATACACTTTCAATCGATAGCTACTTAGTTTATTTTTTTTGTAAACAAAAACAAATGTCTCCCCGACTAACCCATGACACCCCCCCCGCCCCCCCCCCCCAAAAAAAATTTTTTTTTTAATCACTGAAATAAAATATTCATTTCTGCAAACATAACCTAATTTATTGTAAAAAAAACTTAAAATAAATCAAACAGATGGTGGCCACTAAAACATATATGAATGGACGTCTTTCTTCATGCTAGTCTGCAGGGTGGTCGCTAAAACGGGTTTTACTGTAGGCCCTTCTTATCCAGATCTGAAGTTGGTCACTATAGTAGTTTTACTGTACGTTACATTTTTATCCGGGTCTGGAAGTTGGTCAAGACAGGCAGGTTTTACGGTACGTCTTTTTTACCCGAATCTGGAAGGGGTCACGACAAACGGGTCTTACTTTACATCTTTTTATCCAGGTCTAAAAGGTGGTCAGGATTTTTTTTTTGCTAACCATCCTCCTCCTCCCCCCAGCTATTTAATGTAGGTCCGACTATAGACACAACTCTAACCCTTTTACCCAAGGCAACCGTAACGGTCTGTACCCTAAGTGTAGTTATAGCCATGATAGACTACCTTGTCTATCTAGTGATATCTACTTATCCTATTGCAATGTCACTATCCATTTGTATTATCCTGTATATTTATTCATTTATTTTAAAGATGAACTGTCGACTTCAACCGTTTAACCATTGCAAATGTAAGACTTACAACAGAGACAGTAAAAAACAAAAAAAAAACAAAAAAAACAAAAAAAAGTTTCATGAAAATCCTTGCAGGAGTTTTTAAATTATCGTGTTAACAAGCTCTTGATGACAGACCGATAGACCGACCAAATAAAAAACCCAAAAAAAAAAAAAAAAAAAAAAAAAATCGGAAAAAACCGGTATTTGGAAATTTATATCGCGAATATCGTATCGCCAAAAAATATCGCGACATATCGCCCTACCGGTTAATATCGGCACCCCTAATGAGAAACGCAAAAAAAGCTTAATTTCAGGCACTAACAAATAGCAATGAACCGACAATAATGCTGTTACTGTTTTGAAGCTTTCTAAAGCATGCAGGAACATTCGAGAATCTTCTGCAAAACGCTGAAATCCCCAGCGTAGTTAACACCTATGCTTAGATAACAAAGGAGCCACAAAATGGGGAGGCGGGAAGGGGGGTGTTGACGTTATGCACCCTTCTTGATTTTCTACACGTGTTTAATAATGTTTAACCAAAACCGTGCGACTAATCCGAGGAATAACTACACCAAATTTAAAGTCGATCCGGCTTTACGATGTCGAGTTATTTTGCTTAACAACAGATAATTTTTTACCCGTCAAACGTTGAAACAGTCATCTGACTGAACCAAAGATATCAATATAAAATTTTAAGTCGAAATGACTTTCCGTTATCGAGATATTATGCATACAAGATCTGGTTCCAAATATACACATATTTTACGCGATGACGTCATACGCCGCATTCGTTTGTTCTACTCGCAAAAAAATTCTATAGAATCTTTCAGACCTACCAAGCAACAATCCCACCAAGTTTCAACTTTCTCGGCTGTTCAGCAGTTATGAAATTTCGCACACAAGACTTTTACGTGATGACGTCATGCACATGCCCTAATCACGTGACATGCGTGAAAAGTTGATAGAACCGTCCGACTTAATCAAGGAATAAATCGATCAAGTCTGAAGTTGATCCGACGTTTCGTTCTCGAGATATCTTACAGACAACACTTTGTTTACAACAGACTGACATACACACACAGACATACGTACACACATACACAAACACAGAACGTACAAACACTATATGTCTCCCCTTGGTCGGGGAGACATAAATATCAGGTAGGTACTTATGTCTGCTACCATCAAATAAAATTTCAAGACATTCAGGCTAAAAAGCTAGGAGAAAATACGATTTTTCAACTTAAAAGTGCACATAGTCACATACAGCACACTTTCAACGACTGCTATCGTCCCAGCTTCATGCAGAAGCAGGGACTAAAAAGTAGTAAAATACAGCGGAGCAATCCATGTAATCTATACTGTCTGACGCATAGTTTGATTGCGCCACGAATGGACACAAAGAAAAGTACCCTTATGATCTTATTAATTTTTAAACGTTAACGCCCAGTCCTGCACTGCTACGTTTGTTTTATCACTGAACGAGAGTCCTTCATTGGAAATGGGTACCTTAGACAACACTTCCATGCCAACTGGCGATCCAAACGGTCTTTCACTCAGAAAACTGGCACAAATCGTCCGCAGCAAGGGTTGAAATATTGTACATTCCAAGATCTGCTAAATGCTGGAAAATGCGTAAGCGGTTTTAGAAAGACGATTTCCTGTTTAATAAGCGTGTATTAGTGTATTTCAATGTGTATTAGTGTATTTCAATAAACAGGTTTCTTGGTTCTGAAACGCAAGGGTCTCCATTTCGACAGCACTACCTTCCCGGTCGGGCAAGTAATTTTAAAATTTACCTGGCACACGTAAACTTATTTTTACTTACCCGGGCAGGTCGGACAGTTCTTGATGCAAAGAGCTGAGAATCAGTACCAAACTCAGAGAATTTTTATTGAAAACAGGAAACACCCTCTCTTTTTCGAAAAACAAGAACAATGAAATGTCAGCAGACACCGTGACAACTCAAGAAACAAACGGTCGTATAGAACACATCTTAATAACATATATACACTGTATCAACTTAACACATCATAGCAAATTGGAGTACTACCTTCACTGGTTTGGCTTTCTTCTAGAGATGGTGTGACACATGGCCCTGGCATCTGAAATAAAGGGAGAACAAAGCCATAATGATAACATCATTGACGATGCCTGCAGCAATGATAAGTAGCCTGTATGGACTGACCATGAAAAGACCGTTTAAGGGGCAGTTGGCTACGTATCAACCTACGGCATGCGGGACAGTCTACTCTCGAGTAAGTGTCTAGAGGAGATGCCACCTGGTGAGATGCCACCTGGTGAGATGCCACCTGGTGAGATGCCACCGGTGAGCTACCACCGGGGAATTGCTACCTGGTTTGTTTGTCTATTTGGTGTTTAACGTCAGGTTCACCAACTATCAAATGACCTTCGCTTACTGAAACTAAGCAAAGAGAATTATTCCCCACATTCCAGCCAATACACGGAAATGATAATCGGCTTGTTATTTTAGGTACACTAGTAGTGCTAAATGAGCTGCATTGCCTTGGGATATATGATTCTGTTTATTTATTTCGTTACTTTTTTTAAATGTTTTAAGGTATCACCAGATGGCGTGCTGCCGTCAAGATTTATGACATACAAGTATAACTTGTAACCCAAATTCCAAGACAGAAAGGCTGGCGGTCAGTTAAGAGTTTAATGGAAAAATGGTTTATATATATTGCGAATATATCCGCCAATTTTTGACGAATCGACAAAGAGGTAACAGCCACGTGTTTCAGCCACCTTTCATGAGAATTTCAAGAGATTAAGCCCAAATAGTTACAGCCAGTTGCGTTTTCAATAATGTTTTTGGCGAATCAACGAAACAGTTATGGCCAGATAGGTACTAATTTCCGCTTAATTCCAAAATTTCAGAAGGTAACATTATATTCCTAGTGCTAGTAACGATTTTAGTAAGAATTGGGTTTTCGTAATTTTTTTTCGAATTACGCAAAAACAGCAATAACGAGGTAAGACCAATGACCACTATCTTTATCCGAAATTTTAAGGCAGTAAGACCATTTCTGTGTGTGAGTTAAAATTTTACTGAATTCTTTTTTTTTTTTCGTTTTTTACGGTTAATGTTTGCTCAATCACCAAAAAAAATGGACAAGTTTCGAGACAGTAAAGCTACCTTTCTGGAGACGGTTAAGATTGTACGAAAAACAAAAGAACAACTTATAGCCAATACTTCGACCAATTTTTGGCGAATGGGGAAAAATTATTGATATCCAGGAGGACAGTGGACACATGCACGTTTCCACTGAAACCATAGGACGACGCAACTTTTCACTGTACCTTTCAATTGCGTTTTGACCAATATTTCTGCCAATTTTTGGCGAATTACCAAAAAAAAAGTAATAGTCTGGTGAGTAGTAATGTGTACATAAAGTCACAACGCAATCAGGTTATTTTCCTGTCGTTAACATTTTTTTCGGAAAATGAAAAAACTGGCAAGGGGCCAAGCTCTTATTACTCAGGTTGCGAGTAAGAAAAAGGTTCGGCTTCACGAAATGCAGGAGGTACTCGGATTTCTGACGTTTTGCTTCCGCGTGATCAGACCAGGACGCGCCTTTTAGCGCAGCATCCCTCTACCGAACCATAGTGGGGATTCAAAAACCCTACCATTTCATACATGTGACCAACGACTCAAAGAAGGACCTGGAGGCATGGTCGTTATTTTTCGAATGTTTCAACGGGGTGTCCGTAATCCATGAATCATGGGAAAGCGCAGAAACTGAGCATCTGTCTTCCGATGCCGCAAAGACGACTGGCTTCGCAGCAGTTTTGGGTGACTTATGGAGCGCGTACCCATGGTCCCATAAAGCCGATTACCACATCACTTTGCTCAAGCTATACCCGATCGTACTCTCACTGCTCTTATGGGGACAGCGTTTGCGCAACAGGCAATTGTTATATATGTGCGATAATTGAGCTGTGGTGCATATTCTCAATGCTCAGTCTTCGTCCGACAGACAAATCATGTGTTTAGCAAGGCAATTCGTGATGTGTTGTTTGCAGTATAACATTGTTTTTCGTCTAAAAGATTTGCCTGGTGTTAAAAATAAACTATCCGATGCTTTGTCTTGCTTCCAATTTCAGAAAGCTCGAGAACTCGATCCAAACCTCGCACCCCTGCCAGTCCGACTCCCACCCTAATGGGAACTCTCAAAGTTGTTGCAAAACAACTTAAAAAATTCCTTGAGTGTCTAGTCACAAAAAATGTATAAAAAGAACTTGGGAAAAACAAATTTATTAGCTTTATGCATTAGTATTTTCCGGGCGTTCATATCCTGCCGTTCCAGCCAAAATACGTGTTGCTGTTTATGGCGTCCCTGCATTGTCAGAAGTACTCCCCACGCTCGATTTACTCCACTGTTTCATCTATCAATTTTGCACAGAAAATGGCAGGCGGGCAGGACCTCTATTTAAATTTTGCAGTAAGGCCTTAAGAGGCATTGCTAGAATTACGCCGTCCACTGACAGCAGACTTCCGGTCACCCTGTCAGTCCTCACTCAGCTCTGTAAAGCCGTTCTACAATTATATGGGGATAGCTATATGTCACATTTGATGCGAGCTATGTTTATTCTGGCCTTTGCTGCCTTTTTGAGAATTGGTGAAATGACGGTCTCAGGAGCCACCCGTAACCCCGCCGTTTTGCAACTCTCAAGCCTGACTTTCCACCCAAACCGCAACTCTGCGACCTTTAAATTCGTAGCGTATAAACATAAGCTTCAGAAGTCATTCGACCTCCAAACTGCCAAACGTCCGGTAATCTCGGTCCTAACTCGTTATATTAAAGGGGTCATTCCCGGGGCCCCTGTTTCTTTTCAAACAAAAACCGGTTTCTCGGGCCTTCTTTGTCAAAGTGCTCCGTCAATGTTTGGCGTTTAGCAACCTTTCCAATCTTTCGTATAACAACCATAGTTTTAGAATCGGGGCGGCGACCAACGCCATAGCCTAAGGGTGGAGTGTAGATAAGGGTGGAGTGCAGAGCAAGTTAAAGTAGCAGGGCGATGGCGCTCGACAGCAGCGTTCCAAAAATATGTCAGAGTACAAGGCGTACGCACTTAGGTTTCAGAGAAACATTAAAAGTGACCCGATCCACTTTACGTTTATTTTCCCACCCACCCCACCTCCGCCTGTCACAAATTTTGTAAAGATCTGACGTTGTGTCTAGCCTTTATTGTACGCGTAAATATGGTAAGCGTCGTGTTGTAGGATCAGCCGCACCCCTAGTAAGAGATTAGAGCAATTGCATAACATTTCCCGTACAAGATGGTGAACGTTTTAATTACAGCTAGTGGAAGTAGTTATAATATTATGATATATAATAGGTAGTAAACCGGGAATAAATCCCCTAGCATCTATTGAGGTTTTCGTATGTGGCGATAGCTGTATCCAGCTTATGGCGGGTCTATCGCCAAATTAAGACACGCATTAATCTCAAAATATATTGTTAAAGTACTGTGGACATGATAGTATAGTGTAAATAAATCGCCGAGAATATCTGCGAATATTCCGACATAAAGGCAAACAAATATTTTTATTTTGCTTGCATGTCAGCAGAAAAAAATGCAATTTTAGCCTTGAGTGTATGTATTTAGACTCAAGCCGGTATTGGCTGTATACTCAGGGATCCTAATTTGTATTGTATGTCGAAACGTCATCTGGTGACGTGTGCAATATAAACATGAACACATCACAGGCACAAGAAGGGAGAATTGTGTGACGTATGCAAATGGTCATTTCAAAACAAAAAGCGCGGAGTGGAATGTTTGGAAAGAAAGTAATTTAAAACGTGGGATCAATTAAGTGTATTTCTGTATGTAATGTAAATTGTTATCCGCCGCCATCCCTCCGACCTACCATATTTTTTATCTTTTCTACAGTGTCGGGTCTGGCGGGCCAAATCCCTAAGGGTGGGTCTATCGCCAAATTAAGACACGCATTAATCTCAAAATGAATTCCGACATATTGCCAAACAAATATCTTTATTGCTTTTTCGTCAACATCTGGACCAATTTTCAAACAAAAAAAAAAAAAAAAAAAAAAAGAAGAAAAAAAAATAATAGCAAAATTTTAAGAAGGTAATATTATATAGCTAGTTTTAGTTTTAATTTTAGTAAGAAATTTATTTTTCGCCACTATTTTCGCCAATTTTTCCAAAATATGAAAAACAGTAACAGCCAGTAATTACCAGTGATGGATATCTTTATCTAAAATTGGAAGACAGCAATAGGTAGTTAGGTAATACTGTCTGCTACTGTTACTTAAAATTGCAATGCAATGAGGCTAATTTCCTGAAGTTCGTTAAGATTTACTGAAATTTTTTGGATTGTTCGCCAAAAATTTTGCCATTTTTATACCAATCCCCAAAAATTGCAGACTCTCAAGCCTGACTTTCCACCCAAACCGCAACTCTGCGACCTTTAAATTCGTAGCGTATAAACATAAGCTTCAGAAGTCATTCGACCTCCAAACTGCCAAACGTCCGGTAATCTCGGTCCTAACTCGTTATATTAAAGGGGTCATTCCCGGGGCCCCTGTTTCTTTTCAAACAAAAACCGGTTTCTCGGGCCTTCTTTGTCAAAGTGCTCCGTCAATGTTTGGCGTTTAGCAACCTTTCCAATCTTTCGTATAACAACCATAGTTTTAGAATCGGGGCGGCGACCAACGCCATAGCCTAAGGGTGGAGTGTAGATAAGGGTGGAGTGCAGAGCAAGTTAAAGTAGCAGGGCGATGGCGCTCGACAGCAGCGTTCCAAAAATATGTCAGAGTACAAGGCGTACGCACTTAGGTTTCAGAGAAACATTAAAAGTGACCCGATCCACTTTACGTTTATTTTCCCACCCACCCCACCTCCGCCTGTCACAAATTTTGTAAAGATCTGACGTTGTGTCTAGCCTTTATTGTACGCGTAAATATGGTAAGCGTCGTGTTGTAGGATCAGCCGCACCCCTAGTAAGAGATTAGAGCAATTGCATAACATTTCCCGTACAAGATGGTGAACGTTTTAATTACAGCTAGTGGAAGTAGTTATAATATTATGATATATAATAGGTAGTAAACCGGGAATAAATCCCCTAGCATCTATTGAGGTTTTCGTATGTGGCGATAGCTGTATCCAGCTTATGGCGGGTCTATCGCCAAATAAAGACACGCATTAATCTCAAAATATATTGTTAAAGTACTGTGGACATGATAGTATAGTGTAAATAAATCGCCGAGAATATCTGCGAATATTCCGACATAAAGGCAAACAAATATTTTTATTTTGCTTGCATGTCAGCAGAAAAAAATGCAATTTTAGCCTTTAGTGTATGTATTTAGACTCAAGCCGGTATTGGCTGTATACTCAGGGATCCTAATTTGTATTGTATGTCGAAACGTCATCTGGTGACGTGTGCAATATAAACATGAACACATCACAGGCACAAGAAGGGAGAATTGTGTGACGTATGCAAATGGTCATTTCAAAACAAAAAGCGCGGAGTGGAATGTTTGGAAAGAAAGTAATTTAAAACGTGGGATCAATTAAGTGTATTTCTGTATGTAATGTAAATTGTTATCCGCCGCCATCCCTCCGACCTACCATATTTTTTATCTTTTCTACAGTGTCGGGTCTGGCGGGCCAAATCCCTAAGGGTGGGTCTATCGCCAAATTAAGACACGCATTAATCTCAAAATGCATTCCGACATATTGCCAAACAAATATCTTTATTGCTTTTTCGTCAACATCTGGACCAATTTTCAAACAAAAAAAAAAACAAAAAAAAAAAAGAAGAAAAAAAAATAATAGCAAAATTTTAAGAAGGTAATATTATATAGCTAGTTTTAGTTTTAATTTTAGTAAGAAATTTATTTTTCGCCACTATTTTCGCCAATTTTTCCAAAATATGAAAAACAGTAACAGCCAGTAATTACCAGTGATGGATATCTTTATCTAAAATTGGAAGACAGCAATAGGTAGTTAGGTAATACTGTCTGCTACTGTTACTTAAAATTGCAATGCAATGAGGCTAATTTCCTGAAGTTCGTTAAGATTTACTGAAATTTTTTGGATTGTTCGCCAAAAATTTTGCCATTTTTATACCAATCCCCAAAAATTGCAGACTCTCAAGCCTGACTTTCCACCCAAACCGCAACTCTGCGACCTTTAAATTCGTAGCGTATAAACATAAGCTTCAGAAGTCATTCGACCTCCAAACTGCCAAACGTCCGGTAATCTCGGTCCTAACTCGTTATATTAAAGGGGTCATTCCCGGGGCCCCTGTTTCTTTTCAAACAAAAACCGGTTTCTCGGGCCTTCTTTGTCAAAGTGCTCCGTCAATGTTTGGCGTTTAGCAACCTTTCCAATCTTTCGTATAACAACCATAGTTTTAGAATCGGGGCGGCGACCAACGCCATAGCCTAAGGGTGGAGTGTAGATAAGGATGGAGTGCAGAGCAAGTTAAAGTAGCAGGGCGATGGCGCTCGACAGCAGCGTTCCAAAAATATGTCAGAGTACAAGGCGTACGCACTTAGGTTTCAGAGAAACATTAAAAGTGACCCGATCCACTTTACGTTTATTTTCCCACCCACCCCACCTCCGCCTGTCACAAATTTTGTAAAGATCTGACGTTGTGTCTAGCCTTTATTGTACGCGTAAATATGGTAAGCGTCGTGTTGTAGGATCAGCCGCACCCCTAGTAAGAGATTAGAGCAATTGCATAACATTTCCCGTACAAGATGGTGAACGTTTTAATTACAGCTAGTGGAAGTAGTTATAATATTATGATATATAATAGGTAGTAAACCGGGAATAAATCCCCTAGCATCTATTGAGGTTTTCGTATGTGGCGATAGCTGTATCCAGCTTATGGCGGGTCTATCGCCAAATTAAGACACGCATTAATCTCAAAATATATTGTTAAAGTACTGTGGACATGATAGTATAGTGTAAATAAATCGCCGAGAATATCTGCGAATATTCCGACATAAAGGCAAACAAATATTTTTATTTTGCTTGCATGTCAGCAGAAAAAAATGCAATTTTAGCCTTGAGTGTATGTATTTAGACTCAAGCCGGTATTGGCTGTATACTCAGGGATCCTAATTTGTATTGTATGTCGAAACGTCATCTGGTGACGTGTGCAATATAAACATGAACACATCACAGGCACAAGAAGGGAGAATTGTGTGACGTATGCAAATGGTCATTTCAAAACAAAAAGCGCGGAGTGGAATGTTTGGAAAGAAAGTAATTTAAAACGTGGGATCAATTAAGTGTATTTCTGTATGTAATGTAAATTGTTATCCGCCGCCATCCCTCCGACCTACCATATTTTTTATCTTTTCTACAGTGTCGGGTCTGGCGGGCCAAATCCCTAAGGGTGGGTCTATCGCCAAATTAAGACACGCATTAATCTCAAAATGCATTCCGACATATTGCCAAACAAATATCTTTATTGCTTTTTCGTCAACATCTGGACCAATTTTCAAACAAAAAAAAAAAAAAAAAAAAAAAAGAAGAAAAAAAAATAATAGCAAAATTTTAAGAAGGTAATATTATATAGCTAGTTTTAGTTTTAATTTTAGTAAGAAATTTATTTTTCGCCACTATTTTCGCCAATTTTTCCAAAATATGAAAAACAGTAACAGCCAGTAATTACCAGTGATGGATATCTTTATCTAAAATTGGAAGACAGCAATAGGTAGTTAGGTAATACTGTCTGCTACTGTTACTTAAAATTGCAATGCAATGAGGCTAATTTCCTGAAGTTCGTTAAGATTTACTGAAATTTTTTGGATTGTTCGCCAAAAATTTTGCCATTTTTATACCAATCCCCAAAAATTGCAGACTCTCAAGCCTGACTTTCCACCCAAACCGCAACTCTGCGACCTTTAAATTCGTAGCGTATAAACATAAGCTTCAGAAGTCATTCGACCTCCAAACTGCCAAACGTCCGGTAATCTCGGTCCTAACTCGTTATATTAAAGGGGTCATTCCCGGGACCCCTGTTTCTTTTCAAACAAAAACCGGTTTCTCGGGCCTTCTTTGTCAAAGTGCTCCGTCAATGTTTGGCGTTTAGCAACCTTTCCAATCTTTCGTATAACAACCATAGTTTTAGAATCGGGGCGGCGACCAACGCCATAGCCTAAGGGTGGAGTGTAGATAAGGGTGGAGTGCAGAGCAAGTTAAAGTAGCAGGGCGATGGCGCTCGACAGCAGCGTTCCAAAAATATGTCAGAGTACAAGGCGTACGCACTTAGGTTTCAGAGAAACATTAAAAGTGACCCGATCCACTTTACGTTTATTTTCCCACCCACCCCACCTCCGCCTGTCACAAATTTTGTAAAGATCTGACGTTGTGTCTAGCCTTTATTGTACGCGTAAATATGGTAAGCGTCGTGTTGTAGGATCAGCCGCACCCCTAGTAAGAGATTAGAGCAATTGCATAACATTTCCCGTACAAGATGGTGAACGTTTTAATTACAGCTAGTGGAAGTAGTTATAATATTATGATATATAATAGGTAGTAAACCGGGAATAAATCCCCTAGCATCTATTGAGGTTTTCGTATGTGGCGATAGCTGTATCCAGCTTATGGCGGGTCTATCGCCAAATTAAGACACGCATTAATCTCAAAATATATTGTTAAAGTACTGTGGACATGATAGTATAGTGTAAATAAATCGCCGAGAATATCTGCGAATATTCCGACATAAAGGCAAACAAATATTTTTATTTTGCTTGCATGTCAGCAGAAAAAAATGCAA
Organism: Protula sp. h YS-2021; assembly: GCA_949752745.1. Lineage (NCBI taxonomy): Eukaryota > Metazoa > Annelida > Polychaeta > Sabellida > Serpulidae > Protula > Protula sp. h YS-2021. The sequence continues at coordinate 40,403,913 of OX457027.1, read as the reverse complement.
TTTTAGCCTTGAGTGTATGTATTTAGACTCAAGCCGGTATTGGCTGTATACTCAGGGATCCTAATTTGTATTGTATGTCGAAACGTCATCTGGTGACGTGTGCAATATAAACATGAACACATCACAGGCACAAGAAGGGAGAATTGTGTGACGTATGCAAATGGTCATTTCAAAACAAAAAGCGCGGAGTGGAATGTTTGGAAAGAAAGTAATTTAAAACGTGGGATCAATTAAGTGTATTTCTGTATGTAATGTAAATTGTTATCCGCCGCCATCCCTCCGACCTACCATATTTTTTATCTTTTCTACAGTGTCGGGTCTGGCGGGCCAAATCCCTAAGGGTGGGTCTATCGCCAAATTAAGACACGCATTAATCTCAAAATGCATTCCGACATATTGCCAAACAAATATCTTTATTGCTTTTTCGTCAACATCTGGACCAATTTTCAAACAAAAAAAAAAACAAAAAAAAAAAGAAGAAAAAAAAATAATAGCAAAATTTTAAGAAGGTAATATTATATAGCTAGTTTTAGTTTTAATTTTAGTAAGAAATTTATTTTTCGCCACTATTTTCGCCAATTTTTCCAAAATATGAAAAACAGTAACAGCCAGTAATTACCAGTGATGGATATCTTTATCTAAAATTGGAAGACAGCAATAGGTAGTTAGGTAATACTGTCTGCTACTGTTACTTAAAATTGCAATGCAATGAGGCTAATTTCCTTAAGTTCGTTAAGATTTACTGAAATTTTTTGGATTGTTCGCCAAAAATTTTGCCATTTTTATACCAATCCCCAAAAATTGCAGACTCTCAAGCCTGACTTTCCACCCAAACCGCAACTCTGCGACCTTTAAATTCGTAGCGTATAAACATAAGCTTCAGAAGTCATTCGACCTCCAAACTGCCAAACGTCCGGTAATCTCGGTCCTAACTCGTTATATTAAAGGGGTCATTCCCGGGGCCCCTGTTTCTTTTCAAACAAAAACCGGTTTCTCGGGCCTTCTTTGTCAAAGTGCTCCGTCAATGTTTGGCGTTTAGCAACCTTACCAATAATTACCAGTGATTGATATCTTTATCTAAAATTGGAAGACAGTAATAGGTAGTTAGGTAGTAGTGTCTGCTACTGTTACTTAAAATTGCAGTGCAATGAGGCTAATTTCCTGAAGTTCATTAAGATTTACTGAAATTGTTTTGATTATTCGCCAAAAATTTTGCCATTTTTATACCAATCCCCAAAAATTGCAGACTCTCAAGCCTGACTTTCCACCCAAACCGCAACTCTGCGACCTTTAAATTCGTAGCGTATAAACATAAGCTTCAGAAGTTCGTTAAGATTTACTGAATTTGTTTTGATTGTTCGCCAAAAATTTTGCCATTATTATACCAATCCCCCAAAATTGCAGACCTTTCTACAGAAAGGTGGGAAGGCCTGCTACCTTTCCTAAAAATTTAAAGACAGTCAGACTATTTCTATGCAGTGCGTAAAGATTTTACTAAAAATTGCTGTTTGACGCCAAATTTTTTCCCAATTTTTGGCCAATCACCAAAACTTGCAACAGCCAGGAAGACAGTAATGCTTGCTATCGTTACTTTAAATTTCAAAACAGTGAGACTGTTTTCCTGGAGTTAGTTAAGGTTTAACAAAAAACAATTAAGTTTTTCGCCAATACCTATGCATCCTGCCTTCCAACAAAGTTGTAAAATGTTTCCATGAAAACCCTAGGAGATACGTTTTACAGACAACTGGTTTTTGGTCAATATTTCGGCCAATTTTTGAATCCCAAACAGTTATAGCCACTTCTGTAGTAATGTGTGCTACTATTACCGAAAATTAAAAATCAATGAGGCTATTTTCCTGGAGACCGTCAAGATTTTACTGAAAATGCTTTGGTTTTACGCCAAAATTTTCTCTAATTTCTTAGCCAATCACCAAAAAAGTAACAGACAGGTACATAATAATGCTTGGCACCTTTACTTAAAATTTAAAAACAGTAATACTAATTTCCTGGGGCTACTTAAGATTTTACGGAAATTTTTTTCATTTTTCGCCAAAATTTTCATCAATTTTTGGCCAATCACCAAAACATAATAGGTAGTAACGCTTGCTACATCCACTTTCAATTTCAAGACAGTAAGATTATTTTCCTGGAGTTCGTTGAGATTTAACGGAATTGTTTTGGTTTTTCGCCACTTCTATGGTCAATCACCAAAAAATTAACAGCCAGGTAGATAGTAACGCTTCTTACCCTTTCGTTAAAAATTCAAGACTGCAATACTATTTTCCTGCCGCAATGTAACATGTTACTGACATCTTTTTTTTCTCTTGTTTTCTTTCGCAAATATTTTCGCAAATATTTTGGTCAATCACGAAAAAAGCAACAGCCAGGTCGGTAATAACGCCTAGGGGTGTTACAGCTCCTACCGTAACCGAAAACCGAACGCGGTTTTTCGGTACTGTTCTGTTAAAACCCGAAAAAAAAATCGCGGTTTTTTTCAGTTTTTTATTTTTTATTATTTTTTTTTTTTTGTTCTTTTTGTTTTTGTTTATTTTTTGTTTTCTGCTGTGTTCTTTGTTTTTTTTTTTTTTTTTTTTTTTTTTTTTTTGCACTTTATTTTTTTACTGACAGTGGGTAGCTATAAAATAAGGAACTGCTTCGAGCTCGACTATAAAACTTCAGTACGTGCAAATCTTGCTCTTCTTAAAGAAAAATAGGTAAATTTGAGAAGTTATCACTGAGCACTTTAATGTGAATTGTTCCTTTAGCGGCATTAATGTTATGTTTCCGAAATGTATTTAAGATTTGAGGCTTCTAATAATATATGTAAACGCAGGGTTCACAGCGAAAACCAGACGTCAAATTCCAGGATTTTCAAGGACATTTGGAGGCAAAACTCCAGGATTTTCGAGGATATTTGCAGGTGAAATTCCAGGATTTTCAAGGATATTTTAAAATGAAATTCCAGGATTTTAAAGGATTTTTCCAAGAACTTTGAAAACATTTTAAATTTAAGAATGTCGTTTATTTGTACTTCTAAACCAAAAAAAAAATCGATTATCTATGTGTACATTATATTTTTAAATCATACAAACAGGAAAAATAGGTATATTTCATTAATTAGAAAAAAAATTAATTACAAATTCCGAATTCCAGGATTTTCAAGGATTTCTTGTCAGATTCCAGGATTTTCCATGATCCTTGAATGATTTTGCTGAATTCCAGGATTTTCCAGGATTTCAAGGATCGCTATGAATCCTGAAAGGTGATTTGGTAATGGATTAATAATTAAGAAATTCTGTAAATGTAATGACTTCTATGTGATTTACTTAAGCTTAAGTTAGGACAAAACTGTAATGATAGTTACAGGATATACTTTAAATTAATTGTAAGTTCGGTGATATGAAATTATACTATATTGATTATTATTTAAGATATTTATGCTTAATTGTAGTGTATGTGGGATTTTGGATATTTAGTGAGAATTCAGGGACATTTTTTACTAAAAAATGGGCACCTTGTTACGAAGAGCAGAATAAATTTATGATTAATAAAATCATCATAACACTTGGGGATTTACCAAAATCCCCTAGTTTTTCGAATTTGTACGAAAATTTTAGCCGCAGCTGTGGCATGTTTTTTCGTTTTTTTTTGTTTTTTTTTGTTTGTTTGTTTGTTTGTCCGTGGAACTAGTCAGAGGCCGTTAGGGCTAGAAAGAAGAAATTTGGATATGATACACTTCAGTATGTCTACTTGATCCTCCCGTATTTTTTCTTAAATTCGCTTAATTTTTCAATTAAAAAACGATAAAACAAATTTGCAAAACAGGCGGCAATAAGCTGAGCAGTTTAAAGCAGTTTAAACTGGCATATCAGCCTCGGTGTATTGATCGCCCAGCTCTCAATGAACGACATCACAGCATGCCCATTTCTAGGCAGGCAAACGCTTTGCTTTCACAGTTAAAGGAACTTTTATGCTATCAGCATAGGCGTATTGATCGCCCGACTCTCCACAATGAGACCGATTACAGTATGTGTGTGCAAGCTGAAGTTGGCTGCAGAGTATGGGTTTTCCCAATTGCCAAAGAATGGTGAAATTTGGTTCACTGATAGAGGGTGATTAGACGCCGTAAAATCCGCATTTTTTATCCACGACTTTACAGAGCGATTGAGATCCTCGGCCATGGTCAATGTCAAAAACCGGAAGTGGGCCACTATCTCGAAAACGGTTAGAGATAGGGCGATTTTGAGCTTATTTTTAAGCTTTGGACCTAAAAGACGATAGGCAAGAGGTACCTCGGTGACCTTGACCTCCTCGACCATGGCCAAAGTCAAAACTGGAGCTTATTTTCAACCCTTTCGGCCGAAAAGACGATAGGCGAGAAGTACCTCGATGAGTTTGACCAACTCGCCATGGTCAAAGTCAAAAACGGAAGTTGACCATTATCTCGAAAACGGTTAGAGATAGGGGGATTTTAGCTTATTTTTACCCTTTGGGCCTAAAAGACGAAAGGCAAGAGGCACCTGGGTGACCTTGACCTCCTCGGTCATGGTCAAAGTCAAAAACCGAAGTTGACCATTACCTCGAAAACGGTTAAAGATAGAACGATTTTGATCTTATTTTCTACCCTTCGGACCTAAAAGACCGTATGTAAGAGGCTAGGAATTCAGAATCGTTTTTTTTTGTGAGAACAAGTGCAATTTTTGCTACTCGGTAGCGACAACGGTCTAGTTAGGTCTCCTTTTTTGGGAAACCTGTTTTACGTGTTTCGTCGCCAAATAAATATTAAAACAGTGATGCTTTAAAAAAAACAGTCTCTAATTAATCAATCAGAATGTTATAAATATCATAAAAAGGTGTTTTTGTTTCAAATCACATAGCTAAAAGCCCTATTGACTGTTATACGATAAATATTTAGCCATTACAAACAGGATAAAATTACGGCAAAATCTTAACAATTTATGCATAACCGTACAGTAAAAAACTGAATTGAAAAATTGAAGTGTACCGAACCGAACCGTGGGCATGGCGTACCGTCACACCCCTAGTAATGCTTGCTACCTTTTATTCAAATTTCAAGTTGCTACGGCTATTTTCCAGCAGTTAGTTAGGATTTTACTGAAATTTTTTGCCAATTACCGAAAAAAGCAATAGCCAGGAGGCCTAGGAGATACGATTCTTCAAATTTTATAGCATACCCATATACGCATATACTTTCAACGACTTCTATAGCACCTGTTTCCGTAACAAGCTGGGCTAACAACTAAATTGGATTTCAGTAAGAATCGCTGTTTTAATTCACCTAACATAATCTATTTCAGACCAATCGGAGAAAGAATTTCCCTTTTTTTTGGTACTACTTACGTCCAAGACACACAAGGAGTCACCGTGGGTGAGTGGATAGGGCTGTAGACTCGAAATCAAAAGACTTATGATTAGAGTCTCTCCGAGACCCGTTACTCTTTTTTTCTAAATGCCCTTGAAATTTGGATCACAATATTACCCATATTTTGTGCCTTGACCTGAAATTCTGGTGTTACATTTTGAGTTATTTTTATGGCCATAACGGGAACATTATGGGAAATTTTGTACCTTTGCCACTTTGTACCTTGCCATTTTGTGCGAAAGACGTTTTCTACCCTTTTTTGGGACACTTTGGACCTTCGCGAAAGACGTTTTGTATCTTTTCTGCCACTTTATACCTTACCACTTTGTACCTTTTTAAAGTCATTTTGTACCCTCTTTAAGATGATAAAAACTACAACCAAGATTAATTTTGCATATTTTATTGTCAATTTGCACGCTTCTTTGCAATACAATACTTTTTAGCTCGGTTCCCGGTGGACCCTAGTCTCGAAAACCAGGGGTCCCGTGGCGATGTCACGGGGTCCCGAAACGGACGAATTACAAGAAGACACTAGGGCCCCCCCCCCCAGACAGAAACTACAGGGGTCCCAAGCCAAGTTTCAGGGGTCCCATTTTTGAAGGTTTAGCGAAATTTAAAACATGTAGTATTTTACATGGTAAGACCTCACATTTCCTTGCTTTTAAAAATTCTTCTTGTAATATGCCCGTTCCACATCGTCTGTGTTGAAAGTACTCACATTCAACGCAATTTGCTATTTGCTGACGCGATCGAATGCCCTCTTTGCACGACAGGCATATATCAATAAACATTTTTGAAGCCTTGTGTGCTTTTAGAATTTCAAAATATATTCTGATGCATTTTACAAAGTTATGTTAAAACTAAATTATTTTCCAAAATTATCCAAAATGAAAAGTTGAGCCGATAATTCAATCCACATTAACCTCGAATTATCCGTTACGATGTTATCAGTTCAGTTCGTCTTCTATCCAAAACGTACAAAATATCCGATGCAGCACTGGTTAGCAGTTCAATAGGTGATTTAACGAGCAAAAAATCGCAGCTGTATTTATAGTGATTCTAGAAGACTGGTGCTGACTGAAAGTCCAGCCAGTTACAGCAATTTTGCAGAGTAACCCCTGAGTAGATTCACCCAATCTAGTTGAGCAACTCCGGAGAAAATCTGCTCGAAATGATTGCATTTAATATACTCCCAGAGCTGATCAATTCTGTTCCATTCACTTACTAACTCTATAACATAAACTGAAGTAATGCAATTGACACTAATAAGAAAAATTACTCGGGATAATTGCAATCACGGTAAAGCCACTTCACGGAATGGCCTCCAAAACTATCCTACAGGTTATTAATAACATGATAATAAATAAACATGTTTTCACTGAAATGAAGGTCAGCTAGAACAGGCGGTATTTAATTTTTTTGTTTTAACTGAGTATTGCGCGTATAAAAAAGGGTATAAAATGGTAAGGTACAAAGTGGCAGTAAAGGTACAAAACGTCTTTCGCGGAGGTACAAAATGTCCCAAAATTTGAGGTACAAAGTGTCCAAACAGGTACAAAATGACGGAGGTACAAAGTGACAAAGGTACAAAATGTCCCAACCCCATTATGGGTCATAATTAATTTCATCCATATTTTGGGTCTTGATTTGAAATTGTGGTGTTATATTTCGGGTTGCTGTTACACTCATAACGCGACGCATTCGGTCATAATATTGGGTGGGGGGGGAATACAGAGATTATATGGTTTATTATATAAATTTAATTTTTATTAATTAATATATTTATATGTGTATGTAATCAAGAAATCTGTTGGGGCCCTTGAATCGAAATCAGTGGGCCTCGGGCAGCCGATAATTTCCAGTCGTCCTGTCCGTTAGAGGTGTAATTTCGACTGCAATTTTTAAAGCAATTATGAATAAATAAAAAGGAAAACATTAAGACTACTTTTCTTACATACGCACTTTCAAATATTTCAAAACCATCATATCAGATATGTAAAACTATTTCACATAATAAAGCCTCTTTTATAGCCCATTTATGAAAACATGTTTATATTTAAATGGAATTTTGCTGATTTTTTTCAAGTTATTTTCACCATATCTTTACAACTTATAAGCCAATTCGTACTTTCGGATCTTTCTGATGGAGGTGTCAACGTCAAAGCGTTTTTATTTCCTAAGCACTACACAGAACAGCTTCATAATTATTTTAATACAATTATCAAGTAGCTGAGTTTCAAATCTAACAGCTACAAACACAATCAACACAATACTAGCTTCCTTTACTGTGGACATAGCAGGTGCCTTCGAATTCCATTCAGCCGTAGCTGCTCCGCCAATGCAAAACTACGACGAGGTTACGACAGATGAGGTAAAAGCGCTTTTATTAAAATGCGGAGATAAATACTGCGAACTCGATCCATTGCCTACACAACTAATTAAACGTTATGTAGATGATCTCACACCAGTTGTTATGAGAATAGTCACTCTGTCTCTGCAGTCTGGATACGTGCCACCTACTTATAAGAAGGCAGTTGTTAAGCCTCTGCTTAAGGAACCGTCATTGGACCGGGTGCTTAAAAACTACAGACCCGTGTCGAATTTACCCTACATTAGCAAGGTGATTGAGGATGCTGTAGGGCTTCAAGTAACTAAACATTTAGACACAAATTTCTCACGCGAAAACTTCCAATCGGCGTATCGAGCAAGACAAAGCACAGAAACTGCTCTTATTGCTGTGTTCAATAGTATCTACATGGCCTTGGATAGCAATGAGATTGTACTTATGTCCTTACTGGACCTTTCAGCGGCATTTGATACTGTGCACAATCAGATTTTACTTCACAGACTAGAACATACCCTAACGATTCAGGGTGTCGCCTTGAAATGGTTTAAATCTTACCTGTCTGGTCGTGGTATGGAAGTCAAAGTCGCCTCGGAATATTCCGAGCCATTGAGTCTTAACTGTTCGGTTCCACAGGGAAGCAAACTTGGCCCTAGACTGTATAGTGACTATACGATCCCCCTTGCCAACACATCAGATTTTTATTGCTTATATTTCATTGCTACGCGGATGACACACAACTACTGAAAATTTCATCACTCATACGCGAACACCAACTCAGCGCTAGGCAACTTTTAGAGACACCCATAACATATATACAAAAATGGATGTTTTGAAATAAGCTAAAATTGAATCCTGAAAAAAACTGAGTTTTTAGTTTTGTCAAGCACGCGTAACCAAAACAAAATTGTGTCCGACGCTCTTTGTCTGGAAAACGAAACTATTAAAAGATCGGATGTGGTAAAAAACTTCAAGTATGGACGCTCACGTAAATGACATTCGAGTTGTTATTATAATTTGTCTTGGATACGCAGGGTCAGACGATCACTCACCATCGAGACCGCAAAGCTGATAGTCCACGCGTTAGTGATATCTAGGCTTGATTATTGCAGCGGTCTGTTAGCAGAGCTTCCTAAATACCTGTTGCATGAGTTACAAATGGTAATGAATGACGCTGCCCGTGTTGTTGTGAATCAGAGACGTGAATCAAGTGTGAGTATCACGAACATCCTCCAAAATTTGCATTGGTTACCCATCAAGGAAAGGGCTGATTTCAAAGTGCTAACACTTGTTTTTAAATCGCGACATGGAATGGCACCCGATTATATATCGGATTTGCTGATGTGGTATCAACCAGCTCGCAACCTGAGTTCTACAGACCAGCTCCTACTCAAATGCCGGAGAACACGTAACAGATACGGTGATAGAGCGTTTTCCACCATCGACCCCAAACTGTGGAATAAGTTGCCACTGCATACTAAGAGTTGCTCCACCTTGAGAGAGTTTAAGCGTACCCTCAAAACGCATCTTTTTATTTTGTGCTATGGTAGAAATTAATATAACATTTACTGTATGCTGCATGTCAGTATTACAATGAGTCTGTGTTCATCTTTGTCAGTGTTATATATTTAAAGCTATTTCAAATTTCACCTTTAGTATTGTCAGTATTACATTGTGTCTGTGTTCATCTCTGTCAGTATTATGTATTTAAAGCTATTTCAAAATTGCACCTTTGGTATTGGTAGTATTACATTGTGTCTGTGTTCATCTTTGTTAGTATTATATATTTAAGCTATTTTAAATTTGCTCCTAGTCAGTATTAGTATTGTAGAATTACTTTTTTCATGCCGTTTTTTTTTTTCTTATCTGTCGTTTAAACCTTACTGTGCGCTTAGTTGCAAGTTCTTAATGGTCGCAATATAAAAACTAATAATAATAATACAGTGAAACCCCGCTATTAGGGACAAAAGGTGACTGAATAATTTTGCCCCTAATGGCGGGGTGTCCCTAATTTCGAGGTCCTGTTCTATCTGATAACTACAACTAAAATCTTTGGCTATTTTCTCACACTTTTTCCATCAGTAACTTTGATTATTTTAACGTTATCAGATAGCAAAAGTTCTTTCCGTTTTCTTTTCACACCACACCACTGTAATAATAATAATAATAATAATAAGAATAATACAAAGTTATTAAAAACTGTCTTATCATAAGGATTACGAAATGCTAATAAGCAACTTTTTTAACATTCTTCGTAATGGAGATAATCTTAGATTTAAGACCGGCATTGAACACATTTACTGCTCATAAGCTGCTGCTAAATGCCTGTGATTTTATGCGCAAATTTTAACGTCTTGTATATTTGCATTATAACTGCTAATATTAAGAGATTATTAATAATACATATGGCATCGGATAACGGGTCAATGATTCAGAAATAGACTTCTTGTTACAAACTCAACAGAGATCTCCTGTACTTGCGCGAATTGAACAAATTCACCGTTTTCATTCCCTTAAATTTATGTCCAGGTTGTTCCCAGTTTTAATATCCACATTAGATGTACTATATAACTTTAACGTTGTCCTTCTATATTTGACGTAAAAATGTCCTCGCTGTCTTATACAGAAACGATTCAATACAAAATATTTTGACAGTCTAGGTGGAAGTTTGGAATTATACGTTTTATATTTAACAACTGCAGTGCTTAATCTTGCATTATCTTGGAAATTTAGAAGCTTAAAGTTATAAACAGTGGTTTTGTATGGTTTTGGTATTCGGATCGAGCAATTATTATTATAGCTTCCTTTTGTAATACTGCGATACTGTTCAAATTACTCGGATATGTGTTGCCCCAAGTGTCGCCATAGTATGTCAAATACGCAGGGCTGGTATGATTTAAATAAGTTGATTTAAATCATGATTTAACTCGTGATTTAAATCAACGTAAAAAAATCACGAATTTTGATGTTTTGATTTTTTTAATTTGTTGATTTTTTTCTACTTAAAATGTGTGTCATCCAGACTGTTTCACTGAAGGCACTTGGAGACGCCTTTGTTTAAACAAGGCATTTCATATGGTACGCTTATTAGTGCACATGATCCTCCGAGGTGAGGAGAAGGCTTTTAGTTAGGGGCAGCACGCCTTAAGCAGGTAACTGCCCTTGGTGTTTGAATGAAAAGAAACCCTTGAGTCTCATAGTATTTTTTATGATTGTTTGAGCAAGTACTCTGTAGTGGATATGTAATGGCAAACTAATCTTCAGAAACTCCCGGTAGCATCGATATCTCCAACGTACAACGTACTCGAGGTTATTTAAATCTCCCCCCCCCCCCATATCACTGCATTTTCGATTGTTGATTGAACAAACCTCGGAGTGGAAAAGGCTGGAAACTGGCGTTTAGCTACCGATCGCTCAATAAATGAAGAATTGAACTTGAAGACAGTTATCTGAACATTTGAAAATTGAGGACAGTTGTCACAGATTTTGTGAAATGTAAATGTTTTTGTACTACAAGAGAGTGTTACCAGTCTTCAATTAACTGTTAAAAGGTGGTGCTTTTGGATATTTTGTCGGGTTTTTTTTCAGTTTGATTTAAATCAAAAACATTAAAAAAATCAGATTTAAATAAAAAAAATCAAAAATCATGATTTTTTTGAAAAAATCGGTTTTTTTTCAGCCCTGCAAATACGGCAATATTAAAGTACAATACAATGAGAGCACTGCTATAAAGCAAATTCTTAACCTTATCAATACGGCAACACTCTTCGCTACCGTATTTTTCACATTCTGTATTTGGACATTCCACATAAATTTAGAACAAGTTTTACTCCTAGAAACTTAGTTGAGTAGACTCTCTCGATGTCAACCCCATTAATACTGACAAGAACACTGCTAAGGCTTAATTTCTTGCTGAATACCATAAAACCTGTCTTACTCATATTGAGTGATAATTTGCTTACAGCATTCATCTAGCCTTGCTAATTCAGTACTCATAATCTCGCATACTTCATGAAGATCTTTTCCAGACAAGAAATTATTCGCGTCATCAGCAAAAAGAATAAAATTTAAAATTTGTTAGACATTACATAGGTCGTTGATATATAAAACAAACAGCAATGGACCTAGGATAGACTCTGCGGTACTCCACATTGGAACGCTAGAGTGCTGCAGTTTGTCTCATTATATGGTACATACTGAAGTCTAGCTTTTTAACCAATGCAAAAGAATGCTTCCAATAACACAACTTTGAGATTTATTCAAGATTATACGATGATTTAAGGTATGAAAGGCCTTTTTATAGGTCAATGGAAACTCTCACAGGCCTTTTTTAGGTCAATGGAAACTCCAACAGCACATTATGGTTGTCAATACCTGCTGTAATTTCCTCAATTAGATCCATATTTACCAATGAAGTAGAAAGAATATGTCTGAACCCGTACTGACCATTACATAATATGGTATTTTTGTCAATATAATTCATTAATCTATTACTGAACAGTTTCTCGAGGACTTTCGAGAACTGGGGAACCAAAGACACAGACCTGTAATTGGTAAACAAATTATTTTCACCTGATTTAAAAATAGGAACTACTTTGGCCATTTTCATTTTATCTGGGAAGATCCCATATTCAAATTACTTACTACAAACGTGTGTAAAAGGTTTAGCTATTACATTTGCAATTTTTGACAATATTCATAACAATTCCATCAAAACCATATGAAGCCTTGACTTGAAATATTGATTTCAAGGTAATAATTGAAGGGGTCCATGCATAAACTTGATAACTGCAGTTATCAGCAGTGGAGAAAAACGCCTTTAAAGTTTGAAATTTTAGTAACAAACATAGGTTTTTCCCATCGCATTTTCCTCAAAAATGCCCACTTCTAATCGGTTTTGAGGTGTAAGACTTACATATGTGATAGAACAGAGGCCAAGAAATACCGTGGTGGTAATAGTGCATTTTCCTGATAAGTGGAGTTATCAAGTTTATGCATGGACCCCTTTAATTACATTTTCACTTGTCGGTTCCAGGACGAAAACCCTTAGAGTGTAAAAATAAAGTCAGTGAACTTCTTTTTGTGCAATCAGCAACATTTTTGGCTAAATTTGGACCCATACGCAGGTAAAAAACTTGTTAAATCCGTCAGCTATATTTTTATTACCAGTTATTTCAATACCATTTTGTTCGAAACCTCTGGGGAAACTACTAACATTTTTATTTCTATTTGTGCAGCTTTTAAGTATTTTACACGTTTCCTTGCTGTAATACGATTATTGAGCATATCTTAAAATATATGTTAATTTGTTTTTATACTTTTTGTATTTTTCCACCGCTTCTACCGTCCTATACTTTAATGATGACTCGTGCAACAACCTTTTCTTCTCGGCTGCATAGATAAGCCCTGGTGTCATTCACGGTTTATTTACCCTTCTGTTGCTACACTTCATCTCTGTAATAAGACAATACTCATGACACAAATCAGATATCTTTTGAATATACAACCGATAAGCCGTACTTGGATTTTCCTTGGACATGACTAATGTTCAGTCTAGTTTCTTTAATTCACATCAGAACTTATTAACATTTGTATCATCAATTTTTCCCTGTACGCATATTCTTGGATGGATTCATCTGTTTCGTTTTCAATGTTATATCACTAAGATTCCACAACTTGAAACCTGATTATATTCATTTTTAAAAATATTGTCAATTAATGTGGCAATGTATACGGTTATCCTCGTAGGTTTAGTTATAAGAGGGAAAAATCCATTACTGCACATTATATCTAGAAAATTTCTTGTATCCTCATGTGAACTATAATTGAATAAATCGATATTAAAATCCCCACTCATAAATTCAGTTTTATTACCAATGTTTCTCAATAATGGTTCAATATTCTGGATTCCAGAATATTTTTATTTGGGGGTCTATACAACAGCTAATTATTGTTTTCTTATCGTTTTCTTATCGTCTTTCCCACTATTTCTACAGAAATACATTCCAAAGCATCATCAGTCGTAAAGGACAGGTTGTCAATAACGGATGCATTTAAGGTCTTTTTAACATATGCATCGGTTCAAAAGTTATTTATATTTGTGTTTAGTGTGCTGTGGATTTTTCAAATAGTAGAAGACAGAAAGAAATCAACAGCACATGTAATTTCAGCCTTTTCAATAACATTTTGCAGAATTTTACATGCAAAAGCTATTCCTTTGACCACAAATACCCAGTATAAACCAGGGCTGGTATGATTTAAATCATGATTTAAATCGTGATTTAAATCAATGCAAAAAAATAAAAAAATCACCTTTTTTATTTTTTTAAATTAAGATTTTTTTTCAAGACATTTGCCACTTTAAAGTCCTACTTAAAGCCCCAAGTAATGTGCCGAAACTCAGATGTCAGTGTCACCGCCAAGAAAAACAAACACGCAGCATGCATTTTGGTTCGACCGTTTGCATCCCGGCTTGCGGAGTAATGGGTCAGTTGCCACACTGTTTGCTCAATGTGTACTTTTATCAAAGCCTTGCCTCATCCACAGCGCTAAAGCCTTAGTAGCTCCCGTCACTGGGGGCTTAAAGCAATCCCACCCCCTCCTCACAGGCTTGGGATTTCGCGGTCGCCCGGTCGCCCTTGGCGACCAACTTTTGGCTCGGGCGACCAACTTTTTCGAGTTGGTCGCTCGAACGGCGACTAACTTTTTTCTGCGTATTTTCAGGTAAATACTGTTGATGATTTTAAACAACATTTTGTTGTTTTTTCATGTGCGACTAACTTTTGCGCCGGGCGATTAACTTTTTAAAGTTGGTCGCCCTCCGGGCGACCTAAAAATTTTACGAAGTCTCAACCATGCCCTCATTCAAACCATGCCCTGCATACAGAAGGTATATGAATACTGAATCAGAGAAAAATGAACTGACCAATGGAGACAAGGACAAATTTTGTTAAAGTGACACTGGATATTTGATTTTCGATTTTAATTTTTAGTTTTTATGAGTGTACCCTTGGACTGGCGCTTTGCACCAGAATATCACTTTTAATTGACTCATGTACATAACCTTCTCTTTCTGTCGTGATGATTTAAGTAAAAAAAAAATAGATTTAAATAAAAAAAAAAATCATGATTTTTTTTTCTTTAAATTATGATTTTTACTAGCCCTGGTATAAACAAAAGAAATCAAAGAAATCAGTCCTAATAATGAGTATGCATTTTTGCAGTAAATTAACGTAACCTAATATGGACCCTAAAACGTTCCTAGGCAGCATGGTTTGTTAATTAGACAGTATTAATTAACTGCCTGTTTAATTCGAACAGAATATTCACACATTGTCACATAAACACACCATGGGCTTTCAATGGTCAGCTAGAAATATAAATAACTTCTGAACCAATGTATAGATTGCGACACCCCCACCCTTCTTGTCGGTTCTTGATTTTAAAAAAGACTGATAATTTGGTGACATATATTTATTACTACACTTGCCACTTTCTTCCCATGTTTCTGACAGCGCTATGGCATCGAAATCAAAATTTAACATGGTAAGAAGTTCCACAATTTCACTTAAGTTTTTATTTATACTTCTACAAGTGAAACTAATTAAACTCAAACCATTCAGCAGTTTCATGCTTACGATTTTTTCTTCAGTAATCTCTTGACAATTAGAGCTCACTTTGTTGAAAAAGTATTTGTCAGGATCAATGTTGCTATCAAAATAATTTTCTTTTATCTGTGTAGCTAAAAGGCTCAAAGTTAAAACACTCACATTTGCTATATAGCTCATACTTTTCTTCATCGATATCTGTTACTGTACATACTAATTCTTCATCGTCTAGGTTATAAAACGTAAACACAAATGGTTTACATAAAGGACATATATACAAACATGCAGAGTCCTCGAACAGTTTTAGTTCATATTTTGAAAGTCTGGCGCATCTTCGATGCACCTACCTGAAGCACGCACCATTGTTGCAAAAGACTGATCCTCTCTTACGGGTTTGTAGCAAATACTGAAGGGATACCCCACCTGCCTTGTTCAAATCCGCGAAGATCTTCCAGGTGTTGAATAAGAACAGTTTTGTTTTGTTCTTCTGGTGTTTTCCTGTTGGTCTTTAGATAAATTTTGCAATTCTATATCCACGTTTGTAGGATTCCGTTCTGTTTCTTGAGTTTTCGCGTTTCGTAAAATAGGATGGAGTTCTTTGCAGCCGGATGCTCACTGGTATAGGCTGGCTTGTCATGGCCTTTCAAATTCCTTCGGGCTGCCAGCACGCCTGTTGGTAAATCGCACAATGACCTCTTTTGCTTTCGGCTGGGTGCTGTTACGTGAGAACTTTGGTAAGCAATGCATCACTGATATATCACTCCCTTTTATATCCACTTTCATATCTCTAAAGTGACATCACTTTGTTCTCTAGAATACGCGTTTCACTTACGGGGTACTTCTGTGACATTAGTTGATGAGTAAAGCTTTGTGTTGAGACCAGTTATGACAATATTGTCTCCCTTGCTATACTGTTCAAGCGAGTGTATTCTTTCGGTCAGTTCGCTGATTTTGACATCTTTTTCCTCGCTTTCTTTTTCAAGTTGATCGCATCTTTCTACTAGCTTGCTGATAATTTCAGCTTGTTCATAAATTTTCGCTCTGCTGTCTTTAGTTGTGGTGTTAATTTCTGAGTTTCATCCATATGTGTTGCCAATCCCAGGTGATTCCCACCTCCGCAGAGGAGAAGAGTGGTGACGGACTAGGGTCACTCAGGACTAATGTTTTGCAAGGACAGGGCATTGCAGGTTGTGTCGCTAGGTTGGTTCGATTTTGACATGGTTCTTGCTTGATGCTGAGAACGGAACAGATCGTTAGTCTGGTTTGTTTCATCCTCGACTGGAATTTTTTCGGATAAATTATAAAGAAATGATAAGGGAAAAACACCTAAATTCAAAATGCACACTTTCAAATTTAAAAAGCCATCACATGATCTTTCAGAAACTACGTTACATATAATTCAGCCCCACCCCACCCCTTAATGGCCAATATGTGAATGCCTTTCTAGCAAAATGGAATGTTGTTGATTTTTGCCAGATTTTTTATATAAGCCAATTCGCACTTTCGGTTTTTCCGGTGGAGGTGTTGTTTCGACTGAAAATGTTGGGGGATAAATTATAAAGAAATGATAAGGGAAAAACATCAAAATTCTAATTTTCTTCCAACATGCACACTTTCGAACTTATAAAGCCATCATATGATCTTTTAAAAACTATTTTACATATTATTCAGTCCCTTTAAAAACCAACAAGTGACTATATTTCTGGCAAAATGGAATTTTGTTGATTTTTGCCGTTTTTTTCATGTCATTTCTTTATATCCTTATCCCACCTGAATTCAGCCGAAACGCAAAAACTTTTCGGCAAAAGTCAAAAGTGTGAATTGACTTATTCTTATTCCAACCGAACTCAGTCGAAACGCAAAAAACTTTTCGGAAAAAATCGAAGTACGAATATCCATATTTCGGGCGAAACGCCAAAACCTTTCCGCAAAATTGGTACGAATCCACACTTTAAAAATAAATAAGCAGTTACCCGAGTAATCCGAGTTTACATATAAGATTATTCTCCCCATGTCACGGCTCAGTTATTCACGCAAAAAAAATCATAAAATTTTAGTAAGGTATTTTTTTCACAGTGCGGTCAAAGCGTTTCCTTGCACACTCGCACAGTTGAATTTACCTAGAACTGGAAAGATATGCGTAAGATATTTTGAACAACGGTATAAATCTTGTTCACTTACTTATTTTGTGTTTATGATGGTAACCGGGAAATTTGACGGACTGGCTATTACACAAGTAGGTTGTTATAAACAATAAATTACATTTGATGTGCAATTAGCCATTTGTGCCAATTTCGTAAATTGTTATGTAATGTGTGTTTGTAATGTATGTTCGCAATTTGACCCTTTTCATTGGTCATTGGCCGTGTCTCCCAAAAGCGCCTAATTCTAAAAAATATACAAAATTAGTGTCAAAATGTCATTACGAAAAAAACAAAGTGAACACCAAAATCTAAATGCCATTTGTGTTAAGAAAGACATGTGGTAATACTTTCGCATTAAAATGTACCACTCTCTTTTTTCAACCGCTTATTGGAAATTTTATAGAACCTAACACAAATGAAATGGCAAAATAGTAATAATGAAAGTAGTATAAGTGGGCATAGTAAAACAATATATAATGGGCATAGTAAAACAATGACGTTAAAATGATGTCATGACTGTTTTAGTACGCCCATGGGCATATTAAAACAGTGACGTTATAATTACGTTATAATGACGTCACATGGATGGCGGGCAGACGGACAGACGACTCGACGCGGGCGGACGCGGGCAGACGGACAGACGTTGGCAGACGGACAGCCGGACAAATGGACAGCCGGACAAATGGGCAGCCGGACAAACGGACAAACAGGCAGTCATTTTTTTCTCTTTCAGTCTCTCTCTCCACACACACATATACCAACACAAAGGCAGAGCTGGTGACCACATCCTGCGGCTATTACCCGGTCTGGGGAGATCATGTATCCACAGCCGATGCTGAACTCTATGTCTATGTCTATGTCTTCCTGCAGGAAATATCTTCCCCAGGCCGGGTATTCCTCCTCTTCTATGCGGGATGGAAGCTGTTCACCAAGGACGGCCGATCTGAAATATGCGTGGCGGTAGCGGCCGTCTTCAATGTCACGCAGACGCTCTCCAATCATCACCGTTCTGTTATAGAAATCAGGCACACATAACGCCGTGGCGTGAGCCGGGTCCGGCAGCAGGTGGAAGAAACAAACGCGTTCAGGCGTATGCACTTGCGGCGTCACTGGCACATTCACCTCCATTATCTCACGAATTGTCAGCGTGTTGTCAATTGCGGCTAGCAGCTCCATGTTCACAGCTCAAAGCAGTAAGCGGTTGTGAAGCTCAACCGAAATGACAAGCCAATATATATCAACCAACCCGTGCACATACATATACCATGTAAGGACCCCCCCCCCACCCCGTGCCCAAACATATACCATGTGAGGACCTCCCCCCCCCCCGGTTTTTTGACCGACCTCCCCCCCCCCCCCCCACGACCTGCTTGCAGCATATGATGTGAGGGTGGCTGCTTAAAAGTAGTAGTGTATAAATGAGGGTTAGACACCACATTTCCCAAAACAAGCAGCAAGATGTCTACAACTCACACATTCACAGTGATGCGAAACGGCAGAGCAATGACATTGACAACAGAATGCTTCAAGTGTTGGGTATGGTTAGAATATCCAGGACAACCACACAACTGCCCGGTACACCACAATGCACAGCGTCGATACTGTTGCAAAACCTGCGGCGGTTTGCTATGGTATAAGTTCACGGCAACATTACCTGGACCAGAACCGCCGAGTACGGACTGTTGGTGGTGCGGTGCGACTCTGAGAAGCATCAAGTATTAAAATTTTCACCCTTTTAAGTGCTCAAGAAGACCTTTCACGATGAAGCAGTTTTATAAATATCAGTGCAGTTGCGGAAACCCGACTTGTTGGTGAAGAGCCAACTTACTAAAATCTTCCGGCCCTTCTAAGGGCCATCCTCTGTTGTGAAATGAAACGTAAATTCTGTCTATGTATGAATGTATATAAAAGGGGATGCCTGAGATTACATTTCAGAATTTCAGTTTCAGCAGTTGACGTAACAACAACAACAATGGCGTCTAATTCAGACAAATCAGTCTTCTACCATGATTGCAATGTGGCATTTCCATCTCTGGAATTGTTTGTAGCACATACATGTAAACAGCTAAGATGAAAGTGAAGAGCATGGGAAAGGAGCAAAGAGACGAAAGATGGAACAAGATATTTGGCCATACGGTCCAGTCCTCTGCATGAACTGCAATGTGGAATTTCCATCTATGGATACATTTGAGGCACATACATGTAGTAAAGCTGAGATGAAAACTACAGTGAAACATGCTCGTAAAGAGCATGGGAAAGGAGTAAAGAAGGAACAAGATGTCATTTGGCCATACGGTCCAGTCCTCTGTATGGAATACAATGTGAAATTTCTATCTATGGATGCGTTTGAAGCACATGCATGCATACCAGCTGAGATGGAAAATGTGCCTCATGAAGAACATGTTTCAAAGAAACAAAAGACAGGACAAGTAGGGAGAGGTAAAAGGGTTAGTCTTGGTGAAAACGCGCAGGAAAAACGGTTTGAGTCTGGGGATGGATCGGATTTACTGCTTGAAATGCGTCAGCAAGAGAACCGTATTAAGGCACATTTGTTGGAGACCTTAAACCATGGAATGAAATGGTATATTGTAGTGCATGCACGCTTTAAGAAACTGACGGCAAATGCAGAAGGTGTTATGACAGAACAAGTGGATAATGCATTTATCAGCAGTCCAACATATGCAGCATACAATCAAGAAAATATTGAACAGGACTTGCCAGAAGCCTATAAAGAATTGCTTACTAAGTTTGACGAACATGAGCGACAAGGCTCTGGCTGGGTATTGGATAACATATTGTACATTGAAGTGCATACAGCTATGTTGGTGCCTCTGGAAGCGAGTAGTTTTATTCCACTGCCGAAGAAAGTGGAGAAATCAAAGGGCGTGATAAACATTAAGAATGATGACAACAAGTGTTTCTTATGGTCAGTATTGGCTTACCTTCACCCTTCAACAAACAACCCAAATCGCATAAAACTATACAAACCATTTGAGAAAGAATTAAAGGTAGAGGGTATGACATTTCAGACACCAATTACTGACATTCCAAAGTTTGAAAAGGAGAACGATGTATCCATCAACGTGTTTGGATATGAACAAGATATAGTTGTTCCAATACAACTTAGTCGAAACGTCAGTGCGAGAGAAATCAACTTACTTCTGATTAGCGATGACAAGAAAAGGCATCACTGCCTCATCAAGAATTTCAGCAGACTTATGACTTATCGATCAAAGCATCATGGAGCAGCTTTTTAGTGTTTCAACTGTCTTCACGGGCTTCACAAGAGCTTTTAGATAAACATCGTGAAGTGTGTGGCAAGCATGGAGCACAACGTTTATCATTTCCTAAGCAGCCCTTCATCAAGTTCAATAATGTAGCAAAACACCTTTTGTGATTTGTGCTGACTTTGAATGTTTCACGCAAAGCATGAAGAAGGAGACAAGTATCAGCATCATCGTCCAAACAGCTTCGCTTATGTGGTTGTGAGCCAGTACGACACACGTGCACCAGTTGTTTATCGAGGAGACAACACCGTAAAAGTCTTTTTAGACCATATGGTGAATGAACGTGATCGTAGTGTGTGTGGTTTACAGCAGCCAAAGGAAATGGTGATGACTCGTGAAGACAAAGAGAATTTCAAGAACGCTGTTGATTGCTACATTTGTCATGAGCCTCTAGGAGCAGATCGTGTGAGAGATCATGACCACATCAATGGCAAATATCGCGGAGCAGCGCATAGTGAATGCAACTTACAATTTCGACTTAGAAAAGATCAGCAGGGGGATAAAGATTCTTTTATCATTCCTGTGTTTTTCCACAATTCTATGACAGTCATTTGATCATGGAGGAAATTGGGAAATTCAAAAATGAAACGATTGCAATCATTCCCAACACCATTGAGATATATATTGTATTCACCATGAGCAATCTAAAATTTATGGACAGCTGTCAGTTCATGAGTACCACTCTACAGAAGTTAGTATCCAACCTTGCAACAGAAGGGAAAGATAACCTCTACAACACGACCTCTCACATTCACAATAGTGACAAACAAGATTTGTTGCTGAGAAAGGAAGTGTATCCCTAAGATTACGTGGACGAGCAATCCAAGTTTGCTGAAACGCAGCTACCTTCAAAGGACAAGTTTTACAGCCTACTCAGCGAAGAGGACATCAGCGATGAGGATTATGCGCATGCGCAGAGGGTGTGGGATACATTCAACTGTGCCACATTCGGTGAATACCACGACCTATACCTGAAATCAGATGTTCTACTGCTAGCTGACGTGTTTGAAAATTTTCGTCAAGTATGCCTCAACACGTATGAATTGGATCCTGCTCACTACTATACAGCACCAGGATTGTCCTGGGACGCTATGTTAAAAGCGACAAAGGTGAAGTTGGAATTGATCAATGACATTGACATGTACCAAATGACTGAGCAAGGCATACGTGGAGGAATATCTGTGATCGCGGATAAGTATGCGAAAGCAAATAATCCCTACGTAGCAGATTACAATTCTGAGTTGCCAAACAACTACCTGATGTACCTCGACGCAAACAACTTGTATGGCTGGGCCATGTCACAAAGCATGCCACAAAGAGGATTTATGTGGGTGAGCGAGCCAGAATCCCTCGACTTCATGGATGTAGCTGAAGATGACGACATTGGATTCATTTTGGAAGTGGATTTAGAATATCCAAATTCAATCCATGATCGTCATAATCACTACCCAGTGGCTTCAGAACGGAAATGTGTCAAAGTTGGAGAATTGTCAGAGTACAGTCAGAAGCTGCGGAAAGATCTAAACACGAAAAACAAACTCAGTGAAAAGCTCATTCCTAACTTGTGTGACAAGAAGAAATATGTACTTCATTACAGGAATTTACAACAGTACGTCTCACTGGGGTTGAAAGTCACCAAAGTACATCGCGCCATCATGTTTGAACAGAATACATTACCTTGAACACAGAAAAGAGAAAATTGGCTAAGAACTCATTTGAGAAAGACTTCTTCAAACTAATGAACAACTCTGTGTTTTGCAAAACCATGGAAAATGTGAGAAAGCGAATCAATGTTGAACTTGTTCACAAGGAAAAGCAGTTCAAGAAACTCGTAGTCAAACCTTCTTTCCACAATTTCAAAATTTTCAACGAAGATTTGACCGCCGTACATTTACGCAAAGTGGATTTGCTTCTGGATAAACCCATTCAAGTTGGCCTCGCCATTTTCGACCTCAGCAAAGTGCTTATGTTCATCTTTCATTACAACTACATCATGGTCAAGTATCCCAATGCCAAGTTGTTGTTCAGCGAACCGACAGTCTATGCTATGACATAGAAACGGAAGATATCTACAAGGATATGCAGCAAGATGCTGACTTGTTCGACATAAGTGACTATCCATCAGATCACTTCCTGCATTTCAGTGTGAACAAAAAAGTGCTTGGGAAAATGAAGGATGAGGCAGCAGGCATCCCTATTGAAGAGTTTGTTGGACTCAGACCGAAAATGTACAGTTTATTATGCGGTGGGAAAGAAAAACATACAGTTAAAGGCATCACTCGAGCTTGCCAAAGACGCATTAAACATATGAAGTATAGAGACAGTTTGTTCAACCAAACTCAAACGATGGCTACAGGACACATTATTCGAAGTCATAGTCACCAACTTTTCTCGGAGAAGTTGAAGAAAGTAGCCCTCTCCCATATGACGACAACGATACGAGTTGAATGATGGCTATTCCACCTTAGCGCATGGACAGTACAAGACAACGTTATAAAAGGGGGAGGTCCTCCAACGTAAGAGTTATTTGAGGTGTGAACATTGAAGCGTTAACATGGAACTTGGAAGTCGTAAGAGATCTACAACTGATATGGATACTCTTGCTGATACAGTCTTTAAAGTTAAAAATCCTACCACTCCCATCAAGAAATTCAAAGTGGAGACGGCACCAACACCAACACAGTCGTGGGATGGAATGCTTTCTCTAGGAAATGGAAAGTATATCAAGATTATGAAACAAAGCAATGAAGAAGTGGTAAACATTCGCAAGTACCTCAGAGATGAGGGGTCTCGACGAAACCGTCCTACGAAAAAGGGTATTTGCTGACAATACCTGAATGGAAAATGTTGAAGAAGCAAGTGAAAGAAGTGGATAAAAGGCTTCGAAGACAAGAAGACGGCTCATAACAAGGTATTGTCATCATGAATGCACTCGTGTTTAACGGTGGTGCTTACCTTACTGTAAATGATTTGAATGAAGTTAGAATAAGTTCTCGGATAATAAGTTCTGCTTATCGGTTTAAACCTGAAGTGTGGAAAGACTTTAAAAACAAGTGCGGAAAGACTTTAAACCTGGGTTTGAACGTAGACTTGACAATAAAGTTGAAGTGTTAGTGGTTGGACATGATTCTGACATGCGTGTTAGATTCTGGAGAAATCTTTTACCGGATTATCCAGAGGATTATGATGGAGTTGTGCCAGATACCCCATATTCAGATTTGATTGACTTTGATATGAAGAATTGGCGCGCAGTCTTACGATTCCTAGAAACTATACAACATCCACTCTTCACCACCTTGCGAGCATAAAAACGTCTTTGCAGACAAAGGAGACAGCTCATAGCTGATCTGATTGTTGAGCGAGATGGAAGACTATTTGTTGGATTATGAACCCATAACGAATGGATTCTCATACCTGAGAAACTTATGTGATGACATTGTGTTAAAACATTTTGAAAAGTATATCATTCTATCACCTGACGAACAATCCGTGTTGAAAGACCATCTAGAGAAGTTCAGGATACCTGGCTTTCTCCTAAAACTCCCAGAGGATTTAGAAGTGCGTGTGACTGAGAACTGTCTAGACGTGTTTGTACGATTTCGCCAATATGACGAGCTTACAGAACTCTACGACTACATCACCCTCAAAACAGTGGAATGGTACGCTCTGTTACAAGCATTGGATTGGAAAGAACCTGACGCTTGAATTCAAAGAGGAAGGACTGCAACTCATGCGGGGTACCATGTCTATTGAGCTGACACATCCCATGTGTGTTATGGTGATGGACATAGACATAAATGAAGATGGATATGAACTGAAACTGTCTGAACACGAAGATGTTAAAATAATACAGTTTGGTTATGGACAGTGTTATGTTAGTTTTCATAGCATTTACAAACGTGAGTGTAATGTCTATGATGCATATATTAATTTAGATTGGTATGAATGGCATTTGTTTATGAAGGTATTTGTGAAATAAAAGTTTGATGTAAAATAGATTTGTTGAAATGTAAAATAATTGTTGAAATGTAAATAATGTATAACACAATAAAAAAGAATGTTGTATAAAACTGTCTTGTTTATTTACAATATCCATAATAAAATTATCAATTACCAACAATTTAACTAATACAACATCAATAAAATAATGGTTTATAATGTCTATATACAAAATCCTTAACAACAAAACCACCGTAACTTCTTTTTAATACATCAATGATTTCAAAGGGACTTTTGTCCTCGAGCTCTTTGAATTGTATAATACACACAATAAAATCCACATGTAGATGATATCGGTGTTTGCAATGGAACTGAATCATAAATGAAATTAAACTTTAAAAACTTATTCAAACGATTGTCTATAGGTCAAAGTCCATAAGAGCCAAAATATTCTGCAGGTTCTTTGTCATAATATACTGCCACCCAATGCTCTTCTGGCTCATCATGATCGTCTCTGTTGATGACATAGGTACCGCGTTGTAAAGATGGTAAGTCTTTTGTTGCGACATCATGGGATAGTATGGCTTCTATCTGCTTCGTGTTCATGACTGGTAGTCGAATTGAATGCTACGATTTGCACTTATTTCAACAATCTTATCAAATTCAGCATACACTATAACATTAACTGTATTTTGCAAGGCACCAGCAAAATTCATTTCTAGTCGTAAATTCCCATGTTTGATAAGGGTAAAATGACCATCGCCATCATAATCAGGTGTTAAGTCAAAAGAAAATAAAGCATAACCTCTAGGCCAATCTTCCCGTTTTATAATGGAACTTTTCTCACCATTTAATCTATCAAAAGAATTGTAAAGAGTTTCAAAAGCGTCCAGATATTTGCCTCGATTTATGTCGAGCTTGAGAGGTTTGGATAGGACTGGTTCATCATCCGTGTAGAGCTGCATAAAGTTAAGAAGAAAATGATCAAAATTGTATGGATTTCTCAATACTGTTCCAGCAAAGGCTTCATTATGAACCAGTCCAATGACAATACGTTTTGGTAATTGACCTAAAAAGATGTTATCTTTCACAAAAGATTGAAATCCAGCTGGAATAGCTAAAATTTTACATTTTTTTCTAATAATAATAAACTTAGCAGGAGTTTTCATCAATGCATCTGTATGCCCTAACTGAATACCTGGACTAACCCTCACTTTGCGAATGGTTAAAAACGCATCTCTCACTATTATTATTTGCAGCCATTAATACATATTCATCTTTTTGTTTATGTAAACGCAATTTCATACTAATACCATTTGGAAGATAGCGATCTTGCTCAAACAAATCCACGCTTAAACCACCTGTAAGCACAAACTTACGGCTTAGACGCGTATACAAATAACGATTATGTAAACCATTATTTCCTGCGTCACCTATATCAGCACCCTCAAGATTTACACGAAACCCTGATACATATCTTTCATGATTAGGTCTTTTCACCTCATGAGCATTCATTGACCGAGGAGTATCTTTATAGATGAGCTGTAAAGCTCGCTCAGAATGGAGACTTTCTTCCCGTCATGAATGAGATGAGATATGATGCTGATATGACCATGGGTATTGTTACTATGTGATACCAAACGGTCATTTAGAAACAATTCAATATTGGACCATAATCCATTAAACAAATCATTGATACATGATACGTTATCATCTACACCACACGGTGTTCCATCAACCTTTACAATAGAGCATACAATATGAGTTTACTGTTCTTAAAATCTAGATATTCTTCTGTACTCGCAGGATTGTAGAATTCTATTGGAGTGCCCTCTCTAATGGTAGTAAGTGATCGATAGTCTACATTATAACTTATTTCTACAGCAGTTTGCGTTGGTGGTATGCGAAACCATTCTAATGGAGAAAGACTACATTCTCAAGAATGATTATGAATTAAAGACATGATTAAAAAATATCTTTCTTATATTTTGTTGATGTTATCCGTTTAGCTGCCTTTCGCCTTCTGACAGGTTTTGCTGGTTGCGCTCTCTTTTGTCCTCCTAACACACCACCAATCGCACGTTGTGCTACTCGACCTGTAACATCTTTCGCGACATCTATTGCAGCCTTTTTAAGATGTGGTGCAACGATTTTAGCCCCTGCCTTAAGCAGTGGAATAGCTTTGCGAGCCAATGATCCAAGTATTGAACCAATACCATCTCTATATTGTATTCGCACTCCTTTAAATCCTGGTAATTCCCCAGCCACTTGACGAAGAAAATGGTTGCGATACGTAGGCGGATCGTATGTATATGCTTTCATAATGCTTTTGGTCGAAAATGAAGTTTACATATCATTTTCCCAGTTTGAAATGAAACATTATGACCTGTATCATCCTTAATATTCATTTCTATCGTATCAAATTTAGATATGTTTACAGGGACGTAATGAGGTTCTTCATAAGTTTTCATAATAATATCACCATCATCCCCTTTAATGGGAACAGAACGCAGTAAAGGAACATAATAATCTCCAACTACTTGTGGCTCACAAATACTACAGTACACATAAAGTGTATAAAATCCATGTTTCACATCTGATTGATGTTCAGCAGGACCGGATTCTTTATACCATTTATCTGGCTTAAATCCTGAAATCTCAGCTAATCCAGTAGAAAAGACAATATCATAATCATCTCTCAAAATAAGATAAACTCTTCGACTACTTTTATCATACTTTAACTGGATAGGGTTTGCATTAATAGATTTTTGTAATTCTTCATTTATTGCACTACATATTTCAGGTATGGATCTGTAGTAACCATATGGAATGGTGACTGCATAAAATATTTCTAATGATGATCGATAATGAAGAGTATAGTCTATTCCTGGCCTCATTGTCGTCCATGTGTGCGGGCATTGAATTTCAGATAAGGCTACTTCTTATTTTCCTTTCAAATATAATGTACGAGGTAAACAAATTTGATAAGTAGAAACCTTATTAGTAGGATAATAGTTAATACTAGCATTGCTGGGTAAAGTAATGTAAAAAACTTGTTGACTCCATGATGGCTAAATCGCTTATGTGATGTAGATAGACTAGATGTGCCTATACACTACTTCATGTTTAACACTCGTCATCTACAGTGTCTACATTGATGTTACATTGTTGTCTAAATTGCTATCTACATGATCTACATTGGTATCTACTACTTTTCCTTGACAACAAACACTGCCACACCTAATTTTTACAGGAATAGTATTTTTATTTCCATTTTCTTTACAACAACAACACCATAACTCTTTAATCCATGTTAAAAAGTTTCCCATCCTACTGGAAACAGCCTTTGTTGACGTTGTTGTAGCTCTATTGTAATATCTTCACGAGTTGTCTTTTTGCCAAAAACAGTTTTTGGTATATTAGCGGCTACAATTTCCTCGATAAACTGCTTCCAACCATGTAGTAGTTCTCGTCGTTCTTTTCTTCTTGTAGCAACCAATGCTTCTTTCAACAAATCAATAATGTTGGAATTTGTAATGACAGTACCCGTTTTTAAAACAAGTTCATTTTTATCTGTCCATCTCGTACCATATTTCTTAAGTTCTGCCAGAAGTTGTGTTAGTTTTACATGATAAATAGGTTGAAAATAGTTTAGAAACTGTTGGGACTTTTCTGATTTTTCTGCATTGGATGATGTAACAGACTTTTGTCGTTGTTGTTGCGACTGAAATGTTCGTAAATGACGACCAAGAACTTGAGACATTCCTATTGCCTTTTCACGAGCTCGTTTCCCACGTAAAAATTTATTCACTTTCGTTTTGAATTCACCATCTTTTCCCTTCTTTTCTAACAACATTTTATATTCATATTCAGGAATGAGGACCATTTTCATAGTATGTTTCATTTTAACAGCAACTGAGCTAACAAGAGTAATACAAATTTAGCAATAGCTCCAATGAATCCTCCTTCCTGATTAACCAACTTCTTTTTTCTTTGAAGTGATATCTTCTTATCTGCCAGTGAGCGTAGGATATGACGTTCACGCTTGAATTCCTTATACCTTTTTAAGCTTAAGGGTAAATGTCCTCGCAATATATTCAAACAAATTTCAAACAAGCTAGTTAATTCCTCCTTAGTAGCATGTTGTTGCAAGGATTTAGGCCGTTTAGGCCCACTGCGTGCGAGCAAGTGAAGAAAAGGTTGATTCGCTTGAATACGTTTAGACATCTTTGCTGCGAATGGTCAAGTGACTTGGTTCTTGTTAATACACTACTTTATCTACATATACGTAATGTGTATCTTTTGGTAAAATGCCTGTACGAATACGTAGTTGATCATTCGTCTTCGGCTTCAAATCAATGAATAAATAGCCATGAGGTTTGCTGGTAGCATCTCTATAGGCTTCTATGAGAAATTGAGATTTTATGTAATGTGTATTCACACTAATAGTTCTCTACCACTTCTCTACCATGATGGAACAAATTATGCACAATAAAAATAATGCTTAGATTTTGATAACTGCTGCCAACACTAAAGAGACTTGTCATTCGCTCATCACTATGACATCTAGTCATTAAGTCATCAATGATGAGTAAGTTTGGTTTTTTCGGGTTAAAACGCTCTTCAGTGTCATCTGGAATGCCTTGGTAAAAGTCCACACCTTTCATTCCCTTGTATAAAGATGATCTGCTGCTTAGCGCCATAAAATGGTTTTTGGAGAAGATTTATTTAACTTTTGTTCTAGAATTTCTCTAACTAGTGAAGTTTTACCACTGCCTGTAGGTCCAGAGACCAAACATGTGAATGGATGCTTCATTTTCGAATATCAGTTTCTTTCACCCAACTGTTAAACTTCTTTGGCCAACCTAACCACTTCACAAATAATTCTTTAACACCTCGTCTTCTTCGTGTTTTCAAGACTTTTTCAATTCTGTAGGCAGATTCAATATCTTTTGTCACTTTCTGCAGTTCTTCTCCATAGAAATGTCCATCAATATCTTCGTCCAAAAAATCTTTCACACGATACAAGTGTATTCCTTGCTTCTTACAACGATGTGTGATAATGAAGACTTCTTGCGTCCACTTTATATGATAATCCCGTTGAAATACATATTTCATGTGGGAAATGCGGACCTGATCACCAATTTTAAATTTGTAGGGTTTTTTCTTCTTCTTTGGTTTCAATTTTAATTTGTCTACATACAGATACTTCCACACTTTTGATTCGTTATCTTTACGGATATCTGCAGGAGAATACTTATTAGGGAGGGAGCCATGAGGTCTATGGTTGTAATTGTACACTAAGTCCGGAAGGATGTCCATATAGCGATAACTTTGATTATGTAGGAAATATCGATACATCATTCCCTTTAGAGTACGAATGGCTCTCAGCAAAGTTGGCTTTGGTTTTATTCTTTGTTGTATAGGCATGTATTCCTTCCTTCTTCAAAAATTCTTTTACCCATCTGTTTTTAAATTCAGTTCCTTTATCTGACCTTAGAGTTCGTGGTCTTCGTTGTGTTTCATGAAAAATCTTTTGAAAGGCTTCTATGACGCTGGTATGTGATTTATTAGGTATTGGCTGCACCCACAAATATTTGGAAAACACATCAATGACAACCAATAAAAAGCGGATTTCATTATTATACGGAGCTATGTTTCCCATGTCAGGTAAATCAATATCCCGCATGTCATCAATACCATACGTAATGGCACGTTGCCTTTTAAACCTGTATTTTACAGGTTGTAGTAAACTGAAGGCATCTTGATCCTGTAACCATTTCTTCACTTGTGAATGATTGACTGGTTTATCATGTTTTTTAATATATGATAAAGTTTGCAAGGACCGGCAAATGCCCCGGGTTGACCAAGTTTAAAGAGTAGTCTTTCCACGTCGACATGTTAACACTAAATGATCAACACTTGTCAACATATCTTGCGTTTTATTTTGTCAACATATCTTGCATTTTTTATTTTATCTTACAACTCAATCAACATGGTTTTATAACTCAATCAACATATCTTACAAATCAAGTATTGATACAATGGTATGAATAATTGGAGTCCATTGATCTTGAGTGTGTATTAACCAAGTACTTAATTCATCAAATGTGATAGCATCTACACCATATTTTTCTCAACGTTGATTTGCATTATCTAACACTTTATCTAAATGAATGTAATATTTAGCTTCATTCCAATATGTATAGACCCATGCAAAATGACAAGTATGTTCTGAACACTCTTCATTTTGACAAGCAGGACACACTAAACATGCAAACTTTTTTACAGCAAACTTTTTTCTTCACAATATGTTTTTTGCACAATATATTGTTTCAATGTAATGTAATGTCTGCCATTATACTGCAATGTAGATTAATCACTCTCTCACTTCATCAAACAGTCTTGGATCAAATCAAGCAAAGTGATATGCTGCTTCAACATCAAACTCCTCAGCTCCGTCAAGCACACACTCTTTGATGAAATCCTTGCGTAAGTCTGGCACGTTTAACGTGGAATGAGCAAGTTCCCAATAGATATCAAAGTGTTCCAGTTGTTGTTGAATAGATCCAAAACGTTCCAGTTCACTTATCATGTAGTCCACATACTTGTCCTTGAAACACGTTTCTACATCTATCTTTGTTTCACATATCCATATAACATTTAACACGTCTGCACACTATGACGGCTGGCAAGCAAATGACTCTCAGTCTTACTCTGCAGATACTGTTAGTGAGCCACACTTGTTGCAGAAGTTGTCTGGTTCACACAAGTTGCAATTGTGCTTGTGGCAGTGACAGTCATAATCCTCAGCATATCCGTAAGCACCGCAATATTCGCAGGTAAGTTCAAGTTGATTTTGCACGTTCATATTCTTTAATTGAACTTCAGCCAGTCTTTTCCTGGATAGTTTTGACACTTTCATCCGATTGTCCTTTTGCAGCTTGATAGGAGTTTTCTTGCCACGACATTCCGTACATGGCTCAGGTTTGGCGAATAAGACTGAGTTGATGTTTTCCATTTAATGAAGCAATGTCTCCCACTCACCATCATCCATGTTGATGTAACGCGTATATCCTTTCCCTTCAAACAGTAATGTGCGCACAATACTCACATAGCGCATGTCTTGGTATGAAATGACTTCAAGCCACTTCGTTTGCGTTAAGTACAGTTTGAAGCCAATGTTGCGTAATCTTGTTAAGTTCAGACATACAATCTTCCACAAGGATGGTGATAAAGCAAGCCATCTCTCTCCACGTTTGAAATAGCCCAAACTGTCCATGCTCCACAGTAATGGTTAAGTCTGCACTAATTTTAAAGCTGCTTGTCTTCTCCATGGCTGTGCGTTGAATGATAACTTCACTTTGCACCTCACTCCTTTTTATATAGACATTACATATATGTTTTCATGAGATGTTTGTGAAATCGCGGAGTGATCTCGTTGAAACCATCAAGAAAGGCTGTTGGCAAACCGTCTGTTAGAGATTGTCTCATGACGATCACTAAAAAGTCTCGTTTGCCACCACCAATTATCCATTCAAAGAGCCTTGGCATGGTGAAATGTCCTTTTTCATAGAGGTAGGCCATCATATCATACACCTTAATACGTTCTTCAAGGTACTTGAAGCCGTGTAGCATGACCTTTGCACATTTGGAATCGCGATCCTCATCAACATACTTTGGCGGCGGTAGACATAAAGTCTTCAAAAGTTCCTCATGAAGACTTCTAATAAGTTGAACGAAACGTTGGGTTATGGCTTCGGAGAACTGTGGCTCTGACGCGGGAAGATGCTCTAGGTTTCCTTCTAGCATGTGGATAAGCTGAATGACAGTGCTCACTTCTTCCGTTAGGTATATGTACGTATGTTGGTCGAAAAAGCCTTCTTCGCATAAACGCCATAAAATGTTGCAATCGATTAGAGGAAGCACTGCTCGAAAGTTTCGTTTCAGCAGCGTGACGTCTCAACTTTGTGCTGAGTGGTTTGGCGGTACCATTTATAAGTGTATTTGCAACCCAGAACGGGTAATCAGATCCCTCAGGATCTGGAATTTCTCGCTGCACTGTAGACACGTCTGACGGAGCACCTAACACTTCCTCAGGCTTTCTTTGCTGTACTGTAGAAACGTCTGACGGAGCCCCTAATGCTTCCTCTAAGGCTCTTGCAGCTTCTGCCAGTGTACTTAAGAACGCAGCAGTCTCCTCCGCAGTTAAACACGCATCTGTAAAAGCCATTGTTTCGTTGCTGAACAAGCTATCAATTTCCATGTTGCTAGCCGAAGTTGCTAGCAGTGAGGTTTCCATGATGTCTTGGCGATGCAATTGCAATAGCAGACACGAACGTCCGTCTTAATACTACTCAATCAAGCAGAAATCCACACATTATATGACGCAAGCAGGTCCGGGGGGGGGGGTCCAAAAACCAAAAATGTTCAGAATTGTTTGAAACGTATAAATATGTAAAAATAGCAAATTGGCCCTGGAGGGATGAGGGGATCGGTCGTTCGGTCGGTCGACCCACCCTACTTAATGGTTAATTTGGTAAAATTTGGTAAATTTTGCTCTCCTAGGGGGGGGTTGACTTACTGTCTTCTAGCTACTTGCTGTCTTCTAGCTGCTTACTGCCTCTCTCTCTCCCTGTGAGAAAGTCCCACGCTTTGCCTCTTGCCGCCGTGAACAGGAAAGGAGGCAAAAATACCTGCTCTCGGAGAAAGATTGCGATCTGATCGAAGAGATCTAACTTGATTATGAACTATACAAGCTGGAAATGTGGAAGGCTCGAATAAATCGCGAAGAAGAACACCACAGATTTGGCAGGGCGGCGGTAGCGTCGCACAAGCGTGCAAGACATCGTTCTCCCACTCTGTATGAGCCGCAACCGCCTCCTGCCACGGTCACGAAGCCTGCGGTCAAGCCTAGAACTACACCTGCGCTTAAGCCTACAACTACACCTGCGAATAATCCTACAACTACACCTGTGCCTAAGCCTTCAACTATGAAAGCAACTGTCACTAAGCTGCATGATGCGATCGATCCCAGCTTGTCGGAATTGCCGATAGCTTTCGACATGCTTGTCAACAGTCCGCAGCGGGTCACAATTCCAGATGTTGAGACCGCAGCAGCAGTGGCAGCCATCAGCGAGTTGCAGCACACTTCCGACTCGCGTTTACCGAAACCGTCCGTTGACTTAAAACTGGTAGACCCAGTAAAGAGTCACTGAAAGACGTCGCGCAACTCCTCGACTCAGTTAACGAATATTCTATTTTCTGTGACTTCTGCAGGTACCTGATTCCACAAGAAGTCACGAGGAGTTTGCACCAGGCATCCTGTGAGAACGCAAAAAAACCTAGTCATACTTCTGCAGCGTTCTGGGCAGGCAGTTTAAGTCAACGGCGGGGGCGGTTGCAGCGCATAGGAGGAAGGGTCGCTGCAGCAGCAACACACAGTGAGCAGAGGAGGAACAGCAAATAAAGATTCCCCGATCCTTTTTAGGACCACCCACTAATACGAAATGAAACGCTAATCATGTCATGGTGTTAGCATGTCTGTGTATGTATGAGAGTGTGGGAAATGTTTTTTTTTCGTAAGTCTGTCATCCCTGAGAAAAAAGTTGCCATCTAGGGTTAAAATACCTTGGAGGCTTACGAAATGAAACGCTAACTCAGTCGTGGTGTTGGTATGTGTGTGTGGAGAGGGAGAGAGTGGAACAGAGAGACTGAGAAAAAAAGTTGACATCTAGGGTTAAAATACCTATATGGCTTAAGAAATGAAACGCTAACTCGGTCGTGGTGTTGGTATATGTGTATGTGTTGAGAGAGAGAGAGAGAGAGAGAGAGAGAGAGAGAGAGAGAGAGAGACTGAAAGAGAAAAGATGACTGCCTGTTTGTCCGTTTGTCCGGCTGCTCATTTGTCCGGCTGTCCATTTGTCCGGCTGTCCGTCTGCCAACATCTGCCCGTCTGTCCGTCTGCCCGCCATCCATGTGACGTCATTATAACGCCACTGTTTTAGTAGGCCCATGGGCCATTTTAACGTCATTGTTTTACTATGCCCATTATATATTGTTTTACTATGCCCACTTATATACTACTAATGAAGCATCAAGATGCAGCTGATATTTGAAAATAGACAAATTTTTCATGAATACTTGTTCGGATAATTATATACTGAGATCAAGCAGACTGACATTAAAAGGCAACAACTGCCGAAACCTAATCAAGGTTGATATATGGAACATGGAAAAAAATCCTAGACTAAAATTTACCCTCTATGCTCAAGCTTAAATACTGAATGTGAAAATCAGTTCCTCAATTGGCAATTAATGTACGGCGCACACAAAAAATTAAATCTGGTTATATACCATGTACACTAACCAAAATAAACCGAAGAACAGAACAAATAAGAAATAAAAAACCACTGATTTAAAATTAAACAAATTATACTGGTTATATACGCTGGAATAGAAGATAAAATAAAGTATACACAAATTCTAAGCTTCCGTTTTTTTTACAATTGTTGGAAAAATAAAAAAAAATCCTCGCCGCACAGCTTCACCATTTAGTCTTTCAGAGATTTGCAGAGGATTCCCAAATATCAACTGTATAGCGGACATGAAATAAGAATAACAATCATATTATTTTGACAGGTTCAAAATCCTTAAAGGGAAATGTGGGTATCTCACCTACAATTGACATTTCCTTCATACTTTCACAGTTTAATACTTTGAGGGTATACATTCAAAAATTGAAAAGAAAAAGGGGGGTCACTGATAGTATAGGAGAAATAAAGACACTGAAAGGTCACGTACTTTTACTATAGAAACCATTGCGAAAACCAAGAAATTTCAATCAAAATGCAAAATTCACACATAATCACAATTGACAATTGCCTCATTTTTTCCCTGTTTGAAGAACACGTCATACGAAATGTTTTAAGCAAATAAAAAATATATGTCACCGTATCAATAAGAGAATTATACAATCTTTTTGAAAAAGTCCATTGACTCAATGGGTAAATGGTGAAAACAGTGTAATATGATTTAAATGGATAATACATCAACACAGGTCCTTCTAGGAACAAAATATCAATACAGACCATTTCTGGACACGACCCTATTTGTCTTTGAAAAGAATTTTTCGATCTAGACGGATTTAGTAGTTATTTATACTGTGTGAACATGGATTCAAACTAAGCGATATTCAATGTAATGCGCATTTCGGTCGCTAGATGGCGCAGAGATACCCGCATTTCCCTTTAATGATGGATGACGATGAGTTCGTTGCTTACACGTCTGAAATAAAAAAAAAGCTGTGCCAGTGCTAAACAAAAAACAACAGCATAAACCCATTATTTTAGAAATAACAACAATAGTTTTCACTGAGAAATGAACAGCATCAAGACTAAGAATTTTCTTTCTCACCCACTATTACCTGAAGCCTTAAATTGTCATCAACTATCCTTCAATTTTTGTTTGTATTGATTAGACAATTACAATTTAGTTTCCCAGTACTTTTTGCTCAAAAAGCAATTTGCAATTTTATATTACAACACCGCCTCTTTCATTAACACGAGAAACAAAAATATTCTTATTCATTTTAATGCTTGTTTAACAGCATTATATAATGCATAATAAAATGGGACATTTTTAGGAAAAACACAAGAAGAAAACATTAAAAGCGAAAAAAGTATAAATCTTTTTTAAAAGTAGGATTTGGTAACTTTGTAAATTTTGTTTATAACAAACCTGAAACTGTGCGTTTTGAAAAATGAACAGAAAAAGAAAAATGCAAAAAAGTGTTAAAAAGTACGCTGGTAGAAAAACACGCTTTTTAGGAAAAAAGTACAAAGCAAAAAAAAAGTACAAATCTTTTTTTAAAGTACGGTGTGGCAACCCTGCAATAAGTCTGGGGAGTAAAAAGATGTTATACACAACCATTGTTATATAACAGCTGACCTCTGAGGAGATCTATCTGTTACGCTTAAACAGAAAGCGGATGGATATTTCTATCTATATAGCCGTACTGTGAATCCCTCAATGTTGAGCATTCTCGCACATTGCTGAAAAAGGTGCATCTGAATGTCCAGGCCACTAAAATCTATATTTTAGTGGCTTTTTTATAAAAAAAAGTGGTTGCTCTCCCTTATGAGTACTATTTTTCGCGGAATCCCCAGTGGATCTGCGGAGTGAATGGTGTTATGCACAAAAGACCGAACCGCTGTAAAGGTGACTGTTGGACAACAACAATGCACAACAGACTGAACCGCTGAAGTTGTTTGCTGTATGATATATAATGTATGATATATATGATGTATAATGTATGATATCTCTCCTTATGCAAATAAGCTGTAAGCATAGATCAATACATATATGTATATAATCGTTTCCCCTTTTAAAGAGAATGGACACTACAGTCCTTTCTGTCTCGTCTGAGAAAAAGATGAAATTTGTTACCTCAAAATCAGTGAGCGATAATGTAATGTTCAGTGCAAACTAGAGAATTTCATTATCCATCATATTTTCATCAATATGTTTACAAAACAATATTAATTAGATTGAACTTTACTTTACATATAGTATCACAAAATTT
The DNA here is from genome assembly GCA_949752745.1 of Protula sp. h YS-2021. Lineage (NCBI taxonomy): Eukaryota > Metazoa > Annelida > Polychaeta > Sabellida > Serpulidae > Protula > Protula sp. h YS-2021. Next base: position 40,366,626 of record OX457027.1, on the reverse strand, counting down.
TCGCTAAATTAACCTATTCCAGACATTTATGTATGTGCGTGTGGCATGGCGGCATATACACATGACTTTATTCATACGCATTTTTAATATTGATCTAAATTTTAAATATCTTACAATAAGCTTATAAATTGAGTTATAAGCCATTTAAATTGATTCTCCAGCATGCAAAGTTCAAACTTCGACATCTACTTATATACAACAGTATCTTTTCATAATCTAGTAAAAGAATTTTTAGAACTATTTAATTTAAAAATTAAACGAATAATTACCTTTAAATTCTGTTCTAGTTTCCACGAGAGATAAAAAACCGTCGATTTGCCATACCGACAATTTTCCCTCACCAACAACATGAGTTGATAGCTTTTGAATACGATTTTGAGTGGGAAACTCTGGCCCTTACAAAATCTAGGAATTCGCCCAAGAACTCTGTCCTTTGAACCGGAACCGGGACCAAAGACATCGCATTGCTTGACCTGTGTTTCCAGGTGAGATAGAAGGACCTGCCTGCATCCTTTGAACAACAACAACCAATCGTCGAGATATTGAAAAATGAGCAAACTCACGCGACGACCCCAACCTTTGACTACCTTTATCACCTGGGTAAACACAAATGGTGCTGTCAACAAACCGAACAGTAAGACAAGAAACCAATAGTAACGGCGATAAGTGTCATGCATTGGAATGCATGCATCGGACATATCCACTGAAACGGCCCACATGCCCTGGTTAAGTGAGGATCTGATCAACTGTGGAGTGTTCATATTGAACGATTTGAGGTGTATGAACTGCCGATGTGACAAGTCTATGACTAGATGCCAATTGTCCGACTGAAAAACCCTTGAGTGTCCATAGGCATTTTTCTATGGTTTTCTTTTCTATTAGTTCTTAAATCATTGTTTGTAACTGCAGTTAGTTAGAACGTGACGAAAGAAGGGCCGGTAAGCTTGGGTAGCGGCGGCAAGATTAGATGACCCGACCTGTCTCTCACAAACAGTAAAGGGTACCCCCAACACAACCAACGACCTATGTGTTTTAGGAACTCTTAACGCTTTCCAAACTCGGCAAACATTCTTGAGCCTTCATCCTACGAGCACATTATTTCTCTGGTGGAGGTCGACCCGCGATTTCGGCCGGATGCTTTAATTGGTGGCTACCTCTGTCTCAGAGGGACAGCCTGCTTTTTAACATATAGCTTAGACTTCTTGACCTCAGGAGTCGGCTAGGCTACGGAACAAAACGAAGGCCTGCTGGGCTTGGACGAAGTGAGTGAAGCTGATGAATTGTCCACTATAAACTTAATGATATTCCTGAAGGGAAAGTCAGTCGAAGTCAAGCCGACGGAAGAGGTCTCCTCCGATTCATCTGGTATGTTTTCAACGGTCCATGCGGTGGGGTAGTAGTAAGCATAGGCCTTTCACTGTTGCTGAGGAATAAGTTATCGGCGTAAAAACTTAACACCACTTACCGCAGACACGACTCGTCACAGTGGCTACCCCTCACGTGGAGTCGTGCAGTCGTAACAGCAGTGACGAATTGTCATAGTCACGACTCGTCACAGACACGACAAGTGACAGTCACGACCCGTGCTATGACTGACCTGTCACGTGATGGTTGGGACAATGACAGCCCATTGCAAGGACAACCGTGATAGCAATAGCGTCTCACAGAGTAGATGCCTCACTTTTTGCGGGTAGTGGCAATGACGGCTCGTTGAGTACACAGCCTGTAATAGTAAAAACCCGTCACATGATGGACCCGTCACTGGTACGGATCGTGAGAGTGACAAACGGTCACATATGCAATCCACACCATCAGCAAATCGTAATGCCCTGTCATGGTCACATGTCATGACATACAAGACCCAGACACGAGTGAAACGCTACTGTAGCCACCGACCACATGATCGAGACATGCTCAGCTACGTATAAACAACCACGCTGCCGTGTATCAGGTGGCTGCTGTCACGATATCGACACGTGGTCGATAAGGGTTGGTGTATTATTATTACATAAATACACATAATTCTGTCATCGAAACGTGGTCGATCACGTGATCGCACCTGTGTTGATGACAGAATTATGTGTATTTATGTAATAATAATACACCAACCATTATTAAGCTCTACACCCGCGGTGAAGCTGGAGAGACGCCTCGTAGCATGACACGGGATCGATCGACAGTGTCGAGGTATTGTACTCCACTGTGACGATCACGTAGACGACTCAGAGGAGGAAATAAGTGGCTCCACTGCTCGACGCTGTGTCAAGCAATATATGGGTTCAACCGCGTGTCCAACGGCCCTATAATGCTCTGGCAGAAGGAAGGCGGACGGTGAAAAGTTGAAACTTTCCTGTTTGCACCACCGACTCGATGCAAACTGTTTGCTGACAATGAGGGAAACCCTCTAGATAGAATTACTGAGAAAATCGCTCACATATCATCTCATTGTAAATTACTTGTCACCCACACTCACGTTCTTGATGGCCGAAAAGCATTACCGAACGAAAGCAAAACAAAACACAGAGCTACCACGTGTAGGAATTAGCAAAGTAAGCAAACATAAATACGTACACCAATTAAGATGAAATCTACAGTATACGTAAATATACAATCCAAGATAATAAATATAACAAAATTATGCTTTTTGCCTTGAGTTTGATCTGCCATAATTTAAAAATTGTGGACGGAGAAAAACTCCTGCTTATCGGATCACGATAAGTTGGGTATGGTTCGATAATATGACTAGAGCTCTACCGACGCTGATTAATCAGTTGGTGACAACGCACTGCATATAAAGTAACAGGGAGAACCTGTTCAAATTTTACTTTACTTTACTTAATATCCCGTAAAATTTCTATTACGGATCGCGATAACTAATGCTTAGTACATTGGAAAACCGATAGGGATGGCTTCGTAGTGTGCAAGCTGATATTTTCGAAATTAAAACACTCGGAGTTTTATAACTGATGTATAGGCTCTTTGTGCGCGAATCATTGAAAGTTAATATTGTACAGATTTTACATATAGCCTTTGTATTGCATTATCGACCAAGCAACGCTCATAACCGTCAATCCAAGCGACCTTAGTCCAGCCACCTCTCCTACCCACCTTGTGGAGGATGAGTCAATAACTGCATAACCGTGTGCGATTTAACGCAATGGATATCGCTGTGGCATATCCTCATCGCTTCGCTTCTATGTCGATTTACGATATGTGGTGGCCAACGGTACCAAAATGAGATGCTTTGTGGAGTTCACTTTGTACGTTAAAACCTTCTTCTTTAAAGACGGAACTTTGCAATTGATATTAAGGGACATCTGTCATATTTTAAGAAATAAATTTTGGAAATATCGTAAGTTAATAAGATTTATATTTGTCTCATTTCCTTATCACTACGACATTTCTCTATTTTTCCTCGTAGTGAGCTTGTAAGTGTCCACATTAAAATGGGATTCTGCTAAATTTCTTTCTTTTCAAAATTATACGTTTTTTAAGCTAAAGTGACACTTTTCATTAGGATCACAACATATGTCATACGGAATCGCTACTTTAAATACAGCTTATATGGTGAAAAAGCGACAACTCACATTAAAGAACAAACCAAATACGGATTCAATTTTCCTTGTGACATTGTACGATCAAAAATGGAGAGACAAGTGAAGTGTCATGTCTAAATCATGACAGACAGCAAAGAAAATTGCCAGTGCATCTTAAATCAGTTAGCACAATAAATACGGCTCTAGCATTTTTTTAAGCCAGCCGAATTTGGTCGGTGGATTATTCTCATCTTCTTCTGTGATGTGCATGTGTTATGTCGTTTTCTGGTTTATTAGCGGTAGTGGAGTATCCGTCGTGTATATGTGCGTATGACAAATTTTAATGCAAACGATTCTTCACATACAGTACGTACAGCAAAACTGTTTACTATTTAGTCCTCTCTGCAATAATTACTTTTAGGGCGATCTGACAAAAATTGACCACATGGTAACATTTTGAAACTTAACGGTCCATTTTCTAAAAACAGGTGCTTAACTGCATTTTTCATTGTATTTCTTCTAAATTTTAAAATACTGTTCTTCAAGTGATCTTTTCTATAAATAATATCTTTTCTGGCGACTTTTTAAAGAAAATGGTGTCATAAGAGAAAAAGGTAAGGAAAATAAAAAGGGCAATAAATATATGTTGTAGTCAGTACTTTTCACTGTTTGCTATTGTGGGTCCGACTGCTCCTGAGTGCTTGCACAGCGATTTCTTATGAAATTTACCAGTAAATTTATTAACAGATGCCACCAAAATTTCCTCACAGTATAGGAATAGTATCAAAAGAAGTGCTACTGATGAAATGGAGTTGCTGCATAAATGATACTCTACCTATAGTTTTGGTCGGAATATGCGAAATGGTTGAATTTTCTACATCTTAAAACTAGATTGTCCAATTATGTTGTGACCAGGTGTGATATAATGAATCAAATACAAAAGGCTTGTGTGATCGCTAAAAAGTGACAGTAGCAGCTTGAAAACGAGTTGAAAATTTCCTGACCTTTGACGGATCCAAAAAAATATGTAAAAAAATTTAAAGCAATCATACAAAAACTACTTGGAGAGGAAAAATTATTTTGAAAAACTTTATTCTAACTTGCAAACAAGATCAATTCTTGGGTATGTCCAAAACGTTTATTACAAAGACCACCTAAAGAGCATTATTCTAAAAGCTACAATACATCTAGTCCAACTGCACGAGTCAATGCATCTTGAAAAAATCAAAAAGGTTTTAAAACATTACCATTTGGTCAGTTTTTGGCGAACAGGCAAAAAAGAATTGTTTAAGAGTTGGCCACTTAGGTAATATTTATTAAAATTGAAAGTAATCCGATCAAAACCACGGGAGAAGAAGCATTTTAAGTAAAAGTTTGCATACGTACGCATATAAATACAGATGTAACTGTACGTCTTTTTCATCCGACTCTGAAAAATGGTCGCTAAATCTAGTTTTTCTGTACGTCCTTTTTGTCCCGGTCTGGAAGCTGGTCACTACAGCAGTTTTAGTGTACGTTAGATTTTTATCAGAGTCTGGAAACTGGGCAAGGTTTTACCGCACATCTTTTTTTATCCGATTCTGGAAGGAGGCATGAGAAACAGGTTTTACATTAGGTCTTTTTATCCAGGTGTTGAAGCTGGTCTGACTTTTTTGTTAACTGTCATTCCCTTGCCATCTAATATATGTTCGACTCTAGATGCAACCCTAATCCTTTTTTCATTTGTAGTTGTTATTATAATCTATAAATTGTCTTCGAACATTGACATCGGCCAAAAAGCACTAGAAAGGCAATCTTCAAAACTGTGCAACAAATCATTCAAGTCAGTGGGAGTAGATGCTTCTGGTTGTGGGCATTTTGGCATCAGACTACCCACTTTAAAAGTGAAAAATACTTCGAGCGACTGCAAACAATGCTAACCACTACTGCCATAATCACTCCCATGTATTGAACAGCTTGAAAACCATATGAAAACAAGTTTATGGTGAAAAAGTATAATAGCTAGACGTTATTATGCACGTAAATACGACAATAGCATTCAATGACCCGTAGATAACAACTTCATAACACACCACAACTGACACTGACCCCTGAGTGAGTGGCATGTTACGTTTATGTAATGACGTCAAACGCATTCCATAATAATGCGACATGTGTGAAAAGTATAAAGAACCGTTCTACCTGTCCAAGAAATAAACAGATCAAGCTTGAAGTCTATCTGATTTTTCGTTCTAGAGATGTCTTGAACACGACATTTTGTCCTCAAACGACTGCCACACAGACGCAAACACACAGAAGGTACAAACTCCATATAGCTCCCCTTGGTCGAAATAATTAGCACCCGCTGTGCTACCATAAGTTTATGGTGAAAAAATATAATAGCTAGGCCCAATTATGCACGTAAATACGATAATAGCATTCAGTGACCCGTAGATAACAACTTCATAAACACCACAACTGACACTGACCCCTGAGTGAGTGGCATGTTTCGTAATACCTGTAGATGAGCAACGCACAGAAAGGGCAGTAATGTTGCTACTATTTTCCAGCATTCGAAAGAATACAGAAACACTCGAGAATCCTCTGGAAAGCGCTGAAATTAAGAGAGTAGTTAACAACTATGCTTTGTTAACAGAGGAGGGGGAGGGGTGGTATTGAGTTCATACGTCGGGATTTTCTGTCCGAGTTTAATGTTTGACAAAAGCTGTGCGGCTTAAACAAGGAAAAACATACACAAAGTTTGAAGTCGATTCAACTTTCCGTATCAAGATATTTTGCTTAACAGATAAATTTTTACGACGACTTTCTTAATTTTACCACAGGCGTAAAAAATTCAAACAGCGGTCCGGCTGAACCAAGGAAAACCTACATAAAATTTCTATTTGGGATTATTTTACATACAAGACCCTGTTCAAATTAACTGCATGACGTTCTGCATCGTTCTACTCACGACGAAATTCAACAGAATCTTTCGGATCCATCAACAAACAATTCTAACAAGTTTCAACTTTCTCCGATGTTTAGCCTTTGAGAAATCTCACATGCAAGATATTAACGTAATGACTGATACGCCTTTTTTAATTTCGCTGCATCTGTCAAAAATTAAGAAAACTGCCTGACTGATTCAAGGAATATCATAATGATATTTAAAGTCGATACCTCTTTCTGTTATATTATTTTCCACACAGACCTTGTTTATAATACATACGTATCTTGCGTGACGACTTCACATGCCGCACTCGTTTACTCCCACAAAAGTAAACAAAATCATTCCGATCTAACCAGCAACAATTCCATAAAGTTTGAATTTTCTCCGATGTACGACGGCTGAGATATTTTGCAAACAAGATTTTTATGTAATGACGTCAAACGCATTCCATAATAATGCGACATGTGTGAAAAGTATAAAGAACCGTTCTACCTGTCCAAGAAATAAACAGATCAAGCTTGAAGTCTATCTGATTTTTTGTTCTCGAGATGTCTTGTGCACGACATTTTGCCCTCAAACGACTGACATACACACGCACACACACAGAAGGTACAAACTCCATATAGCTCCCCTTGGTCGAAATAATTAGCAACCGCTGTGCTACCACAGGAGAGCGCCTATTCGCTGCATAAGAACTCGTTATGCAAGCACTCTGTGGGAGTCAAACCCACAATTACAAAGAGCGATGAGCTTTGTAAGGTAATCAAACTATTTGACTACTTTCATAATCTTAGTCACCAGTAACAAATGCAACAAATGTGTTTGGAGTCCGATTAAAAATCTAAGAGCAGCAACATTTCACAGGAGATTCAAAATAATTATAAAATAACACAATTTTTGTTTAGTTTTGGCGGATCGGACTAAAACATTGTTGTAGACACATAGGGCATATCGACAGTAATCAAACCACAACATCAAGGGGCATTCTGACTAGCTGAAAGAACTGAAATCTGAAGGTCACTACTTAGGGAATATTGTTGGCAATGTAGGGTGAAGAGCATTTTTGAAAAATTGTTTGCATACAGAAACACACACACATACACACACACATTGATGGCAGGTAGCTCACAAGTTGTAGATATAAGCCACCGACGAAAGTAGGCTTGGTTAAAACCTGTACGAGGAAGAGGAGATAGAACTGGTTCCAGTAGATCATAACTGTTGACGACAAAATGTTACGTTACCGCAATAAGTCCGGGGGAGGGCATTTTGTTCCGTATGCATGTCCAATAAAAAACGAGGAGAAAATGAGTATTTTAATTTCGAAAATATCGGCTTGTAGACTAAGAAGCCATCATTATGGGATTACCAATGTGTTAAACATTGGTTATCGTGACCATAAAAAATAAAAACTCTTGTGGAACTAATAGCACCGCATGGATACCTTAAACAGGTGCTCTGTTGCTATGTTTACAATGCTTGTCAACTAATCGACAATCAGCATCGGTGCACTTCCTGTCATGTGATCGAACCATTTCCAACTTATCGCGATCCGACAAACAGGAGATTTGAAGATCAAAATCAAGGTAAATGCATACTCTTTGTTATTCATCTTGGATATTATCTCTACATATACTGTAAGTATTTCTTGCCGGGTTTACGTTTTGACCGGTTTTGCTGACTTTGCCGATTCCTACACGTGATAGTTCTGGGTTTTGTCAGACCGGCTTTCGTTCGGGAAATTCTTATCTGCCATGACAACGTAATGTAGGTTATGTGTAATAAACAGTGAGATGATTTCTGGGCGATTTTCTCAGTTTTCATTTCGAGGGTTTCCCTCATTTTCAGCAAATAGCTTGCACCGAGACGGCGTTGCAAACAGGGAAGTTTCAACTTTCCACTGTCCCTCTTCCCTTCAGCCGGCACTGGCAAGTACGACGACTCGACACTGACGGGTCGTTGCAACACCAACATAGTATCAGCATCCATTGCGTGTCATGGTGCCAGGTTAGCATGGGATTTTTGCAGTCTGGTATACTATTATTGTTACGACCTCTGGCACACCGTGACCCGTAGCAGTGACGACCACGTCAACTGGTAAGTCGCTGTTGTCACGGGTCGTGTCTCCAGCGACTCGATGTCACGAGTCGTGTTTGTGGCGGTTCGCTGTTGTCACGTTTTGTGTTGGCAGCGAATCGCTGTTGTCACGTGTCGTGTTTGCGGCGACTCGTTGTTAGCACGAGTCATGTCTGCAGCCTACTGTCACGGGTTGTGTTTGTGACGCGTTGTTACAGCACCAACATGGTGTCAGCATCGATCACGTGTCATGAAACGAGGGTAACATGGGATTTTCTTCTTGCAGTCCGGTATGCCGTATTTTTTGCAACCCATGACAGAAGCGCGTACAACAAAGGACGGTGAAGACATAATGCGAGTCGTGCAGGCAGCAGTTGCTCTCGTCACGACCGTAGCAGTGACGACCATGTCAACTGGTAAGTCGCTGTTGTCACGAGTCGTGTTTGGGACGGCTTGCTGTGGCGGCGATTGGTTTGTGTTTCGAGTCGTGTTTGTCACAATACGTGACTGTCACGACTTGACTCAAGGCTTGGTCGGGTCTATTACGATACGTGACTGTTATTGGTTGGCACAAGGCCGTGCCATGTTTGTTAGGACACGTGACTTTCACGATACGTGACTGGGACGATACGTGATTTGCACGATGGATATCTTGCACGATACGTAATTTGCACGATACGTAACTGTCAAAGGTTGGCAAAAGGCCGGGCCAGGTCTGGTACGACCAGTAATTGTGACGCTTGTGATGGTTATGACCCGTGTTTGCGACAGGTTGCTGCAGTTGTATATTTGACGATGCGATACTTGCTGTGCTGACAGGTAGTGACAATTAGATCGTGTAGTGAATCTTATGCTTTAATTCCACAACAGTTTTAATGATATTATGCGCACTTTTTTCGTCTTTTATCATACAAAATAACATGTTTTATGTATTATGGTCGGTGATAGCATGATGTTCATATTGTTTGTAGATTCACTGATGATTCTCGGTTCCTGTGCCCATATCTAGCGTACACAGGACCCACATTCAAGGTGAACTGCGTGTCTACGACGCTGGGAAATACAGCCTTGCATGTTAGATAGCCGCTGCGACCAGTGTGCGCATCTCGATGACTCGATTTTTCATTCCTCTTGCAACAACAGGAGACTCCCAGAGCTCGGACAAAGGTTTGCAAGGTTTGGTCTAAGGGTGACAAGTCTTCTGTCCTCCATACATATTCTCCTACGATATTGTCGACTATGAACAGATCAGGTGTTGAAGGATAGGGATCGGGACAACCCAGGCAATTTAAAGTCAGGTCTACGCCGGACATTTATTTTATCGACCCGGGACAAGTTGGTGTGACATCTTCCATTGGAAATCGTGTTGTGTGCTACACCTGCTATACACAGCCAGTGACGTGCGATACACGTCGCTTACGGAAACATTCTATTTATAATTCCTCTTCATCTTCATCAGCAGACAATTCATCGTCTTGTGAGGAGGAGCCAGTGATTGTCAGTAATAAAGAACACAGTCCAAGTCTTGTCACAGAATCTGTCGCAACTAGTTTACCGTCGTCATCCGTCGCAATTACGACCTCGCGCCCTGTTCCCCTGGCGATTACACGGGCTGTACCTTCGACGATGTCTCATTCTGGGCTATACCACGCCTCGCCACGGGTCATGATGCCGGAGGACTGCAAACTCTTGCGGCCTGTACGCACCCCACTCCTGAAGATGTGGAGGTTTTACAAGATGAATGGGAGGAGGTTTCAAAAGTAGATTTCTCGGCACAGGACTTTCTCCTTAAAGACATTATCAAGTTAATTCCAAATAACTCGTCTGCCACGATCATGACGTCAAAACCACAGGTTGGTCAGCCTTCTTTTTTCTTTGTGGCCCAGTCACAACCGCAACCATGTGAAGAATTTATGGGATTAGCTACGGCTTCCTGGTTTCCAACGAGTTACAAGCAAGGATGGTCGAGTTACAGAGGTTACAGGATGTCCACCCACTCCACTGGTCTTGCTGACTACCATCAAAGATTTTAAGACTGTGGCTTATTAATCCAAAGACGGAATTTTGCTAATCCAGCCACTAGGGTATCCTCGCGACATGGGCCGCTGCTTCCGAACATCAGCCCGGAATCGAGTGTGCCCCTAGCTGAACGGGATTGCAGATATTTAGTGGAGGTTGCAAAGTAAAGCTTATGCACACTTTCCGCCGCATTTCAAGCGCTGAGGAAGTTTGTCGATCCAGATGCAAACGCTTTATTTGATTGAATGTTTGACTCCGTCGTTGAGGTTTCATCGGATTTATGGAAACTAAATGCATCTGTGCTCACATCGCCCGTATTTCTTAGGCGAGATAAAGTTTTCCCACACTCGAATTTCAGTACATAGGATGCACGAAAACTGCGTTATGCTCCTATTTATGGACAATCAGACTTGTTTCCACAGAAAAGCATTTGCACTGCATGACAGTAAGCCGAAGCAGCAATATCTGACGATTCCTTCGACAGTTACGCCGAAGAACAGACCAGGTCTGGTGCCGATGTCGACGCCATAACTCAAGAAACACAAGACAGACTAAAAAGTAGACTACCACTCATAAGTAGAGGTAGCAACCAAAAAATATCCGGCTAAGATTGCACGAACATCTCGGACAGATACTTTAGGTTTCTGCAACGAATTGGTTGGTCAGTTTCGGAAATCGAACAAAAATGTGTCCGTAGGGGAAGATTAAAGAATTTTTGGCAAGGTTGGCAAGCAATAGGAGCTACCAAAAACATAGTCCGGTGGTTGCGCTGGGGGTACCCCTTACCGTTTGCAAGAGACAGGTTGGGTTGTCAAACCCGTCCGCTGTTTGTAAAAACTTTCCAATCCTTCTTTGGTCGCGGCCTACATACACATATGTACGGGGGCAAACAAAGATTCAAGATCTCATAAACAAGAAAGAAAGATGAATCATGCGTTTTTCTTCAGTCGAGTCTTCTTGTTCCAAAAAAGTCGGGCAATTGGCGTCATGCCATAGACTTGTCGTAAGTCAATCAATTATGTTTCTCATTGCCCGTATCGTGTCTACATCCAAGCCTTGGGTGTCCCAGTTAGAGTCACTTCTGGTGTTGTAAGTAGCAACGGGAAGGACGGTCGAGCTGGACAGGTGTCATTTCGGAGAGTTTCAACGAGTGGTCTTGAAGGCATTGCATCGAGGCAGGTTGCCAGGTAGTTGGATAAAGGCTAGCTCTCAGGGATCTAGACTGGTGGTCGTGTCAACCTAGTCTTTTGACTGGGGTGCCTTTTTTTCTCTGTCAGCTCCATCGAGACAAGTGCAGACAGACGCTTCGTGCACCGTGTTGGTCTTCTTTCTGCAGGGTAGTACATGGAGGGGTTGTTGGGCCAGTCACGAACAACGATTGCACATCAATGTGCTAGAAGTGAAGACGGTTTTGATAGCTTGTCAAACTCTGGAAACATTTCTCGAGGGTCATGTGGCTTAGTTTCTCATAGACAACCAGACGGTAGTGTCTTATTTGTCCAAGCAGGGAGGCACGCGCTCCCAGCCGATGTTTTCTCGTCTGACCAAACAGAGCCTGTTGGTTGCTCTGGATTGTGATTTTTCCATTCAGCCCTCTCACATTGCAGGCAGTCTGGATGTTCTCGCGGACTTAGTTTCTAGCATGAGTCAAGTTGTTCACACCGAGTGGGCGTTAACCGATTATAAGTTTCGCTGAAGTGCTTCAAAGTCTCAGTCGGGTCCACCTCAGGTCGATCTATTTGCCAACCGTATCAGTCATGTCTCCGGGTCCGGATGCCGCGGCAATAGCGATCAATGCGTCACTTTGACAGTGGCCCACGCAGGTGCTGTTTGCGTTTCCACCGTAATCTTTAATGACAAAGGTTCTCACGAAGATTTGGCACGAGAGGCCCCGTCGTCTCCTGCTGTTATCCCCGATCTTCCAGAACTGCCTTGGTTTCTTTTGTTGATGCGGTTACCGTGCATCATGAGTCTTCCAATTTACCTGGAGTATGGCAGTCTGCGTCAACCTCGTTGGGATCATTATCATCCAAATCCTCAGTTGTTTCGACTAAAACTTTGGTGCATCAGTTTTCCCTCCTGAAATCTAAGGGTTTCTCTCAGCGAGTTATACAGAAAATGGACAGAATAAAGATGCCACGAACAAGTTGCACTTGTCGCATTCGTGTTTGTTCGAGTCATGGTGTCTTGATAGGGATATCGATCCCGTGGCAGCTACAGCAGTGGCGGTGGCCGACTTTTTCTGTATTTGTTAGAGGTCAGAAGGGTGTCGGTTAGATCGATTATGATGTACCGCTCGGTTATTACATTTATTTTGAAGCGAGCATCCTGTAATGATTTGTCATCCTGTGAGGTGTTGCCGGATTTGCTCAGGTCTTTTGGAAGGTCTTTTAGATGGAACGATATTTCTGATAGGATAGTGGTGCCTTGGGATTGTCTCTGGTTTTGAAATATCTCACATCGCCACTTTTCCATCATTCTATCATTTCAGACAAGTTACTTATCCTAAAGTACGTATTTCTCGTGGCCTTAGCGCAGGATAAGCCCCGCGGTGAAATACACGCATTACAAAACTCTGTTAGTCAGGACAATGGTCGTGGGAGGCGGTCTTCCTGAAACCATATTTTTTGGTTAAGACACACATTGCGACCAAAGGCTTGGGTACATTTAAGCAGATTGTGATACCAGCCTTGCCGGGTGTACGGGCACGTGGCTGTGTCGACACAGCGTCGTTATGCCCCTTCTCCCTAGTACGCACGTATAGTAAACGATCGAGTATTTATCGCATTAAGCATTATTTGCAAGAGTATACAACTGATGTGTTGAAAAATTTGCATAGTCTTGGCTTGATTGTTTCTGCTGAATCAGTGATTCATGATAGCCTCCCTTCTCGCAGGACTCTTCAACAGTCCGTTGGAAAGAAGTCTTGCAAGAAGAAGAAGAAGGCCGCTAAACAGACTTCGGGTTGAGGCGCAGCTCTGAACTGCAGTATTAAACACCAAATGCATACCAATTGATTGACAACATATTATGCCGGAAAGGCAGAAGTGAAAGAAATTGAATTTTAAATCACATTTCAATTCAGCGGGGTCTCACCGCGAAATGTTCCTTTCATAACTATAACAACGTAATGTGGGGTTTCACAGCAAACTGCTAATTATTAACAACGCTACATGTTCGAACACAAGTATCGACAGAATGACACGAGCTACTGCATCTTCCCTCTTTCTTTTCCTAAAAGAAGTGACAAATAACAACACTAGCTGAATGCGGCATAATCATATGTGCCGGCTTGTCGCAGTCTCGTGTTATACCATGTGCAAAACCGCAGTCTAACAACCTATGATGGTACAAGACGCTACTGAGCTGAGGCGACAGAGCGTTGGTCACATGACGGACACAGTTACATGAGGTCGGTGCAGGGCTGGGCCGTATATCCACATTACACTGTCCGTTTTGTCGCCCTCTTCTTCTTGAAGGTTTTCATACCACCAGATTGCTAATAAGTCCTGGAAGAAAAAGAACTATTGTGAATCACTGTTTCAGCAGCATCAAACGGACCAAGACTATGCAAACTAGTTAACGTATCAGTTGTGTATTCTTGCAAATAGTGTTTAATAAACGGCGAGGCCCAACAGCCAACTTGCAATAAATTACATATTGACACACCTTTAGCACTGCGTAAAGATTGCGCTACATGTCGAACCTGATGAGCTTTAATTGATAACTTCTTTTGAATGACATCTTCAGGTTCTTTAATTATATTATCATATGCTAGCAGTGTGGTTTTCTTGATATAATTAGAAATAGATGCCTTAGAAAGATTTACTGAGATACTGCGCATAAATGATATCAATAGACGACGCTGTAAGTGCTACGGTAAGTATTTGATCGCCTGTTACATGTGCGTGTTAGGGAGATGGGGCATAACCATATGCGGTGTTAGAAGGTACCTACGCCTTTAGTCGCAATGTGCGTCTGGCAGAGAAAAGACGGTAATGGTTTTAGGACCACCGCCTCTCATGAACCATTAACTTTTATAGTTTTGCAAGGCGTGACGACAAGGCCACGAGTAAGACACATTTCAAAGAAAATAACTTGTCTGAAATAATAGAGTGATGGAAAAGTGGAGACTTTATATATTTCAAAATCAGGGACAAATCCCAAGGCACCACCATTCGGTCGGTGAGAGGATGCTCCAATCAAAAAGATTCGAAAACAAATCTAAGGTAGACAAGTCATAACCGGATGCACGCAATATATTGCATGGGAGAGCGCAGTGGTATGTCATGATTGACCTAATTGAAATCTTCTTAACTTCGAAAAGATGGAAAAAGAAATCATCAAATGCCACAGCGTAGCTGCCACAGGATCAATCCCTCGAACCACACACCATTCCTCGAAAAGTCGCCAATCCAACAAATAAACCTTATTCATGAAATCTTTATGGGCCCTGTTCATTCTCTGAATTACGCTCTGGGAGAAATCCTAGGATTTCACGAAAGAAAATTTATGCACCATAGTTTCAACCGAAGCAACTGTGGATTTGGGTGACACTATTCCCAATGAGGATGACGCAGGCTGCCATATTCAAGGGGAATTGGAAGACTCTTGACACGCGGTAACCGCATCAACAAATGAAACCAAGACAGTTCCTGAAGATCGGGAACAGCGAGTTAGGTTTCTCGTGTCAGATCTTCATAAGAATTTTTAACATTAGAGAAGACGGTGGAAACGCAAGAAAGACCGCTGCAGGCCAACGGCACAGTAACGCATCGAATGCCAATGCTGCCAAGTTAAGACACGGAAAAATGTACATTTGAAGAGGATGATTGACGCCATTGGCGAAGACATCGATCTGGGGTGGCCCCCACAGAGACTTAGTTCCAATGCGTTGTAACTTGTAATCTACAAAAGACCATTCTGTCTGAACGATCTCGCCCATGCGGGAAGCTAAGTCGGCCAGAACATTCAGATTGATTGCAATGCGTGACGCTTGAATGACAAAATCATTGTCTTGAGCATGCAAGAAGACCTGCTTGGTGAGATGAGACAAGGTCGGTTAACGCTTGGACAAATAAGAGACCACTGTCTGATTGTCCACAAGAAACTGAACCACGTGACCTTAAGAAAAGTAGAGAGAGACTGAAAAGCAAGAAATACTTCCTTCATTTCCAACACATTGATAATCAGTATCCGTCTTGCAGCGGTCGTCATCCGACCACTGTTAACTCAAAGTGTGTCCTTGGAAAAACCCCAACCGCTGCAAGACGCGTTGGTCTGGACCTTTATTGATGGGGCTGGAAGAGACAAGGCCACACCTTTCAGGAAACTGACCTACCATGATGATGTTGCGACCTGCGGCCACGCAATGACTTAAAAACAACACGCTGACTCGCAAAAATGGCACCTGTTAATTCGACCGTCTTCTCCGTTGCTACCAACAATCCAAGAAGAGACTCTAATAATGATACCCGAGGCACGACTCGCACAATTGATAGTTTTTGAATACGATTTTGAGTGGGAAACGCTCTGGTCCTTACAAAATCTAGTAATTCAAACAGAACTCTATGCGTTGAACCGGAACCAATTCGGACTTCCTGTAATTTACCATCAGACCGAGGACACTGCACTGCTTGACCCTTGTTTCCAGATGAGATAGAAGGACCTGTCTGCGTCCGTTGACCAACAACCAATCGTCGAGATATTAAAAAATGAGCAAGCCCACGCGACGTTTGACTACTTTCATCACCTAGGTAACACAAATGGCAATGTCGACAAACCGAACAGTAGTGCAAGAAACCATTAGTTTTGACCCCTCCTATCCTGAAGGATAGATAACGACGATAATTGTCTTTCATTGGAATGTAAAAATATGCATCGGACAGATCCACTGAAACGGCCCACATGCCCTGGTGTAGCGTAGATTTTATCAACTGTGGAGTGTTCAAATTAATCGAACTGAGGTGTATGAGCTGATTGACATGCAACAACTCTCTGACAAGATGCTAGTTGCCCGACTGAAATGGCCTTCAGTGCCCATAGGCATTTTTTCTATGGTTTTCTTTTCTATTAGTTCTTGAATCATTGTTTGTAACGCCAGTTGCTTTTCTGACCTTTGCTCGTGGAACGTGACGCAAGAAGGGCTGGGAAGCTTGGATAGCAGTGACAAGATTTGATGGCCTGACCTGTCTCTCATGTACGGTAAAGGGTACCCCCAACGCAACCAGCGACCTGTGTGTTCTTAGGAGCTCCTAACGATTGCCAAACATTCTACGAGCACATTATTTCTCTGGTGGAGATCGACCCGGACACTTGAACTGGTTGCTACCTCCGTTTTGGAGGGACAGCCTGTTTTTTAACATCTAGCTTAGACTTCTTGACTTCAGGTGCGTATGATCGAGTCTGGCGACTTTACACTCACTGCCTCAGTGACACGCATCAACATTTCGAGCAGGAAGAGCTCTGACATCCGGTCGAATAACGCATTTGTTTCAGGTACTACAAATTTTCTGAGTGCTTGGAAAGCTGCGTCCTGAAATGCTAGGGTGTGCAGCCTCTTATGTGGAACCTCTTCTAGGAACCTGCAATCTCGCTCTGCGAATCGTAAGCTGGATCGAGACATGCTCAGATCGTGACAGCTACGTATAAACAAGAACATTGCCGTGTATTGGGTCACTGCTGTCACGACATCGACACGTGGTCGATCAAGTGATCGTACCTGTGTCGATGACAAAATTATGTGTATTTATGTAATAATAATACACCAAACTTACTAAACTCTACACTCGCGGAGAAGTAGGAGGGACATCTCGTACTGTGACAATGTCGAGGTGTCGTACTCCGCTCTGACGATCACGTGGACGACTCAGAGGAGGAAATACATGGGTTCAACTGCGTGCCTAACGACCCTACAACTCCCTGTTGCTCTCAGAAGGAAGTCGGACCATGAAAAGTTGAAACTTTCCTGTTTGCAGAGCCGACTCGATGCAAACTGTTTGCTGGCAATGAGGGAAACCGTCGAGATAAGATTTCTGAGAAAATCGCTCACCTCACTGTAAATTAATTGTGACCAACACTCACGTTCTTGATAGCCGGAAAGCATTTACCGAACGAAAACCGGTTTGACAAAACCCAGAACTACCACGTGCAGCAAAGTAAGCAAATCATAAATGCGTAAACTAATAAAACTGAAACTTGCATTATACGTAAATTTACTATCCAAGATAATAAATATCCAAACATACATTTTACCGTGAGTTTGATCCTTCATAATTTAAAAATTGTGGACGGAGAAAACCTCGTGCTTATCGGATCACGATAAGTTGAGTATGGTTCGATAACACGACTAGAGTTGTACCGAGACTGAATGGATGGTTTGTTGACAACGCATTGTACACAAAGTAACAGGGAAAACCATTCAAAAATAACTTTGCGGTAATATCCCGCAAATTTCTATTATGGATCGTGACAACCAATTTTTAAACCAATAGTGATGGCTACAAGCCGATTTTTTTTTAGAATTTAAAAGATGCATTTTAAGTAAAATGACAAACGTACATGCCCCTAGTCACATGATAAGAGCATATCGGCAATGTTGAGCATAAGACATACACAAGAACGGCCAGGGACAGTGTGCCCAGTTGAGATCTAGGGAATCAAGTATCAACAGGCTTTTACGGTTGCCAAAAGTGGTAGGAATATTTAAAAAACCAGTTATTGAAAATTCGTACAACATTTTAAAGGAATCCGACAAAATTATTGGAGAAGAAGCATTTTGAAAATTAGCCACTAATTTTTTAAAATGCCCCATCCCATTTAGACAATTTCTGCGGATCGCGGTAAAACATTTGAAAACTGGCCATCAACAAGTTATAAATGACTCCGACCCATTTAGCTAATTCCTGAGGATCGCCAAAAAAGAAGAGAGGGTGAGAGAGTCAGAGACAGAGACTAAATGTTTTCAAGAGCGGACAGAAGGAAAATCTAAACTGTGGGAGTTAAACAATTTTGAAAATTGGCTCCCAGAAAAATTTAAAATGCCACATCCCATTTAGCTAGTTTTCTTTTGAATCACCAAAAAAGTAGCTTTTCAAGAGAATTATGCTGAATGAATATTTAGACAACATTGGAAGGTAATCCGATCAAAATTGTGAAAGAAGCGTTTTGAAAACTGGCTAACAAAAACGTTAAATGCCCCTGATTTGGCGGATTGCTTAAAAAGTTAATATTTTGATGAAAGAACAGTATGGGGAACAATGCACAAAATTGGAAAGATATGATATCCAAACTGTGGGACAAGAAGCATTTTGAAATTTGGCTACCAAAACATTTTAAGTGACTCTCATTTCCCAATTTTTGCCAGATTACCAAAAAAGTAATTATTCAAGAGACATCGACTTTGAGAACATTCGTACAAAATTTGAAAGGAATCCAATCAAAACTAAGGGAGAAGAAGTTTTTTAAATAAAAGTAAACATACGTACATGCGTTCATACAGACGACGAATAAACCCCTACTGATTTGATAAGGCCAGCCCGACGAAATCGGCTGGTTCAAAAACTGACCCCATTACTTAACAATGGAGGGCTCTGACGAAAAGATATACAGGGTAACAGCAAGGAGAAACTAACTGGAGACCAGATCAACAGTTCAGCTTCACTTTGTACGCTCAAATCTTCTTCTTTAAAGATGATATTTTGCGATTGATATTATGGGACAGCTATCATATTTTAATGAAGAAACTTTGGAAGTATTGTAAGTTAATAAGGTTTATCATTTGCCCCATTTCGTTATCGATTGTTTTTTTTCTAAGTTCCTTTCTTTCCGAAATTGGACGTTTTTTAAACTAGAATGCCAAGTGACACTTTTCGTGAGGATCACAATATACATCAAACAGAATCGTTACATTAAATACGGATTATTTAATTTTCCTTATGAGATTGTATGATCTAAATCGTGACAGACAGCAGAAGGAATGGAGATGGAATTCTATAATCAGTGGTTACACTAAATAGGCTCTCAAGCATTTTTTAGGCCAGCCGACTTTCTTAGGTAGATGATTCTCATCTTTTTTATCCTTCCGTGATGTGTGTACAACACCATTGGGGTTACCGTCGTCCCTACGTGTATATGTAAAATTTTACTTGAAATGCTTCTTCACGTACAGTTTTGATCCAATTGCTTTCAAATTTTGGAAGAATGTTGCCTGCGTAGTAATCTGTTGAATAATTACCTTTAGTTGCGATCTGCCAAAAATTGACCATATAAAAGCATTTTGGAAGTTTTTGTGGGCTTTTTTTAAAATGAGGTGCTTCATCTGCAATTTTCACTGGATTTCTTCTAAATTTTAGGAGAATGTTCTTCAAGTGATCTTTTCTTAAAAAATTCTTTTTCTGGCGACATTTTAAGCAAATCGTGTCATTAGAGAAAAAAGTAACGAAACGGGTCACAGGTAAATGTTGTGGGTTCAACTGCCGTTGAGTGTTTGCATAACGATTTTATTATGCAATAAACTGGCACTTTCCTGTGGCAGCACAGCGAGATAGGTATTAGATTAGGACATATTACCAGTAAATATTTTAACATGTGCCAAACAAATTTCCTCACAGGATAGAAAAAGAAGTGCTACTGCTTGTAAGAAGATGCGATATTAAAATTTTATAAATGCTACTCCACCTGCAGTTAGGTCGAATCATGCGAAATTTGAATCATGGGAATTCTCTACATCTTAAAACTAGATTGTCCAGGAACACTGTGAACAGCTTCGATCGAGAGAATCAAGTTCAAATGGCTTGTAGGGTCATTAAAAGTGAGAACAGCATTTTGAAAACTGATTGGCATTTGCTTCACCTTTGACGGATCGAAGAAATACGCCTGAAAATTTAAAGCAATCGGACTAAAAATATTTGCAGACGAAGAACTACTTTGGAAAACTTGATCCTTATTTACAAACTTGAGCATGATTTCAATTCTTGGGTGTGCACAAAACGTTTCAAGCAAAGATCACCTGAAGAGCATTATTCTAAAATTTAGAATAAATCCAGTAAAACAGTACAAGAAAAAAATCAAAAAAAGGTTTAAAACGTTGCCGTTTGGTAAGTTTTTTGTGAATCGCCAAAAAGGTAATTTTTCAAGCGTTGGCCACTTAGGGAATGTTCATAAAAATTGGCCGTACTCCGATCAGAATCACGGGAGAAGAAGCATTTTAAGTAAAAATTTACATACGTACATGCATAAATACAGGCGATAGATGCCCCACCCCCACTGATCTGATAATACCAGCCCAAGGTCCTTCACTCTGTATTTCGTTATAATACTGGGTATTTTTTTCAACATTAACATTCCCCGCTTAGGGTCGTTTGAAAAGGTCATGGAAAGGCTGGTATCCAGTTTGTACGTGAGTGCCCAACCTACCTCCTAAGACTAGACTATCTACAAATCTACAAATTCAGTAAACTCTCGACTGAAAATAACAGTAAAGAAATTTTTTTCCAACCACGAAGATGTCCTTCATTTGTTTCACCAATTTGGGTCTACTGTAACCATTCACCATCCCCCTTCCTCGTAGATAAGAAGCATTTTAAGTTAAAGTGTAGATACGTGCATACAGACGGCGGATGTCCCCTACTCACGTGGAAAGAGCAGCTCGGCAAAGTTAAGCCTGAAACATACACAAGAATGGCCAGAGACATTGACTTAATTTATCAGGTATCAACAGGCTCTATGGTAGCCAATAAAACGGTTACTGAAAACTGGTACAAGATTTTAAAAGAATTCGGTCACAGAAGAAGCATTTTGAAAATTGGCTGTCAGAAAATGTTAAATGCCTCCGATTTGGCGGATTGCTTAAAAATAATGAGCTTATTCATCATATGACACTTTGGGTCTTGATCATCTTTGTTCTTTGTCTAATAAGGTGCTTACTGCTGGATGAACATATTCCACTCATTATGAATTCGGTACCCGCCAGGACACGGAAGCAATCGCAGATGCTCGTCAAAAAGCTAGGACAGACGAACGTCGGCTTACAAAGTGTGAGCGTAGTAAAGAGCGCAATAATGAGGCATATAGGTTACAACTTCTAGAGTCCTATTATGCAAGTTTGAAATACTGGTCTACCTTTCTTGAAGAATCAAAACGAGATTATTTTTCTCAACGTTTAGACAAAAAATCGCGATGACCCTAAAAAGCTTTCTCAAACGATGAACTCCATAATAAACCGAGTTAAGTCGAATCCTTTACTTGAAGATCATTCTGATCAAGAACTAGCTGATGCTTTTGGTCAACTTTTTCAAAAGTAAAACTGACAAAATTCGTGAAATGTTTGATAATGACATTGAATTGGCGTTCATGTATGACACTTGCGGTGATGTCAAAAGTCTCCTTTGTTGTGAAGTGCCAGAGATCGCTGTTCGGAAACTTATCTCTGCCTCTGCTGATAAATATTGTGCTCTGGACCCAATTCTCAGTGCAATTATCAAGAATTGCGATGATGCATTGGTCCCAATCATTACAATTATAATATATTTGTCACTTGAAACATCAACTATAGGTGCTATTTTTAAACAAGCGTTAGTTACGTTACACCTTTGTCAAAGAAGTCAAATCTGGAAAGAAATTACAGCAACCACAGACCGGTTCCCAATTTGCCCTTCGTCAGTAAGCTGATCGAAGAGTGTGTTATCCGTCAACTTTCAACGCATATGGTATCGAACGAGCTCGGAGAGGATTTTCAGTCCTCGTATAAAGCTCATCACAGCATGGAAACGGCTCTGAAATATGTGCTAGATTTTTAACTATTTTTATTTTATTTTGGTAGAACTTTAAGCAGAATTTATTTTTGAACTATTAGTAGGGATTTATGTTATAACCGCTTAGTATACAAGAGATGCTAAATACTACTGCTACTACTACTACTAAGATAATAATAATAATAATAATAATAATAATCACATAGCACCAGTAAGCAAATACCCTATTGATATAGTTATCCAAAATGAAAGAAAGTTTATAGACTCTCAAATTAAAAAGGTGAGGTTTTTGGTTCTCGCGATATGGGCGATAATGTGGTATTTGATCAATATTACAGTATTTTCACAATGTCAGAACTTTTTGAATATAATAAAGGCAAATACAACACATTCATTTTATCTCTGTAAATTTCTTACCTCTTTCGTTGAGTTTGTATTGCATGGTCTGCAAATCTTTTCTGCAAATGGTTTAGCTCATCCACTTTTTTTTTTGAAAAATTACCTGGTATTGAAGTTGCTCTAGTGTGGCTTGTAGGAACAAATGTAGGATTGAGGCTGTTCTTATAAAACAGCTCACCTGTGAGGAGATCAGTCTGTTATGTATAAACACAGAGCGGATCAATATTTCTATTTATCTAGCCGCACTGTGCATCCCTCGCTGTTATTCTAGCACATAAATGAAAAAGGTGCATCTGAGTGTCCAGGCCATAAAAATCTATATTTGAAAAAGTGATTCCTCTCCTGTATGAGCACTCTTATGCGCGGAATCCCCACTGGGTTTGCGGAGCGAAAAGATGTTATATACAACAGACCGAACCACCGTAGCGTTGTTGTTCCACAGAGAAGCTCTTCGGCGGTTCGGACTGTTGTGTATGGCACTTTTTCAATCCGCGGACCCATTGGGGATTCCGCCGAAAATAATAGTTCTTATAAAAGAGAGGAACCACTTTTAAAATAAATTCAACAACAAACCTATTAGGCTATTCGGTCTGTTGTATATATTTACTTTTAATCCGCAGATCAACCGGAGAGTTGGCACAAATAATATTCATTAAGAGAGAACTACATTTCAAATATTTGTCCGCTCTGTGTTAATAAATAACAGATAGATCTCATCAGAGGTCAGCTGTTTTATAACAACGACTGCTGTAGAGGCGGCTGTTGGACAGTAACGGAAATTAGGCAGAACTGTGAGGTTTGTCATAGTTCAGACAGACTATATCCGTTTCCGGTGAATTGAGAAGAGTAAAGCCGGTAGTCGGTGTTCACATATATCTGAAATAATCGTCGTAGGTGGAGGAAAACACTCTCCGTTGTATAATGACTCGTTTTCTATGGAGATTAATGCTTTTATTTCTCCTTGTTCTGCCAACGACAATTAATTTAGTCGGCTATGGTAAGCTCTAAAATACAATGTTTACAAGTTTTACGAATACGTGGCAACGTTTGGCGTGCATTTTAATCTTGGAAGAAATGGGTGGAAGCGCTTATCGCTTATACTTTGAACATGACTTGGCTCTTTCAGGATTCCTGAAGAAAACGTTTGGCTAAAAAATGCTACGGATGTCATGTAATGCCGATTTTGAGGATTACCTACGAGGTAGCTCCAAGAAGCGGTCCGTTACTGAGATCCTCGCTATATAGCAACATGCCAGTCAACAACGCTCTGAGGCACCTCTGGTGCGATGTAAAAAATTCAACAACCCACAGGTTTTTTCATGTGTGCTGTGGCGCGAATCCTGTGTACCAATCCCTAATATTCAAACTTTATTGAAACTTCTGTAACCCGTTTTACAAATCAGGCTGATTTTTTTACTAGGATACACATCTCATTTCCTCGTTACAGTGCAGAAAATTTGCTTCTGCACTCACCTGTCAAATGTTTGTTGACTTTCCGAGCTTTTGGTGTGGTGTGAGCAAAGTCGAGTGACCAAACATTTGACTGAATGGGTTATGAGCCATCTGTAAAATATGAACTCAAATAATTGATAGATGCACAGAAATAGGCACAGATTTATTCTGTACACTCACAGTATTTAGCTTTTATTTTTTACATCATTGTGAAATGTCGATTCTGTTTATCCTTTTTTAGGCCCCAACCTTTTGGATTGGGGCCTATAGGTTTGGGGTGTCCGTCCGTCTGTCCGTCATCGCTTTATACCCCTATGAATTCGGGGGGCGGTTGGGGCCTGCTTGTGTTTCACAAACACCTACTTGTTTATTGATGACGTCGTGATAGTCCTAGATGACTCTTGCGGTCCTCCTATGACAGCAAGAGTCAGTTCCTATAATAGGAAATGTCATTGATGTCAATTTTCAAATCTCTGCGCACGACTGGGACCAACGGCGTTATTTTAGAAAGGGTGCATCACATAAATGGCCCAGTTATAAATTAAGGCGCACAAGATTTATGGTCAGATAACGATTTTTTATTGAGAAAAAACATGTGTTTTCTTGAGATCAGGATATCGAATCCCTCATTATCGCCCACAACAGTGAATCCACAGTTGCAAAACCACGCTTTACTGTAGTTTGGGAGTTTCGCTGAGGTATAAAACAATGTACCAGGGTGCTTTTCGGTGTGCTTTTTAAGAAAAAGCCTGCCAGTTCGAGCCTCGGTGTCCTTGAACTTGCGCCGAAAGATCCAGAGCCTCTACAAATTGAGATCAATGGTAATTTCTATCGCAGGACTGTGACCCTTTCTGTCCTAGGAAGATAGAAAGGGTCCGCTGGGACTAACTCCGTGGCAACACTGGCTTTTTAGTATCGATTTCATGGATCATCCGTCTCTCAGAGATGCTAGTTGATTTATGGCATTTAGTTCCCCGTGAATTTCACAGTGGTTGAATGTTATTGTGTTTCCCTGTATCAAGGGAATTATTGACAAAAGAAACCATATTCGGCCAGTTCTCCAAGACTTACAGTGGTTGCCAGTCAGTCAACGAATTGAATACAAAATTTCAGTGATTATTTTTAATGTCATCAAGAATCAAGCACCGCAGTATTTGTGTAATCTAGTGAGTTTTAAAAAAAGTGAAAGAGTCACTAGGTCAACAGCAAACAAGTTGCTAAGCCGAGAACTGGTCAAATCTACTTATGGAAATAGAGCTTTCTCAAATGCTGGTACAAAACTAGGGGTGGCGATATTTATCGATACAGCGATATATCGCGATATGTTTTTCTCACGATACGTATCGCGATACGAATTTTGAAATATCGATATTTTTCGATATTTTCCGCTACATGTTTAATTCAATATTTTTTTTAGTGATGTGCTAACGAGTGATATCTGCAATGCTGCTGTTCATCATTTTACACACCATATTCGGCTGGTTTTCGTTTCAGATATATTTTCACGATTTTTTTTCGTGTAAATTTCTGACCAAGTCGGCCAATTGTAGTGTGATAGAACATGGATGATTTTTTGCTATATTGGATATGAACTGATTGTATAAT
The DNA here is from genome assembly GCA_949752745.1 of Protula sp. h YS-2021. Lineage (NCBI taxonomy): Eukaryota > Metazoa > Annelida > Polychaeta > Sabellida > Serpulidae > Protula > Protula sp. h YS-2021. Next base: position 40,340,857 of record OX457027.1, on the reverse strand, counting down.
TGAATGATAACTTGATAAAAAGAGCATGCGACATTGTGCGATTCAATGTCAGAGTAGACGCTGTGTTGTTGTTTCAGTTTTAAATACAGAACTGTTGATGTTTCAAGTTAAAAATATATCAATCAGACATTTAAGTTTAGACACTCAATCAGACAGATATTCTTAAAATTTAGTTATATATTGCCATTGCCAACATATTTTTTGTATTTGTTATAACGCCATTATCTATAACTGATCAATGCCGTTGGTAAGTGTCGGAATTCCTGGAAATGAAACCATAAAACAACTGCATTTTTTCACTTTAAAGAATTAAAATTATCGCGATATGCATCGCGATATAGGCCGCCGCGATACCCAACCCTATGCAAAACTGTAGAATGCCCTGCCCCGAGAAATTCACAATTGCCAGTCGATTCATTTATTTTAGAAAAGTCTCAAAACATCTCTTTAGACAAACGTATTTGTGATGTATCTTTTAATTTCTAGTCAAATTTTATTATATGTCTCCCCCTAAGGGAGACATATATAGCATTGAGTGTGTCCGTCCGTCTGTCCGCAGTGAGTTCTTATGAAATTAATGAGTCGATTTTTTCTCAAAACATACATACATAGTGAGGTTCATGTCTAGATGATGCCCGTGTTATTTTTTTTCGTTTCTTCAAAAATTCTATTTTTGGCAAATTTTTGAACATAGGGCGGGTTTTCGTGCATTTTTTTCACTTTGGCAGGCTATATCTCCAAAACAGTTTGTTGGATAAGGCTCAGATGTCGCAAGCAGAACACACATGTAGCGCAAATGTATAGTGCCAAGTTTTTTTTCATTTCCGGAGAAAATGTTTTTTTGGCGAATTTTAAATTTTTGGTTTTTAACTTTTTTGGGTGATATTGTTTCGATATCCCCGAAATAGTTTTTTGGATTAGGCTGAAACGTGGCAAAAACAACACACATATAGTGCAAATGTTTCCTGCGAATTTTTTCTTCATTTCCGCTGAAAATGTATTTTTGGCGAAGTTTTAATTTGTTGATTTTGGACTTTTTTGGCCATATTGTTGCGATATCTCCGAAACGGTTTGTTGGATTAGGCTGAAACGTGGCAAGAAGAACCCAAATATAGTGCAAATGTTTACTGTGAAATTTTTCTTCATTTTTACTGTAAAAATGTTTTTTTTTTTTTTGCTATTTTTTTTCTATTTTTGGGCTCGCCTTTGTTGTACTTTTAAGCAAGGAATTTTTTTCCACGTGACTGATTGGGGGGCGGGGGAGACATATCCGTTTTTGTTTTAACAAAAAAAACTACACCTGTTCGTTCTTCTCGCGACAAGAAATGAATAACAAAAACACTGGCCAGTCTAGTTGTAATCTAGTCATACTGTTGCTAAATGATTTCATGTGTAATAGTTCTATTTAACAGTATTGTATTGTATCCAGTATTATATTGTAAAGCCCTTTGAGTTAATGTTGATTGGGGGCTATATAAGTATTCTTATTATTATTAAGTATACAAGAAATTTCCTTATATAAAATATACCACAAATTGACCTAGATTTCTTTGGGGGATTCCTGACGTGACTGATTTCGCTCTGTGTTTGACACGAGATTACAGAGGGACAGGGGACTGTGACCAGGCTTACACTTCTGCAGTTTCAATCGCTAAGCAAGTTCTAAAAATAATTTGTTGCTTTCCATTAAGCAAGGTTGTTAGTGTGGGGAGAATTGTCTTCCTTGAGACCAGGGCTGGTATGGAACATTTCACTGTAAAGATTTTATATGTTCGGAAATTTTTAAATAAGAAATAAGTTGGACATCAAGAATACCAAATACTGGCGGATACCTATCAACGGACATTCATCTAAGTTGTCAGCTAACACACTGCATTGACATAACTCTACCAGTAAACAATGCAGTCACAAAAATCTTGCGCAGTCTACGACTTTTGAGTAACAAAGCTAGCAGTTGCTGGCCTATAGCATGTACAGGAAGGATTTATTGTAACTGCTGAAAGGGGGCGCATTTTTAACCACACACGGGAAAGATGTCGGATATGTACACAACAAGTAAAAAATATAGCAGACAATATGTAAGCTAAACAAACAGGGAGCAACTCACGCCCGTGATGAGTTTGCTTCAAGTTTAGCACTGTTTGAATAGTCACACCTAATTCTGCAATGAAGCCCTGTTTCCCATTTAAACGAGAAAAAACTTTGTCTTTATCCGGTTTTACGACAAAGTGGTATGCAATTGTCCGGTTAAAAATACATAATTTTATGCAATCAACCGATTTATGCGTTTAACTGTTATGCGATTCAGTTATTTTATCTATCTATACATTTTTGACGGTGGTGTTAGTTAAAGAAAACGAACAGATATTAATCATAGCCTGGAAGTGTGTGTTTTTTTCGAAGTGCTTTGAAAGATTTCAAAATTTTCAATATTTCTGTAATATTTCAAAAATTTCAAATTTCATGAAATTTTTTAAAATTTCGAAATTTTTGCCACCCCTGTTTGAGACCTGTGGCAATTCCCCTTTTCCGAGGATCCCTCAGGTGGACAGCTAATCCACTTGATACTTCTGTGAGAGCCATTTTGCACTGTTCACACGAACTTGTCACAAGATCCACGTTTTAGATGGTTGTGCGAAGTTGTGAACTGTAAACTGTTGAAGGACATTTTTTGGTGAATTCTTTATGTTTAGAATAAAAAGTAGTCCCTCGTTAATTCGTACCACACGGGACCAGGGAATTTGGTACGAATTAACCGGGTGAACGAATTATCTGGGGGAAAACTGGTATGAAATAGAGAAACTGGGACCTAAATATGAGTACGAATAAAGCGAAGAAACGAATTAAGGGGGGACGAATTAACGAGGGTCTCCTGTATTTCGGATTAGTATAAGGGAAGCGCTATGGAAATGGGACAAGTCTAAACTTTTATAACTTTGGCAAAGTCTCAAGTATTTCCAAACTGTCTGCAGTACAATAAAATAATTGTCCATCAAAATGCATTGCAGAAGTTTAATCTAAGAAAAATGTTTACCTGTAAAATATCCGTTTAAAAAGCGTCCATGTCGTTGGGCACCATGTATCGCAATCTTAGAAAGGAACTGATCGTCAGAGTCGTGAGCACGGGTGAATATTAATAGACTGCATCTGGGTAAAGGAAAAGATTACATGGTCCTGCTAGAAATAACATTCAAATTCCAAGTGAAAAACAACATCTCGAGGGATTGGGGGGGGGGGGGAGGGGGGAGGTCATAGATTGCTTATGTATTTAGCTGATCTCTCGGTTACATGACTGCATCAGAAACATAACCAGTTCATGCTAACGTGTGTGTATGGGTTCGCAGTTTCGAAAATGCTTCATCCTTTCCGGTTGTTTTGGCAGTTTTCTGCTGATGGAATGCACGTCTGCCAACATTCAGTAATGATTGCAAACAGAATAAAATAGCGCATTGAAACAAATTAGAAACTTAATTTCTTTCCAGAGAGAAATTCGTTGGTTGCGCATGCGCAAGAAGATCCAATCGAGGGAGAAGAGATAGATGACGAGGATGTGGACGCGACGGTAGAAACAGATGATGATGAGGCTGAGGACGATGCGGCAGTGGTAGATGTGGGCGATGAAGAGGTACGTTTTCGAGGACATTCTATTCGCCCTGTCAAGTATTATTAGGCACCCACCCGATGGGCCTGTGGTATCTACGATTACTTGTTTACTTTCGTGTTGTAGTTGTAGTTGTAGTTGAACCATATCCAATGTGGAAAAATGCTGCCCTGTCTTGTGGTAACAAAGATGCGTTTGCCTATTTTGGTGCTTTGCACCTCTGAAGGATAAAATGAGTGTTGCAGAAAATGTCTTGATCTTTCATGTAACAGAAGTTTTATTTCTGTTTTATTTTGTGTGGTTTACTTTATTAATATGAAAGGGAGAAGAAACGGAGGAAGAGGAGAAACCACTACAGAAATCCCCAGATGCCGACACATATTTACTGTTCCAAGGATCCGAGGGCACAGGTCAGAAGAAGCGGATCGGAGGCTTTTCTAAAGTGTATAGAGTGCGTTGGTGTACAACTGAGTGAAACTTGGAAGCAGCTGGGGTTGTGTCCAGTGTAATGCAGTATGTAGTAAAAAAATGAGGCATCTGGATATGTTTAAAAAAATCGGGAGTAACACTTCGATAATTATGTTGTGCACAGTGATTGACAAATGTGCTATAGGAAGAGTTTGTTTCTTTTATGATGCAAGTAACCAGCCGTCTTAGATTGTCAGTATCTAAGCACGTCTAGATGTCTTGCTAGAATAAAGATCTTCTCAAGAGCGGTATCCTTTCTCTAGGATTTCGCTATGGGGAAGTCGACATTTCTGTACTTTGTGGGAATGTATAATGGGTGCAGTGGAGAAGTTTTATTAGCCCCCAGCCGGGGCTTTATGCTATAGGTTTGGGTCCTGTTCGTCCCTCGTCCCGCGCTTACTCCCACGCTGATAATCGGTTTCCTGCTATATTTCGTGGAGTAGAACTTCAATAAATGGTAAAGCAAAATATCGATCCGTGTTTTGGAGACTGCTGATTTCAAAACATGTTTGAAGTTTTGCAAGAGCAATGGTCTTTGTTTGAGTGTGGTATTTTATTGTGTAGATATCGCATATAGGAAGAGACTACAACATTATCACGTAATTTTTATAGCACGTAATTTATCGGTGCTATAAAAATGATTGCTTCCATTGTTAATTCTCAAGTTATGAAACCGGCAAGTGCTCACCGGTTTATGGTCTGTGAATGAAGTTTGTATTTGTGCATCGCCACCATCAAAATATGGAGTTAAAAAGTATGGGGAGTTGGCAAGACCTATTTGAGTTGGTAAGCATTTCCAAAAGTATGGTGTTGGCATTATGTGACTTCTGCGTATGCTCCCATCAAATGGTGTTCTTTCAGACGGGAAATCACCATCAGTGTTTCTCATATTTCTGATTCAGATTTCCCGGCAGGACAACTTGTGAAAGTTCTGGTTGGATTAAGAAACAAGGGCTCAGAAGACTTTATCGTTGAGACTATGGAGGCGTCATTCAGATATCCCCAAGATTATAGTTTCTACATTCAAAATGTAAGTGGTGTCGAAGGGTGCTCCGTTCTGATCTGTTAAAACATAGTCACAATCAGTTCTTTCAGATATTAAGTGTAACTGCTTCTTTAAAGCTGGAAAGAATTGACTTTGAAGTGTTTGCTAAAGAATTCTGAAGGTAAATTCCAGTCACTTTTTTTCTAAATGAAGGTTTTTGACTTCTCTTGTCTTTCCGGGACAATTTGGCAAACCTGGGGCGTTGACTAGTATTTTATAAAGTGTCAGTCAGATGGACAGTGAACCAGTGTGGAAGCCCTTACGTTGTGCAGCATCTTTTTCCGGCACCCTGTCTACATTTACCCCATTATTATTTCTTGGGAATAAACAAAAAAAAATTCCTGAAAGAGCATGTACATTTTAAATTAGGTTTTAATAGCTTACGTCGCCTTTCAGTTCACGCACCATCGGTACGACCGCACAGTAGAACCAAGCAAAGAAGCTACGTTCTTTTATGCCTTTACACCAAGCGACTCGTTTACTGCAAGGCCGTTTGGACTGACCATCAACATCAATTATAAAGATTCGGTAAAGTCTGTTTTTGGCGTCTGTACAGTTTCAAGTTATAGTGGTACAGACTAATGTACAGTGATCAACGGGAAATTTGACTGTTAGTGTTTCGAATATGTGTGCAGTAAGTCATTTTTTATGTGGTCGAGTAATCTGAGTGTGCTGGTTGCTTTTCCTGTAATAAAAAGTTTTAGTGAAAGTGGTCAGTGATGTATTTTGACGGCATTTGGACTGAATCTTCTGGAAGATTGGTTTCATTTGTGCATGATCTTCGGAGTTCTTTCGAGGTGTCGTGCTAAGGGAATCCGTCGACAGATCGAACTGATTATTTCATGTAGTCTGAGGCCACGGGTTATCTGCCGTTGTATCATCGATTAGGACAGTTCCTGTCTCGGGCAGTGTCCTGCGTTCACTTTTATTGTCTAGTTCTATGGATTACGATTTCATTTTCAGGAAGGGACTTATTTCCAAGATGCAGTATTTAATGACACAATAAATATTGTAGAAGCAGATGAAGGATTAGACGGCGAAACGTAAGTCACTGATAAACTGAATCGTTCCACCGGTATTTTGGCCAAAGCTTTGGCACATGGCCGCCGGCACAGTTCGACGATTGGCGAGTTGGTGTTTCACAGCATGCTTTTAAAACAGATCAAAAGAGAATGACGTGTTTCCTTTGAGTAAATGTAGTAATAGTCGCTAATTAATGGAAAGTGAAAAGAAAATCGTTGGATATAAACACAAATAGTATCCTCCAGTTGTGAATTTTTATAGATCAATCATAAACTAATCGTGGTAAAAATGAGCAGTTCGTGAATGGTTTTGTTTCAGGTTTTTCTTGTATGTATTTTTGGCCGCTGCTTCCGTTTTATTATTGCTGGGTGCTCAACAACTTTTAGGATCCTTTGGTGTAAGTAGTCTGTGCATTCTCTGCCGAAAGCTTTTTTACTGCCATGAGCGTAGATTGCAGTGGAATTTTATTTCTGAAATTCGTTTCCGCGGAGTGTGGTATGCAAGCTAATCAGTGTCCAGCAGCAGTTTACATGATAAGAGTCACAAGTTTTTGTCTTTAAAGCACTGCTTGTTAGTAATGAAAATAATAGCAACAAAGGGGAGACTTCGTAGCTTTTCCTTCAGTAGTGTAATTCTTAACAATTGCAGAAAAAGATGACAAAATCTAAGCCAAAGCCACAGATAGAAATGGGTACTCAAAACAAGGGCGATGTAGACTTCGATTGGTTGCCTATGGATCACATCAGTAAGTAAAGGATGCCGTTCTCGCGTTATTATTTGAGTACAATACTAAGCTGAAATATTTATCCGTTTAACTTAATACGTACCCAACTTTCATTAAACTTTTTTCACTTCTTTAAGTCTTGAATATATTTGATGTGTTGTGTGCACATATCTGAATGTGTAGCTCGTGTTGTGCAGTGGGTTTTCCTGCTGGGGCCACAAAGAGAGGGCAGTGTCGGCGTTTTGGTATTAAAAATCGTTAAGGCGTTTAATTGACGTGTTTATCAGTTGAACAGAACTTGTAGTTGATAAGCCCCTGACTAGCGCCCACATCAGTTTTCCTTAGCTACTGATGTAGCAAACGCATCGTCTTTTGATAAACATTAAGAAAGATTTTCACCTCAAACGTAAACTTTTGAACCTTAAAAAACTCAACAGTTCTGAAGTTTCGTGTTGATTAGTATATAAAGAGGTGGGAAGAGGCATAGATTGTTGGTTTGAGAAAAAAATCGAGTGCATGTCATGCAACTGAGATATATTATTTTTTTCAAATTTTTTGTTGCAGCGAAATCTTCTCCGGGACGATCGCCGAAGCAGTCACCGAAGCAAAGGCGGACGCGGTCCAGGGGGGCCGCAGAAGACTAGTGACGGAATTGGAGACTTTAGGTTTTAATATAGGACGTTGTAGCCAATCGCGATTTTATATAAAAAAATACAAGAAACTGAGTGTATGAAAGATTTGCAGCAAAGAATAGGATAGATCTGGTAAATACGGATTCATTTGTAGAATGAAACGGCGCTAAAGTTTTTTAAGATATAAAACTTGTGGGGAGGAGTTGATGCTCTGTTCACACAGTGCTGGGGCCTTACCGTTTCTTTTTACCTTTCTCGAGTGTTTACAGAAAACATGGAAATCTTTGCAAAACATAACATGCAATTGTGATAGATGTTCAGGTATTTATAAAAACCAGTTCTTTTTTCTCATATGGCGTAACTGAATGTAGATATGAGTGGCTGAGGAACCAAGGTTAAAAGTTCGAGGCATTTCTCCTAATGCGGTATTGTGCACCAGAGAACGCGATCACAGTATAACTGCTAACTTCGCGCTGAGTAATTAGTGGTAGTGAAAGCCAAGAACACATTACTTGTGTCTTATGGACAGCAAATATTTTGTGAACTGGAAGCACGGTGTTTAATAAAGACCTGAAAGCGAGGCAAGTGAGCCATTGTTTTAGTCAGTGGTAATGCCTGTTGCACATCTCGTGTATTTCACATACACAGTGATGCTAAATCAAATGTTTCTTCAACGTAAGTTAATCTCTCTGCCCACATTCGTTTTAGATTTAGTTGTATTATTTTTGAAAGGTGAAGGTGCTCTTACGGTTAAAATTGTGAATTTTGAAAGATTTGTTTATTTCCATTAAACAGATAGAATGTTTGTGCAATATATGGATACTTTAGAATGCTCGTTAGCGAAGTGCTGTAATTTGCAATTCCTTTCTGACTCCTTTAAAGAATCGTTCATTTTACATAAACAAGATTTTGGCCAGGGGAGAAATTGAATTTTTTCTTACGCCTGTGACAGGAGGCGTCGTGTCAGCAGGGTTCATGTTTCTGCAAGAGTTATACTCTTCTAGCAAACTATAAAGCGTAAGATTTCAAAGCTGTCTGCGCTGAGATTATTCACTCCTGTTTTAAGAAGTTTTATAATGTAAAAAGAATAAAAGCTTTATTATTTCTTGTTCTAGTTTTAATCTGTTCGAGTGTTCAAGGTGAGGATATTTGCACAAATACCGAAGTTATAGTGTACCGTAATTTCGGGTGTAGAAGTCGCGACTTAAACATTGTTTGGGTTCGTGCATTTTTTTTTTTCACTTTGGCAGGCTATATCTCCAAAACAGTTGGTTGGATAAGGTACGTCGTAAGAAGAACACACATATAGCGCAAATGTATACTGCAAAGTTTTTTTTATTTCCGTTGAAAATGTATTTTTGGCTTATTTTTAGCCCTCAGCCAATATTGGCTGAAGGCTATTGCTATGGCCGTATCCGTCTGTCCGTCCGTCCGTTAACACTTACCTTGTGAACACTCTCTAGCCTACAATTTTTTGCCAATCGCTTAGATATTTTAAATATAGCTTGTATATGGACCAATGAAGATCCCCACTGTTTTTGAGCCATATCCGACCAAGGACAGTGGCTCAGCTGGACTTGGAAATTTTCTTATTTGTACCATAATCAAGTTTGCTTAACGTGTGGTTTGTGAACACTCTCTAGCCTACAGTTATTTACCAATTACTACGATATTGCGGATATAGCTACTATATGGAGCAATGAAGATCCCTATTGTATATGAGCCATATCCGAAAAAGGACAGTGGCTCAGCTGGACTTTGAAATTTGCACATTTCTACCAATAACAGGTTTGGTGACATGTGGCTTGTGAACACTCGCTAGCCTACAATTCTTTATCAATTAGTAAGATATTTAAGATATTGCTAGTATATAGACTAATAAAGTTCCCTATTTTTTATGAGCCATATCCAACTAAGGACAGCGGCTCAGCTGGACTTCGAATTTTTTTTATTTGTACCATTATCAAGTTTGCTCAACGTGTGGCCTGTGAACACTCCATAGCCTACTATTCTTTACCAATTACTAAGATATTTCGGATATAGCTACTGTATGGAGCAGTGAAGATCCCTATTGTTAATGAGTCATATCGTAACAAGAACAGTGGGCTCAGTGGGACTTGGAATTTTTTATTTGTACCATTATCAATTTGCTTAACATGTGGCTTGTGAACACTCTCTAGCCTATAATTCTTTACCAATTACTAAGATATTTCGGATATAGCTACTGTATGGAGCAGTGAAGATCCCTATTGTTAATGAGTCATATCGGACCAAGAACAGTGGCTCAGCTGGAGTTTGAAATTTCATCTTAAAGCACTGCCACCCTTTTTTTCTTTTCGGTGCTAAGGATTAAAATGAGCCTGTGACAGGCCTCAAACCTAATATTTTCCTTGTTTCGAATGTTCCGGCTACTACTGTATTGGAGCAGTGAAGATCCCTATTGTTAATGAGTCATATCGTAACAAGAACAGTGGGCTCAGCTGGACTTGGAAATTTTTTATTTGTACCATTATCAAGTTTGCTTAACATGTGGCTTGTGAACACTCTCTAGCCTATAATTCTTTACCAATTACTAAGATATTTCGGATATAGCTACTGTATGGAGCAGTGAAGATCCCTATTGTTAATGAGTCGTATCGGACCAAGAACAGTGGCTCAGCTGGAGTTTGAAATTTCATCTTAAAGCACTGCCACCCTTTTTTTCTTTTCGGTGCTAAGGATTGAAATGAGCCTGTGACCGGCCTCAAACCTAATATTTTCCTTGTTTCGAATGTTCCGGCTGGCTGAGGGCTTTGCATCTCTGATGCCTATGTTTAAATTTTTCATTTTCAACTTTTTTGGGCCATATTGTTGCGATATCTCCGAAGTATTGTGTTGGATTAGGCTGAAACCTGGCAAGAAGAACCCACATATAGTGCAAATGTTTACTGCGAAGTTTTTCTTCATTTCCGTTGATAATGTATTTTTGGCGATTTTTGAAATTTTTGATTTTTCAGTTTTTTTGCCATACCGTTGCGATATCTCCGAAACGTTTTGTTGGATTAGGCTGAAACGTCCCAAGAAAAACCCTCATATAGTGTAAATGTTTACTGCGAAGTTTTTCTTCATTTTCTGTCAAAATTATTTTTGGCGATTTTTTTTTCAATTTTTTGGGCTCGCCAATGTTATACTTTTAAGCAAAGAATTATTTTCTACGTGACTGATTGGGGGGGGGGGGGGGGCGGGAGAGACCTATCCGCTTTTGGTTTAACAAAAACACTACTCTTGTTCGTTCTACTCGCGACAAGAAATGAATGAATCTTTCTGATCTATCATTCAACAATCCCACTAAGTTTGACCTTTCTCCGATGTTAAGCAGTTGAGAAATTTCGCAAACAGGATTTTTACGTAATGACGTCATACTACTGTCCTTATCATGCGACATGCGTCACAAGTTGACAGAACCGTCCAACCTAACCACGGAATAAACAAATCAAGTTTGAAATCGATTCGATGCCTTGCACATATTTTGTTCACAACAGACTGACACACACACAAATGTACACAGAACGTACAACCACTTGTTCAATCAGACATAAGTGTGCCATAAGCTAGTTTCATTTTAGAACAGCATTTAGTCATAACTTTGGTCCTGAAAAGTTAAAAGTGCTGATTTTTGTGAAAATTTCATACTTTTGAGCCGCATAATGTACGGTTGTCGGTCATGTCCGTCACAGGTGTGTGAACTTCCCCCAAGTCGGATGTGGTCCCACCAATTCAGTTTTGTAAAATGAACCCGTGGGAGTTTATAAAACGAAAATAAAGAAAGTAGGAATTGAAGAAATACAAACAAAGTGCTGCACCCTCAGTATGGATACCAGTCGTTTGTCTGTCAGACGGATATGAAATTAATCAAATTTCAGGTCGTTCACAGTGGCAGCATGGTTGGGAGATAACGGATGCGTACTGAAAATGTACAGCCCTGTATTTTGGATCTTGGTAACCGGTTTGCCAGGGGGCGTGTGAACACATTTCAAAGGTATTTACTGGACTCGCAGTTCTTCGGAATCAACTCGCCAAGGCTGCCACGTTGAGGAAAAAGTAAGAAAAAATGTGAGGAGTCGGGGAAAGTCACACAATTTGAATATTAAAACAATTTTTCCACATGTTAATATTTCTGTTATTGTGTTTTATGCCTTCTATCTGATTTATTTCACTAGAGTTGCACTCCCAATGATGACTTTGCTAAAATTTTGAACTTAAGTGCGTTTTCTCACTTTCTAGACGGCCACGTTAAATCGAGTGCGAAAAGAACTGGCAAAACTGAAAAAAACAATACGACTAAAATTTCAAATTTTTTATTTCCGATACATATTTAACATCCGAAAAACTTGAATAAAAACACGACAGGTTAAACTAACAAAAATGCCCGTGGATATTGTGCCCAGCCGTAAAAGCGAAGACATTACAAAAGTGAAAACAGAAACCTACCAACTTTGAAAAAACTTAATTTGGTAGACAACCTCTTAGATAATATTGCTCTCAAGAGCAATCGGACTGGATCTGGAGGACGAACCACAGTTTTTCGACGAAAGGAAGAGACGAGAAAGAAAGAAAGCAAGAAAAGAAAAAGAATGACCAAAAATTGTTTAAACATCAATTTTTCAGTTAGTCTACCCAAGCCGGTTCACGATGTGCCCATACACATCAACATGGCTGACCATTTTAAATACGGGATGACTGTAAAGACCTCACAATTCTGAACTAATAAATATCATAAATAAGTAAGTACCATAAATAAATATAGCATAGACCTATACATGTTACTGGGAATCTGTGAAATTAGGGATTTCATAAAATCCCTAGTGGATTCATGTAATAACTTGCCCAATCAATTGCGATGTTTTTACTGAGAATTTTCATGTTTGCAATGTAGTATTTTACCGAAATAAACAGTAAATTTTCAATCAATATACTCAAAGCACTCGATTGCCAAACTATCATTCATGAGATACTTCAGTACCTGAATTTAGCGGTATTTTTTATCCCACGTAACTTATGTCACATTTCACGCCAAATTCTGTTATTTTGGATGATAATGTTATAAATTCCAATTCCTTTCGACGTGAAAAGGGATACACAGTTTTGAAGAACCACTAAACAGTCTTCCTGAATGGATAATTTTTCAAAATAGTTTATAATCAATTTGAGCTTATTCACTACACGAATTCCCTAGGTATTTCATGAAATCCCTAATTACACAGATTCCCTGCAACATATATACACATGGACTGCTTCAGTAGGAGGCTCAACTATAAAAATGGCTTGCAAACCCTAACAATGAAGACTATACAAAAGTGCGACTTGAGTGGAGCTTGAAATGACAAACTCCATTCAGAGCTAACCACTAAACTAATCCGGTCTCCATACATTACAAATGGCGAAGAAGCGTCAAATGCCAGAACTTTTTGCAATTTGACCGTTTTTGGCCAAATCGCCACAAAAAATAAAAGCTTGATGCAGAAACTTAAGGGAAACATTCCTGTAAAATTTTAACGCAAAAAGGCCGGATTTGTAGAGTAGGGAAACATTGTTTGTTGTGTGTTTTCTTATTTTGACCAAATCTTCCCCTCTCAAAAAAAAAAAAAAAATGCGAGAACTACCAAGTCAACATTCCTGTCAAATTTCAAGAGTCGGACCAGAAATGCAGGAAGAATATCATTTTGCAAAAATTGTTTACGCACACACAACAGACGACGGACACCTGAGAAGTGATGGGTGTAACCTACCGACGACAGTCGGATGGGCCAAAGACTAGGATGGCAACAAAATGTACATTATACATTTTCCAAAACAATTCTCGAAAATTTCCTAGTAAGAACGGAACAGCGAATAAATTACTCTCCCCAACAAAGGTTTTCTTTTCTTTGTTAATTTAAGTACTGAAAATCACTTCTCTGTAGATGAACTATTACATCTGCGTAAAAAATTGTTTTGCGAAACAAATGGTAGACAAGTGAGGCGCAGAATATTACTTATGTCAGAACTTGTCATGTCCCGCACACAACAATCACAGCAAAAGAATGCCAGAATCATTTCTCACTGCAGATTCACAAAATCTCACAGCACCGTAAACGACACACACAGCAGCGAATTTGTTACGGCGCGAACTGTGCCTTCCATCCAAGCTGAAGACCAACTGTTGCCTTCGACAATTTTCGCGCAGAACCCACCCCGCTCCCCCGCAAAAAAATAATAAATAATGTATCCATTGTAAATCTATTACTGAGGCGTAGGATGAAATGGGTTTCCCGTTACACACTTAATCTTCACTTGCGACATAGTCAACAAACTAAATACCGGATTTTAAAACATCTCCACTTTTACTTGTGTAGAACGCAAACAAATTTTCTCGTTAGTTGTATCTGAGATGTCTAAACGATGGATTTTTACCTGGGCACAATGGGCCGGGAACAAACCTATAATTTTTATATAATACTCCGTAACTCAAGAACCAACACAAAACTGCCAGCAAAACGCCCATGAACTTATCAGGCATATTGTGAAAATAAACAATTGTTGACAACAGCATTATATTCCACAGCACCTGAATACAGGTTAATGCCACAAGACAACATCGGATGATGGGTGTGTACACTGCATACAACTTCTTCAGTGTGTCAAATTCATTAGCGTTCAATTTGCTAACAAGTTTGTCGTCTTCCTTTCGAAGAAGTTCATTCAAGCCCGACCAGTCACGAAACAGATGAACCTCCTCCGCTATGGTGAGTATCGCGTGAACTAATATGAACGAGTGTCCAGATATCTCCACCCATGACTCCCAATTGCCCCCATTCTTCAAACAGCTAGATTTAGTTGTGTTTCCCTGGGCCTTCTTTGAACAACCACCTGTCTGGTATTCGATGATAGAGACGATGCTCGTGACGACAAACCACCATGCGGTGGCAACCAGAAGGCGTGACAAGTGACGGTAGACTATCTTTTGTTTACCGAGACAAAGGACATAACTCGTCGCGTACACAAAAGGCGCCAGCAACATCAGTGTCCAACCCCAACCAATTTTAACAAAGTATTGATTCAGGATGTTAGTTTTGTCAGAAAAATAGGATTTGGGAAATGGGAAAAGGTCGGTTAACAGAGATATGACTGTAGCCGAACAAATGTAAAACCAGGCAAGTTTTGTTGTGTCAACGAGAAGAATTTTTTTACATACATGCATTACCAATACGACAAAAAACTGGGAGAAAGAGGCTGGTTCAGCCACTGGAAGTTTGCCAGATTTCGTCACCGAACTGGGTTTTGATGACGTCATATCTGGCATAGATTTTCCAGATTTTACTGTAGCTCTGGACCTTTGTGACGTCATTTCTGCTGCACTCTGTTTTCCTAGCTTCGCTGCTGGCCTCTGCTTGACTGCCCTGTCAGATTCAGCAACTCGGTTGACTACTGCAATTCCAACGCCACCGCCTTCACTCTCTCCTTTTTCCTCGCCCATGATCACCCTAAAGAATACGATAATAACAGTGATAAGCATAAAACAGTACTCTTCATAAACAAGCACGTCCAGGGACATAGCTTAAAAACGCTTTGGTACGGTGGCGAAACGGTCCGAATAATGGTTATTACATTGTTTTGAGGCTAAGCTTCACATGCAATGAACCAAAGACAACAGCATTGACCCTGAAATTGACACGACCATGGAAACATGGATATCGATACTTGTTTCTACTTTAACACCACGAAAATGTGGAAAAATTACAGACCAAACGGTGCAGAAAAAATTCCCGAGGACGAATTGGTTTTTCCTGTATTTTGTATTTATTATTATATATTACACTATTCCTCGCGGGGACCGAGGACTGGCCAAAAACCTATAGGATTTGCATTCTTCGTTTCGCCAGCGAGGAATCGGGGAATCATTCCGTCCCCAGGAAAAATTGTTCTAAATTATTATATCTGATTTCTTTACTTGGTAAATCAGTGTTAGAAACTTTTATTTCTTTGCATGTTTTTTTTTTTTCAATTTACACACAAGTTACACAGAGTAAAGGCCCGTATTCACTCGTCAAAGAGCTAGTTCTCTATAAATGTACGCTTTCATTATAAATATGCCCAAGTTATTACGTAGTATTGCGCAGTGGCGAAAACTGGAGCGATCAGGTATCGCAACGCGATTCACGACATGTAGCCCCAGGAGGAGGGGAACTCTATGTGTCACCATGTGTGTTCAAAACAAGTGGAGAAAGGGGGGGGGGTGATTTTAAGGCCAGACGCGGTCCGATGCCAGTTTCGTTGATAAAGAAGGGGGGGGGGTATTTTTCATTTAGCACTCCGCATGTCCTACAAAAAGCGAGTATTTCGGAATTTCACTCCGCGTTTGGGTAAAAAGAGGGTATTTTTTTTTCAAATCGGCACTCCACGTTTAGGGGTTGTTTTAAAAACCCATGGACACATGGTAACCAGTTGGTATGTGAGTGACCCCCTGAAAGTTTGCTGAGCGACATTTTGCCGAAATTGGTATCCAGGACATTTAGCTGAAACTCACAACTGTGGGGACATCTGTAACTGATTCATCAAATTGTGTGTGTGTTTTTATCTTTTTCATTGCCGGACCAAACAGATACAGGGCAAAGTTAGATATTAATGCGTAATTTTAGGTGACAATCATCTTTTTAAGCCATCATTCACACAAGTGCCTCTCAATATTTCATTAACAATCGGACTTGCATAGAGTATATTGAAGTTATACGGGGCCAATATCTCGGATCTTTTTTTTCTCTTCACAGGTCCGTCACTTCGCCTTTACTACTCCTCTAATCATACTGGCCATGACTCCCAAATGTCGCACATATGTGGTACCTGATCTGAAGTTGTGCACCTCGCTTTATTTCTTCGCCTTCGTTTTCATGATCAAAACGCGAAGCCAAAAAAAAAAAAAATGTATCACGCGACACAACGTGTAGTGGCTGCAGCAAGTATTCGCGAACTCCTCTCGCCTGCCAAAATAGCCACACTGTGGATTACATAGATTATTTGCAAACGACAAAATACGCCGAGCATAGAGAAGTGCTTGCGTTGATTTTATAAGGATGTGTGTATGAAAAATCTTTCCTGGTCATTTTAAGTGCACTGACTGTACATCTTAAGTACACTAACCATTCTTGGTAAAGGTCGGAGAAGGAAACTGCCCGGCGGTACTCGGATGTCGTTTCACAGAGTAAGTTTTTAGAAAGGTTTTGAAGTGGCAAAAAAGAATCTGAAAAAAAGTGCCTTTCACCAAAATCAGGCTGAAAAGGTTTTAAAATTCTGCTCGAAGGGAGAAAGTGATTTTACAAATATTATTCTTTTGACCAAGAGTTTAATATTCGCCTTTGTGAAATAAGTTCTCGTCTTTGTATTGAATTGCTCGATTTCAAATCTCGATTTTAAAGATGTATTGTTCCAAGTGTTCATATGCCGGAGATTTCATTCAAAGCCCGTGCAATATTCATCGAACTGCAACTGACAGAGACGATAAATACAAGAAGTTGAAAGTAAACAGCATTTCATTGATCGGGCCATCAATCGCGCGTGATCGTAGTAAGAAGCTATTAAACTGCGATTATCACCGAACTGCAAACTGCTTTTACTTAGTTAGACTAATAAGTAGAAAGGAAGCTTGTACAAGTTATATCGCTTGTAGAAGTTATAACACCTGTACAAGCTTTAGCACTTGCAGAAGTTATAACACTTGTAGAAGTTATAATGCTTGTAGAAATTATAACGGTTGTAGAAATTATAACGGTTGTAGAAGTTATAACACCTGTACAAGCTTTAGCACTTGCAGAAGTTATAACACTTGTAGAAGTTATATCGCTTGTAGAAGTTATAACACTTGTAGAAGTTATATCGCTTGTAGAAGTTATAACACTTGTAGAAGTTATATCGCTTGTAGAAGTTATAACACTTGCAGAAGTTATAACACTTGTAGAAGTTATAACACCTGTACAAGCTTTAGCACTTGTAGAAGTTATAACACTTGTAGAAGTTATCATGCTTGTAGAAATTATAACGGTTGTAGAAGCTGAATCCGAGGTTTATCAGAAGTTGCAGCAGCGCTGAACTTTTTGGGGCAGTTTCAAAGAACACTTCTACGTAGGACTTTAGCTAGGCAGTTGTAGGATTTGGAGCAAGCAAAATCTGGATCATCTGTTGGATTATTTCTTTTTTTTTATTTGACAAATAATTAAAAAGGCATTTATACTAAAAATTATAATTATAATCATAATTAATTATGAATTTTCAATAAGACACAGATAAGAATTCACCCAAAATTTTAAACTATTATCTTATTTATTTCCCGTTTCTTTTGACCAATCAATAAAAGAAGATATCATGCACAATTTCACGAATCAGTCAAAAAGATCCCCCGCCCCCACCTCACAATTATAAATCTCGGCTAAAAGTTGCAGATGCCAAATTCGAAAATAAAATCGATAAGCAAAATGTCGTTCGTCTAAATGTCGCACATTCCCTACAAAAATCCACAAGAATCACCCGAAAAAACATATCTGGAAAGGACTGTAAGAGCATCAACATTCCAAACAGGTGAGTCGAAAAAAAATTTATTGGGGTGAACTTCCATCATCCGCCAGGTTTTAATGTTTCCAATCATAGATTTGTTGTGTAGAATGCAAGAACAAGCCTATGCATATCGAAATTATTATGAAATTAAAGTCTTCATTCTCTTCTAGTACTTAAAATCTATTTATCCTTCTACCTTCATTTACTACATTCACTTCCCTATCAGCTGACTATGGACGTCGCTGTGAGTTGAGTTCTGGCTGCCTTTCCAATGCAGAGTATGTCAAATTATTCCTGTTGAGACATATAAATTCCGTGTTTCTATTGGTCGTTAGCCACAAGATTATCCAGAATAACAAGACTGTGATTAGACTTCTTGGTTGTTGTTGAAACTTTGAGAAATCTAGTCCCAGAAAATTCTCATTTCTACACGGAAGGGAGGCTAGGTCATACGTCAATTCGTACTTTCGCTCTTTACGATGGATATGTTGTTTCGACTGCAAATTCATTGGTCTGATTAATATGAAACAAAGACAAGCAAACCAAAAGTTCTAATTTTCCTTCACTTTACGCACCTCAAAATAAAATATGCCATCATCTGAGTGTTTAAGAACTATATTACATGTTAATTTGCCTTTTCATAGCTTGTTTTCACTTGTGAATATGTTTCTGGTACAATTGTGGTTATTTTTCAAGGTTTCTCTTCAACCTTTCATTCTTTATACGTTTAAACCAACCCAATACGGTCGAAACATCAACACTTTTTCGCAAATTTCAAATCACAAGTCACTTATCTTTTGCAGCTGATACATGAATTTGTAACTGGGCCAAGTATGATGTACACAGTCCCGTGCTTCTCGATAATCTCACCGGCGTAATCCATATAAAGGACGAATTAATCTGGATCTGGTCTGGGATTTTCCCATATCCAGCCAAGTAATAAAGGCTAACTGAGAAAAATTTGCAACAATAAGAAGTTCTCAGAAGCTTGTGTCAAGTATGCCACAATATTCAGGGCTGGGAGGAGGGGAGGGAGGGGTGGAAGGATGTCTTACAACGGCAAAACAAAAGTATTTTCAGCATTTTAGCGATATAATCGTGTCACTTCTTTACAAGCTTACCCTCAGACTCTGCAGTCGAAGCGCACACAAAACGCCAAAACATGGGAAAATTTGTTTAACGACAACCATTTCAGGTTCTTTTGGCGACAAAAATCTCAGGCGATCACACAGATTTATTGTATTTCAGGTAAAATAAATTGCATCTGACTTATTTTGTATAGTTTATACATTTATTTGCATATTTCAACAAAAAATCATTATCTAGGAAATACAAAAATGTTGCAATCTTCGACAATGCCATTCTTTTGTGTTTTTAGAAATCGTGACATGATTGGTCACATTTTTGCACACGTGACCCAGTAACATAATATTAAAAGAATATACCAGTTAGATACACCAAGAGGCCTTCAAGCGTTCATTAGGTGCCTGGTAATAAAAATCTCTATTTACGGGCCAATCGTATTTAACTCTTACACGTTTATGCTTCGTTTCCCAATTTTTCAATGTTTTTGGTTCAGCTGCTTTGCACCTTTACGATCCTCTAGCTCCTTTCCATGAACCTTTCTTTGTTTTCTTCCGCCATACTGGATGATTTCCTTCCAGGCGGCCTTTCTTTGCTTCAATTTCATTGATTTAATGTGACGTCACGAGGGCAGACATCCAAAAAAATATGGATGAAACTGGATGAAATTTTTAGACTTTAGTTCATGTTTTCTCTTCTTGTTTAAATCGTTGATCTTACACATCTTATCGATTGCTTAGAAGTAGCTACAAGAAGCTGATCGCTACTGAGGTTCAGCCACCTGCTTCAATTCCTTACTCTATTGCGATGTACAAAACAACTGCGCTCGGTTCGAACAACCTCTGTGGTCATTTTGTGTCAGATTCACGACCTGAAGTCTTTATTGGAATTTGCTAAACTACAACGGCAATCATATACACTTCTGTGTTACGCTTTCTTTAAAAGAAAGTAATACGCAAATAGCAACAAATCACCGCGATAATGGAGATTTGTTTACATACAGGAACATAGTTTATTACATTGAAAAGTGAATATAAATTTTTTTTATTATGCACCAAAAACTTTTGGAATTGATACTTTAAAACGCAAGGATGAAATTAAAATTTAATATTGTGAGTGTACAAAATAAAGTGATACCTGATTCTGCATCTGTCAATTATTTGAATATATATTTTACAGATAATCCATAAACCCTTTAGTTAAATCTTTGGTCGCTTGGCTTAGGTCACGTGACATGTATAATACCAGAATGTAAACAAACATTTGACAGGTGAGTGCGGAAGGTAATTTTTCTGTACTTTAACAATGAAATAAATGCAGTCCATTAAAAATTGTGCCTGTTTTGGGAAAAGGTAGCTCCATGAAGAGGCACGCTACAGGGTTTCCAGGTGCCGCTCCAAATGCTCACTTCATAACGATATGCAAGTCAATTCGTTTGGGGGTACCCTCAGTGGCTTCATTGTGCGAGAACAACCCACGATGCACAAGTCTTTATTGATATTTGCAAAAGGCTCTCAAAGTACAAAGGTAATGACATACAACTGATATACAAATTGTACCTGTTTTACAAAAAGGGTATATTTGGCATGAACTTTCTGTAAGTATTTGAAAGGTACGGACTGGTATGCAAGATTCGTTCCTCAGATCAAATGAAGTATTAGCGGAACGATGGAAGGCGTCGTAGCTCTGACAAAGAGATATACCGAGGAAGTGTAAGGAAAAGCGGACTCGGGGCTAGGAAAATGGTATACTGTGCATGAACTTTGAGGAAATATTCAGGCATAAGGACACTTCGTGGAGAATTCGTGCCTCAGAACATATGAAGTTGACCCTGACACCGATATTGTGTGAATCAAATAAAATGTGCAAGAATTTTTAATTTTAACTGCAAGGGATCGAACCGGGTAAAAATTGAATAAAGAAATTTAACAAAAACAGCTAATGCTCAGAATACCAAAGAAGTTGAACCTTCAAAACTATTTGTTAAAACTTTAATGAATTTTTAAAATAGCACATGGGTTGTTAAAAACACGACTGCTCTTTGGTAGTCCCAGGTGACGCCCACCTCCAGAGAGGTCTGGGTAGAAGAGTGGTGATGGACTAGGGTCACTCGGGACTAGCTCTTTGGTGCAAGAGATATTTTACATTTAAGCGAAATCTATCATCCCTTTCATTTTTCAACCGCTTAGTTTGTATCCGAAACGCAGAATTGTTGCGCATTTTATTAGGAACGCCCAATGTGTGATTTGGTTTATACGAAAATTTTGTGGAACAGCCGACTCGGAGCTAGCTTAGAAGCTTATGCATAATTTGTTACCGCTCAAACTGGGTGAGCTCTAGGTAAATTATAGAAATTAAGATGTCTAAAATTTGAGGTGAATTGAAGTGCAAACTCCAGATTGTCAATTAGGAAACAATTTATGTAGCTCCAAGAAGCCCTCCGCTACTGAGTTACGGCGCAGGCCTTCAAATTCTCGCTATATAACTATATGCAAGTCAACTACGCTCGCTTTGAGGCACTTCTGTGGCGATATTGCAGTTTTTTTTTAGATACATACCCAGATTTTTCAAATGTTATGGAGTGCCCTCAAAGAAAAATTGTTATTGAAACTTGTACATATCTTGATATTTTCATAAAAGAACAAATCAAAGAAATAACCACAAATATCCCCTGGCAGATTAATAAATATACCAAGTATAAATAATGAAGAGCTGACTTGGAGCTACAATTTATGTGGCAGTCTGGGGTAAAACCTGTTAAAATGTGTTCAAATATGTATTATCGCTCACAATAACATTGCAACAAACACCAAATTTTCGTAATCGTGACTTTTTTTAAATACTTAAATGTTAACTTAAAACTAAAACTATTAAGTCTAACGTGTCTTTAGTTTTCCGTCGACTAGACGAAATATCTCTTTCCAAGAAATGGCTACTCAAACACTGACAGTGCGCAGTGAACCCAATGCGCACTGTGAGAACCCTAGGGTTGTCGCCCTCTTTCTTTTATAAATATTTTTGTCGAATTTTGAGAGATATTATTAGAATACGGGCCTAGCTAGGTTTCTGGACTCGACCCTCGAAAAATACGGTCCCATTGGATTGGCAGCATAAAAAATAGGCCTCCCGACTCTCCCGGCTGCCAACGACCCGAGACTCATTCCCTTTTTAGGCAATGTTTTTCCGAAAGAACTCCGCCACTCTCTTCGTGTTTTGAATATTTTCTTATGATTTCTTTATAACTGATTAGCAATGTTGTCGTGTCCAGATTCCTCCGCGGGTCAATTGTCATTGGCTGTCTGGGGAGTAAAAACTCCCCGGCAAGGGTGGAGAGGGCAGACTGGCAGAGACCGAGAGAGAGAGAGAGAGAGAGAGAGAGAGAGAGAGAGAGAGAGAGAGAGAGAGAGAGAGAGAGAGAGAGAGAGAGAGAGAGAGAGAGAGAGAGAGCCTTACCTGACAGCCATTGAGAAAACCGAGAATAGCGTTAAAGTTAAAGATAGCAAGGTAGAAATCTGTGAAGGAAATCTGAAATAGTGAAATAAATTTATAAATCATAGATAAAAGTTAAATCTTTTTATTGAAGTTTAATTTCTATAAAACAAGTTGTTTATGAAAGAAACAGCCCCGAAGAGTCGCACTTTTTAACCTGGCAAAAGGTGCACCTTTTCCAACTCTTCTTTACATCATTTAAGGCTGGAAGAGTCGCGCCTTTCACTAGCTGAAAAGCGCATCTTTGCCACTCTTCGGATAGTAAGAGAACGAGGGTCGCGTTGCTAATTGGGGTGGCAAAACACAGTAAATCAACCCTTTGTCGATCTCCCCAAGCGACACCGCCGTCGTACTGTCGGTACCTAATCGCCAGTATTACGAGGCTGGCGACACTGGCGCAGTCAGCAGGATCTTTTCTGGATCAAATTCTTTTTATTTTTAGTCTGAAAAAGACGAACCAAAAAATTTAAAAAAGAAACGGATAGTGAGTAAAGGCTTCCTATGTTCTGTCGTTTCAGTGGATAAACGAGCAGAACAACAGTTCCAGCCCCATACCGAGCGACTTGCCGTCACGCTTCTATTGTTCCGAGTGTGGGAAGATCCGTTCGTCAGCCTTTGGGGCCACAAAGCCAACAACTGGGCGTGCAATTCAGTGTTACGGTGTCACTCAGGATCCTACCACAGCTTCAAGTGCCCGGAGCGGCCCTACCGAGACAGTAGGCATTGGGATCAGATCCGCTGTCGCTGCCGATATCCGTTTTAATCGTGAGTATTCTTTTCATCATTTGAGGTAACAGCCGGGTTCTAATAACCGTTCGCGAGAAAATCGAATGAAGTCATTCTCGGTCTGGCAACCTGTTTTATTCGAACTGAGAAAGTAAAATTAACGTGGTGAAAATTTGTGATTTTACAAAAGTTTGTGTTCTGTCCTCGAAAGTTGAGGATAGGATCGCTATTCGGCAAATTCATTGTGTTTTCTGATAAGGATAAATTGTTTCAAGCTCGAGAAAGTAATGTTTGGCGTACGTAAACTATGGATAAAAGCTTTGATTAAAAACCGGAGGTAAGCGAGGAGGTCTGGCCGGGTGGTCAAGATTGGGAGGATAATGAGTTAGTTTTAGGGGCTTGTAAGAGGCTTAACAGCTACGAAGATTTGCCCGATACGGTTAAATGGGAGCCGAAACCAAAAACCAAGAGCGAAGATGGGGGATTTTACCGTTCAGTTTCTAAAAGTTCTGTGAAGTCTGCCTATGAGTTGGAAGAAAAAGAACGTGAAATTGAGAGAAGGGAGCGTATGCTTGAGAGAAAAGAGAAAGAGTATGAGCGGGAGATGAGATGAAAAGAAAAACAGTCCGGTGATAGGGAAAAGCAGCTAGAGGAAATGTTAGATAGGACAATTGCTGCGTTGGATGAAAGGGATAATTATATCGAGAGTAGGGAAGAAAGTGTTAGGGAATTGCTCAACAGGCAGACGAATTAGACGAGTCGTTGCATTCGGCAGCCAAGTCTTCATTTTCAGGAAAAAGTGGGGATTATGGGGTTGAACAGCCGTGCAAACTCCGGGGATCGGGTATACATAGCCAAGAAAAGATGGGTTTTGAGTATGGGTATGAAGCTGATACAGAGGAGGAAGATAATTGGGAGGAGCAATATCTGTCTGACGCTAAAGTGCTTGCAAAAAGTCCTAGGTTTCAGCATTTGTCAAGTCCCCGTTGTCCTGTTTTCTCTCGCTGTAGTGCGCCCAAAGTCTCCGGTATAAATTTGCCTCCCATATTTCCGGAAGAAAAGGTCTCAGGTACCCGCCTCCTAATGAGAGATCAAAGCTGCAAGAATTTGCAAATCCAAGATCCGTTCCTGAAGAAGAAAGGCATAGGTCAGAACCATCTCCTGCTCGTTACAAAAGTCCAGGTGCTCTTAAACCCTCTCATGAGGTTGCACCTGAATGCGAGGGAAATAAAAAAATAAAAATGTCATGCGCGGAGAAGTGCAAAGAAAATTTACTTCTCGGCCATATAGCCGAAAAGCCTGCATGGAACCAAAATTCGCAAGTTCACATGCAGCAAATAGCATGACCAGAGCGTTTCCGGTAGAGACAAACCAGAAACAAATAATTCTTCCCGACAAATAACAGGGAAACACACCGCTCTCTGACTATTTAGTCCATTTCGAGATGTGTGCTGAATTAAATGGGTGGTCTGAACAAGAAAGGGCGAAGTACCTAGCGCTTAGTTTGGGGGGGGGGGGGTCCTGCTCAGAAATTGCTCGGTACATTGCATGGTGACCAGGTAAGAGATTATTTCTCGCTGAAAGCTGTTTTGGAAGAACAATTTTGTACCGAGGAACAGACAGTAATATTCCTGGCACAGCTGCAGGGTCGTACAAAAAAAAATAAAGAGTCCTATCAGGAGCTGTCAGATGGCATATCCAGGTTAGTTGAGAAAGCCTATCCCACGGCTCCAAGTGACATGACCAAAATTCTTATCCTGCAACACTTTATCGAAGCCCTACCCAATCGGGAGTTGCGCATGCGCATCAAACTCGAAAGGTTGAGAAGTGTGCGTGAAGCAGCTTTACTTGCGATTGAGTATGATGCGATCGAGAAAGCTGAGCAACAGAAAACTCCAGGTAAGAAATCGGTTAGAGAAATAAAGACCGAAACCGAGAGTTCCGCTAGCCAGTAGAGAGGTAAGAAAAAGGCTAAAGACAAAAGCAAGGTGCAATTCGAGCACGAACAAATCCAAAGGTTCGGGAAGTAGTGACACGAAAGCAGTAGCAGGTCAGTTGACCAAGCTTATTAAGCAACTTGACCAGCAGATGTCAAAATTGTCCAGTGAAAAAGCCCAAAAATCCAAGAAGAAAATTTCCCTTGATCAGGTAAAGTGCTATAATTGCAACAAAATGGAACATTACGTCTTGCTCAGAAGAAAAACGTAAAGATAGCAAGACGCGTTTAGAATCCAAAACTGATCAGGAAAACTAAGCGAGTCTCAGAAAGTGAAATAGGACCTGTAAAAGAGCACTTCATAAACTCAAGCGTGCTTCAAACTAGTTTATCAGGTGTATATGTTATTGCCGACATCGAATCGGATGCCTTGTTAGGGATTGATTTCATGAAGGAAAAAGAGTGTGAATTAAATTACGGGGATGGACCTTTCGTGGTGCAAGGTAAGTCTCTGAGTTTCCGGGAAGAAACCGGAAAGAAAATGGCGTGTAGGGTGACAGCGAGTGAAACTGTCATTATTCCGCCACTTAGTGAAGGTATTGTACCAGGATTAGTCCACCAGAGGGGTGAAATGGCTAAGTGTGCAATGGCGGAACCTGTATCGTCGTTGAATAGTCATGGAGTGTTGCTGAGCAAGAGTTTGGTAGATCCCAGCAAAGGTTTAGTTCCACTAAGAGTGATGAATCCCTGTAACGAGCCGGTAGTTTTTAATAAAAACACCAACATGGCTATTGTTCACCCTGTCATTGATATTCATGGGTTTAAAGACGGAAAAGATAATGCTTCCGCCGTTAACCAAGTTTCTCACGAAATCTTGGACGAGAATAGTGATAACGAGGTCAGGGCGATATACAGGGTCCTTTACAAAAGCATTTGCAAGAATTATTTGACCTTAGTTGTGGATCCCTAAAAATTAAAACAGAGTAACCAGGTTAGGAACACATTGTTCAAGTTCCAAGGTCCGACTGATATAGGGAGAACTGGTACAGTCAAACATAAAATTGACACTGGGGATAACAAACCGGTCAGATTGCCCCTAGAAAAGTTCCCATCCATTTACGAGAAGCCGTAGATAAGGAAATTGACAGGCTGTTAGAAATGAAAGTTATTCGGCCCTCTTCATCTCCGTGGTCCTCGTGTATGGTGGTCGTTAGAAAGGCAAACGGGGAAATAAGAATTTATCTAGACGTTAGGGCTGTGAATGCAAGATCAAAGTACGATAGCTTCCCTTCGCCCTGTATAGATACTTGTCTTGAGAGTATGCATGGTTCCAAGTTCTACAATGTGTTAGATTTAGTCAGTGGCTTCCATCAGATAGAGCTTGATCCGAGAGATTCATGTAAAACAGGTTTTGCTATGCCGGGTAGGGGTCTTTTGAGTTTGAAACCCTTCAATTTGGATTGCACTCAGGTCCTAGTACATGTCAGCGTTTAATGGAACTGATAATGGCTGGCCTTAGCTGGAAAATAGTCCTCATTTATATGGATGACTTAATAGTGTACTGCAAAACGTTTGAAAAAACGTTGGAAAATCTCGAACAAGTCCTTGACAGACTACTTCGGGCTAACTTGAAAGTCAAAACGTCCACATGCATCTTATTCCAGCGGTCAGTATCATTCCTAGGTCACATTGTGTCCGAAGAAGGTATTTCCCCTTGCCCTGAGAAAATTAGAAAGGTGCGAGAGTGGCCAGTACCAAAGAACCTCACAGAAGTAAAAGGGT
The DNA here is from genome assembly GCA_949752745.1 of Protula sp. h YS-2021. NCBI lineage: Eukaryota > Metazoa > Annelida > Polychaeta > Sabellida > Serpulidae > Protula > Protula sp. h YS-2021. The sequence continues at coordinate 40,313,785 of OX457027.1, read as the reverse complement.
TTCTTGGTCTTTGTTCATACTACAAAAGCTTTATTAAGAAGTATGGAGACGTTGCTAAACACTTGAATGATTTGTCTAGAAAAGACCAAGAATTCGTAGGAGAAAAGTCAGAATAGTTTTGATGTACTGAAAGGCTTGCTGACCACAGTACCTATTTTGGCATATCCAAACGATGAAGGTCAATTTATCTTAGATACGGATGCGAGCAGCCACAACATTTCCGGTATTCTAAGTAAGGTGCAAGACGGCGTCGAGAAAGTCATCAGTTATGGCTCCCGTACTTTAAATAAGTCGGAAGTTAAGTACTGTACGACCAGACGTGAATTGTTGGCAGTTGTGTATTTTGTACCGTATTACAAACACTTCTTGCTGGCTAGAAAGTTTCTCCTAAGAACAGACCATTCCTCTCTTCTCTACCTATTTCGATGGCGTTCTCCAGAGGGGCAAATCGCCAGATGGTTAGAGATATTGGGTCCATTTGATTTTGATATCAAACACAGGGCTGGGAAATTGCATCAGAATGTCGATTCCATGTCTCGAATTCCATGTGCGCAGTGTGAGGAGGGAGTGGATTCTGAGGAATTTGAGTATGTTGAAGATAGGAGACAGAAAGCTAAAGAAATCTTGAAAAAGATCAAGAAAAACCGACCAAAATTTAAGGAAAATGCAACCAGGGAAAATAATTTGGCACAGGGACACCAAAACAAACGGGTTAGGGGTGTTTTAATATTATCCGAAAGTCAAAATACTATTGAAAACTGTGTTCAAAGTATTGATCAGGTATCCAGTGGTATTGATACAGGGCTCAGACGATGCAAAGTCTGGAGATGATCAGAGCCAAATTCGAACTGGTTGAAAGGTTATTCTCCCGAGGATTTGAGAAAAATGCAAATGGAGGATAGTAAAATTTCCTACATTTTAGAAAAGTTTGAAAAAAAAGAACCTAAACCGAGCTGGGATGAAATATCTCCCCAAAGTCCAGCCAACAAAGCATTATGGGCTGACTGGGAAAGATTGAAAGTAGAAAATGGAGTCTTATACAGGGCTTTCTACAGTGAAAACAAGGTGGGAGAAGTTTGGCAACTAGTACTCCCAAGAATACTAGTCCCCGATGTATTATCTGCATTGCTCGATAGTCCGAGTGGTAGTCATGTGGGAGTTGACAAAACATTGGGTTCTGTGCGAAGTAGGATGTACTGGTATGGTGTTAAGAGAGATGTGACAGACTGGGTTCGAAATTGCCATAAATGCAACTCACGAAAGCCAAAATCCAAACAAGAAAAGCACCCTCCTTCCGGTAAATGGCCGAAAACCGAACGTTTAAATCAGTATATATTGGTTATTGGTGACTCTTTTGCAAAGTTTATAGAGGCATTTCCAGTTCCCAATATGGAAGCTGTTACGGTGGCAAATGTCTTGGTTAAAGAATTTATACCTAGGTACGGCGTCCCTCGTATGATTCTGAGTGACCAGGATTCACAGTTCATGTCCGGTATTTACCGAGAAATGTGTCAATTGACCAGGTGTGTACAACCATTTACAGGCCCCAGACTGATAGGTATATCGAACGAGCAAATGCCTCGATTGAAAGTCTACTTTCGCTTCTTGTGGATGAAAATCAGAGAAATTGGGACGAAAAACTAAGTTTCGTAATGTCTGCGTACAGAAACACGCCCCAAAAGTCCACGGGTCTTTCCCTCAATATGCTCATGTTTAGCCGTGCTACAGAAATGCCCCTTGATTTGATTATTGGCAGGCCAAAGACAGATTATTTCCCTGATGAACATGCGTACGTCAAGGATTTAAGGGGAAAATTTGAGCAAGCCCATTAAATAGCGAGAAAGAACATTAAGGTGGCTGCAGAAAGACAGAAACGTGATTATGACGTCAGGGCAAAAGCCAGTTCTTTCAGCGTAGGGACCAGAATGTGGGTACATATCCCTCACAAAAAGTCCGGTTTATCGCCCAAACTTATGTGCAAATGGCAGGGTCCTTTTACAATTATTGAGAGGATAGGGGATGTAAACTATAAAGTACAGTTAAATCCCCGTACTAAGCCCAAAATAATGCACAGGGATAGGTTAAGACCTTATTTTGGTCCTAATCCAAACGCCAATCTGCCTGTTGATAAAAGCGAATCTTCCAAGGGACAGAGACAGAATTCTGATTCTGAAACCCTTACGGCAGACGAACACACAGACGAACGTAAAACTTTTGGAAGTGATCCAAACGGTGATCAGAATTTAAGTCTGGGAAAAGATTCTAAGATTGAGATCTCATAAGTTGATGACAGCTCGTCAAGCAGCGACTCAATTCCCCCAGGCGTAAGTTCGTGAAAGTGAAATGGACAGACCCGAGTTCTGATGAGAAGAGTTTGCCAATTTCGGGTGCGGGTGATCGCTCAGATAAAGAAAATTCGGACGAAATAGGAAAATCTGACGATAAACCTAAAGTGACGACCGATCAGGATAAAAATCGACCGATTACGGGCGGTTCGGAAAAGTTGCAATCGCCAGTTAAAGCGTCACGACGCTCGAAACGATTGCGAAAAACCCCGAAAAGATTTGCTGATTCTGATTAAAATGTAAATATTGCACATAAAAAATAGGAAGATAGATAAAGTTGCTTAAAAACCCATCTCCCAGAAGAAGAAAGAGTATTTTATTGCCTTGTTTGTTAGTTTAGTTGCTTGGACAGTCAATGACTTCACATAAACAAGTGATACAGGAGTGTAACTGATTAAGTTTATGATCCCATTTCGGACTTCTACAGTGTTTTACAGTAAAAGTAAAATGGGATGATTGTTGTCAATCTCTAAGTTATCAGGTACACGATGGTGATAGAAAATTGTTTATTGTTGGCACGAACACTTATCAGCTCCGTTTGGTAAACAGGTTGCCAGATGTTTCGTGAAAATAACGTCTTTTAAATGAAAATGTCGGAACATTAAAGTGAAAGTTACTGAGCACAAACATCGTTAAACTTTCAAGTAATGGTTATCGAAGTTGACTGAACTCTAAACTAGATGCTACTTTAAGTAATGGTGCGTCAGCCAGGCATGCATGGATTATAAGAAAAAAAGTAGTCCGTCGTGGGATTTGTGTAAACTGGGAAAGCTATTATTTTAGGTGTTGACAGATGTCTCGCCGGATAACGCACGCCGATGGCTCAGTCGAGGTGGTTGAGGAGATGAAGTTCGTCAACCCGGCCAAAAGAGAGGATTTCTCTTGCTGCAGCAGGGAAAATCATGTTTAATTTTTTCCAAATTTACCCCCTTTCACCAATTTAACCACCTGCGCCAAGTTTAGTCTCACCAAATCCGCTAAGAAGAGGATGTCAAGATGACAACATGACCAGGTCCTTATACGCAAGGCAAAAGCGTATATAGTTGACGGGCGAAGACCTAAACACGATTACCCTGTTTAAAACTTAGGTTTTAAACGGGAAGACGTGGATTTAGCGAGCCTCGTAACAGTGGTCTGGTTGAAAAAAGAAGAGGACGCTGCGGAAACACTTTCGGACATTAAAAAAAGAAAAATATGCGTGATTAATACATGGTGTTTCGAAAAAATGTGTGATAAATACATGGTTTTCGAAAAAAGGTATGTATGTATGTTAATGTAGTTTTGTAATGTGTTTAACTATTGTATAATGTTTCCCGTCCCGCCCCTTCCCCGAGGTGTTGTTTTTAAGGGAAGGAGAGTGTAAAAAATGCATAATATATGTATAAGTGACTGGTTGCGGAGGTTGGTTGGTTGATGGGCTGGTTGGTTGGTTGTCTGTCTGTTTGGTTGCCGTTTTAGGGCATTCTAGCAGTGACGTGGTGACAGTAAACAGCCCCTGGACTTCGATTTTTGACTACTGATTGAAAAAAAGATATGGCTGGTTCTTTTAAAGTATTGTAAGCTGCCACGCGTGGCTTACGGGTTTCTAGCAAGTGTGTAAATATACAAAGAACATAATGTACAGAGTGTGATTAAAAAAAAACAAAAAAACACTAGTTTCGACTCCAGGTGCAAGAAAGCCTAACGCTTGATAAGGGTTTACAAGCAGAGAATGCGTTTCCTCTCTAAGTCTAAGAAAGCCTGATGCTTGATTTTGATGGCTTTACGGTTAAAGAATGCATTTGATCCATTCCAAGCAATGGAGAAACAAGACTGGGTCGATGCCCATCACTTTTGGCAAAGTAAACTATGATAAAATGTATTTATTGCCGTAAATTGGAAAGAAAAATGTAGATAAATGTCTTTTGGGGTTAGTCTGCCAGTTTGAAGTCAATCCGACAAGTATCAAATCAGAAAATGGAGTTTTAGTGAAGCCCCTTTAAATCATTTCTGGCTTGGTTCGATATTTTAACATTTATATGAGGTTAAGACAGGCTTTAAAGTTGCCAAATTTCTTATATATGGGCCGACAAGCTTAAATTAGTTGCTGGGGAATGCTTCTCTATAGCGGTAATTCCAAATGTATATATAACAGTGTTAGATGTGAGTGTATCTAGAGAAAATCGAGTCTTAATGATGGCAACCTTCCCTGGTGTTTAGCCAGGCGCAATATTTTCCATTTATTTTAGCCATAGTTGGCTTAAAAGGACCTAAATTTTCCACAAGAGGACTCAGAAATTTAAGTTGAATAGATGTGAGAAGGCTGGGGGATAAAAATCATAGAAATAGTGTATTTTACTGAAAAAATTATGTATTTATACGGAGAGATAATGAGAATACTCGCTTTGTTAGAGTAAATAATCACGTAGAAGTTTTATAATATCTTAAGTGGCAAGTATAAACTTTGTGCGTGTGTATTGTAGTATGTTCGCTACATATTTTGGTTAAAAAATGTAATTTTTGATCATTTGGAGACCCACAGTACGTAGTAGTCAGTGGGTGACAAGATGGCCGTAGCTTGTCGGTATAGAAGCATGATAAGAGTAGCCCTAGCTCGTTGTAGTAAGTCCGTTTGTGTTAAAGAACAAAAGAAAATGTATGTATAATTAATGTGTTTGACCAGGCATAAGCGTTTAGTCTTAGCGAGAAAGATAGCTCGTAGTGTTAACTTTGGCGTAAGTGATAACAGAGCCAGGGGATTTGCCCATGGAAATGCTAATAGGGTCAATAAGTGGGCCGCTATGTCAGCTTTTTTGTTGGATTTCTGCCAAATTATTTCCTACAGGAAAGAAACGAGGATTTTGGCTTGTTTTAAAATTCAATTTTCGGTGAAGATTATAGTAAACTAGTATGAAGATAGAATAGAAAAAGGCTTTAAATATGCATATCTCAGAGTGGGGATAAAACGGTTTTGGTTTAGTTTTATAATTTGGGCAGAAAAGTAGACTATTTATTGGATTTTGGCATAGAATTTCCGTAAAGAGCTCGCATGTGTCACTTATGTGTTATTTTTGAATCTTTTATTCGCTAGGGATGCTAGTGTTGCTATCCGGAAATTTCCGGAAATTTTCGTATTTAAATTTTATATTAAAATCAATCAAAGCCCTTCCTTATTAGTACCATGATGTTTATTTTATAGAAACTAAGGTTTCTTGGGGCTAAAGAACGGTAGGTCTTTGAAAAGTATTGTTAGAAATACAGCAGCTTAAAATTCGTTGACTTCCGTGCGTTCTGCCGGTGCGCTCACTTTGTAAACAAAACAGTGGAAAAGTTGAAAGTTTGATAATCTTAAAATTTTTAAAGTTTATTAGGGTTTATTGCTAACTAGGTACTGGTTTGGGACATAGTGCTTGTTACTAATCACCTTCGTATATGGAAAGTTATGGCGGTTGAGTGGTAATGGGTAAATAGCACTCAACCACATGACACACGATCTCTGATCGGTATCACAGCTGAAGTTCGCCATGAAAAATACTAATTTTTGGCTATTTCTCAATTTTTCGGTATTCAGTTCATGGGACAATAGGAGAATTCACAAAAATTGGTAAAATCTCGCTTTTCGTAACCAGCATTCTCGCGTAGTACTGGCTCCAAGTCAGCTCTTCTTTATTTTAATTGGTATATTCCTCTATTAGGACCGCTTTATGGAGCTAGTATAGTACGGGGCTAACGATACAAATTTGAGATTAACTTGGATTAGTGCTTGAAATACGCGGTTCGTTGTCCCGTATTTCAAGTTTTAAGAAGAGGAGAGTGTGAGAACCCCGGGGTTGTCGCCCTCTTTCTTTTATAAATATTTTGGTCGAATTTTGAGAGATTTTTAGAATACGGGCCTAGCTAGGTTTCTGGACTCGACCCTCGAAAATACGGTCCCATTGGCTTGACAGCATAAAAAATAGGCCCCCCACTCTCCCGGCTGCCAACGACCCGAGACTCATTCCCTTTTAAGGCAATGTTTTTCCGAAAGAACTCCGCCACTCTCTTCGTGTTTTGAATATTTTCTTATTAATTCTTAATAACTGATTAGCAATGTTGTCGTGTCCGGATTCCTCCGCGGGTCAATTCGGTTTGTCATTGGCTGTCTGGGGAGTCCCTCTCGGGATAGCTGGGGAATAAAAACTCCCCGGCAAGGCTGGAGAGGGCAGACTGACAGAGACCGAGAGAGCGAGAGAGCCTTACCTGACAACCATTGAGAAAACCGAGAATAGCGTTAAAGTTAAAGATAGCAAGGTAGAAATCTGTGAAGGAAATCTGAAATAATGGAATAAATTTATAAATCGTAGATAAAGTTTTTAAGTTTAATTTGGATAAAACAAGCTGTTTCTGAAAGAAACAGCCCCGAAGAGTCGCACTTTTTAACCTGGCAAAAAGTGCATCTTTTCCAACTCTTCTTTACATCATTTAAGGCTGGAAGAGTCGCACCTTTCACTAGCGGAAAATCGCATCTTTGCCACTCTTCGGATAGCAAGAGAACGAGGGTCGTGTTGCTAATTGGGGTGGCAACACACAGTAAATCAACCCTTTATCGACCTCCCCAAGCGACACCGTCGTCGTACTGTCGGTACCTAATCGCCAGTATTACGACGGTGGCGACAGTACGAAAGGTAATTCGTATAATATGATCTGAGCCTTTACGTCTTTTGATATAAAGTCGGCGCACGGAGTATGAGTAATCAAATACAAGGAACCGAGTTGAAAGGTGCTGCGTAATAAAGAGGAGCGGATACAGGATTCTCGAAAGGACGTGGGGATGGTGTGCAGCGCAGCAAGGCAGAAAGGCATATCCATTCAGCATTAGTCTACACTGGTCATAGCACTCCCCCCCCCCCTTTCCTCACAAAATGGGGTGAGGCTGCCAAAATATTGTTTGGGGAAAAGTGATGTGCACCGGAGGCATCTCCACCCCTGCACTCCCCCTACCATCTTGGATCTGCTATTAAATAAAGGTCTCACTTGCATAAGATCACTCTTGTTTTAAGGCATGAGTTATTTATGAAACAGATATAATTACTCTGTAATTTATCGTAAATAACTTTATTCAGTTTGTTAAGTTGAACAGTTAAATATTTTTTGCTGATACAAAGGAAAATAAGATATTTCTTGACATTTGCAAAACTTTTAGGGACACAAACGTTAATATAAAAAGAGACTACATTTTTACATAGCATAAAACCATAGAACCGATAAAACTACAAATGTTCTACAGACCACAGAGTGATATGTCCAGAGCGGTTTCTTTTCATACAAAAGCAAAATTTTTATTTAATATACAACAAAATCTTGGTACTAAAGGCCCTCAATTGACTGAGAGATTTTTTCTTTGAAACAAAGATGTTCAGAATAGCTATGATCTTTAATAGATTACACGATAACACCAAAAGTTAAAAGAAAATTGTAAAAGTTTTTGTGTGATAAACCATTTTGGTTAGAATAGCTGTATTGTTTCATGTAAAGGCATTATTTATAACGAAAGTTGTAATCTGCTACACTTAAAGTCATGTTGTAAGTATATTTAATAATAATTATTATTATTATTATTATTTAATAATAATATATTTAATAATTGTTTCACTAATCTAAAACTAAAAGTCTGTTTCTTTTCTCTTTACAAGTTTCTGTATATTCACAACCTTGAACACAAAGAGTGTTTTACATCAACTGCAACTAATCGCACTTCTTCCAGGAGCACTACCTTACACGACGTACTCAGTGAATGCATTTCCAATTTTGGAGAGAAATCTGGCGTCATCAAACTTTCGCCACAAAGTGTCACTATACACTAATAACCTGCATAAAAGCTGTACAAGTCGTTGTTTTTAACAGAATCACACAAACTGTCCCCATTTCACAGGTGTCGGCAATATACAGAGTGTTCACAGCACAGGTGGTTGCTGTAAACATTTGTAATTTATCGTGATATTTGGTTTTTTTTTATAAAAGTTAATTAAACTGGTTAGACTGTATCATAAACAAATATTTCATCGTCAATTACTAACTTAACCTAGACCACGAGATTGAAATGTTTATATAATAATTCATATTATATATTTTTCTGTGTGCTAGAATGGGATTTCCGTAAAGTTTTCCTTCCGAAAGTTTTCAATGAAGAAATCGAAGGACATTTTCACCCTCCGAACTATCCGTTTCTCACAAAAATTAAAATCGTTATAAAGTTTGTGCTTCTGAACAGTAAAGCACAAAAATGAAAGCATAATTACTTAAAACACATAGAAATACTCTCAAGGAATATGGAAGAAAAGATAAAAGTTTGTCGCAAAATTTGACCCGACGGTCGCATCAAATTGCCAGAATTGTAAAGTGAAGAATGATATCATGCATATGTTTATCCTCTGTTCAAATTTAACTTATTCTGGAAATTATTAGAAAACTTTATAAATAATAACATTATGATAGACGCCAATATCGCTCTATCGAACAGAATGAAACTAGTGGGAATTATTCGAAGCGATAACTTAGGGGAGAGGAGTTATATGGTTGATTTCATTCTTCTGCAAGCAAGATTATTTATTCATCGTTGTAAACTTAACAGTAGAGAAGTGTACTTTATTGAATACCTTAAATTTCTAAAACCTAAAGTATATTTTGAACGAATTTTAAACAAAACAAATATATCTATATGCTAAGCTTTAGAAAAAATTGACCAGTTTTTATAGTTGATTTTATTGTCTTCCTTCCGCCCCTTTTTTCTGTCTTCAACCTCTGCTAATATACTATTTTTGCATAATGTTCATTCTTATTGTCAACCGCTAAATTGAAACTTGAGTTGATTGGAAAGTATTTGACCAGAGTATAAAAAAGCACTTGTTCTCCTTAATAGCATCAAAAAAATTGTCACTATGTTTGCGTTGCTATAACTTGTTATGTATGAGTTTTAAAATATATACTGGAATGAAGTGATAGTAAAAAAAGAAAAGATAAAAAATTTCAACAGAACATATCATAAAGATTCATTGAGTACAGAGAAACAAAGAAAATTTTACAACTGACATTAATGTAGGGTAAGTTCAATGCACAACCAAGATGGTGATTTATTTTTAAGTCAAGAATGATAAGTTTTGGTATTAAATCGGTTTTAAACATTCGGGATGGCATTTTCATAAGAGGTTCAATTCATTACATTTGATAACTTAAAATCAGCATTTTCATAAAAAACTCTAGTAGCCCTGTTGTAGCATTAATATTCAACCTATAACCCAATTTGAGCCCAAATTTCACTGAAATATACATTGCAAAAACAACTTTAATATAAAGTTTTTAAGAATCAATATATAATTTCTTGTTTTATACAATACAAAAGTATATTGTGAAAGTCTTTGATAGATATTAGAAACAAGCCATGTTCAATTCTATGCCATGTTAAAGAGAAACAATTCTCTTTACTCTAGAAAATTAAATGGAGAAAGAATTGCAATTAAGATATTATTGGCTTGGTAACTTATCTAATAAAAGGTACCCCTGCCCGTATAAAATGCGGTTTTCGTCCGGATCAAAACAAACAGGTTTCTGCCAAACAAGACACGAAAAAGTGCTCTGATTCCAAAATAACAGTATGACAAGCTAATTAGCGATATCACGGAAGGGAAAGTAGCTAAAACAAAGACAAAAGCTCAGTATTATCTAGTTAAAACTTACGTTCTTGTATGTGGTGACGTTCAGAAGGTCATCAGAAAACAAAATTCACAAGATGAAACAACCAAATATTACGTTGCTTTGGAGAATGTTTTTGATGTTTTGAAAAAGGCCCATGTTTCCACCGGACACGGGAGAAGATACAAAATGTGCAAAGAAATTCAAAAGAAATATGCAAGCATATCTGATGATGATATAACTCTTTTCAAATCGTTTTGTGTAGAGTGCCAACGAAAACGAAAACGACCTACCACAAAAGGGACTATAGTCCATCCTATTTTGACCATAGACTACTGTTCTAGAGACCAGGTTGACGTGATAGATATGCAGTCAATGCCCAACGGAGAAAACAAATTCATAATGGTATATCAGGATCACATGACGAAATTTTGTTTGCTGCGCCCCCTCCCTACCAAATGTGCTGCTTTTGTAACATTTTAGCTCATGGACATATTTCTCAATTTTGGCGCCCCATCTATTGTGCAATCCGTCAATGGAACTGAATTCACAGAGGCAGTTGTCAGCGAACTGAAGCTCCTATGACCCGAACTCATTATTGTCCATCGTAAGTCACGCCATCCACAGAGCCAGGGGTCCGTGGAAAGCGCAAATGGGGACATTACAGATATGCTTATAGCCTGGTTAGGTGAAAACAACACAAACAACTGAGCTGTAGAGCTGAAGTTTGTCCAATTTCAGAAGAATTACCACAGTAGCATAAGGTGTTCGGCGTTTGCTTCTCTGGTTGGTTCCGAAGCCATATGAGGTATTTTAGAGAATGGAGAACGTAGATGACCTGCTGGTGGTCCTATTTAATGTGGAGAATTGTACCAGTCTATATATGATAAATTCCCGGGAGATTCGGGAAGTATGGTAACTTGCCACTTTGCCTGCAGCCTCACAGAGTCGCAGTGTGGTATTCTTGACAACGGAAAACAAATGCAACCTTGGTGAATCAGGTCCAAGGAAATCATCATTAAAAGGTTTGGTAATGAAAGTGAGAGTTATTCGACAGAACCACGAGACATGTAAAGTTATGTGAAGGATGTAAATATAAACTCTTGTGAAGAAGATATCAGGTATTTATTGCCTTCTGTGTTGATTGATCTAGTTAGTGTCTGGTCATAGAATGTAAACAAAACATAGGGCAACTCGTGATTTGTCAAGGCAATTTGTTTAAAATGATTTCTTCGCTAAGCCATTTATCTTAAAGAAATGCCAATTATGACATGTAATTTTTTTGAGTCTTGAGACATGAATGCCTGGCATGGTTTTAAAGGCACATCATGAACACATTATCTGTCAGAAACTGTCCGAGAACATTGAGTTGGCATTCGTTGTGGGGATGTTTCGAATGGAGTTCCTTGTATGGTTCATTCGTTGCAACCGGCTTCGAGTTAATTGTTTTGAATGCCTATATATTGAAATGCTATTTGAATGGTAAAAGTGAGGTAAATGTATATTTGTAGCACCTGGCCGTGTGTTCCTGGTAGCCGTGGAGGCAATGCTGTAGAAGTCTTGATGTAGTTTCTAGTCTAGACGTCCGTCCGCCTGTTAGTGCATTGAAGCTGTAACAACGCGTCGCATATCACAGTGCACTATCGGTTCTGACAGTCGCTGTCCAGGCAAAGTGATCATACTAGTTACCTTGACACCACGAGTCTGCGTATCAAGGTACTGTGCGTGTCTGGGACGCTGTGTGCGTTTTTCTCTGGTGAATCGACATTTCACGGTACTATGCGCATTGGGCGATACGTCTTTGTCACTGTGAAGTTTCGTATCAAAGTACTGTGCGTATCGTGTAAGACATTTTTGGGTATTTATTTATTTATCTAGCACGTACTGTAGGCAGGCCTGTGATAACGTTGGTTTAAGTGGATGGATTATGTCATATTTATTGGTGTTCATATTATAAATAAAATTCTCGTTGTTTAAATATTTGCGTTTTCACTGCATTTCTTTGACTACTGGCCACTCATTTGCTCATCTGGCCCCAAATTCTAAATCACATTCGTGACATCGGTCCAGATGCTTCCAATGGTCTCGCACCGACTGCCGATGGCCAGATGCTTTCGATGGTCTAATGCCGACTGTCGATGGTCTAGATGCTTTCCATGGTTCAGAGCCGACCGCCGATGGTCCCGCGCCCACTGCCGATGGTCAAGCGCCACCTGCCCTAACCGCCGAGCTGCCTGATGATTCGGCTACCGAAGTGCCGACACCAGTTTCGCCCATATTGGGAAGAATAAACGACATTTCAAATAAGCAGATAAAAGTCTGTGAAGCCCAAGTGAGTCAAGCGAATGGTAAAGCAAAGCCGCATAGTATTGACGGCTGCTGTTATTGCGGACAATTTCACTGTTCCAGTTCCGTTTGTTGACCGTGGACGTGGTGATCCCCGCAATATTCTTGGTGTTGTTCGAAACCGCGACGAAAATGACATGTACACTGTCGGTCACCGAGATGGAATATTAAAGAGTAAATATTCCCGGAACCAATTCGATCTTTGTGCTTTTAAGCTCACCAGTGAAAATAACCTTAACTTAAATTCCGAGATTTTGCTGAGACATGTGGTTCAGTTTGAGTCAAATTGTGGGGGCCAAGGTTTTATAAGGTGTAACTGTGCTGGTAGTAAACGCTGTCAGACAAACAGGTACAGGTGTTTCAAAGCAAAGGTAAATTGCAACTCCAATCCACATGTAGCAGAAATATGCATGAATCTGCTGTGGAATAACAATGTGCAGACTCTAGAGTGGCTTCCATATTCATCCGACCTGAATAGAATACGCTTGATCGAAGAGTTGGAGCCCGTACGCCGCCCCTTTAGAGCCATGTCAAACTCAGACAAGCCCTCATCGAGGAATGGCATCAGATACCACAATGGAAGATAAATAGAATCATGTCTATACAGCGACGTGTCAATGTGTTGGCTGAGACTCGAGAAGGGCACACGGGATACTGAATCTTAAAAACTGATATCATAAAAAACTATGGATAATTAAGAATAGTTAGACGTTTTTGTTATAGGCGATTGTTTGGGCATCGGTGAAAGATCAGTAACGAAATACTATGTCAAAATTTGGAAAAGGTACGTTAAAAACTTTTTAAAATAAAGCAATTTACATTTACCTTGCGTCTGTATATTTCATTCATGCTTGCGTAGATGAGCATGCCCGAGCCCCTTCTGACAACCCTCACCACTCCCATTACTTTTAAGAGTCCATCATTTTTTATGTATTTCATTATATAATATTGGCAACTTGCGGCATGCTTATAGGTAGTATTCAACTGATGTAATAAACCCATTTATTGATTCGAAGCTTCCACCATTTCCTCTTGTGGACATAATATTTTCGCCTGAAGTGCGGCACTGAGATAGGGTTGTGAGTGGGTTTATCGTATGTGGCAGGCTAATTAAGAAAAGGCACACCTGTGTGTACCGTTTACATCATTAGTATTTTACTATCTCAAAATGCTCTTAAAACTGCACAATATAAGAATTTACCAATATTAAACGCCTAAAATATGATATACTATGATATTATACATAGAGTAACATACAAACAACATTACGTCATCTATTTCAAGTCAGACATATTACATTTAACCCCTATATCACTCTTCCTCCTCACTCCTTCTCCCTTCCCTCCTGACTTATCTATTTAGCCAATGGATCTGAAGTGCAACTGACTTCAAATTATTTATTTTTATAACATCTATAGTGAAACTGAGTATTTCGAGCCATTATTTATCTGTGTTCAATTCTTTATTTATTTGCTCATATAATAAATGTCCATAATATATGCCGAAAGAGAAAAAATTATACGTCAGACAAGAAGCAAACCAAAACCGGGTACTTGTCTCGGAAGTAAATTTAATGTTGTAATACTTATGCAAAGATTTCAGGGATTCGATTTTCCATGGCAAAATTGTTGCGGACAGTTTCACAACCTGGGCAGTTTGGAAAAGGCGGTTGCGATATGGTCAGGTCTTTTTCAAGATCACAGGGTGCCATTTCGTAAGCATGATAGGACATTTGTTTGCATTATGTTTCAAGAGTGGGAGTCTATTTGGGACGTTGTATTTCTTTAAATAAAACAATTTTACTTAAACGTCCAATGCGAATGTTTATTTACCCCATTATGAGTCATGTTGCGGCCGGTGCTATTAAAAAACATCTATTTGTTCTGGTTCTCACAGTTTTCTCTAAATTTACCTAAATGGTCTCTTTTTGTGATGATCAATCATTTGCACAAATTCAGAGAGGTAACAAAACACCAAAAGTTCCGTTTCGAAAAACGCTTTCCTGACATTTCGTGTTGTGAAACGGGGACACCATTTTATAACTAACAGCAACTGGCACCTTTCCCGCTTTGAAAGCTTGAAAGTTGTAGAGTGTAAAGTGTAAAGATGCCAACCCCTATTACTAGACTGAAGCTATAAGAAAATAAGGATATCTAAAAACAAGAATTTTACCCTAAATTCACCGTTGTCCTAATATTCTTCCATTAAGTAAAATTAGAACTATATAAAATCAACATTTGAAATGCTACACGTCGCAGAAAAGTAGACTCTATAGACACGATAGCAATTCCGTAAAATTGGGCGGATCACCTCTACAGTGCATCGAAAAATAACAAAACAATGAATTGTAAATTATTTATTGGATAGTAGTTGATAAACGAAAGAACTGAGCCAAGCATAAAGTATAAGACAAGAGAGCTGGGTAAAGCATAAAACATAGGACGAGAGAAGAGGGCCACGAGAGAACTGAGCCAAGCAGAAGGTATAGAACGAGAGAATTGGGCTACGAGAGAACTGAGCCAAGCAGAAAGCATAGGACGAGAGACCTAGGCCCAGCATAAGGCAAAGGACAAGTAAACTGGGCCAAGAGAGAACTGAAACAAGTTTAAAGTATAGGACTAGAGAACTGTTCCAAGAATAGAGTATAGGACGAGAGAACTGGGCCACGAGAGAAGTGGGCCAAGCATAAAGCAAAGAAGGAGAGAACTGGGCCACGAAAGAACCGGGCCAAGCATAAAGCATAGAAGTAGAGAACTGGGTCACGACAGGACTGGGCCAAGCATAAAAAGGACGAGAAAACCGGGCTACGAGAGAACTGAGCCAAGCATAAAGCATAGGATGAGAGACCTAGGTCCAGCATAAGGCATAGAACAAGTAAACTGGGCCAAGAGAGAACTGAGCCAAGTTTAAAATATAGGACGAGAGAACTGTTCCAAGAATAAAGCATAGGACGAGAAAACTGGGCCACGAGAGAACTGAGCCAAGCATAAAACAAGGAAGGAGAGAACTGGGTCACGAGAGAACTGGGCCAAGCATAAAGTATAGTACGAGATAACAGAACCAAGCATAAAGCAAAGGACAAGAGGACCGGGATCTTGAGAGAACTGAGCCTAGCATAAAGCATAGGACAAGAGAACTGGGCCATGATAGAACTGAGCCAAGCATAAAGCATAGGACGAGAGAACTGGGCCACGGGAGAACAGGGCCAAACAAAAACTATAGGACGAGATAACTGGGCCACGAGAGAACTGTGCCCAGCATGAAGCATAGAATGAGAGAACAGGGCCATGCGAGAACTGAGCCAAGCATGAAGCATAGAATAAGAGAACCGGGCCACGAGAGAACTGAGCCAAGCATGAAGCATAAGACAAGAGAACTGGGCCAAGCTTAAAGCATAGGACGAGAATACTGGGCAACGAAAGAACTTTTCCAAGCATAAAGTATGGGACAAGAGAACCGGGCCACGAGAGAACTGTGCCAAGCATAAACCATAGAACGAGAGAACTTGGCCAAGCATAAAGCATACAACGAAAGAACAAGGTCATGCGAGAACTGAGCCAAGCATGAAGCATAGAATGAGAGAACTGGGCCACGAGAGAACTGGGCCAAGCTTAAAGCATAGGACGAGAGTACTGGACAACGAAAGAACTTTTTCAAGCATAAAGTATAGGACAATAGGACAAGAGAACTGGGCCACGAGAGAAGTGAGCCAAGCATAAAGTATAGGACAAGAGAACTGAGCCACAAGGGTACTGAACCAAGCATAAAATATTAAACGAGAGAACTGGGGCACGAATAAAGTATAGAACGAGAGAAGTAAGCCACCTGATACCCCCTCCCCCGTCGTGTGAAAATTTTGATTTTTGCATATTTATCCGTGTGAGGCAATTTTGAATAACTTCTTTTTGATCTGCTTCATGTGTAGGCATAATAAATGTTTAGTCATATCAGTCATTTCTCATCCCCTGACCAGATTAAGTACCTTAATCAGGCTCACATGTGTGCACCCGTAATATGTAATATGGATTTTAAAAAAGGAAAAAGAGGTACTTAGCTTGTCTGCTTATTTTTGGTAATAGAAATTTACCGACAGTCTGGTTGTTTAAAAACTCGTCACATGGGCATTACACAACTTACAGAGCATAAAAGGAGTCCTACCTCAGACATAACAAACATTTTATATGAACATATTGAAGAGTGAATGTCTGCAGTGAGTGAACACAACAACTGCCATCTATGGCAATGCTTACAGAAAATTCTGAGACAATGCCTAAAGAAAATTCTATAGCAAAGCCTGAGACAATACCTACAGCAAATCTAAGGCAATGCTAATGGCAAATTCTGATTGAAGTTATTACGGATCATGCATCTGGGAAGTTATATCCTACCAAGAAGGGAATTTTATTGTCATTGAAAGATTGGCAAATGCTGAAGAAGCAAATGACTTCAGATGTGTGTGGATGCAGAAACAGTTAGAAGATGGTTCAATAGAACTCATTTATCATCATGAATTCAAACATAAATTATCTCTGAATCACTTGGGTGAACTGACGATCTCTTATTGTGGAACTTACATTATCCTATCTCCTGAAGATCAAGCCTTGATGAGGGGTTACTTTGAATCCTTACCAATACCAGGATTTCTTCTACAAGTGACAGAACATCTTAATGTTAGAGTCTTTGAGCATGACGATGAACGGTGTATGCAGTTTCAAAAGTATGATGAGATTAGCGGATACATCGATTCCATCACTCTCAGTGCAAAACACTGGAGTCAAGTTTTTGATGCTTGACAATAACTTGAAAGTTAGCTTTGAACCAAATAAACATGTACAATTGATGCGTAGTTCAAATAGAATTGTATTTACGCCTTATATGTAGACTATGAAAGGTTTAAATGATTTGATATTATCAAGCCATGTTGATGTGAAAGTAATTGGATTGGATCAATGTTATGTCATTTCTCATGAAATTTGCAAACGGGGTGATAACATTTATGATACTTATATCAATTTAAGTTCTTTTGAGTGGGCTAATATGTTACATGTATTTGAAATATTTTTGTTTTATGATAACTGTTCTCAATAGTTCTCAATAAGTGTAAATATTTGTGATAGCCAATAAAATAAAAAAAAACATATACTGAAGGACAAAAGAAAGTTCGCATATAAAAACCAAAATACCTCCAAAACCAATGAATATTAAAAAAAATAGCATGGGATTGTAATCGCAAGTTGCAACCATCGTTATTTTTTCATACGGGTTTGGTTATTTATTAGAGGTTTGTAGGCATTCAAACACGGTACCATATTACTCGACATAAGTCAGTACCTGCTCAATGTTGAAAAATTATGAAATGCCACACGTGGTCATCCAATATAACCGCATATGTAAACGCAGTAAATCGATGAAAACAACGGAGAACTAAGATGCCGTGAATACCGCAAAACTGTCGCGACCAGGCTATTGGCAGGCTTGAAGCTGGTGCTTCTGCTCACTTTGTTGCCAGACGTTTTGGTTGCAGTAAAAGAGCAGTAGAAAAACTCCGAAGATGATGTCGGCACACTGGATCAACCAAAGACCGACCACATAGTGGCAGACCACGTGTGACCACACCGAACCAGAATCGACGGATCCGCATGATCCACTTCCAGGATGTGGCTTCAGACCAGCCACAATAACAGAAAAGGAGATCCCTGGACGGACGAATAACGGCACAAGCTCGAAAATTGTTATACGGTGCCTACGCGAACGTGGGATCCGGGCTCATCGGGTCCACATCGGAGTGGTGCTAAATCGGCGAAATTGAGTGCGCTGAGCCAACAACTACAACCATGGAACATGGAGACATAACAATTTGCGGCGTGTGATGTTTTCAGGTGAGTCGCAATACAAACTTTCCAGCGCAGATGGACATAAAACAAGTTAACCGGCACGGTGGTGGCCCAGTCATGGTTTGGGGCGCAATACGCTTTGGATGGAGGTCCCAACTGCTCAGTATTACTGAAAATTTGACCACGAACCGTTATATGGATACTGTTTTGAGCAACCAAGTGGTCCGGTTTGTGCAGCAACGTCAGGACACCATTTTTATGCAGGACAATGCCCTGCCACACATTGCTCGGGTGTGTAGAGATTATTTAGCGACCAATAATGTTGATGTGCTCCCATGGCCGGCACATAGTCCAGATATGAATCCCATAGAACATCTATGTGATCATCTGGATCGCCAAGTTCGAGCCCGTAACCCGCCGCCGCAAAATCTCTCGGAATTGAGGCAAGCATTGATTGAGGAGTGGCACAAAAATCCTCAATACGAAATTAACAGGTTGATAACTTCAACGCATGGTCGAATCTAGGCACTACTGCGTTCCAATGGATATCACACACGGTATTAGTGGCTGTTATAAACATTATAAATCGAAGAAAATTCAAAACGGCATTGACTTTGACGCTTTTTTACCTTTCACTAAAATTTCTTCAGAAGTTCAAGTTTTCGATTATATTGTAGCACTATCTGAGAGGTATCTTTGGTACAAATTGGAAGTCAATTGAGCACTTAAGTGAGTAACAATACATTTCTTCATTACATGCGAACTTTCTTTTGTCCTTCAGCATATATGATGTTTTTCAACTTTTTATTTTTTTTCAAACAATGCTTGTCTATAATATATAATAATAATAATACAATACTTAATTATAATACATAATATATGATATATAACATATGGTTTATGAGTCAATAAACACCTCGCCAGGCACCGTATATAAGAATGAAAAAATGAAAATGAAAGCTTAACGGGTGAATTAACAGCTCGCCTGTAACCGTCCATAAGAATGGTAAAAAATAAAAATGAGAGGTTTACGGGTGAAGTCACACTTCGCCCGTGACCGTCCACAAGAATAGAAGAAAATGAAAGTGAAAGATTTACAGGTGAATTAACATGGACTCTTTTTTAAGAATGAAAAAAAAAAAGAAAATGAAAAGCTTACTGGTGAATTTACTCTGCGACAGGGATGTTAGCTTCTTGAAGAACGTTGAACTGTGTTTAAATATCAAAAAGCAAGACATATATTTAATAGTTTTATTGATACACTCTGAAGACAGCGCATAAATTAATAACAATATTATACTAGTGTTCTTCATCTGTTTCACTCTGTTCCACCTCACTGTCCATATCACTTTTTTCGTCACTGCTGTCATCACCCTCCTCCTTAAGTAGAAGCTCTTCAAAGAGTGCATTGTTTTTAATTATAGCCACCTTTACTGCCTTTGAATATTCATAATGTTTTTCATCAACAAAATAATAAAAATCTTCTAAAATGTTTTGATAATGTTCGCATTGTTCTAGACGTTGGGTATTTTTGAATAGCCTCAAAAAGAGTTGTTATAGTCCACACTTATAAACGGGTCAAAGGTCATCACTTGCTCTTTCACGCGCATCTTCAAGCCTTTGTTCTTCATATTTTCAACCTTTTCTTGAAATTTGTCGTCATGGTCATACCATGCCAAACAGAGTCTATTTCTGACTCACAGTCAGAACTGCTGTCATCGTCACTGTCGCCACATTGCTTGATATGCGTGGATAAAGCTTCTTCACTGTTGTACAATGCACCACATTCTATACAAACATGTGCATTAATTTCAGCCATATTGACTCTTTGACGTTTAATAGAAAACTCATCTAAAGTTTCCGTGAACGGTGTTTTTGTGGGGTTTGCCATATCTATCTCCCATTCTCCATTCACTTCTAAAGTGTGTGCTTGGTTTAAATGCCTATTAAGACTTTGTGGTCAATCGTAAGACCTCGAACAAATGGTAACAACAGCAACAACAATGGCAACAACAACAACAATGGCAACAACAACAATGACAACAACAGCCACAACAACAACAGCAACAACAACAATGGCAACAACAACAATAGTAGCAACAACAATAGCAATGGCATCAACAGCAACACCAATGACAACAACAACAACAATAACAACAACAATGGCAACAACAGCACAACAATGGCAACAACTGTAACAAAAACAACAATGACAACAACAACAGCAGCAGAAGCAACAACAGCAACAACAACAATGGCAACAACCACAACAACAATGGCAACAGCAACAATAGCAGTCGGTGGAAAAAACCATGACACCATGACAGCGTGGGTGGAAAACCAGCACACAGTATATGGTTGCACCCATCCTAGTCTGATTCACTCTAGTTGTTTTTAAGAAATGATTGATGTGACTAAATATCACATGTATGCAGTTGGCAATATTGGCACATGCCTTATATCTGCATCCGCCTACACTGTTTACACAGTCTAGAGTTTTTTTTCAGTTTTGTGCTACATTTCGTAAGACCTCGAACAAATGTTAGACAAGTTCTGTGCTAAGCATGGGCTCTCAACTCGGGGTAAGGCTATTTTAGGCCTTGTGCTTGTGTCGTGAGAACCTTTTAAAGCAAAAATGTCTATGGGTATATGCAAAAGGTTTTTTACAAGAGAGTAAAAGAAACTTTTGGATTTATCCAAACCGGAAGTTACTCAGAATTCTCCGAAACAGATAAATATGGAAATATCATATTGCACAAGGATGGCAATGAGAGTAAGAACAGTTCTAAGCAAAATGGCCATGAAAAAATGCAAAAGGTATTTTTACAAGATGGTAAAGGAAACTTTTAGATTTATCCCATCTGGAAGTTGCTCAGAATTCCCTGAAACGGACAAATATAAAAGATCATATTGCACAACGACGGTGATTGGAGTGAGAACTGTTTAAAGCAAAAATGGGTATGAACATATGTACAAGGTTTTTTTTACAAGATAGTAAAGGAAACTTTTAGATTTATCACATTCCGAAGTTGCTCAGAATTATCTGAAATGGATAAATATGAAAAAAATCATACTGCACAATGATGGCAGTTGGAGGCGATTGAAAATGTGCACTTTGAGCGAGCTACACGCTTCAGTCTACAACTTTCAAGGTAATAAAAATATCAGTATTCGTTTTGGGTCATATACCACGCAACTGCCTGCAACTCCACATACACTTGTCTTTGCATTTGCATTGCAAAGACAACAGAGCACACGAACATAGAATCATTTTTAACTAAAAAGCAATGCCACCAGCTGATATGAAGGAATGCAAAAACCTGTCGTACTTGTATGATTGATGTATGAATGTTGTTGAATGTTTTTTAAGTAGCTGACAAAGGAGAGCCTTGCACACCCCCAGTGATATTGGATTTTTTTAAACTTGTCGATTTTCCTTTTTTTTCTTTGCCCCTGTGACAAGAGTTTCCAGACTGTCAGCAAATTTCTACTACCGAAAATAAGCAGACAAGCGAAGCACATCTTTTTTTCTTTAATCTATATTTCATATTACGCCTGCGCACATGTGAGCCGAATTCAGGTTTAGTTAATCTGGTCATGGGATGGGAAATGATTGCTGACTAATATCATATGCATGCCCATGAGGGGCAAGAGGGTGTCAGGTGGCTCAGTTCTCTCGTCCCATGCTTTATTTTTGGCCCAGTTCTCTCGTCCCATCATTTATGCTTAACTCACTTCCCTCGTGGTCCAGTTCTCTCATCCTATGCTTTATGCTTGGCCCAGTTCTCTCGTTCTATTCTTCTATGCTTGGTCCAGTTCTCTAGTTCTATACTTTATGCTTGGCTCAGTTCTTTCGTGCTATACTTTATGCTTGGCTAAATCTCTCGTGGGCCAGTTCTCTCGTCTTATGCTTTATGCTTGGCCCAGTTCTTTCGTGGGCCAGTTCTTTCGTCCTATGTTTTATGCTTGGTCCAGTTCTATCGTCCTATGATTTATGCTTGGCTCTGTTATCTCGTGGCCCAGTTCTCTCGTCCTATACTTTATGCTTGGTCCAGTTCTCTCGTTCTATACTTCATGCTTGGCTCATTTCTCTCGTGACCAAGTTCTCTCGTCCTATGTTTTATGCTTGGCTCAGTTCTCTCATTTATCAACTACTTTTTACCGATTTGCTTTTCGAAATTTGGTGCAAAAAACGGGTTTGCTAAGGGATGAATTGAGCCGTAATTTTCACCAAAGTTACTTATTTGTACATCAATCTGACAATATCGGTACAGATATGTTTCTGGTGCTGATTTTTTAAAAGTATGATATGCTGATCTTTGGGTCGGGTTTTGTCCACTTCCACCCAAGGGCAGAGGCTAGGCACCCTATTTTATCGACATTAGTGCTGTTTATATAGGGTCTAGTTTTTTTGCTAAATATCAGTTTTCAATTCAATCCAATAAATAGTCTAGAGCAGAAATGTATCATTTTCTCTTATTTGCAGATAGGGGTATTAACTCATAGCGAACAGATGTGGACCGGTTGTGAACAGAGCCACACTTTTACTGCGATTTCTTACCTGTATTTTAATGACGCATTATTCCATCAAATGTCACTGAGCACCTCGGACCGGATGTTGTCCGGATGTGATGTAATTCAAGACAACGTGCGGAATGCCTCAGTATGTATAAATAATAAATTTTATATTCGGTGTGTTGTTTCATGTTTCGGTGACCCCTCGAAATTGTTTGAAAGAACCATGTGCTAGTTCTCATACATCAATGAGGCAGTTTTGCTGCTCTGAAGACTAGTTGTGGGTTTGTCAAGGGGACTAAAAGTGGGCTCATAACATGGGAATACAACATCTGGCACTTCGATTTTAAATCCAATAGGATTTTTCGAAATTGTTTGAAAGAAACATGTGCTAGTTCTCATACATCAATGAGGCAGTTTTGCTGCTCTGAAGACTAGTTGTGGGTTTGTCAAGGGGACTAAAAGTGGGCTCATAACATGGGAATACAACATCTGGCACTTCGATTTTAAATCCAATAGGATTTTTCGAATGGGTTTTGTTTGTGGAAATAAACAATCTGTTCCACTGACCAGTAATTTTAGTGAGTTTCGAATACACCTTGGAATTTTTTGTAGCTAAACATATTAGCGCCTATTCATTCGACACGTTTTTTCCACACCGAAGTTTTCCCATTTGCTAATAAGGTATGGGCTTGCCCTGTTTAAATTACACTTCAAATTACCACTTGAGCATTCGAAATGGAAGGAGTAGAATATGGGGCTTTAAGAACGAATCAAACAATAATTGACATGAAGCTTACTGAACAAGTTAAAAGAAAGTAACCGTTTGCTGCAATCCCATCGCCCCAAGAACCCGTTCATTTTGATTACATGCAACCGGACTCGTGTTCACCAAAGTGAGAACCAAATTGACACCGAGTATACATTTGGTCACAAGCAACCCCTTCCGGAAAATGTGCTTTCTGTGAAATCTCGGCCAGTGTATTTGGTTTCAAGTAAATGGCAACAACACGTTATCAGAGCCATTGATAATATATAAAGACGACATGAATTCGTAAGTATTCGGAACCAGGTCGCCTAACAGTGCTGAAAATACGATGACCCATAGAATACCAAATCTAGCTTTGCCAAACCTTTATTACGGGCCCCAGAAGAAGATAAATAAAGTCAACAATGTTGCCAAACATATTTGGCGGAAAACAGTTATGGCAAGAATATATACAGAATCTTGATTTTGTAGCAATAATAATGCAAGGCGTTTTATTTGCCACAAATTTTTATTTGCCACAACACTAATCTAGTGTTTTAGTAGCAGCTAGTCATTTCAAAGTCGTCCGTGCTTAAAAAAATAGAGTATCTACTGGATGTATAATATCTGAGTCATTTTTAGTTCTTTTATTAAAAGCCATCAAAACAATGAAATAAAAGAACACAGAGAGACAGTACCTGTTGGGGTTGTAAACAAGATGGTCATTTCAAGCGCAATTGCCTTTAAAAATAGCCAGAAGCAAATCAATTCAATACGTCTGCGGCTACACAGACCCCCAACTGGTTGTTTTCTCTGCTCGAAATAGAAAAGTCCGAAAAGGTTTCACAACGGACAGAGGACATTAAACTAATGATGATAGTTTCTAAGAAAAATATCGATTAGAGTTTATGAGGCTTAAAAGTCATTAGTAAGGTTATATTTGATAAAATAGACAGAACAGTAAAACAATATTACTTTTAGAAAATCATTCTTTGATAACTTCGTGAGGAACTGCAATAAACAT
Source organism: Protula sp. h YS-2021 (assembly GCA_949752745.1). Taxonomy (NCBI): domain Eukaryota; kingdom Metazoa; phylum Annelida; class Polychaeta; order Sabellida; family Serpulidae; genus Protula; species Protula sp. h YS-2021. The sequence continues at coordinate 40,289,326 of OX457027.1, read as the reverse complement.
TATAGCGATTTCAAAACAAATATTATTATTGAAAGCTAAGTTGTTCCCCAAACTTTTACAGCAACAGGGTACAGAGGAGAATATTTTAGGCAAGCCCTTTCTAAAACACAATAGTGTGTTAGACTTTCAAAAATGTGAAGTAGCTGTGAACGGTATTAAAGTCATTTGCTTGGATAAGTTTGGCAGAAAAATATGGTTAGGTGTGCTAGGACTATTACTTTACCTGTAATGCGCTCCACTGCAAAAAACTAACCTCGGTACGGGTCATTATCTAGGGACATTGCTGCCAAATTTCATAACAATCATAAAAAATGTTGGAGGAGTAGCATTTTTGAAAAATTGTGTGCATGCACAAACATACACAGCGGACGATGGATAGTCCACAAGTGATGGATACAGGCCGCCGACGAAAGTGGGCTTGGCCAAAAACCTTTAAGAGGGAGAGAAGACAGAATTGGGTACAGTATGCCATAAATGGTGACAACAAAATGTTACACTCCACTAAAACCCCTGAGAGACACTTAGTTTCATATGCGTTATCCCGATGCATTCTGGATGGTTCTGAGTGGTTAAAATGGCGGGTATTATTTCAAAACTCCCGGTTTAGGGGTTGTTTGAAAACGTCATACCCTCATTTACACATAGTACCACGCAGCTCGGTTTTGAATCGCGCCTAAAATATATAAAACTGACCCTATGAACTTAGCAATGGAAGGCTCTGACAAAGAAATATATGCAGTAACAGCAAGGAGGAGCTAACTTGCAACCTGGTCCACGAGTGGTAAATGCTTATATCAGGCAACATTTTAAGAATATCAGCTTTGTTACTCCCGATTTATGAACTCAGTAAAGAAACAGCCTATTGATATAGTTATCTGTATTGAAAAAGTTTATAAACTCTCGGTTTAAAAAGGTGAAGTCATACGTATAGGGTATAAAAACTACGACCTTACCTTCTTGAAACGGGAATTAAAAGACCCTTTCAATATAGAGTGTTATATCAATGGGTTCTTTTTTAATTACTTATACTCTACAATTCTACTGAGCTTCAAAGCTGTTACTTTAAAAATTGTCACCCAATATAGTGGAGCCTCGGAAAACCGGACAGTGGTGGGACTGGCAATATTTGTCCGGTATTTTCGAGTATTTGTATTTTCCTAACTCCCAATCTGTAAAATCCAAGGCCTTTTCTTGCAAAATGGGGCCTGAAACCGGTAGGTTTTGACCACAAATATTTTGAATATTTTTATACAGCAAAACCTTAATTTTGGACTGGAAATGTTGTCTGGTATTCGGAATTCCGATGTGCTCTCTTTTCCAAGGTTTCGTTAATACACAAGTCTATGGAATTTTAAACGGGACTAAAAAAGCTGTCCGGTTAAGTAAGATGTCCGATGTATCGAGATTTGTCCGGACTGAGGTTCCACTGTATATGCATTTAACACAAGTAGGATGGGCTTCGAGTTAGCTCTTCCTTACTTTTATTCCGTATATCTCTCGGTCAGAGCTAGGATTCCTTCTATAGTTTTATTTGATAAAGATCAACTTTATATATTGTGAGGCTGGACTTGACCCTATCACATGAATGGGGGCATCCATCGTCTGCATGTACGTCTGTAAACTTTTACTCAAATATTCCTTCACCTACAGTTTAAGCCAAGTCGAGTTTCGTTTGCAGCCTAATTCTTTCACTAATGGGCTCTCCATCGTCTGCAATATGCGTATGTAAACAATATTTCACAATGTTATTCCTCCTGCATTTCTAGTCCGATGGTTTTGGAATTTGGCAGCAATGGTCCCAGGTAGTAACCTATACGGCTTGTGGTTTTTTTTTTCGTTTTTTTTGTGTCATTTTGGCTAGCTAGAATATACCTTAATATCCTCGTGTGTCATTTGTCGATATAACACTGTTTTAGTCTGATACGCTAAAATAAGCAAAATTGTACATTTTTAAATTATTTAAGTCGTAAAGCTACAAACTGTAGCAGTACAATTGGTTTGTAAATTATTTATATGTATTGCTTTTTAGCGGGAGACTTTCCCGACCTGGTCTTGTTACATTAACGGGGGGCGGAGCATCTAGCGTTTGATTGTATGTAAACTTTTACTTAAAATGCTTCTTCCCATGAGGTTTTGATCGAATTCCTTTCAAATTTTTCACGAATATTCCCTAAGTGGTCAACTCTGGAAAGATTACTTTTTGGCATTAGCCAGTTGGCAATATTTCAAAACGTTTTGTGAGTTTTTTCAAAGTGCGTTGGCTTCTGCAGTGTCATTGGATTTATTCTAAAATTTAGAAAAAATGCTGTTCATGTTATCTTTAATTATGCCTCCCCGACCAAGGGGAGACACATAGTGTGTGTTCGTTCTGTTTGTGTGTTTATATATACGTGTGTTTGTGTGTGTGTGTGTGTGTGTGTGTGTGTGTGTGTGTGTGTGTGTGCGTATGCGTGTATGAGTCTGTTGTGAACAAAATGTGTTCAATATAGCTCAGAATAAAAATAGGATGGATTTTGTCAACTTTTGACGCATGTTACACTATTAGGGCAGGCGTATGACGTCATTTTGTAAAAATCCTGTGTGCGAAATTTCTTAGCCGCTGAACATCGGAGAAAATTCTAAATTGGAGGGATTGTTGCTTGGTAGTTCCGAAAGACTTTATTAAATATTTTTGCGAGTAAAATGAACGAGTGTGGCGTATGAAGTCATCACGTCAAATATTACCGATTAGGTCCGCCCACTGACCTAGACGGATTTATGAATAAGCCGTCCCTCTGATTTGATTGGTCTAAAATTATCTGTACTCAATGAGGGTAGCTGTTAAGCATTCAGCAACCTCATTCATTTTACTCTCCTCGCGTGTAACACATGTTATATAATTAATCTAAGAAATAAATTTGTTTAAATTTTGTTGGAATATCTCTGTTGGTTTTTTTTCTTATATAGTATATTCTGGATACCTCTGGGACGCTTTAAACGTTACTGCTGATATTTAGCGTGTTTTCCTTTAAACTGGGGCGAATATTCGGACAGGTGTTGCTGTGACGTTTTAAATTGGATTCTCTTGTGTCGTCATTAGGATTATGCTGTGTCGTATCACAAGATCCGTTACTACAGTAAATATTTTTTAAATAACCCAGGATATCTTTGTTACTGCAAACCTTGTTACTGTTACCGTGCAAACCTTGGATAATTTGTGAACCAGGAGAAAGCAGTCGGTTTAATAAATCAAATCATCAAACCATATCTTGTAAAACTGCGTGATGTTAAAAAATCGTTGGTTTGTTAAATTTCTGTTGTAAACGCGAGTGAGTAATTTTACATCTTTTTGATGTAATGAAACTAAGTTTGGGCATTTAATTTCATTTATTCACTCCAAACAGGAATTCTTTACTTTTTATTACCAAACAATTAATATTTTTATAAATATCGGGACTCAGTTTGGACTTCATATTTATTTACTTTATTACCTAGAGCTCCAAACTAGACTCCCAATTAATACTTTTTACTTACATCATAAAAATAATAACGATTAAGTAATAATAATAATAATAATAATAATAATAATAATAATAATAATAATAATAATAATAACGGGACTCGGTTTGGATTTCATAATTAATCTTAATATGTACTATGAACTCCATGCATGACTCCCTAACTTTTTACTGAAACTTCATTGTTTCACTGCTTCGTTATTTTATTAGCAATAATTGCATCATGTTATTTAAACAAATATTTTACATATAAACATATATTAAGGTTTATCTTAAGTTATTTAGCAATTTTACACTTTTTTCGCCTCTTCCTGTCTTGTCTTTAGATATGGCTCTTAAACGAAAGGCATCCAAGGCACCTGCTGCTTCTCCAAGAAGACGAAAAAAGATGACATTGTCCAGGAAGTCGTCCAGCAGTGCCAACCAGTAATCGCCCAAGCTATACAGGAGGCCATGTCGACACAAACGCCGGTCACAAATCGGGAAAAATTAAATCAAGAAGACCAAGACGAGGACCTTGAAGTTTTATTTCGGGATGCGGACGATCCGCACCTTGAAGGTGAGCCTATCAATTCAGCCTCCAGTACTCAGCATCTGCATGTCTCCAGGAACCTTCTTGACAAAATTAAGCGTGATCAGAACGTTTCGTTAGTTGAGTTGCTGAACCCGGATGAACAAGACATTAGCCTTAATATTTCACACAGTGGCAGTGTGACTCTCAATAAGAAGGCCAAGCATCTCAAAATTGCATCCTGTGAGCAATGGTTTTCAGCTTTCTCTTCAATTTATCAAGAATACTTCCCAGATAAGTCACGGCAGCTCATTAAATATATGTCATTTGTACAAGGTTTGTATAAATCGTTCGGTCTAGAAGCTGCTCTCAAGTACGACTTCCGTAAATTCAGGGAGCGTTCCCCCGATCTTACATGGGATAGTCTTTATCAGGAAATTTATTTGTTGGCCACAGCAAAATCGGCACGGTTGAAACAGTCCCGTTTCCAAAGTCAGCCCTTTCGGAAAAACGTCTTCTGTCCCCCGGGTTATTGCAGACAATTTAATCCCCAGGGAATCTGCACATGGTCAAACTGTGTGTACAAACACGAGTGCTTTAAATGGCAAGGTGACCACCCAGGCAGAACATGCCGCACCACTGAATTTATCAATGGCAAGCAAAACAAAACCCTCACCAAACCTAAAAAATAGTTCTTCTTTACCCACACCCATTGATCCAGATAGGCTTGCCATATTGCTGCAAAATTATCCCCACAAAAAGTTTTTGATCGACGGTTTTCATAACGGCTTTAACCTCAGATATGTTAGTCCCGATCGAAAATACGAGCCTTTGAATAATAAATCAGCTATAGACCGGGAAGATATTCTTATTTCTAAGATCAAATAAGGAGATGCAATTAGGACGCCTGTCAGGCCCCTTTTCACACCCTCTCCCTCCACATTTTCGCGTTAAGCCACTTAGGACTGATTCCCAAAAAAAGAAAAGGCAGTTTTAGACTCATTCATGACTTGAGTCAGATATTTCTGTAAATTCTGGCATTGATGACATTTATTCTTCAGATAAGTATGAGACCTTCGATCAAGTTGTAACATCAATTTTACAAAAAAGGAAAGGGTGCATTAATGTCTAAATGTGATATCCTAGATGCTTGTCGAATCATTCCTATCAGAAAACGGGACCATCATTTGTTAAGTTTTAAAGTAAATGGCAAGTATTATTACGATACGGTATTACCTATGGGATGTCGAATAAGTTGTAATGTGTTCGAGCAATTCAGTACAGCAATGCAATGGGTCATAAAGAACATTTATAAATTCAGCGATATGTCACATATTTTTGACGACTTCATTTTTGTTGGACCGGCGGGATCCTTTGAATGCATGCGGGGTCTTCAGTCTTTCATTCGATTATCAAAATTTCTTGGTATACCTCTAAAAGATTAAAAAACCGTCCTTCCAACTACATGTGCGGTTTTGCATGGTATAGAAGTAAACACTTTGCAAATGCAGGCCAAGTTGCCCCAAGAAAAAATTGACAAAGCAGTCGGTTTAATAAATCAAATCATAAAACTACATACTGTAAAACTGCGTGATGTTAAAAAAAATCGTTGGTTTGTTAAATTTCTGTTGTAAATGTATAAAACCAGGTCGTGCCTTTCTCCGAAGACTGTGGGATATTACTTGTGGTCATGTGGACAAAGAACAATTAATTCCATTAACTATGTCCACCAAACAGGATTTGCACACTTGGCTTGTTTTCTTACGAGAATTTAATAGCATTACGTTATTAAATACGGATGTATGGCTACCTCAAAATCAATTCCATGTTTTTACTGATGCCAGTAAATCAGTGTGTTATTCTGCGGTCTTGGATAATGAGTGTTTTACGGCACATGGGATGACTTTTTCAAACAATATAATATTGTTATCCTAGAGCTTATCCCGATAGTAATCGCTGTGCACCTGTTTTCACAGAAACTGAAAAACAAAAGTGTGATTACACACAGACAACTTGGCTCTTGTATCCATCATAGATAATCAAACAACAAAATGTAAATTGACCATGCATTTAGTTAGAAAATTAGTGGTTAGAGCCTTGATAGATAACATATGTTTACGCGCTGTCCATTTATCTTCATCACAAAATAGATTATCAGACTTGCTATCTCGTTTGAAGGTAAATGCTGCAAAGGAAATGGCACCTCATTTAGACGAAGATCCTCTTATTGTTCCCAAGGAGCTGGATCCATGCTGTTTGTTGCGACCACTATGGTGATCAAGAGTCTGTCAGTATCAACACGCTCAGTGTACAAAAGATCTTGGGAACATTTTTAAAAAGCATGTAAAATGTTTGCTCAGCCACCTTGTCCTGCATCAATCAATGCTTTGCTTATATATATTGCGTATTGCTCTTGCCAAGGTTTTTCATACAATACAGTGTTAACTCGCATGTCTGCAATTGCGTTTATTCATCGCTTTAAACAGAAACCAGACCTCACCCAAGAAGTCTTAATAAGAAAGGCTTTGGTTGGTTATAAAAATAAACATTATCATTCTGACCATAGCCCATTTTCGCGAGTTTATTACATAGAATGTGTGACGTTCTTCCTCAAATATTTACTGAATATTATAATCTTGCTTTATATAAATCCTTATTTTTATTAGCATTTCATGCCTTTCATCGTGTTGGTGAATTCACTTCCACATCCACAAACAATCCAAATTTGTTGTTAACTAATAACATTAGAATTAAAAGAAAGGTAGGAAAACCAGTCGGTTTAAGGATCCACTTTGAACAATTTAAGCATAGTAAGGGTAGAGAATTTGATTTACATATACCCTCTTCCCCTGGTCCCTTTTGCCCCGTTGAAGCGATGTCAAATTATTTAAAACTTCGTACACAGAGAGTTGATTCTCTCTTTGTTCTAAAAAGCGGAAAGCCTATTTCTCCATCCTTTTTTAATACCGTTCTCAAATCGGCATTAATGCTCTACCTTGGTACATGTAAGGGTTATACTTCACATTCCTTTCGAATAGGTGCCTCGACATATTGCCTCGAAAAAGGTTTAAATAAAACACGCATTTCTCACATTGCTAGGTGGCGTTCTAATGCTATTGATAAATATTTTCGTATACCGTCTTTCACAGTGTGATATCCCGTTTGTATGTGGGGTTTTTTCTGTGGGGATTTCAATTTTAGTTGACCCCCAGACAAATTTGGATCAGTGAATTATATGTTTTCTTTCTCATAAATATATGTGATGTAATTCTTCTTTATTGTTGTACATCTATCAATTATTGATGTTACGTAATTGTATTGATGCTACGTAATTGTATTGACGTTACGTAATAGTATTGATGTTAAGTAATTGTAAATATATTAATTAAACATTGGCGGTACAAGAAATTTATAAAAATCCCACCTACGTGTTTATTTTTGTGTTCACAGGACGGCTTGAAATCATAAATGTATATGTTACAGGTTATCTTTAATTTCAGGGTAAGTATACTTGCACTAGTGTAAGTATACTTGCCCTGACATTCAGACCCACAACGTTCGCTCTAGTGATAGTACACTGCTCTGGATACCACGAACGAAGTCAAAACTTAGATACAAGTGATTCGAAGTTAACGGCCCACAGTTGTGGAATACCCTTCCACTGTTGCTATGCACATGTGATTCCTTGAATGTTTTTAAGACCTAAAAACATATATTTTTATATGTGCGTAATAATGTGGTTGCAATTATTTTTAGTATTTCTCCAGTCTCAATCAGTATATTATATATCTTGTCACAACTTATTTTGCGTGTTGTTTCACAGTAATATGTATTATAAGCAGTTTTAACTGTTGTTAATTTTTTGGTGACCATGAATATGTTTACTAAGCACTTACACCTTGTATTAAGAATAGGTGCGATATAAGTTGATTTTAATAATAATAATTGTTTTGTCACATGCAAGTACAGATTGTTCACATTATCCTCTCCTGGCATGTGAATTCAATGGTTTGCCTCGTTACAATTTAATCTGCATTTTTCCACGTGCAACTGTAAACTCGATTCACAGCGAAAAGGTTTAAAAACGTAAAAATGCGCCAAAAATAGGCGACTACATTTCGCCAAAAATATGCCGAACCGTTAAAAAGATTACAGAATTCGACTCGGACCCACTGGAAGGCACCAATGTTATAAAAGAGAATACAATAATACAGAAAATATAATCTTTGCGGAAATTTTGCGAACTTTGGGAATTCACCAATTCGCTGGATTGGCGAAAACAAAAAATCGGTTTGGGTGCCTTTTTGAGCCCTGACCCGAAATATCTTCACGCAAATTTGTGAAGAAATTAAACAAAAATAAATGTACTAAATAGATTTTATATCGTACTACGCAGCAAATTGTTACGAAATAAAGTTCCGCCATCAAGCTCAGAGTAAATTTATCGCTACAAGGTAGGGTAAATTCCACCATCAAGTTTGGAATAAATTTATCACTACACAGTAGTTAAAATCGGTCTCGTTCCTATATGCCTTCGCTGTACAAATTTATCTCGATTATTAATTGTAAGTGTACGAGTACATTGTTGAAAAGGCAGTCCTAAGCAAATTACGAAAGCGCGTTACTTGTGTTGAAAGTCGAAACAAACTGATATCTAAAGCAAATACCTTTTGACAACCGAAAGGCTCAACCTGCTAAAAGTGCACTTTTTCACACAGGATTAACACTAATCACCCAAACAGTTTGTGTAACATAAAAAATAAACGGTTTGATTGAGATAATTACAAGTAAATATCACAACTAGAACCGCATTTTGTTAGCGAAATGTTAAAATAATAAAATAATTCCTTCAATGGGTTATTTCTTGAACAATATCAAGTATTTTACAACATGCATACAGTGTGTTATACAACTATGTACAGAGCTTATGGCACAGCATGTATGCGGCTTGTAATATTCTAAAAAATCGGACCACTGTCAAGAAAAAACCTCTGTAGGTTGGTAACTTAATAACAGCTAAATATATTATTAAACAACATAGCCCTAATACGTCTTATGAACCGTGTAGTGTTTGGTTTTTATTGACTTAAGGTTTGATTGACTGATCAGGCATACGCTGTGTTATCTGTTTACGCAGTGAGAGCTCGCACAAAGCTAAGCAACTGTGTGGTGTTCTGTGTTGCACGTTAAATGCTCCGCATTTACTTGCAAAAATACACTCTTTTCACATGGCGTTTTAACAAAGAAAACGAAATCGAAGACGAAAATAAAAAGTGACATGCACACGTTAAGATCAAGCTCTTCATAAGTCCCACGTTTCATGGCAGATAGTGTCAGAGAAGAAGACACAAAAAATCGGAAAACTGTCAAGAAGAAAAAAAGTACGAACGGCTGCTCGCAAAAAATTCATATAACCCTTGAAAGCTAACAGCTTGTCAAGTGTTAAAAATAAATGTTACCATTGCGGCAATTACAAGTAAAAAATCTGTTCAAAGACAGTACAAATAAATCTGTTCAAAGACAGTACAAATAATCAGCACCATTTTTCAACTGAAGCAGGTGACCAATGTGAACTAGTTACCGGACAGGTGTGCGCGACACACGACCCAGACAGCGGACCAGGGCAGCTGTGAACACGAGTACTGGACTGGATTAAGGGTTTAGCCAGTAAATAACACTGAAGGAAAAGGTAAATGTATGAAAAATTTGTATTTATTACACTATTTTTTTGAATTCGTACGATTCGGTAAAGTGTTTCCGTATGATTCCTTTTTTCGCCAAAACCTTGTCACGCGAATGGACAGGGCTAGGACGACAAAATTTATCAGACATATTTTTTTTCATTTTATATGCAAAAACCGACATTGGAATTGGAATAAACCTTGTCAAGCGAACTCCTCTCAGATGGCTACAGCTAGGACGAGCAAATTTGGCAGAGCCATAGTGTAGCATGGGTAGTTGGTCCAGCTCGATTTTTGTAGAAATTCGTTAATATTTCATGTGCAACAATGGACAATGAAATTTTACCATTCACGCCCATTATAAGGCAAATGCTTTGATTTCGCAGTTGAAGGATCTGATATATCAGCACAGGCATTGACCGCCCAACTGTCCAAAAATGGAGGCGGTAATGAGGTCCCGAAGTGGCACTGAGGACCCGGTGGCACTGAGGACCCAAACCGTTTTTTACTTCAAAATCCTAGATTAGGTTGTTTTAAGCTGAAAGAAACCTTCAAAACCAAAAATCAATGTTACTTTTCGAAAAAAGTGAAGATGTGGTACTGAGGAACCGGTGGTGGTACTCAGAGCCCAAACTTTTTTTGCTTCAAAATGCTAGATTAAGTTGTTTTAAGCTGAAAGAAACGTTCAAAACCAAAAATCAATGCTTACTTTCAGAAAAAAGTAAAGTGGTGGTACTGAGGACCCGGTGGTGGCACTTAGGCCCGGTGGTGGTACTGAGGAACCAAACTTTTTTTGCTTAAAAAATATTAGATAAGGTTTGTTTTAAGCTGAAATAAACGTTCAAAACCAAAATTCAATGCTCACTTTCCGAAAAAAAATAAAGTGGTGGTACTGAGGACCCGGTGGTGGTACTGAGGACCCAATTTTTTTTTACTTCAAAATACTATATTAGGGAGTTTTAAGCTGAAACAAACGTTCAAAACCAAAAATCAATGCTTACTTTCCGAAAAAAGTGAAGTGGTACTGAGGGCCTGGTGGTGGCACTGACGACTCGGTGGTGGTACTGAGGACCCAAACCTTTTTTTGCTTCAAAAAACTAGATTTAGTTGTTTTAAGCTGAAAAAAACGTTCAAAACCGAAAATCAATGCTTACTTTCAGAAAAAAGTAAAGTGGTGGTACTGAGGACTCGGTGGTGGCACTGAGGCCCGGTGGTGGTACTGAGGACCCAAACCTTTTTTCGCTTCAAAATGCTATATTAGGGGGGTTTTAACCTGAAAGAAACATTCAAAACCAAAATTCAATGCTCACTTTCCGAAAAAATTAAAGTGGTGGCACTGAGGACCCGGTGGTGGTACTGCGAACCCAAACTCTTTTTGCTTTAAAATGCTATATTAGGTGATTTTAAGCTGAAAGGAACGTAAAATACGTTATCTAAAATTAAAAATAATCGGGTCCTCAGTACCACCACCTGGTCCTCAGGACCACCACCGGGGCCTCAGTCCCACCACCAGGTACTCACTACCACCATCGAGTCCTCACTATTACCACAGGGTCCTCATTACCACTACCGAATCCTCAGTGCCACCAACCGAACCCCAGGGCCACCAACAGGTCATTGATGCCCCACTTAGATTTTTTCGAAAAGTATGATTTTTGTTATCGTTATAATGGTTTATTTTCACTTTCAAACATGACAAATCTAACATGTAAAATGAAAACAAAGCAAGAATGTCCAGGGACATTGTGACCAACCGAGATCTAGTAAGTTACGTATCAGTAGGCTTGTATGGTCGCCAGAAAGTGGTCATATTGCTAAACACGGCTGCAGAAAAAATCTTACAAATTTATGAAGGAATCCGCTCAAAATTGTAGGAGAAGCCATTTTGAAAATTCGACGCCAAAAATTAACAAGTTTGTCCAAGGACAAAGTCCCAGCTTACGAAAAGCAATAAAACCAATTCCAGCGTGCATGAGCAAGGGAATTTTCCTGAAAAATTGGGCTTCAATTATTTTTTCCTTTTGTGGATGTGCGGTTCGCATTTCTGACGAGGGCCCATGTTTTTTTTAAACTTTTGTGGATGTGCGGCTCTTATTTCGGATCAGTGCGCACGTTTATTTACCTTGTGTTGATGTGCGGTTCTTATTTCGGATCAATGCGCATCTTTGTTTACATTGTGTTGATGTGCAGTTCTTATTTCGGATCAGTGCGCATGTTTATTTACCTTGTGTTGATGTGCGGTTCTTATTCCATACCAATGCGCATGTTTATTTTACTTGCGTTGATGAGCGGTACTTATTTCGGACAGCCCAAATTTTCTTAGGTTGCCTTGATACGCGGTTCGCATTTCGGACCAGTTTGCATGTTTATTTAACTTGCGTTGATGCACGGTGCTTATTTTGGACGTGTGCCTATGTTTAGTTAACTTGCGTTGGTGCGCGGTTTGCATTTTGGACCAGTGTGCATGTTTATTTAACTTGCATTGATGAGCAGTTCGAATTTCGGACCAGTGCGCATGTTTATTTAACTTGCGTTGATGCGCAGTGCTTATTTTGGAAAAGTGCAAATGTTTATTTTACTTGCGTTGGAGCGTGGTTCGCATTTCGAACTACTTCGCATGTCTATTTAACTTGCGTTGATGCGCGGTTCGAATTTCGGAGAAGTGCGCATGTTTATTTAACTTGCGTTGATGGCCGGTGCTTATTTTAGACCAGTGCAAATGTTTATTTAACTTACGTTGGCGCGTGGTTCGCATTTCGAACCACTGCGGATGTTTATTTAACGTGCGTCGATGCGCGGTTCTTATTTCAGGCCAGTGCGCATATTTCTTTAACTTGAGTTGATGCGCGGTTCTTATTCTGGGCCAGTGCGCATGTTTATTTAATTTGCGTTGATGCGCAGTTCTTATTTTGAATAGTGCGCATGTTATTTAAGTTGCGTTAATGGGCAGTTCGCATTTCGACATAGTGCGCATGTTTATTTAACTTGCGTTGATGCAAGGTGCTTATTTTGGTCAAGTGTGCTTGCTTATTTAGCTTGTGTTGCTGTGCGGTTCGCATTTCGGACCAGCGCGCATGTTTTTTTTAACTTGTGTTGATGCGTGGTTCGCATTTTGGACCATTGCGCATATTTATTTAACTTGTGTTGATGATCGGTACTTATTTTGGACCGGTGCAAATGTTTATTTAACTTGCGCTTATGTGCGGTTCGCAATTCGGACCAGTGTGCATGTTTATTTAATTTGCGTTGATATCCGGTTCGCATTTCGGACCAGTATACCTGTTTCTTTAGGTTGCGTTGATGCGCAGTTCGCATTTTGGGACAAGTGAGCAGGTTCATTTAACTTGCGTTGACGCGCGATTTGCGTTTCGGACCAGAATGCATGTTTATTTAAGTCCCGTCGATGCCCGACTCTTATGTCTATTCAACTTGCGTCGATTCATGGTTCTTTCTTCGGACCACTGCGCATGTTTATTTAACTTGCGTTGATGCGCGGTTTTCATTTCAGACCACTGCGCATGTCTATTCAACTTGCGTCGATGCGTGGTTCTTTTTTTCGGACAAGTGTGCATGTTTGTTTAACTTGCGTTGATGTGCAGTGCTTATTTTGGGCCCGATCGCATGTTTATTTAACTTCCGTCGATGCGCGGTTCGAATTTCAGGCCATTGCCCATGTTTATTTAACTTGTGTTGATGCGTGGTTCTCATTTCAGAGCAGTGTGCATATTTATTTAACTTGCGTTGATGCGCCGTTCGCATTTCGAACCACTGCGCATGTTCATTTAATTTGCCTCGATGTGCGGTTCGCATTTCTGACGAGGGCCCATGATTATTTTTTCCTTTTGTGGATGTGCGGCTCTTATTTCGGATCAGTGCGCACGTTTATTTACCTTGTGTTGATGTGCGGTTCTTATTTCGGATCAATGCGCATCTTTGTTTACATTGTGTTGATGTGCAGTTCTTATTTCGGATCAGTGCGCATGTTTATTTACCTTGTGTTGATGTGCGGTTCTTATTCCATACCAATGCGCATGTTTATTTTACTTGCGTTGATGAGCGGTACTTATTTCGGACAGCCCAAATTTTCTTAGGTTGCCTTGATACGCGGTTCGCATTTCGGACCAGTTTGCATGTTTATTTAACTTGCGTTGATGCACGGTGCTTATTTTGGACGTGTGCCTATGTTTAGTTAACTTGCGTTGGTGCGCGGTTTGCATTTTGGACCAGTGTGCATGTTTATTTAACTTGCATTGATGAGCAGTTCGAATTTCGGACCAGTGCGCATGTTTATTTAACTTGCGTTGATGCGCAGTGCTTATTTTGGAAAAGTGCAAATGTTTATTTTACTTGCGTTGGAGCGTGGTTCGCATTTCGAACTACTTCGCATGTCTATTTAACTTGCGTTGATGCGCGGTTCGAATTTCGGAGAAGTGCGCATGTTTATTTAACTTGCGTTGATGGCCGGTGCTTATTTTAGACCAGTGCAAATGTTTATTTAACTTACGTTGGCGCGTGGTTCGCATTTCGAACCACTGCGGATGTTTATTTAATGTGCGTCGATGCGCGGTTCTTATTTCAGGCCAGTGCGCATATTTCTTTAACTTGAGTTGATGCGCGGTTCTTATTCTGGGCCAGTGCGCATGTTTATTTAATTTGCGTTGATGCGCAGTTCTTATTTTGAATAGTGCGCATGTTATTTAAGTTGCGTTAATGGGCAGTTCGCATTTCGACATAGTGCGCATGTTTATTTAACTTGCGTTGATGCAAGGTGCTTATTTTGGTCAAGTGTGCTTGCTTATTTAGCTTGTGTTGCTGTGCGGTTCGCATTTCGGACCAGCGCGCATGTTTTTTTTAACTTGTGTTGATGCGTGGTTCGCATTTTGGACCATTGCGCATATTTATTTAACTTGTGTTGATGATCGGTACTTATTTTGGACCGGTGCAAATGTTTATTTATTTTGCATTGATACGCGGTGCTTATTTTAGACCAGTGCAAATGTTTATTTAACTTGCGTTGATACGCGGTGCTTATTGTAGGCCAGTGCAAATGTTTATTTAACTTACCTTGGCGCGTAGTTCGCATTTCGAACCACTGCGTATGTTTATTTAACGTGCGTCGACGTGGTTCTTATTTCAGGCCAATGCGCATATTTCTTTAATTTGAGTTGATGCGCGGTTCTTATCTTGGACCAGTGCGCATGTTTATTTAAGTTGCGTTGATGCGCAGTTCTTATTTTGAATAGTGCGCAAGTCATTTTAAGTTGCGTTAATGGGCAGTTCGCATTTCGAAATAGTGCGCATGTTTATTTAACTTGCGTTGATGCAAGGTGCTTATTTTGGTCCAGTGTGCTTGCTTATTTAGCTTGTGTTGCTGTGCTGGTCGCATTTCGGACCAGCGCGCATGTTTTTTTTTACTTGTGTTGATGCGTGGTTCGCATTTTGGACCATTGCGCATGTTTATTTAACTTGTGTTGATGATCGGTACTTATTTTGGACCGGTGCAAATGTTTATTTAACTTGCGCTTATGTGCGGTTCGCAATTCGGACTAGTGTGCATGTTTATTTAATTTGCGTTGATATCCGGTTCGCATTTCGGACCAGTATACCTGTTTCTTTAGGTTGCGTTGATGCGCAGTTCGCAATTTGGGACAATTGAGCAGGTTCATTTAACTTGCGTTGACGTGCGATTTGCGTTTCGGACCAGAACGCATGTTTATTTAAGTCCCGTCGATGCCCGACTCTTATGTCTATTCAACTTGCGTCGATTCATGGTTCTTTCTTCGGACCACTGCGCATGTTTATTCAACTTGCGTTGATGCGCGGTTCTCATTTCAGACCACTGCGCATGTCTATTCAACTTGCGTCGATGCGTGGTTCTTTTTTCGGACAAGTGCGCATGTTTGTTTAACTTGCGTTGATGTGCGGTGCTTATTTTGGACCGGATCGCATGTTTATTTAACTTCCGTCGATGCGCGCTTCGCATTTCAGGCCATTGCCCATGTTTATTTAACTTGTGTTGATGCGTGGTTCTCATTTCAGAGCAGTGTGCATATTTATTTAACTTGCGTTGATGCGCCGTTCGCATTTCGGACCAGTGCGCATGTTTATTTAATTTGCCTCGATGTGCGGTTCGCATTTCGGACCAGTGCGCATGTTTCTTTAGGCTGCGTTGATGCGCGGTTCGCATTTCAGACCACTGCGCATGTCTATTCAACTTACGTCGAAGCGTAGTTCTTTTTTTCGGACCAGTGCGCATGTTTATTTAACCTGCATTGATGCGCGGTGCTTATTTTGGACCAGTTCACATCTTTATTTATCTTCCGTCGATGCGCAGTTCACATTTCGGACCAATGCGCATGTTTATTTAACTTGCATCGATGCGGAGTACTTAATTTGGACTACTGCGAATGTTTCTTTAACTTGCGTCGATGTGCGGTTGTTAAATCTGACTACTGCGCAAGTTTATTTAACTTGCGTTTATGCGCTGGAGGAGGAGATTCATTTAATTTTTTTTTCAAAAATTAAGAAAAAAAATCAAAAGTTTTCCAATTCACTCAAAAAGCACAAGCCGTATGCATGACCTCCTAGAGACGGCTCATATCGAAAATAAATGAAATCTGATAAAAACTGTAGGAGGAAATGCATTTTGAATTTTTTTCTTCAAAAATTCTCTCATCGACTGAAAAAGACAGGCCATATTTACGACACCCTAGGCATGCCTCAGCCCCAAAATAAATGATGTTTGATCAAAACTGCCGGAGAAAATGTATTTTGAACTATTTTCCTCAAAAATCCCCCCCGATATCAAAAATTCTCAAGTCGAGTCAAATAGCACAAGCCGTATGCGAGACCTACCTAAGGATGCCTCATAGCAAAAATAAATGAAATCGGATAAAAACTGTAGGAGGAAATGCATTTTGAAGTTTTTCTTCAAAAATTCCCAAAAAATACAGAAATTGTCGGATCGACTAAAAAGCGCAAGTCGTATTCTCAACCCCTTAGGGATGCCTCAAACCCAAAAAAAAAAACAAATAAAATAAAATAAAAAAGGTTCAAAACTGTAGGGGGAAATGCATTTTGAAGTTTTTTTCTTCAAAAACTCCCTTAAAATACAAAAATTGCCCGATCGACTAAAAAGCACAAGCCGTATGCACTCACACCAAAAATAAATGTCGTATTCTCAACCCCTTAGGGATGCCTCCAACCCCCCCCCCCCAAAAAAAAGGTTCAAAACTGTAGCGGGAAATGCATTTTGAAGTTTTTTTTCTTCAAAAACTCCCTAAAAATACAAAAATTGCCCGATCGACTAAAACGCACAAGCCGTATGCACTCACACCAAAAATAAATGACATCGAATCAAAATTGTAGGGGTAGATGCATTTTGAATTATTTTCGAAATTTTTGCTTAAAAAATTCCCCAAAAATATAAACTAAAAAAGCATAAGCCGTATGCACGACCCTTTAGGGGTGCCTCATACCAAAAATAAATGACATCGGATCAAAAATGTAAGAGGAGATACATTTTAAAATTTCTTCAAAAAATCCCCAAAAATTCAAAAATCACCCGATCGACTAAAAAAGCACAAGCCGTATGCACGGCCGCTTGGGAAATCTTCACACCAAAAATAAATGACATCGAATCAAAATTGTAAGAGTAGATACATTTTTTGCAAAATTTTTGCTTAAAAAAATCCCCAAAAATACAAAAATTGCCCGATCGACTAAAAAAACACAAGCCCTATGCACGACCCTTCAGGGGTGCCTCATACCAAAAATAAATGACATCTGGTCAAAAATGTAGGAGGAGATACATTTTTAATTTTTTCTTTAAAAATTCGCCGAAAATTCAAAAATCACCCGATCGACTAGAAAAGCACAAGCTCTTAGGGATGCCTCACACCAAAAATAAATGACATCGGATCAAAATTGTAGGAGGAGAAGCATTTTGAAACAAAGTTTACAGCGAACTAACTAACTAACCGATAGGAATAGCCCAGCTTACGTGTAACGTAAGCTGGGCTAAAAAGAGAAATGCCTCCACTTTTATTAGGCGGATCTCTAAATGAAGTAATTTTTCAAGAGAGGCGTACCTAAAAAATATTCTTACAAATTTTAAGAAAATCTGACCAATATTGTGGGAGAAGAAGCATTTTGAAAATCAACAATCGAAATTTATTTTATGCCCACCCCCCCCCCCCGCCCCTATATATATATGCCCTTCCTCTCACGCCAAAAAGATAAATTGCATTTTAGTCCCCCTACACCCCGTTCTCTCCGCCCCCCCCCCCCCCTCCGATGCCAAAAAGAGAAACTTCGCATCTTTTTTTTTAATGTTATGAATAGACATATGTTTTTGTATATATTTTATGGAAAAAAAATGCACCAAATTTAGCCAATGTAGGCTAAATTGGCTAAAATAGCAAATACTCGAAAAATTTGCGTCTCAGTGCATCAACACCGAAAGGTGGAATGCATAAAAAGAGTAAACAAAAACAAGCCGTGTGAAAACGTCAATGCTGCTCTTAGTGCCGCTTCAAGGCTCGGGTCCTCAGTGTCACCGGGTCCTCAATGCTACTTCGGGACCTAAGCACCACTAGTGGTACTGAGGTCCCGAGCAGACGACAACCCTTACTGCCAAAATGACAGCGATTACAGCTTGTCTGTGCATTTGACTGCATTTCACTTTTTCCCATTTGCTAAAGAGTATATATATACAGTAAATACTGGTACTTAGAACAGGCTTGTACCGACGAAATTATTCGAATTAACCGATATTAACCGATAACCGATATTTGGCTTCAGATTTTTTTACATCAGCAAAGGTATCCTGTTAGGAGGAGGAGGTGTAATCGACACAAAAATAAAAAATGTTTGATCGTAGAACAGTTGTTTATTGCAAATAACTACCTACAGAAAAGTTAAAAATTTACAATATTATACAAAAATGCAATCGTGATGAGTGCTAATTGCAATTATCATGATCGTCACTTACAAGAAATACACTCACAATGATTTTGGTAAATCGGGAGTAATTGAATCACAGTCCAATTGTTTCTTCCTGAAAAATTTGCTTGCCTAGTTTCTTGAAATAGTCTTTGATGTTTATAGCCAAACTTAATTTACTCCCATGATGAGTAATTCACAATTGCAGATTTTATTGTTAAAATAGGGTACTCCGTACACTGAATCTTAATTTCATTGGTTAAAATGATAAAAGGAAGTGATGTGGATTCATATTCACTTCCAAATTGCGTCATATCATCAGGAGTGAGTCGGCACAGTTTGGATTCAAATTGTATCTCCTGCAAATGTGGATTCGCGATGAACGTCGCTCTTTAATGCCTTTGTTATGTTGAGATCTGTGGCACAATTAATGGTGTTTGAGTCGTTCTTCATTAAAAATAAGAACAAAAGATAAATCACCATTGATGTTCAGTCATTTCTTGAGTACTTTTTCGAGTGAAAATAAAAATATAAAAAATGGCCACTTTTCATTTTGTTCGAATTAACCGGTATATTCGTTAATTCGATTTTTTTGGTATAAATGTTTAGTTAAAAAACGTTGGGACCGGGCACTTTTGTTCGAATTATCCAATAATATATATATACGTGAAATCCATATTTTTACCATGACCTTAGAGAACGCTTGACCATTATCTCTAAAATGGTTATCCATAGACCGAATTTGAGACGATATGTTAGAGATAATTCGGTGATTTTGATCTCCTCAGTCATGGTCAAGATCCAAAACCGGAAATTGACCATTATCTCGAAAATGGGTAGAGACAGAGCGATTTTGAGCTTATTTTCGACCCTTTTGGCCTCAAACACGTTAGGTAGAGGTACCTCGTTGACCTTGGCCTCGATTATTTTCAAAAACCGTAAGTGGGCCATTTTCTCGAAAACGGGTAGAGCATTTTGAGCTTATTTTTTTACCCTTTCGCTCTAAAACACGTTGCGCAGATCACCTCGGTAACCTTGACCTTCTCGGTCATTTTCGTGCGCTATTTTCTCGGAAATGGTTAGAGATGGAGCTATCTGAACTCATTTTCGACTCTGGGCATAAAAGACGATACGTAAGAGGTACCTCGGTGACCTTGCCCTCCTTGGTCATGGTCATGGTCCAAATCCGGAAGTTGACTATTTTCTTGAAAACGGTTAGAGATAGAGCGATTTTTGCTTATTTTTTTATCTTTCGTCATAAAGAACATATGTAAGCGATACCTCGGTGATCTTGACCTCGGTCATGTTCAATGTAAAAAACTGGACGTTGACCATTATCTCGACAACGGTTAGAACTACTTTGAGCTTATTTTCGACCTTTTGGGCCTAAAGAGCATATGCAATGCGTATCTCGGTGATCTTGACGTCTTCGGTTATGGTCAATGTCAAACAGCATAAGTTGATTATTATCTCGAAAGATACAGCTATTTTGAGCTTATGTTCGACCCTTTGGGCCTAAAACACTACATTTAAGCGGTACACGGTCAATGTTAGAAACAGGAATTTGATAATTTTCTCGAAATCTGTTAGAGAGCTATTTTGAGCTTATTTTCGACCCTTTAGGCCTAAAGCACCATATGTAAGAGGACCTCCTCGGTCATGGTCAACATTAAAAACCTGAAGTTGACCATTATCTCGAAAATGGGTAGAGATAGAGCTATTTTGAGCTTATTTTCGACCCCTTTGGCCTAGAAGTCGATACGTTAGAGGTCCCCCGGTGACCTAACCTCTTCGGTCATGGCCCATGTCAAAAACCCCAAGTTGATTGTCGCTCCTTTAGGCCTAAAAGACCGTATGTAAGAGGTACCCCGGTGACCTTGATCTCCCAGTTCAATTTTGAGTTCAGAATCGTGTACTTTTCGCTACTAGGTAGTAAACACGGTCTAGTTTGGACATGTGACTGTTTTATTTAAGAAGAATGTCCTTGGACATTCTGCCCAGCCGTAAAGGCGAAACCGACTAATTTTGACCAGTTGCGATTTGGTAGAACGCCTCATGGGACAAACAGCATTTTTGAGCTTCGCTTAAAGCTATCCATTCATGTGGATAGTTTTTGCTGAGCCGATAACGAAAATACTACTACTCAACTGAAGATTTTCCTGGGATCAGGGAAGGGACAGAGGAAAGGAAAGAAAGCACAAAAGAAAGAAAAATTAACATACAGTATTATATGAAAGGTAGAACTATAAATATGGCCTGCAAAACCTATGAAGGAAAAGAATGAAAGAAATACGAATAGAAAGGGGTACTTGAACTCGCGACCTCTTGCTTAACAGGCAGCAACACTAACCCCTGCTGTGAGAGGCAGAACTATAAATATTGCCTATAAAAACCGATAAAGGTCGACATTGACAAAATTCGCCTTCTGCGGGGTTTGAACCCACGACCCGATAGATTATCAGTCCGACCCCTCACTATTTGCATTAATGAGACAAGTGGTTAGGTGACTGGTTATTTGAAAATCTGCGCCCCCGTTTGGACTGATGCAAACGCCCTATCCCAGCCGTCTGCACTGTTTGCACTCTTCTTTCAGGCACTCAATACCAGCGCTACAGCGCCTCAAGTTTTTTGTTGTTGTTTCAGGGGCAAGGAGGGGGGTCCACACGCTCACATATTTCTATCGATATATTTTTCATCTATTTAATTTCACCCCCTCCATGTTTTTATTTCTCCCACCCGTTAACACGTCCTGCAACTAGTTCACACTATCTGCTTAGTAGTATGAAAACATTGGCCACACGCCATGTGGCGTAGAACCAACGTTGGTTACACGCCAGGAAGTGACGTCACAGGTGGCGTAGAATCGACATGGGATTTCAACGCCAGGAAGTGACGTCACAGGTGGCGTAGAATCGGCATGGGGTTTCCACACCAGGAAGTGACGTCACAGGTGGCGTAGAATCGGCATGGGGTTTCTACGCCAGGAAGTGACGTCATAGGCGGCGTAGAACTCTCATAGGTTTCTGGACCAGTTTTAGGATAGAGCGCGCGCGTGTTGGGATGACTTTTTTTGCACACTCACACACACACACACACGCACACACACACACACACATACCAACACCATATAAAATGTTTTGCTTATTTTGCTTAAGTGGCGGCCGCTCTGAAAAGAGCGGCCAGGAGCCGAAACTCCTCACTGTTAGTGCTGCTGCCGGTGGTTCAGCAAAAGGTGATGACATGTTGATATCGCCTGCCACACTGGGACATCTGCTGACCATTAAATACAAAATGATTCGTCTTGGTCCCGCAGCTTAAACACTTGAGGAGATACTCATGCCGTAAGGCTGCCTGATAGGCACGCGCGGCAGAACAAGATAGACGTGCTTGATGGCCGCAAGCGGCAGCAATGACCTTGCCTGCACCTATCAGACAGCCACACCCGCGACATAGATTAATATGTTGGCGCATGAAGTATCCGGCCCAGGTCGGGTATTCCTCCTCTTCTAGATGGGATGGTGTTGCTTCCCCCAGCACGACTGATCGGATGTATGCTTCGTGGTGTCTACCCTGTTCGATATCACTAAGCCGCTTCCCAATCATAACTTCTCGGTTGAGCAGAACTGGCATAGCGATGGCGGCAGCACGAGCCGGATCTGGGAGCAGCTGCATGAAGAACTCTCTCACCGGTTGATGCGTTGGAGGGTGGTAAAGTAAATCCACCTTTGCAATGTCGCGAATAACATATGAATTCTCTAAAGCAAAAAGACACTCCATGATTGTATTCTGTGGAAGTTGTTATGAGAGCGCACTTATATATACATATATATATTGCAAAAATGACGTCAAATGGAAAAGATAACGTCATTCAACCGGCCCCCGTAGGACATACTATGTACCGCCCCCCCCACCTAGGCGGCAGCCGGGATAGACCCTATGGTAAAAAAGTGAGGACCTCCCCCCCCCCCCCCCCGGTGAATTTCCGATTTTGCATATTTACACGTTTCAGACCATTCTGAACATTTTTGGTTTTTTACCCCCCCCCCCCCCCCGTCCCAAGGAGAGCAAACTTTAGCCGAATCAGCATAACATCGTATATAAGTGTGGTGTCTCGAGGCTCAGACATCGTCAGACACATCATGGACAACACACCAGCTACTAAGGCAAGTAAGAAAGTGATGCGAGACGGTAGAGTAGTGACGCTGACAACAGAATGCTACAAGTGTTGGGTGTGGTTAGAATATCCAGGACAACCGCACAACTGCCCGGTACACCACAATGCACCGTGTTGATACGGTTGCAAAACCTGCGGTGGTTTCCTATGGTATAAGTTTACGGCAACATTACCTGGACCAGAACCATGTACGGACTGCTGGTGGTGTGGTGCTACTCTGAGAAGCAGCAAATATTATACTTTTCACCCTTTTAAGTGTTCAAGAAGACCTTTCACGATGGAGCAGTTTTATAGATATCAGTGCAATTGTGGAAATCCGACTTGTTGGTGAAGAAGTACTCAAATCTTTCGGCCCTTTTAAGGGCCATCCTATATTATGAAATGAAGCAAACAAACCTGTCTGTCTGTGTGTGTGTGTGTGTGTGTGATGTTTGAGAATGCATTTTATCACATTTCAGGTCTAGTGAAAAGGTTGGCGTATGAATACCATCGTCAAGCTTCACCGCCAGATGTATCTGCTGTGCAGCAGTGCAGCTGTGCAGCTGTAGGTGAAATGAAATATTCATATCAAGCAGTGATAAATTCTGCTGAGTCAGCAATTTTAACAATTTTTGAACAAATTACACACCATATTTTGATTGCATCGAAGTAGCATAAAAGCATGAGTGAAACATGCATATGAATCAGTGATAAATTCTACTGAGCCAACAAGTTTGAGCAATTTTTAACAAGTTACACACCATATACCATCGAAGTGGTATAACAGGAAGAGTGAAACGTATATTTCACCCCATTTCAGTTCTAGCAACAACAACGATGGCAACAGTCTGCTGTCATGATTGTGGAATTGTTCGTGGCACATACATGCAAACCAGCCAAGTTGAAACGTGCTCGTGAAGAGCTTGTTGAGAAGATCTACTGTCATGATTGCGATGTGTCATTTCCATCTCTGGAATTGTTCGTGGCACATACATGCAAACCAGCCAAGTTGAAACGCGCTCGCGAAGAGCTTGTTGAGAAGATTGAAGCAAAGAGACGAAAGACGTTGCAAGATGGTGTTGACAGACCTGATCCAGTCTTCTGCTGTAAATGCGCCAAGATATTTTCATATTTGGATGCGTTTGAGACACATGTATGCATGATGGAAGAACAAAAGACAGTACAAGTAGGGAGAGGCAGAAGAGTGAGTCTTGGTGAAAACGCACAGGAAAGACGGTTTGAGCCTGAAGATGGATTAGATTTACTACTTGAAATGCGACAACAAGAGAATCGGATCGAGACACATTTGCTAGAAACGTTAAACCATGGGATGCAGTGGTACATTGTGGTGCATGCGCACTTCAAGAAACTGACGGCGAATGCTGAAGGTGTTATGGTAGAACAAGTGGATAATGCCTTCATCAGCAGTTCAACATATGTAGCATACAATCCAGCGGATATTGAGAAGGGCTT
Organism: Protula sp. h YS-2021; assembly: GCA_949752745.1. Lineage (NCBI taxonomy): Eukaryota > Metazoa > Annelida > Polychaeta > Sabellida > Serpulidae > Protula > Protula sp. h YS-2021. Next base: position 40,265,068 of record OX457027.1, on the reverse strand, counting down.
GCCAGAAGCCTATAAAGAATTGTTTACTAAGTTTGACGAACATGAGCGACAAGGTTCTGGCTGGGTGTTGGATAACATACTGTATATTGAAGTGCATACAGCCACGTCAGCGCCACTGGAAGCAAGCAGTTTTATCCCACTACCGAAGAAAGTGAAGAATACAGGAGGTGTGTTAAACATTCAGAATGATGACAAGTGCTTCTTATGGTCCGTATTGGCTCATCTTCACCCTCACCATTATCATCAACATCCATATCGTGTGAATCAATACAAGCCATTTGAGAAGGAATTAAAGGTGGAAGGCATGACATTTCTAACACCGATTACGGACATTCCAAAGTCGAAAAGGAGAATGATGTGTCTATCAATGTGTTTGGATATGAACATGATGTAGTTGTTCCGATACAACTGAGTCGAAACACCAGCGCCAGAGAAATCAACTTGTTTTTGATTAGGAATGACAAGAAAAGGCATTATTGTCTTATCAAGAATTTCAGCAGACTTGTGGCTTAGCGATCAAAGCGTCAGAATGCAACATTTTATTGTTTCAACTGTCTTCACGGGCTTATGCGACAAGATCTTTTAGACAAGCATCGCGAAGTGTGTGGCAAGCATGGTGCGCAACGTTTATCATTCCCTAAGAAACCTCTCATCAAGTTTAAGAATGTAGCCAAACAACAGCGAGCACCTTTTGTCATTTATGCGGACTTTTAATGTTTCACGAAAAAGCATGAAGAAGGAGACAAGTATCAGCATCATCGTCCAAACAGCTTTGCCTATGTGGTTGTCAGCCAGTATGACACACGTGCCCCAGTCGTGTATCGAGGAGATAATGCTGTGAAAGTCTTTTTAGACCATATGGTGAATGAGCGTGATAGTATTGTGCATGGTTTACAACAGCCAAAGAAAATGTTCATGACTCGTGAAGACAAAGAGGATTTCAAGAACGCTGTTGATTGCTACATTTGTCATGAGCCTCTAGGAGCAGATCGTGTGAGAGACCATGATCATATCAACGGTAAATACCGTGGAGCAGCACATAATGAATGCAACTTACAATTCCGACTTGGAAAGGATAAGCAGGATGATATAGATTCTTTTATCGTTCCTGTGTTTTTCCACAATTTACGAGGCTATGACAGTCATTTGATCATGGAAGAAATTGGAAAGTTCAAAAATGAAACGATTACGGTCATTCCCAACACCGTTGAGAAATATATTGCATCCACCGTGAGCAATCTGAAATTTACGGACAGCTTTCAGTTCATGAGTACTTCTCTACAGAAGTTGGTATCCAACCTTGCGGCAGAAGGGAAAGACAACTTCTACAACATGACGTCACACATTCACGATAGTGACCAACAAGATTTACTGTTGAGAAAGGGAGTGTACCCTTATGATTATGTGGACGAGCCATCCAAGTTTGCTGAAACACAACTACCGTCAAAGGACAAGTTTTACAGTCTTCTTAGTGAAGAAGACATTAGCGATGAGGATTATGCGCATGCGCAGAAGGTGTGGGAGACATTCAACTGTACTACATTTGGTGAATACCATGACCTGTACCTGAAATCGGATGTGTTGCTGCTGGCTGACGTGTTTGAAAACATTCGTCAAGTATGTCTTAACACGTATGAATTGGATCCTGCTCACTACTATACAGCGCCAGGACTGTCGTGGGATGCCATGTTAAAAGCGATAAAGGTGAAATTGGAATTGATCAACGACATTGACATGTACCAAATGGTTGAACAAGGTCTACGTGGAGGGATATCTGTCATCACACACAAGTATGCGAAAGCAAATATCCCCTACGTAGCAGATTATGATCCCACGAAACCGACCAACTACTTGGTGTATCTGGGTGCGAACAACTTATATGGTTGGGCCATGTCGCAAAGCATGCCGAAAAGTGGATTTATGTGGGTGAGCGAGCCAGAATCTATTGACTTTATGGATGTGGATGAAGATGATGAGATTGGATACATTTTAGAGGTGGATTTGGAATACCCACAAGCCATTCATGATCGTCATAATCACTATCCAGTGGCTCCAGAACGGAAAAGTATCAAGGTGGGAGAATTGTCAGAGCAGAGTCAGAAGCTACGGAAAGATCTAAACATGACAGACAAACCTATTGAAAAGCTCATTCCCAACTTGCGTGACAAGAAGAAATATGTACTTCATTGTAGAAATTTACAACAGTATGTCTCACTGGGATTGAAAGTCACTAAGGTGCACTGTGCCATCATGTTTGCACAGAGCAAATGGTTGGAGAAATACATCTCGTTGAACACGGAAAAGAGAAAGTTGGCCAAGAACCCGTTTGAGAAACTGATGAACAACTCTGTGTTTGGCAAAACCATGGAAAATATGAGAAAGCGCATCAATGCTGAACTCGTTCACCAGGAAAAGCGGTTTAAGAAACTTGTAGCCAAGCCGTTATTCCACAAATTTAGAATTTTCAACGAAGATTTGACCGCGGTACATTTGCGTAAAGTGGATCTGCTTCTGGATAAACCCATTCAAGTTGGCTTCACCATTCTCGACCTCAGCAAAGTGCTCATGTTTCACTTTCATTACAGCAACATCATGACCAAGTGTCCCGACGCCAAGCTGTTGTTCAGCGACACCGACAGTCTATGTTACGACATAGAAACGGACGATATCTACAAGGATATGCAGGAAGATGCTGACTTGTTCGTCACAAGTGATTATCTGTCAGATCATTTCCTGCATTCCAACGTGAACAAGAAAGTGCTTGGGAAAATGAAAGATGAGACGGCGGGCATTCCCATTGAAGAGTTTGTTGGACTTCGGCCAAAAATGTACAGTATGATGTATGCTGGGAAAGAAAAACGTACAGCCAAAGGTATCACTCGAGCGTGTCAAAGACGTACAGAGATTGCGTCTTGGTAATGTGTTTATTCAGTGTCCAGGAAGTTACCTACAGGGCATTGTTTCTGCCTCTCAAGCGGTTGAGTAGACAAGTTGTTTTTGTACAAACAAACTACCCAGAAAAACGTGTTCACATACTTAAGCCATTTGCAAAAATAAATGCGAAGGAGGACGATGATTCAGACATATTCGCCCTCAGCAGCCACGAGAAATATGCAGCACGGTCGAAATCCTTAAATGGTATGACTTTGCTTGACGAGCGTGACAAGGAAGAATTTAGCAGTAATACAACATCGAAGACTACCTATTACTTTGCCAGACGAAAAAGTAAACTTTCGCTGCGAAAAAAGCCTGCAGTTGTTAGACATCACCGCGTAAACGTCGACAAAGAGCCAGAATTGTACTTCTACGGGCTATTGCTACTCTTTATTCCTTGGCGTGAAGTGTCTTCCATTAGAAAAGGTTTCGCAAGCTATCATCAAGCATTCCAAAACCACGAGTCTGTAGTAAAAAACAATTATCAAGATTACAGCCAAACTCCCAGTTGCCGGATCCAATTATCAATAACGCACTAGGAATGAAACATCACATGACCTACTGGATGATGAAAGCGATGTCCAAGACGACTCAGATGGCGACATATATAGCTCCAGATTTTGAAAACATAGGTCACGACATAAACGCGAGAACTGGAAGCTTGTCAAGCACAACACCAAGGGAAGATATTTCTCCTCAAGACTTCAGCAAGTTAATAAATTCTTGGAATGCGAGTCAACTGCCTGTATTCCGGTACATCCAGAGATGGGTACTCGAGACTACTCTGCCACAAAGCACCACAGAACCATTTCATTTGTTTGCGACCGGAGGCGCCGGGATTGGTAAAAGTCACTTTATCAATGCCGTGTGTCACATGGTGAATAAGGCGTGTGTAATTCTTGGTCAATCCCCTGATGCGGTGTATGTGCTAAAAGTAGCATTTACTGCGTTCAACATACGAGGAAGTACCAGTCATGCAGCCTTTGGTATTAACCCGAGTACGTGCACTAAAAAGTGCCTCTTTGTGAGGAAACACTGGCGAGACTACGGAACAAGTATGCGTCATTAAAGCTTGTCATCATTGATAAAATTTCAAGGTTTCCTGCAGCATGCTGTACTCCATACACAATCGTCTAAATTAAATTACCGACCAACTTAACACCGTTACCCCCAGTACGACAAAGGCTAATATTCCAGAATCCAGCCCAAAAATGTTTTTTTCCATTCTAAGCAACCGCTTGTGGAAGGATGTTTTCAGATTTTTTAATCTGACATAGTTATGCGGCAGGCAGATGACCTGCAATTTGCTGACTTGCTTAACCGAGTGCGAAAAGGTAACATTTCAGATGATGACAACGAGCTTCTTCAAAGCAGTTAGTTAGTTAGTTATTTGATTGGTTTAACGACACCGCCAACCTGTTGCAGGTCATATTGTGTCATTCCTGGTAATTTTGTCGAATTTATACTTATTGGCTAAAATCATTATAAGAGAAAAACTTAAATATACTAAAAACTAGACTTAATGGTGATCTACACATAGGAATACATGTTAATCTCTTTTAAAAATTCTAGGACCTTGTTGGATTTTACTTTTTCAAAGAGCTCTCTCATGGAGTCAGCTCTATAATAACGGGGACGAATGTGATTGAAGTCTATACAATCTATAAAGATGTGTCTCACTGTATACCGTTCCTGACAACTTATACATTCGGGTTGTGGTTCACCTCTTAAGAGGTGTTTGTGAGTAGTGTAAGAGTGTCCTATTCTTAATCTGTGTATTACCATATAGTCGCGAAGACCATTTAGGGAGGGCAATTTGAGACCTACCACAGGGTTAATTTGGTAGAGCTTATTGTTGGTTTGTTCATCCCAATGTTGTTGCCATAGATTTTTGACATATCTAGAAATGTGGCACTTAAAATCTGATGACGATATAAGGAAATCTGAGCAATCTTGGTTTAACGCTTCTTTGGCGCCTTTGTTCGCTGCCTCGTTGCCCGGGATTCCAACGTGGCTCGGTACCCAACAAAATATTATCTCTTTGCCAGCTTTTACCACTTCATCGTGTTTTTCTATCAAGTCTAAAATTATTGGGTTGGATACCTGTAGGTTTTCTAGTGACTCAAGCACTGACATGGAGTCCACGCACAATATGATTTTTTTTGTAACGACTAATCTTGACAATTTGCATAGCTAGCTGCAGGGCTCTAACTTCTGCAGAGAAAATAGAAGACCAATCACGCAGCCTGGTTTTCAATGTATTATTTTCTGAGACAATAGCTGCTGCAGCCTTGTCCAGTTTGGAGCCATCGGTATACATGACATGGTAGCCATTATAATTATCTTTTAACCCTGCAAATTTTGACTGAAATACACACGTATTAGTTCGTTCTTTTGTGGACTCAGAAACAGTCTTCAAGACCACAGGTTTCGTTAACTTCCAAGGGGGTTAGTTGGGTATTCTGTAATTTGCAACAGATTCAACGATTATACCCGCTTCTTGCAGGTATGATATAATCCTAGTTCCAAAGGGGAGGGGGATAGCATTGGTACCTCTATCCGCATAATGTGATCCGAAAACAATCTGATGAGTAGGGTTATTTCTATTGGCGTAGAGTTTTATACAATACTGCACGCAAGTTTCAACCGCCGTATATTGACTGTCGGCTGGGGATGTTCTAAAGGCATTTAAACATATTCTTAAGCCTGTTTCTGCATCGGTTCTTCAAAGCGAAATAGTTAACTACAACATCACTGCTCAAAACTATCCAATGAAATTTGCACATCTTCGGAACTAACCAAGAAGAAGACAAACACAATCGCAAGCTTTTAGACTGCCTGGGAGAGCATTTTCTGTGAACGCAATTGATTCTAAAGATGTTGTCAGTACCCACGCTTCTCCTCGTAGAACACAGCAACCGAAAATCGGTCAACTCGATGGAGGCATTACTTTGAAAGTCTCGGCACGTGTTATGCTTAACGTGAACGTTGACGTTTCCGACGGACTTTGCAATGGCGCTATTGGCACTGTTGCCGAATTGGTTTTAGACAAAGACGCTCAAACTGATTTGGTAGCAGTCTGGGTCACTTTTGATAACCATATGATTGGTGCAAAAGCAAGAACTCTTATCACACAAAGAGCATCCAAACGCCACAAGAATAGTCAGATTAGAGGTTGCAATTACGTCGCCTGTTAGGTCAAACCTTCAAGTAACAAGGCGGCAATTTCCTTTGTGTCTAGCTTTTGCCACAACAATACACAAAGTTCAAGGTCTGACATTAGACTCAATTGTTGTCTCGTTTGGTCGATTTTCACCATCAGGCATGTACTATGTTGCTCTGAGCCGAACTCGAACTTTTTACGGCCTTCGACTTCTGTAATTCGACCGAAGCAGAAACTCGTGCAGCAGACAGGTGGAGCTGGAAATGAACAGGTTGGTCGATCGAAAGCTCGTGTTGCCCAGTCAAAAATCTGATTTACATACGATCGGGTTTTTAAACGCTCTCTCCTTGAACAGACATTTTCAGGATATCCAACAAGACAAGCGATTGACTCAAAAGTGTTCTATATTGGGAATCTGTGAAACGTGGTTGAATCACCGTCATCTGAACACTTCCAATTGCCTTGTTATCCACGGTTGGATGCAACTTTATATGGAGGCCTGGGTGTGTATGTACACAAGGAAATCACCTACACAGTTTACTCCAAGTCGAACATTGCTCAACTTATCTCGATGGTAGCAAAGATCGACGGTCGCGACTGGCTTTACATTTTTGGCCACAGTCCCCGATCTACCCCCGTTCAGAAATTTCTTGATGAACTAACGCAAATTCTTCAGAGCAGTACTATTGCAAACATTTTAGTCGCAGCTGACTTTAACATCGACATCATGCAGCTCAACAATCCTACCAATAACCTTATGCACAACTATAAGTTATCATCAGCCTATATCCATGCCTCTGTGAGGTCGGGAAAATGTATTGATTGTATATTCATGTCAGAAGAACCTCAGCCGGAAATTTTCCAGTACATTTCTCTGATCACTGTGTCATATGGTGTTCAATAAGACAAGGTAAATAAACATAATTATGGCCATCATTATGCGCTACTTTGCTCTTCATACATTGCTCTAGATCGCAGTATAAGCACTTCTAAATTTCTTGCCATCACTTCTATTATCGATGGCGCTCTGATGACTAAACATCGCGTTACAAGTCGAACAATGAAAGCGAAGTCGATGAAAAAATGTACACTAGTAAAGGACTGGTATGATCAAAAAGAAGAATCTCTGTAAAACTAAATAGACTCCATTGTGTGCACGAACCTCGTACATAAAGGTAGTATGATTTGGTGACATTGACCTTGAGATAGCCAGAGTAAGATAGCAACAGCGCGATAAGCAACTACAACGTGAAGTACAAGGGTTTTGGAAACATCACATGGAAAATACCAATAAGGAAAAAATGTAAATATTAGACGTTCTTTTATCTCGTTCAATATGTTCCACCTTTTTGCAAAATATGAATCTGAAACGACTTTATGAGCTTCAACTTCAGGTTATTGATACAGATTTTCTAAGAAATGAGAAGGCAACATCTGCACTTATACCGAAAAAATATTTTGTAAACATAAACACCAGTTTACAGCGTGAAAGGTTGTGGTTATTTTTTCTCGCACATATACCTTTGTCTTCAGTACGTGTATCTCATCTCAATCACTGTTTGCATAGCTCGCGTGGGAGGCGTGCATTTTAAAGAATTGGTGTAAATTCAACAAAAAGCTTGACTTTTGTCAATCAACAAAGCTGGGCTTTTTTTGCCCTGTGCAGCGGAGATATATAGTCCGTCCGCCGTCCGCCTGTCACGCTTCAGTCTCATGGCCCTACAGGCCACAATAATGGATGGATTCCTTTCAAATTCTGCACGCGGGTTACCTGGGACCTTCCGCAGTTCAGTGACCAAAAATTTTCAGGATGGGACTTAAATTGACAAAATGGCCGATTTATAAAAATCGCCGCTGTACTCAGCGTACCTACGCAGTCTCAAGCGCTTACTAGTTAATGGACTGATTCGTTTAAATGTTAGACACTACGTCTACCTATCCTTCCACTTTTAAATTTTACGTAGTGAACATGCAACAGTCTTACACACACAATATCGCCCACGGGGGATAGGCGTACTCGAGACGTGGCCAAGTTTAAAGTTAATAATATTTGTACCACTGCAATTCACTGCAGTAGTGACCTCAACTGATTTCGATGCTGAGTACATTTAAAAAATTGCAATTCGGTATTAAATAGCGAAACTAATGGATAGAATATAACTACAGTTTTTGAAGTCATTCATACAAGGACTCCCCCAGTGAATTAAAAAAAAACGGATGGATAGGAGTGTTAAAAACGCCAGTCGAAGCATTCCAGAAAAACTCTATAATTTTCAAACCCCAATACCAGGCTATATATAAGTGTTTTCAGTCCATCTATTGTTAGCCTGATTGACTAAGCCATCTGTAGAGATTTTTCAGGCCAACAATAGATAGCCAGTTTTTAAGTCATGGCCTGCAACGCCTATAAGATCTGATGAAAAGCAATTCATAAACAACTTTAAAGATTTTCAAATTTTTAAAGAAATATCTCGGAGATGAGTGAAAATCGCCGGTTGCTTGTTCTAAAGTGCTGTGAAATGGTTTGGAATATTAAGTTTGGTATTATTTTTTCGTACTTTGCAGTCACTTCGATCTAAACGAAATTATATGTAAGAAAACTGTATTCACTTGGCAAACAAACTTCACATATTTTCGCTAATTACTTTGATCTCACAACTACATGTGGGGACATTTTCAACATTCAAAAACTGTCAATATCGCGTGTAAAATCTTTCCTGTGCGGTGCAAGAGTTAACTCATCGACGCAGGAAAGCAATGCAGTTACTGATTTCCTTTTGTGGTAAGGCATTCCATTCTTGAATAAGAATGCTTTGCAGATCTTGAAGCGTGTGGTAAGACTGTAACAGTCGTGGAATACCAGGGTACTAAACAAAATATTCCACAGTTTTTCACAGCACTGCAGTTACCAGTCAAAATATAACTCTTCCTTTTTTACGCGTACTATCAGTTATGGAATAAATACTACATATATATACATACATGTATAACACAAATTAGACATGATCAAGGACAATTAGCTAATTCGCCATTTAATTCAATGAGTTGTTTTAGGAATCCATCGTTAGGGAAAATGGCTCTTTTCGGTCTTATTGTTTGCACCGCTTGCACCAGATCCAGCCCTTCGTGCAGCATGAGATAGGCGATGACGATGGAACTAGACCGGCTTATGCCTTGGAAACAATGCACATAAACACGCCCTGAAAAAAAAATGGTAAAACATTACTATATACACCTGTTAGTTCTTTTTTCATAATTATGGCGATTACAGTACTTCATTAATTTTCACAAAAAAAGACAATAGAACCTCCATTCACAGTGACAAAAGTTTCAGATCAAACACAAACATGTGTGGCGGATCATCCATAGTATATTTTCACCCAGCAGCATACTTTCTTTGCAAGCCACATTTTGTTTCTTCAAAATTAGCGAACACCTCTTAAATGTGAGAAAATATTATGTCTGTTTCACTCTTTTGAATGAAATTGTGTGATGAAAAGAAGTTTTTTTTTTATAAATGGGAATTTTTGTAACTGAAGTGATGAAATAATAGTTTGCTGCCAAATGTTTTGACTGTTTCATCATCACTGTTTTTTATATCTTACATTCTACTTTATACTGGGTGTTTAACTTCCGTTCGCCAGACACTAGTGACGAATCCAAAGGTGGGTCATAAAATCATGCCCCCTCCCCCCTTCCCTCAACTAAGTCTAGGACAATCACCGCATGGACAATTGCCGCATTGAGACTATTACTGCACGGACTATTGCCGCATAGCACAATTCCCTACTTTTTGTAAAACAACCAGAATCCTCTGTACAATTTTTAAGTATTGCCGCACTATTGTACAATATTTGATTCTATTTTGTGCATCTAAAATAATAAATTACTGCAATTTTTTCCACTTTTTAACTCAATATTCAATATCAAACTACAGTCGTGAAATTCTGTTAAATGCCCAATTTAAGGAGGTAAGTACAGATACTCCAGACGCAAATTTAACTACTACAGAAACTTAATTGCAATTGTAGTTAATTGCATTTAACCACCTATTGCAAATTTCATAGATTAGTAGATCACCCTTAATGACGTGTAACCATTCCATGTCACAGAAGATCACCAGCACCATTGATCATTGTAAATTATGTGCGTGAAAGGCATCTGTCAAGTTCGCTGATCTTGGAACATTACAAGCACGAAAGAAAAAAAAAATTAAAAATATTAAAAAATAAAAAAACATTTTTTTTTACAAAAAGTTTTGTCCTATGTGGCAATAAATAGCCCGTGTGACAATTATCCGTGCGGCAATTGTCCTGTTCCCCCCCCCCTCAACTCCAGAAAAAAGATTCTGAAAATCTTTTAGCGTACTGCAGCATAATCTTAAATTTCCGAATCCTGTGTATGCTGGAGACCATCAAATCTGCAGTATACTTGTACTCCCCCCCCCACCCTCCCACACTTCACAGCTCTGGATCCACCCATGACACAATCGTCCCAACACGCACCATTCTCATCGAGAGCGCCTTTGATAAACTCAGCGGCAGGTCGAAAATAGCTGCTTATTTTAAAGCCAGCCATATCCATTGCTCCGTTGATTCCATAAAACTTGAGGCCGATATCTGAGTAGTACTGCTCATCGGTGTCTATCTGCGCAAATTTCTTTCCCTGCGCCGTATTGACAATATGTGTAATGCCCAACCTTTTCAGCACGTCTTTGTTTTGTGACAGATGTCTGAAACGGAAGTAATGAAGACAGCATAAAGCGGGTAGAACATAGCATATTCGATCAAGCGTACTTATAACGACGGGACGCCACTCCAGCAGAATTGCTTCCCAACTGTGCTAACATTACAGGTCAACATGCCAGACTCCAGCAGAACTGCTTCCCAACTATGCTAACATTAAAAGTGAACATCTCCAGCGTTAAAATCAAACCTACACATCTCCAAGGAAGACATTCGGCAGCACTTCATCGTAGTGGTTCTCCGGCGCAAACTGAGTGATATCAAACGCGTTCAGCTGCGGCGTGGCTTGGGCACCCGTAGGCACAACGTTAGGCCTCTTTTTTTGCTTTCCAATGACCTTTGTTTCTCTGATTACCTGAGATAAATGCGCAAAATAGTTGCAAAGACATTTGTTTTTAATTGGTCAAAATGTAAAACAACTCTTTAGCTGTGCAATACTTTTAATGTATCACAAACTCGACGGAAGATACTGACAGTAGCGGCAAATCTGTGTGAAACGTCTTTTTTTTACATTCAATACAGGTATGCAATGAAGTATCAACTGAATAAAACTGTCGAAAACCACATTTGTTTGCTCATTTAGTCATAAAGCAAACTATGCAAGTCCAAGCTAACTTGATATCCATAACATTTTGCACCTTCTTTATAAACTCCAGAGTAAGAGACGGGTTCCCCGAATGCGACTCTTTATTTTCCGCAGTCTCCATGTGGATAGCTTGTCCTGTAAAATTAAGTAAGATATAGTGAAGGCATTTAAGATCACTTATAATGAACTTTACAGATGAAATCTTCCTTACGCCCGCCAGGAATTTGGAGCACCAATTATACTACAGCGCGGACATGACAACAACCAACATCAAATGTACGACTGATGTACAGTAAAAAGAGGCGTCGTAGATTACATAACGCGATCACACTCTGGATTCAGAACAATTACCACCTCTACGCTCCAGAAGAGTTATCACTTCTACACCGTCCTTGATTAATCTTATCCCATAAAAATCGCTATCTAGTTGCCAAAAGTGGTAGTCACATTGCACAAGTTTGTCCAAGGACAAATCCCCAGCTTACGAAAAGCGATATGACCAAATCCAGCGTGCATGAACAAGGGAATTTTCCTGAAAAAAAGACGAGATGGCAATGAGCTAGCTAAATAATTAATTTAGCAACGGACCCGAACATAGACCGATAAATATATACAAAGATTTGTTTCCCAGAAAAATACTTTCGAACAACGTATCGAAATTGTATCCACACACGTGTCCTGTTGAGATGTACTGTCTGACATACACAATTAGTTCAAGTAGCAGAAACGATCAGAAACGACCAAACACATGTGCCTTTTGAAAAGAAGAGAACGTCGCGTCTAAAACGTCATTACTTAAGTTTTAATGATTTGGTATTTATTATTTTGCGGGGTTTGCATTTCCGACCAGTGCGCATGCTTATTTAACTTGCGTTGATGTGCGGTTCGCAAAGCGAACCAGTGCGCATGTTTATTAACACTTGACAAGCTGTTAGCTTGCAAGGCTTATATGAATTCGTGCCAGCAGCCGTTCGTCCTTTTTTTCCTTCTTGACACTTTTCCGATTTTTTGTGTCTTCTTCTCTTACACTATGGGCCCTAGGACCATGAAACTTGGGACTTATGAAGAGCTTGATCTGAACATGTGCATGCTACTTTTTATTTTCGTCTTCGATTTCGTTTTTTTCTTTGTTGAAAGGCCATCTGAAAAGAGTGTATTTTTTGCAAGTAAATGCGGAGCATTTAACGTACAGCATAGAACATCACACAGTTGCTCAGCTTTGTGCGAGCTCTCACTGCGCAAACAGTTAACCCAGCGTATGCCTGATCAGTCAATCAAACCTGAAGTCAAGAAAAACAAGTAAGTATTTGTGAAACACAAGCAGGCCCCAACCCAACTTCATATGGGTATAAAGCGATGACGGACAGACTGACGGACGGACAGACGGACACCCTAAACCTATAGGCCCCAATCCAAAGGGTTGGGGCCCAACCAAACACCGCTTGGCTTATAAGAGGTATTCAAGCTGTGTTGTTTGCTAATATATTTAGCTGGTATTAAGATGTGAACCTACGGAATTATTTTCTTGACAGTGGTCCGATTTTTTAGAATATTACAAGCCGCATACATGCTGTGCCATAAGCTCTGTACATAGTTGTATAACACAATGTATGCATGTCGTAAAATACTTTACATTATTCAAGAAATAAGCCACTGAAAGAAGTATTTTTGCGCTTTAATTTTTGTCAAGTGTTTAACACTCCGCTAGCGAAATGCGGTTCTAGTTTAATATACATTGCTGCGCATGTTTACTTAACTTGCGTTGATGCGCGGCTCGCATTTTAGACCAGTGAGCATATTTATTCAACTTACGTTGATAAGCCGTTCGCTTTTCGGACCAGTGCGCATGTTTGTTTAGCTGGTGTTGATGCGCGTTTGACTTTTCGGACCAGTACGCACTTAATTTGCATTGATGCGCGGTTCTTATTTTAGACCAGTGCGCATGTTTATTTAACTTGCGTCGATGCGCAGTTCGCATTTCGGACCAATGCGCATGTATATTCAACTTCCGTTGATGAGCGATTCGCAATTCGGACCAGTGCGCATATTTATTTAGCTTGCGTTGATGCGCTGAAAACTGGAAACTTTTTGGCGGATCGCCAAAATGAGTAATTTTTCAAAAGAGGACTACCTAGGGAATCATCGTACAAAATTTGAAGAAATCTGATCAAAATTATGTGAAAAGAAGCATTTTGAAAATTGGCAACCGTAAAATTACAAATGTCCCCCATTTGGCCAATTTTTGGCGGATCGCAAAAAAGATTAAATTTTCAACATAGACCTACCCAGAGAACAGTCGTACAAAATTGGAAAGGAATCCTATAAAAAGTGTAGGAGAAGCATTTTAAAAATTAGGTACCAAAAAATTTTAAAACACCCCCATTTGGCCAATTTTTTGCGAATCGCCAAAAAAAAAGTAAAATTTCAAGGGGAAGACTATGTTAAGAACATCTGATCAAAGAAAATCAGATGCTAAGAAAATCTGATCAAAATTGTTCGAGAAGAAGCATTTTGAAAATTGGCAACAAAAAAATTTAAATGCCCCCTATTTAGTCAATCTTTTGGCAGATCGCCAAAAACGTTATTTTTCAAGAGAGGTCTACATAGAGAACAAGTGTCTAAAATTGAAAAGAAATCCGATCAAAATTTTGGGAGAAGTATTTTGAAAATTTGGCAAATTTTTGGCGGGTCGCCAAAAAAAGAGTAAATTTTCAAGGGAGGACTATATTGAAAGCATTGGTACAAAATTTGAAGAAAATCTGATCAAAATTGTTCGAGTAGAAGCATTTTAAAAATTGGCAACAAAAAATTTTAAATGCCCCTATTTAGCCAATCTTTTGGCAGATGGCCAAAAAAATAATTTTTCAAGAGAGGCCTACCTGGAGAACAACTGTCCAAAATTGGAAAGAAATCCGATCAAAATTGCTGGAGAAGAAGCATTTTGAAAATTTGACACCAAAAAATTTAAAAATGCCCCCCCATTTGCCCAATTTTTGGCGGATCACCAAAATGAGTAATTTTCAAAAGAGGCCTATCTAGGGAATGTTCGTGTAAAATTTGAAGAAAATGTGATCAAACTGTGGGAGAAGAAGCATTTTTGAAAATGGACAACCCAAAAATTTCAGATGCCCCCCCCCCCCCCATTTAGCCAATTTTTTTTAAGTGAGGCCTACCTTGAGAACATCTGTGTAAAATTTGAGAGGAATCCGATCAAAACTGAAGGAGAAGAAGCATTTTAAGTAAAAGTTTACACACGTACATACGTACATACAGACGACGGATACCCCTCTATTTATGGGATAAGACAAGCCCGAAATAGTCGACTGGCCTAAAAAACAGATAATACTTTCACAAGAAGAGCCGTTTGCTGAAGGATCTGCATAAGTACGCCTCAGTGTCGGCTTGAGATTACCCGATATTTATGACGAATGAAGCAAAGGTTACACAAGAGTTCGAGCAACTCGGAGAACTTTATTTGTACCACGTTTATTGACCATCTGCTCTGTGACAACTATAATGACCCAAAATGTGTGTTCGCCGTTCGCGTTAGCGTGTTTTTACCGTGTGATTAAGTTACTTTTTATTGATTTTTACAGAGTATTTGTTTTTCGGATATTCCATGAAAGTATTTGTAACGGTACGATTCCCCTTCAAGCGTCAAGTTTTCTCTATGTTGAACGATTCGATTCCATCTATCCCGGAAATAGCTGTATCTATTCTATTGTTGTTATTATAACCCATTGCGACAGCTCTTGATCTATACAGCACAATATTCACAACACTGGCTGAGACGCAACCTCTTTAAATGTCGGATATTACAAAATCTGCGATTTATCGGTATGATAACACTGCTTGCTCTGTTCCCTTCCATATCACTTTTGCTCTGTTGCATATTTATCTCTTGCCTATTTTATATCAGATCGATCAATCATTTCCAGAAGTATCTGATTGGGGTCATCTCTAAAAATAGCCTGAAAACTATGGTATGGAAAACTGCGGCCCACAACGATACTTGTGTGCCATATAAGGGCATGCCGCTGTAAGAGAAGGCAAATGGAAGAAAGTATGGGTCGACTTTAACTCACGGTAGCCTTAACTTTTTTGGAGAAACATTTGAATGAATGCTTTTGCTATATACGTATTCCCCTCGTACATGTAAAACTTTTGTTGTGGTGCAATTAATAAGACAGGAGAAAAATGAAATTGTGTGACAGAGGGGTCAGCAATTTTCATTGCTCTTGCTGTCTGTAACTGAAGAGTTCTTGAATATGCATGAAGTGATTAGCATTATCATAGGCGTAGCCACCAGGGGGTGGGGGGGGGGGGGAGCTCAGTTTAAGATGCTCCTATGACACCATCCGGGTACTTAGTTCAACAGCCATATTGAATCTTATGGATACAATGTACGAAAATCAGATATATTAGGTAATTAACCTATACTTAGGAGGCAGGATTGGGTTTTGGACGGTCCGAAACGTATTTCGGACCGGACAGTGTCCAAAACGTGGTAAAAACCGCCCAAAAGGGTTTTTACCTGCCCGAAACGGTCCGAAACTAACACTAAACTAAATTCGAGTGGCTTATTGCTATCAATTAACAAAAAATAAGTTGATGCATTTTATGCATAATTTTTCCATTAACATTTCTTTGAATTATTTATTATGTACACAATATTTACACAATGTTTATGCACAAGTCGTATAATTTCACAGTAAAGAAATTTACCTTATATACAATAGTTACGACACTGGAGCATCAAGATATTAATCAGAGTCGTCTCCGCCCACCCAGAGCAGTATACGGTGGCACAGGGATTATATCGCGCAAGAAGCACTCCGAAAAAAGCCAATGGAGTGACAGATTAGGATTCAGATTTAAGATTAAAGCGCGCTCTAAATTTTGGGTGTTAAATAAACAGCAATCGAACTCCTCAGGCACGCATTATTTGGACAGTGGCGGGGTGGACTGTTTGCTGATGTGGCATTTGCGACTCGCACAGCAATGTGGACTGAAAGTGTTTTCATAAGCAGAAACGTTAAGTTAAAGAACAAACAGGGAAATGTTTGAATGAACAGAGAAACGCGTTTTGTATATTTGAATAGTTTAAATTTGACAGCCCAGTTTCGGACCGTCCAAAACTGTTTTGGACAGGACGGTAAAAACCTGGTTCCTACCAGGGGTTTTTCCCATCGTGTCCAAAACTTGCCAACCCTGTTAAGAGGCGAAAAGGTACGGTTATATGTCAACTTTTTCCCCATGTTTTAAAGATAATAATGTTATAAAATATTTCAAGGTTCGATGCGAGGGTTTGTCGCAATAAAGGTGTTTAAGTAGGGTATCGATTCCGACCTTGCTCGTTCCGAAGATCGTGCATGATTTTGTTATATTCGTAGTGAAAACCGCATTTTTCGCGTACGTTTAACAACATTTGAGCAGTACGTGTTAAAGTTACATTTTGTATCTCTCATTTGCAGCTTTTCACGGTGCCATGCGGTCTGTCTGGACGTTTCGAAATAAAGGGACATCAGTTGAGAACAATCACATCTCATTTCGCCTTCTAATGGTCTATCTCGTAGTCCTAGATGACTCGTCATGCTTCCCAGCAAGAGTCATAGTTCCTATAGTATAACTTGTCATTGATCTCAAATTTTCAATCTCGGCGCACGACTGGGGCTAATGGCGTTATTTTAGAAAGGGTGCATCACATAAATAACCCAAATATAAATTATGGCGCACAATTTTTATGGTCAAATAACAATTTTGTAATGAGAAAAATAGATGTTTTCTTCAGATCAGAATAAAGAATCTCCCATTATCGCCCACAACAACAATGAATCTTCAGTTGTAAAACCACCCTTTACTCCACTTTGGTAGTAGGTCGAAAATAGTGCGCCAGGATACTTCTCAGTGTGCTTTTTTTAAGAAAAGGCATGCCACTCCGAACCTCGGTGTCCTGGAACATGCGCCGAAACATCTAGAGCCGCGAAAATTGAGATCAATGGTGATTTCTATTACAGGAACTGTGACCCTTTCTGACCTAGGAAGACAGAAAGGGTCCACTGGGACTATCCATCTTGTAGCCCGTGAAGTGAAAAACTTTTCTACCGCCGCCGCCCCTCCAAAACCGGGATTTCAACCACTGAATTTAAGATGACAGCGACAAGTTATGATTAGTTTCCAGTGTAGTATCGGATACTATAACCTGCCTATGTTCCCCACATTTCAACATCGAAATTACCTACACATGTATTGCACAATCATTCACAAAACCAAGGAATACACATGAGTGGGCGATAAAGTAAGTTTTGTGACTAACTTTTTCACGGTGAAAGTGTTCGGACTTGAAACAGTCGCATAACATTGGAAATATGCGTTTTAAGGAAAAAACCTTCAACAAAAGAACGTTATCTATGGTGAAACATTTAAATATCCGTGTTTTAATATTGCATGCAGCCTTTGCCCGATAAGTTATCGGCTATGTTTACACCTCTGGTGGATGCCACAGTAAATAATAAGTAAAATACAATAACCAATTTTCGCGCGTGCAGAATGGTGTGCAGAAATTGCTACCCCCCCCCCCCCAACCCCTTCGCTGTTTTTGTGCGAAACCCACTGGATGAAATGCCTCCATTGCGTCATCGTAAGGTCCTTATGCCAACACCCTTGACCATATACGGTAACTAACTTTCTTTTTCGCGTAGCAGTCGGTTACCTGAAAGCTTGTGCTGTGGTGACTTATTTCATATTTACGTGGTATATTGGTCTGATCGGTATATCAGTGTTTATTAAAAGAGCTAAAGGTAGGTGTTGAGCACTGCTTGATACTAATCACTTACTATAAAATTTTGCTCAATTTGGATTATAGCCAGAACCGCTTAGAGTTTCAAGTTTACCAATTCTGTTTCACAGTCTGACAGTTTAGTTTTTCGGTTTAATATTAATGAGTGAACGTGGACATATGTGCGTGGTAATTATTTCAATTGTAACTGTAAAATTATTGGTAGATGTTAAGTGTTTAAAATAGTATAAATCAGTCAAAAAAAAAAAAAAAAAAAAAAAAAAAAAAAAAAAAAAAACGGTGGCACTGAGACGACCTGCACGGTTATAAGTTCAAAAACGTATTCCGCTCAGAAAGAACATGTAGTAAGTGCCGTGCAGATTCCATTACAAGCCAGTCCATCTGAGAGGGAGATTAGTATGATAGCCTTAGATGAAAACAATGAAAGCTCAGTGTTAGAGCTATTATTTGAACAAGGCGCCGTAGGTGGACAAAAGAAGCCACTCTACAAAATGATAATGTAAATCCAGTTTATTCGTCTCAAATTGAGCTTAAACAGCAAGACAGGTCACCACACCAAAGACTACTTACGGCTCGCGGTTTACAATACCAACGAGATATCAGACAACATAGATTAAGATCGGTAGATTAAGTGGAGACGCAGAGCTGATTACATAGATGACCTGTGGCTGAATGTGACGATGTCGACCCTCTTTCAAAGCAATACAAAACGTGCAAGTTGCCGCAGAAGTCTGTCTCAAGTATCAATCGTACAGGAACCAATAGAAAGTATCCAGAACGAGACACGGCAAGTGGGGCAAGACATTAACGCTAAGATTCGAGAATTGAAAGAGGAAATCCATTCAACTAGTTCAAAAAGGTCGAGAATATCGTCGAAGAAATCAATTTCTTCAAGTCGGTCTGTTAAGACCACGAAATTAGAAGCAGCAGCTAAAGCGATAGAGATCGAGATACAACTAGAGTATCACGAAGCCAAGCACGAATTCAAGAACCAAGAAACAAGAGCTGAGTTACAGAAACAGTTAGACATGGAAAATGTACGTCTGCAAGCCATTGTGGAAACTGATGAGGAGGAAACAACACTGATGATACTACCTGACGAAGAAAAAGAAGAAGAAGATATCAAACGTTGTGTTGAGAGTTTTATCCGCACCATACCGGCTGAAAATGTTCCTCCACGTGCTGCAACGGCGATAACCTCAGTTGATATAGTAGTGGTTGTTCGTACGGGCTTAGTGTCTACTGCAGGAGTACCAATTACAGTAGCAGGTCAAGTATCAATTCCGCCTACAAATGCTTCCTTCACACTTCCAGTTGTGACATCATCGGTTCAGATAAGTGATACGGCAAGGTATACACATACGCTGCCATCGGAAAGTTGCCGGAATGGGTTGTGAGAAGATGGACTCGGATTGTCCACAAACGCTCCGGGTCCATTCCATCATTCAAAGTCTTCGTTCACTTCCTGGTTTTGGAGGCAGATATAGCTTGTGACTGATGACAAAACCTGACCAAACCAGACCGGTCTGATAAAAGCTACAAAATTATGAAAGAGAACAAATCACAAAACAGTCGCCATGTGCTGTCTTCCAGCACTAATGAAGAAAAGCAGAAGAAGAAGAATGAAACGACCCCAGAAAGAAAGACAAATACAAGGACAAAGGCCCAAAGACATCGCAAAAGGATGCCGAGGCCAAGGGAATCATAGTCAAGGAAGAATACATATTCTGTAAACAGAAACATGTATTAGATTCGCGTGACAAGTTCCTTGAAAAGGCCGTAGATGACCGTAAAAATGTGCTACAGAAAATGGACTCTGTTACGCATGTTTAAAGCCGAACCACATATCAAAGAAATGTCGAGCAAGGACGACATGCAGAATATGTGCTGGGAAACATCCGACGGCGTTCCATCTCGACAAATTCGTGAAAGACCAGGTAGAAGAAGACGCACCATCTGACGACATAACTGTGCCTAAATCAGTCGTTCATTCAGCGAACAGTTATGGCGTATCTTTTGGCAGTTCCTCTGCGATGATATTGCCCGTGTATGTTTCCATTGGGGACGTTCAGGAGATGATCTGTCTAGACACTCAGTACTGGACACTCAGTCTGACGCGTGCTTTATCGCACAACGCACCTGTTCAGCACTGAATGTATCTGCACCGAAAGTCAAATTACGGCTGTCAACATTATCGGCAAAGGAGAAGGTCATATGCTGGAAAAGATATCGGATATCTACGTTCGTGGTTACAATTCCGTACACAGATCAAAACTGCCACCAACGTTGACAAGGCCAGACAGTCCATAAATCGTGCGCAGATACCTACACCTGATACAGCGAAAATGTGGTCGTATTTGGATTGCATTGCCGATGAGATGGTGCTTTTGCAGCATATAGAAATTGGATTGTTAATTGGTTACAACTGCAAACGCCTGCTCTTACCTAGAGAAGTCATCACCCCGGAATAAGGTGGCTCATTCGCACAGAGAACGGACCTAGTGTGGGGCATCACCGGAAAGACTTCTGAAGAAAGCGATTCTAGTAGCTCATGCTTCCACATTTCTACGAATATAGAAGGGTGCGGTTTCACTGGAAAGGCTAAGATAGAACCTCGTATGCAAGCAAAAGAATTGTTTTGTCCGATCGACGTAATTCAAGCAGACGATGTTGTGTGCGGTTCGGATCCAAATTTTAAGTACTTCTATTATGACACCATTTTCTTGAAAATGATGAAGTCTGGTATCAAGCAAATGGAGAATGGCCATTGTTCAATGCCCATGCCACTAAAACAACCGGTACTGTAGCTTTCAAATAACCAAGTTTCAGATATGTCTCGGCTTTCACTACTCCAGAAGTTTGAACGCAATACTAAGTTTCTTTATGGAAGAAATAATCGCGAAGGTCTTTCTGGAGATAGTTTAAGAACCCGATTACTCAGCTGATGGACACAATGTATTGTACATCCCACACCACGGCGTTTTCCACCCTAAGAAGAAGAAAATCAGAGTGGTCTTTGACTGTAGTGCCTATTTTGACTCTATCAGCTTGAACGATCTGCTGTTACCTGGACCGGACTTGACCAATGACCTATTATAAGTTCTGTTACGCATCCAAAAAGAACAGACTGCAATCACGTGTGATATCCAAAAACTTTCTATTAGTTCGAAGTGCAGAAGGAAGACAGAGATAACCTACGGCTTGTGTGGTGGTCTGGAGGAGATATTTCGCTTGTTTTTGTAGCAAGATCATCACCGGGGTGTTCCAATTACGGATTGAAGCAGGCGACCGAGGATGGCAAAGCAGAATATGGATCTCTAGCGGCAAATTTCTTCAGGTCAAAGTTCTATGTAGAAGACGGACTGGCCAGTACAGAATCGATAGAAGAGGCTATTGATCTATTTTTCCAGTGCAAAAGCTATGTGTGCTAAACCAGGGCTAAGACTTTACAAGTTTACGACCAATTCTGCAGAGGTTTCAAAGTGCATTCCCAACGAAGACAGAGCGGATGGAAAGCAGAATTTAGACATCTTTCGTGAAGACACTTCGATAGAGCGTGCTCTAGGTCTAGAATGGATATCAAGCTTCGAGTTTTCCATAATCATAAAGAACAGGCCCGTGAAGCTCCGAGGATTGTTATCTGCAGTCACTTCTCTCTTGTACCCCTCAGAACTGGTGTCTCCAGTCATTCTAGTAGGACAACAGATCTTACAAGCTATATGCAGACTCCAGCTTGATTGGGATGCAGCGTTACCAACGAATATTGTGACACGCTGGGAAGTATGGCGCAAACATCTTTATCAGCTAGAAACCGTGGTGCGGAGATGCTACAAGCCTACCAATTTTGGAGCAGTGAAGGAGATTCAGTTTTATCACTAGTGATGCTAGCCAACTGGGCTTTGGACAGTGTCCATACGTACGCATGGTCGACGATATTAACCGAGCGCTTTGTTCTTTAGTAATGGTGAAAGTTAAAGTTGCTCCTGTACGACCGGTGACAATTCCCAGAATGGAATTGACGGCAGCTATTTTGCCCATTCGCATTGGTAAATACCTCGAAAGACAACTCGATTATCAGAACGTTTCCGAGGCTCACTGGACAGATAGCGACTAAGTGCTCGGATATATCTCAAATGACGCGCGTCGATTCCACGTGTTCGTGGCAAATTGTATAGAACAGATCCTGGAACATAGCGACCCATCACATTGGCGACATATTGATACGGCGATGAATCCGACAGATAAGGCATCTCGAGGCAGTAGTGTCAAAACGCCATTGACGAAGCCAGAATGATTTGCCGGCACTGAGTTCCTTTGGAAACAAGATCTTCCCAAAGGTAAATTAACACCTGCTATCGACGACGACGATCCAGAAGTGAAAAGAGTTCTTGTATCACCAATCCGTGAGGTCAAAGCAAATATAATAGCTCGATTGGAGAGATTCTCAGACTGGTATAAGGCTAAAAGAACAGCAGCGAATTGTCTACGGTATATGGGAATTCTGAAAGAGTCAGTAAGAAGCTAACTCCCGACCCTAGACCAGCTACAACGGTTCAGGATTTGTGTTCTGTTGAAGTTGTGATTTTAAGAATAATACAAGCACTTCCTTTGGTGAGCAGATAAGACTTCTTGCGAGGAACACAAGTAACGGAAGCGTTTAACCTAAACAGCTAACAAAGAGAGATTCTCTGTATAAGTTAGAACCTCTGTTAGATAGCAACGGCTTGCTGAGAGTTGGTGGAAGACTCGGAAGATCCCCACTGGCAGATCCTCCCAAAGCGCAGTCACGTCACGCAAGTCATCGCCAGGTTTTGTCATCAGGAAATCAACCACCAAGGAGGAGGGATGACACTGAACCAAATTCGATCCAAGGGATTTTGGATCATAGGCTGCCACCAAGTGGTGAGATCATATATCTCAAGGTGCGTGGTATGCCGCAGATGGCGCAGAAGTGCACAAACACAGACAATGATCGCGTTGAAGAAAGATCGCGTTGAACCAGCAGCGCCGTTTTATTACTGCACAGTTGATCTGCTCGGGTAGTTTCTAATAAAGGAAGGAAGAAAAGAGTTAAACGGTACGGTGTGCTTTTTACCTGCCTTGCCAGTAGAGCAGTGCACATTGAGACGGCCAACTCATTAAGTACCGACTCGTTCATTAACTGCTCACGACAGATGATGGCTATCCGAAGATCCATCCAGTAGTTACGATGCGATCAATGGTCGAATTTTGTAGGTGCAAAATTGGAGTTTCAAAGTGAACACGAGAAGATGGATCAAGGAAAAGTCGCACAGTTCCTGCATATCAAGGGTTGTGATTTATTGAGTTTAAAATGAATGTGCCGTCAGCTTCTCACATAGGAGATGTTTGGGAATGCCAGATAAGATCAGCGCGGTCCATACTTGTAGTTCTTATGGAGCAGTCTGGAACGCAGCTGGATGATGAGTCACTCAGGACGTTCCCGTATGAAACGACGAGCATCATTAACTCAAGACCCCTCACAGTGGAAAACATAAACGACCCACTGAGTTTGAGAGCACTGACATCCAGCCATGTTCTAACCATAAAGAGCAGTGTAGTTTTATCGCCACCTGGCGTCTTCGTTAAAGAAGACATATGCCTGCGTAGAAAATGGAGACGGGTAGAGCATCTGCTAAACATGTTTTATTGAGATGGAAAAGGAAATTTCTTCAGACTTGCAGGCGAGACAAAAGTTGATCTCGCAAAAGAGAAATCTGGAAAAAGGAGGCATAGTAGATATCTGCGACGATAATCTACCAATGGTCTGTAGGCAGTATTGATGAGTTAATTCCCTCCAAGGATGGTCATGTGCGAAAAGTAAAGGAGAGAGCTGGCGATTCTACATTAGATCGTAACGGAAAAAGAACGAAAACACCAACTGTACTCGAACGCCCAATAGATAAGTTACCGGGGGTTTCCGAAAAAAGCCCAGGGCTTCTATTTAGAAACTGGCCAATTTTAGGCGCTCATTTAGAAACCAAATAGAAGCCCCGGGGCTTCTATTAGGAAACAGTTTCTTAACTAGAGCCCCGGGGCTTCTATTTTTCAGATAGGGGGGACGCAGAACATGTCCAGGCGCTGCCTCATATCAAAGGATTAAGTGCACCATGTCTGCACTGCGAGTAAACACGAGTTCTAAAAAGACTTGCAGGGAAAGAGGGGGGCTTTTATTAGGAAACGATTTTTTCAGGTATTTATTTTAACTCCAAATAGAAGCCCTACTGGGAAACAGTTTCCTAATATGAACCCCGGGGCTTTTATATGGGGGGAGCTTCTTTTCGGAAACTCCCGGTAGTGCTTCTCTTAGAGAGAGATCAGGGAATCCTCGACGAGGATCCTCAACAATCTGCGACTTAATACCGACTTCGACAGTACATTAAGCACTTCGTGGACTCAGTATCTGCGTTATATTTTATTGCTTCGCGCCAGTCACAAATGCCGTTTTCAATTTAGACAAAAACCCAAGCTGATCCATTCTTCTGCTTATCGTGTACATGTAATATTAAATTCGAACATATCCAATGCGGTATGTAAACAGTGTTGCCGTCGTGATATGTTCGCCTTTGGGTATAACGTTAATGATGTATTTGCATTGATGTTAAATACTGTTATGTAATCTGTGCAAACACTGCAGATCGTTCGCTTATATGTTCGTTTATGTGTATGTACGTAATATATTCGATATTAAGTATCCACGCATGCACTTTGTTCTGTATCTAGTGAAAGATATTCAGTGCCATGTATATATTATTATAAGCACAATACGAATCTTTGTGCGTTTCATAGGCGTAGGTAAACTTAGTTTATAACTGAAGTACAAGAAATGGAAGTGATAATTATACTTTTTAAATGTAACGATAATAAAGAGCGAATGTAATTGATATAAACGTTTTAAAAAACCACATACGATTTTTGGGGAGCCATGTAACTTATAAGTTTTTGAATATGCATGAAGTGATTAGCATTATCAAATCAAACTGCGATCCGGGTACTTAGTTCGGCAGCCATATTGAATCTTATGGACGCGATGTACGAAAAATCAGATATATTATGTAATTAACGGATAAACTAAGTGGCGAAAAGGTGCAGTTAAATTCCAACATTTTCCCAATGTTTTATAGATCATACTTTTATAAAATATTTCAAGGTTCGATGCGAGAGTTTATCACAATAAAGGATTTTAAGTAGAGTACCGATTCCCACCTTGCTCGTTCCGAAGATCGTGCATAATTTCGTTATATTCGTATTGTAAACTGTATTTTTCGCGGGTGTTAAACAACATTTGAGCAGTACGTGTTAAGTTACATTTTTGTCTGTCACTTGCAGTCACTTTTTCACCGTGTCATGCGACTCGACCTTTCGAAATAAAGGGACACCAGTTGAGAACAATTCGTCTCATTTCGCCTTCTAACGGTCTGTCTCGTAGCCCATTATACTTTCTATACCCACTTGATCAGCGTGCAGAAGAGGTTCATTTTCTAAGTGGCGGGCTGTGGTTATACACAAATCTAAAAGGAAAAAATGAAGACTAGAGCGGCCAGCGAACACAAAACAAAAGAATACAGGCTATTACAAAAACAAGGCCCCCAACTAAATCCATAATTCTGTAATAATTTTTTCCGAAATAAAAGATTAATTCCTGCAAACATAATATAAAGAAAAAATAAAAAAATATTTTGAAAAATTAACAAAGTCCCACCTTGCAAAAAGCGGTGACAAATTACAGCGTGCATGAACAAGAGCCAGTGCACATGTTTGGTTAACGAGCGTTTATGCGCGGTTTGCATTTCGAACCAGTGCGCATGTTTATTCAAATTCCGTTGATGAGCGGTTTGCATTTCGGACCAGTGCGCATGTTTATTCAAATTCCGTTGATGAGCGCTTCGCATTTCGGACTACTGCGCATGTTTATTTCACTTGCATTGATGCTGGGTGCTTATTTTGGACCAATGCGCATATTTATTGATGCGCGGTTGGCATTTCGGACCAGAACAAATGTTAACTTAACTTGCGTCGATGCTCGGTTCACATTTCGGACCAGTGCGTATATTTATTTGACTTGCGTCGAAGGGCGGTTAGCATTTCAAACCAGTGCGCATGTTTTTTAACTTGCGTCGATGTCCGGTTTTCATTTCGGACCAGTGCGTATGTCTATTCAACTTGTGCCTTTTTAGTCGATCTCATCGATATGCAGTCGACGCCGTATGGAGAGTTTAAATTTATTCTAAATATCAAAGCGCATCGAAATTGCAATTCTAAGTTGAAAGTGAAGAGTCAAATTTGTCCTGGATTATTAATTGCAATCACTAGTTGAAAGACAAAATTCAAAATTTCACTGCGTTATCAATTGCAATCCTAGCATGAAAGAGAAAATTCGAAGGTTACAATGAGCTACTAATTGCAATCACATCTTGAAATCATTTCGGACCAGTGCGCATGTCTATTCAACTTGTGCCTTTTTAGTCGATCTCATCGATATGCAGTCGATGCCGTATTGAGAGTTTAAATTCATTCTAAATATCAAAGCGCATCGAAATTGCAATTCTAACTTGAAAGTGAAGAGTCAAATTTGTTCTGGATTATTAATTGCAATCACAATTTGAAAGACAAAATTCAAAATTTCACTGCGTTATCAATTGCAATCCTAGCATGAAAGAGCAAATTCGAAGGTTGCAATGAGGTACTAATTGCAATCGCATCTTGAAATCAAATTCGGTACGAAAATTAAAAATGATAATGATAAATGTTTAAAAAAATATATTGCAATAAATTGTACTAAGGGGGAGGGAAGTTTGATTAATAAAATATCAGAAACAGAAAACAGGCAGTTCATAAATCGTAGTGATATTTAAATTTTGTTTTTTTTCCGAATGATATTTAAATTTTGTTTTTATCCGAGAAATAAAATAAAAGTTTTAAATAAATGTCAATGGGAGTTTTCTTTAACATGCAAAATACGTTTCAGGCAAAGACTACAATTTTTTAGCAGCAAAACCTGGTCTTTTCTAGGAAATGTATACATTGCCTGATTGAGTCAGGAATTGTAGACATAGCCTGATCTTTTTAGGAAAATGTATACATTTCCTGGTTGTAATCATAGCCTGTAACATATATATGTTACAGCGTATGTGTCAAATGAGCGAATGTGCAAATTCGCTGAAATTTTCAGCAAATGTGTCAAATCGCTGACTCAGTCAGCGAATGTGTACACTCGCTGAAATTTCCAGCGAATTTACATATTCGCTGATTTTAAGCCACAAATATTTGAGCTGAAATTTGCCTGAATTTTGAAGAACCTTTGATTCCCAATTACACATATCCATTGCTTTCAAGTATAACAGAAAAGGGTAGTATAACCAAACTGTTCCCCATTCATGCTAATCTGTTATTCAATTTTGAGCGCTACTCAGGTATCAATGACCAATTATGCGATCATTGAAAGGAGGACGATTGCAATTACTTTTTATTGCAATTACCTGCAGTGTTCAGCTAAACACCTGTACTCCGGAGAACGTAATTGCAATTGGGCTTCGGAAATCTTCCAATTGCTGACTGAAATTAAACGTAATTGAGGTATGAGGGAGTTAATTGGTTGTTGCGGGAAAAACAGTATTTTGATTGACCCACATTGTTCTGCTGAAAGGGAAATGCAGTCGCAATCATTTTTGTTTATGAGGCCACAAACATTTAAGCGAAAGTGACGTGCAACTTACGACCGATGTTTCATTACGCCAAGCAATCCAATTCGGATCCAAATGTGGAGGTCAGGACCATGTTAAGTGCAACTGTTAAGGAGCGAAAAGATGCTAGTCAAACAGATATTTCAAGGCAAAGGTCAAATGCAACTCTCGCTGCCAATTGCCTGAACAAGATGTAAAATACACCCCCTAAGAAAAAAAAACAAACTATTTGAATGAATGAGAAGTTATAATTGTATTTGTAAGTTTAAAGTTGCTCACGTTGCTATTTTCTGATTAAAAATCGACAAGTTGGAATATTAAATTTGTTCAGTTCTAATGACTGTGCAAGCTCGACAAAGATATTGAATGCATGTAAAATAATTTGTAGCTGGAAATAAATGTAGTGTCTAACTTTTTGTAGAAATACCTGTTCTAGAATAAAAGTTGAATAATAGGATAAATAATTGCGAGTGTTTTCCGCTTAAAAATAATCTTCATATGCGTAAAGAGTTAATGTGTATTCTAACTGTAATTGCAATAAAGCACAATTGCATTTGTGCACCTCTTACCATAAATCATGGTACTAATTGTTTAACCCAGAGCAGAGCTTAGGCTTAATTCCTTTACACCTTAATTGCGTCCTACACTTTTTTTGTTATACTTCAAAGCAATCGGCAGGCAATCAAAGGTTCATCAAAAGTTAGGCAAATTTCAACGAATGTGTCGAATGTGTTGAGAGCCAATTTTTAAAAGCTGTATTCAGTGGTAATATTCACATTGGCGTAAAATGGACGGATCTAAACTTAGTTAAAATGGATAGATTATGCAGAGAGACTTGGGAGTTTAGATATTCTGTCTTCCAAGAGCAGAGCAGCGAATGCAGTCCAGTGCAAGTTTTCACGGTCACCATCACAACAACCACAGTTCCGTTTGCAAATTGCGAGGCGTCACTTTGCGTCGAGAGAATCGTTATCTTAGGTTTGTTCGTGGTGGGTTTTGTTCCCTTCGCGGAATCGTCCTTGACCAACTCCATGCCGTACATGGAGGAGGAGCTTCGCGTTTTCTCGTCCACAAACTTGACCAGGTCACTGAACTTTGGTTCACGTCCAGATTCATTGATGGAGTAGGCTATGTCAACCCATTTGACACTCAGGTAACTGGGAAGCCGACGCAGTATTCTCCTCATGTTTTCAGAGTTTTCGATATCGGAGAAACCCATCTGCGAAAGGTTTATTTCGCATTTTTCCATCTTCAGTGCCAAATCGCTCAGACCTTTAACGTCGCTGTAATCCATGGGATTCCTGTAGAAGGTAAGTGTTTCCGGTTTAGGGAGGTTGAAACCTTCTTGCAACGCATTTTCCAGGCACAAAAACGCGTTTTCGTCAGTGTATGGTGCGACGGTGTGCGTTGTGATAGAAGTACTAGGCAGCGGTACTCTATGAGGAGCAGTTTTCGGCGTTGCTGGTGCCATTCCTGCTCTATGTGACGGAAATGGTAAAATTTGCTAGGGTTGTGGACCAGCAGCACTAGGTTTGGGGCTTTCTTCGCCGACTTCGTCGTCCCAAACGCTCTCTTCGACAGCGGCGTCCTCGTGAACCTGAGTGAATATATATAGCATGGAGGTGTGCGCCTCCTCTTTTGACCGACGTTTATCCGTCCGTCTGTCCGTGAGGTGGTTCGGAACTTAGCATATTTTAGTGCATTTATGGGAAGCTTCGAAGTTTTGTGTAATGAACTCGTCCTAAGGTTTTAGGCCTGGCAACCTAAAACCTATATGGAGTTAATATATATATATAGCATGAAGGTGTGAACCTCCTCTTTTGACAGACGTTTATCCACCCGTTTCTCCGTGAGGCGGTTCGGAACTTAGCATATTTTAGTACATTGATGGGTAACTTCGCAAATTTGCGTTATGAACTCGTCTAAGGGTTTTTGACATGGCAACCTGAAACCCGTGCGAAATGAATATTATGGTATGAAGGTTTGCACTCCCCTTTTGACCGACGTTCGTCCCTCCATCTGTCCGTGAGGTGGTTCGGAACTTAGCACATTTTTTAGTACCATCACAGTTTTTCTTGAATGTACGCAATCTTTTTGCATGTTACAATTACCGTATCATGAATAATTCAGTTAAAATTTCGTTTAGGACGGGTCATTCGTGTTCCTCCAGGACACATTTCTAGTTTAGATGGACTCCAGCTATGCATGTAAGTAACCCTTTGAATAGCGGTAAAATGAAACAGAAAGGTTTGTTTAAATCTTACCAAAACTATTTTGGCTCCTCTCTGCAACTTCCTAAATAATCTTTAAGTTATCCCGATTCTCGATACAGTCGGGTTTATTAAACGCAGAATGTCCTTTTTTATTCTTTCGTTCTTGACGGATCCTGAACAACTGCCAAATACCTGTTTTCACGGCTATTTCAGGACATGAAGGGGGTGGGGCGCTATCTAATCCGGTATTTGATAGGCGAGATCTGTAACCCAATCACAAATAGCTTACCCCACACATCTGTGGAACACGGCTCTTGGGAAACCCATTAGGCCTTGGTACAACAGTTCAAAGATCCTGTCTGCATATGTAACGAGGGAGGAAACACTGAGTGAGAGATCCCCCTTATCTACAAAATTCAATGTACCTTTTGTTCTCCCAACTTTCTTTGCTACTGGCACATTTTAAAATAAAGGGTATTCTGCTGACGAACTAATTAATACGCATCGAATCCTTTAAAAAGTTTTTTAAATTCAACTTCTAATTTACATACAAACTAGACCGAAATTCGCACAGCGAATTAGACCCCACTTGTAATGATAATTTAAAACGAAAGGTAGATGATATTGCTATTTGTTAACAATTTGCAAATGTATGAATGTAGAACATCCTCCTAAATACTACCAACTATACCGGTAAGGTCAATGTCAAAAATTTTTAGCAGGTGCACCACGCACCACGAAGAATTCGAGGCAATCCATCCCCATTTGGTATTTTCAATACCAAGTGGGAATAATATTAAACCAAGATGAGAAGAAATTTTAGAAACTGACAGTTTCTACACTGACATAACGTCGAATAGAGTTTAATACACAATGTTGTTCAGATGTCGCTTATCATCGCAACAAAACGCCAACTTTCTCCAACATCTAATAAACGTCTTTGGTGCAACGTACGTTTATTAGGCGTCGTAAAGTCGACGCTGGATAGACGTCAGACTCACAACTGTAAAGCAGCTACCCTGTGTTATAGCTCACCGGAAATGATACAATTGACAGGGTTACTTTAAAAGCATACTGAAACGAGGACGTAAAACGAGGATTTCAAGACTCCAGACATATCCTGCGTTACCGGATGAACAAAGGGTCTGTGCAACGTCGCTTTCCCGACGCCTGTACAGCTGCGATACACAGTGACCACTAACTCGATTTTGGTCACACCCAAGTCAGAAGGGACAAAAGAAGCCAGAAGGGGACACACCAGCACATATGCTGTTGCGTAAAACATGATTTTTAAGAGATTTCATGTCGGTGACAATGCCGTACAAACTAAGAAAATGCATTATTTTGATCCATTAATAGATCTTCAGCTCTACAAACTGGCTCTTTTATTTATCATAAGTTATTGTTTTCCTGTGCGAGATACCGAAGAAATGGTTGGATACTTAAGGGAGTGGATAAGTGCTGCACTTGAGGGAAGATTCTATCTCGGCAGCCCAGTGGTAATGATTGCTTTGGGCATTGTCTTGAAGTTTTCGTGGTAAAGGGGGTGGGAGGAGGGACTTGGGGCTTCACCAAGCCAAAACCAAAAAATTAAGATGACTATGCTGACTATCAAACACAGCTCAGTCTTTTTAACTTAATAAAAAATGACATTTTTCTAACTATTTCTTCATTCTTAGTACTAAGATCAAGCAAAACGGTCATATCGAGTTCGATAACGCGCCACAGCACACAAAGTGTATTATTTAAGCCCAAATCGTATGAATATGGAGCGTTTACACTTGCATTCTTGTACAATTTGAGCTCTCTGGGTCAAGCAAAAGGCATCCCAAAATAGATAACACAAAGTTCAAAAAGTAGCAAAAAGTTCATATTAATTCGATTATGGCTTCTACATAAATAGGCAATAGTGGTGCAGCACACGCAGTACGCTTCCATGCAGTGCCGGGATTCCGCGTTTTCAAGCGTTTACCTGTTGGACCGCAGTGCATGCAAAGCGGAATATACATGGCGACCATAAAGTTCATGTTCGACCTACATATTCTTTTAGAAAGTGATGACGTAGCAGTGGTCAAATACGTCATAAATACTGTAATCAAAGAAATGTCAATGAGGAACACGGCGGTGATTCCGTCCGTATTATACTAGAGAGGGGATGTATTGTATATGGAATTACAAAAACAGGAACAACGAAAGCTTAAAGAGAACGAACTAGTGTAGGTTAATTGTTCAAAACATAAGGTCAAAGAGATTTGAAAGACGTGAAATTCGTGGTCATACTCCAAGAATGTACCGTTTTTATCTATAAATTGATCTTAACTTCTACTGCCCACGTGTAAGACCTGTGGCTGTCTTTGACTCGCAAAGTACTGAATCGTCTGTCACCTTCAGAAAAGGCCTGCCTTGTCGAACTTCTGCAAAAATTTGGCGGGAAAAAAACAACACCCAATCATCAATTGCCTCGAAAAAAAGAAAAGGAAGAAGAAGAAGAGGAGGAGGAGGGGATGAGGAGGAGGAGGAGGAGGAAGAAGAAGAAGAAGAAGAAGAAGGATGAGATGGGGAAGAAGACGAATATTAATAATAATAATAATAATAATAAGAAGAAGAAGAAGAAGAAGAAGAATGAGGAGGAGAATGAGAAGGAAGAAAAGAAGACGAAGAACAAGAAGAAAAAGAAGGAGGAGAAGGTGAAAAAGAAGAAGAAGGAAGTCAAAAGTCATGAAACGATCACTCTCATCGCATCAAACCAGTAAAACGTTGATTCCCAGTGACTTCCCAGTTAGCATAATTTTTCGTCCCAAGTATAAAACGCGTTGTTTTTAGATGCGATTTACGTGGGAACGTGGAACGCTGGCATGGCCACACGGAAAACATGTGTAATATACGTGGACATTCCCGCGGTATGATTTCCGTATTAACTCTACATATAATATACATATGCTCTCTCACGTAAAAAATGCACGGGTAGATACACGCGTAAACTGCATGGTTTTTCCCGCGTAATGCCCACCGTGGGCATTCCCCTGTATAATATACGTAGAATTACCCACTTCTAAAATGCATGGGTAATTAACGCATATTATATCTATATTATACTTTTGAATTCCCACGTGAAATTTCATTAGAAGTCATTTGTATATTACACTATATTTTACGTGGGATTTCCCATATGGGCATTTCCATGTAAAATACACGTATATAATGAGTGAAAATTTCCACTTAGTAAATGCATGGGAAAATATACGCATATTATGCCCAGTCTGGCAATGTGGGCTTATTATCGCAGACCGGAAACAGCCGCCATTGAGAGATAATATATTTAAATTTTGCTAAATTCTGCATATTTTGGTGGAGGGCTGCCTTTTTTCTAAGTATACTAGAAAGTTAGACATGGATATACCAATTTCACTAAAATTTTTATGCTAGAATTCTTTTAAGGAGTACTTTATAACTGCACTATAGTTATAAAGGTTCATGTCTGTATATTCGATTGAGTTATCGTGTATGCCCAGGGTGGGTCGTCCCTTTAAAAGTCCATGCTTGATATGCGTGGGAATTCCCACATATTAAATGCATGGAAATATATGCGCATAAAATGCATGGGTTCACATGCGCATAATACACATCGGAAAGAGTCTCAAAATCTCCTAAATCCCACGTAACTACATGGGAACCACGTAACTACATGGGAACCACGTAACTACATGGGGATTCCCCAACAAAACACACATTATTATGCGTGCGTACGTGGAAATATCCACATGTATCATGCATAGTCCCCATGTGGGACTGCTATCTGGGTTGTCAAACGTCGAGGGGGGGGGGGGGGGGTGGTGGTGGTGGTATTGCTTCGACCTTTGTAATAACACGTGTCTCGACCATTGATGCGATGTCACGTCACCACGCTTATCCCGCGTCTGGCACGCGTCATCTGCACACCAGTTAATCAGCATGGAGTTACAATGATCCTCGTGCATGTTTTTTTTTATAAGCGGGGCCTGTTGCAATGGACAAAATATGACATGAAAAGATAATATCTAAAAAATGTTTAAATCCAGCAAAATACGTCTACCCAGTAAACATTCCAACATCGATCCGAAGTCGATTTTAGCTTGCCATGCCGACCCGAACAAACTGCAATATTGAATCTGGATTTAATGGTTATGATTTCTTGCAATCAAAGATCAATGTCTAATCAACGTCTTTGACACACCGTTGAATAAATGATTGATGGGGAACGTTGTTTTGACCTTGATTTTGGTCGCAACCAAAACCGCACTTTCACCGACGTCTCTTCAACTTCTTTAGTTTGACATTGAATAGATGTCGGAAAACAGAAGATAAATAGATGTTGAACAATCGAGACTGCTCCGACGCCAGGAGTCACAACCAATCAACAACGGCTTCATGTTGCCTGAAATTGAATTCATGACCGATTCGCTTCGAAAAAAAAAGCGAAAATGAGATCGTAGAGCATGGGAATTCCGAGAGCGCTTTCCCCCGCCTACTTTTGAAAATATTTATGAATTGATTTCATGCATATTTTGAGTTACTGTATCAACTAATGACGGAGTTACGTTGACGCAGGGATCTCGACGCTCGCAATCATTGTCACTGTCAAGATGTCGATTCTAGATTAATATTTCCCAAGGTCTATACATCATCCCTCTCCTGGTGCCTATATAACGTTGGGAAAAAGATTTTTTTCGATTTCCATTTGCATTCTTTTCACAGCGTTAAGAAGTTTTGTAATCGACGTCTATGCGTCTATCAGGTTGACGTGGTTCTACTTCCAAAACAAGCGAACGCCGACTTTGAACCCACGTCAAGAGCAACGTATGTACAATGCTGATCCAATGTCGCAACATCAGTTTTTTTAGAACACGTAAATATATGCGAAAATGTCGGACTTTTAACCCCCTTGCCCCACCCCACCCCACCCTCCCACCCCACCCCCTCTCCAGCCGTGGATAAAATGTGAGACTCTATTCACAGATAGACACTAGCCCATAGTCAGAAATCTAGTCTTCCGTATTTTTCCAAGGCATTAAAATGAATGGGACTCACGACAGAGTGTCAATGCATTCTAATTTGGCCTTTAACCTTCACGAGAGAGGGCGTTCCGATCTGACCTTCCATTTCGAGTCAGCCGTTTTTCACCTGGAATATTACCGGGTGCCTCCCGCGCAGAACATGATGTGCGTCTCTGATTGGCCGAGACAACCCCAGTGCTTGACACGACTTCTCAACTGAACATAACTTTCCATTCAAACAAGCAAGATGGAGGGAAGAAAGTGGACATGGAGAAAAAATTGAAGAAAAAATGAATATTTACTTCCATTATCCAAGGTACGTTGATTATTTTATAAATTATTAATATTTTAAATGTCTGCACACTTGTTACTATCGCAAAATTTGGAAAGTTTATGCAAAATGTGCAAAAAAAAAAAAAAAAAACTCTTGCAACTTTTCCAGACTGAAGGAATTCTGGGCAGTTTTTTCGGTTTGGTAAGAAATCTTTCTTTTTCTTGTACTGGAGAGATTTTTGTGAAGACCAAAAGCTGTAGGTTAAAACTTCCAGGAAGTGGACCTGTGCATGTGCAGCTCGTCTTCTTCCCTTTTTTTTTTTTGTTAACTTAGGATTTTAGCATCGATTTCGTGTGAAGGGACAGACGTTTTTGCGTGGGAGGGGACAAAACGACGTATGGTTTTCTCAAAACTATCCGATTTCCGACGTGTGGCGGGGGAATACATGGGGCGAAAAATTGAAAGTGCAAAGACTACATTTTGATATGGGGGAAGGGGGCCAATAGAACGCGGGATTTGTAAGTTTTCTGGTTAAAAATTGAGTTCGCTGAATATTTTTCGATAAATAAGAACGTAAATTTGTGATCCAGGCCAAGAAATTTTTCTGTTTATATGGTATATTGGTGAAAGGGAGAAAGAAGCGAGCTTTATTTTTTTCTGGAAATGTCGCTCTTGTATCGCCTGTGGCATTCCACAGCATACCACATCGCTTTCCGAGGTCCTATAGGATAGCCCTCTCCGGGCGTCCTCAACAGGGCGTTTGCCTCGACGATACAGCCGACGAGGTCCAAATTTTTATAGAAAATTTAGGTTAATGTGCGTTGGCCCAAATCCTGGTTCAATTTTTTTCCCGCAAAACCTGGCTTAATTTTTAACAGAGGGGTTTGGTTGCCATCTGGCAGATACAGACCGGGCCTGTGTGTGTGCACATAAGGCCAGGTTCGGGGAGGGGGGTGCATTTGAAATGTGCCACTATGTATGTCCGAAAAATCGGGAAGAAGGGGGCGGGAGACAATTTCTAGATCAGGCGGGTATGCGCAGAGTATCAGGTTCAAGTATCATTTTAAAAATGTCAGACACGTATGGCGGGTAACCAATATGCACGTTGAAGCTTCCCTTACCCTCCCCTTGCTTACAAATGAAGTTCGACTAAATGTTTGGCAGATATTTTGTGGCATAAATATTACAAAGTATGCTGGCGACAAAACAGCGGTTCAAATTGTCGACAGAAGTTGAATAGGTAAATGAAAAGGAAATTTAGCATTTTTCGTGTGGAAGGTGAATTCAGGCCATTTTAGTGCTCCGCATAGCTTTTCATTAAATTCTATTACGCTATTCAAAATACAGGCATATCCTTTGTGTGTTGGTGTTTTTTTTTTTTTTTTTTTTTTTTTTTTTTTTTTCTTGTAGAATTCTGGCTAAACACACAACGCATTCGGGTGCTCCTGCCTCTTCAATGTGGAATTTAGATTCTATGTGCTCGTGCATTTAGAAATACCATAGTGCCCCCAAAATATATAAACAACTCTGGTGCCCAAAAAAGACCCATATTGTAACCCATGACAGACTTTGTAACCCATTGCCCCACCCCACCACTGTATTTGGCCCCACTAGTATGGTCCATAATGTGCCGCTGTGGCCATAAGAATGACCCGAATTTAATACTAGAATTTCAAGTCAAGACCCAAAATATGAGTGAAATTAAGACTCGTAATGTTCCTGTGATGTTATTAACGCCAGAAGGTGATATTATGTCCCATATTTCAGCTGTCCTTTAGAAAAAATACGAGTCTTGGTGGGATTCAAACTATCAGTCTTCTGTACTCGAGTCAACCGCGTTAACCACTCGTCCACGACGACTTCTTGCTCATCATGGTTGTAAATAGCACTAATAAAAAAAAGGGGCGAGGGGGGGGGGGGGAGTGGAGGGAAGGGAGGGGTTTGCAAGAATTTTTAAAATTTCCATTTCGAGCAACAGTCTGACGATTGGAAGCAATACGTAATAATAACAATTTGATTATGCTGAAAAATATTATCTAGGGATATCCATTATTCACGACCATATCTAACTGTACTCATTATTTTTTGCTAATTTATTTTAATTCAGAAAAAATTGTTAACTTCATGGGTAACTATTATGGGTAAAAAACTATTATGGACGTGGAAAACTTTTTGTGTGGCAAGTCTACCCGAGCTGACTTCTGTATTAGCAGAAGTCACAAGTTAGCGTGAGCACGCCCAGACCATTCCCCCTCCACACAGCTGTGCTTCTGGCCGGGAAAAAAATAAGATCCCAATTATAGACCCGGCCGACCGTCTCCTCTCGAATTTTTTCTGGGAAAAATTAGATCGTAGCCCGAACTTTGTTTTTTTTTTTTAATTTTTCACGTTTCATTTTTAGCAGACCTGTGAAAAATGAAAGTTCAATTTTTAAAAGTCAATAACACGCGTAAAATGTCTTGGATTTATCGAAATCGCCGTTCTACATGCGTCTCTGAAGAAAATCAGTAGTTACCGGGGGATATGGCTAGAGCGGTATATTGTGAAGTGTTTGGTACTTCATGAACTTTGTGTTGCATTTTGGAAGGACTTTTAGTTGGCCAAGAGCCACGGCAGGGGTGGGGAGGAGGGGGCAGTGTCGTATGAACTGTGAAGTAATACCCCAAAATCTCAGAACCCCCTTTATGTGGTAAATGTGAAGTATTGTATAAAAATTAATTTTTAAACGAAAGTGGCATTCCGCCCGGATCGCGTGTGGCCTCAACATGACCCCCTGCCTACCTATACGTTTTGGACACAATTACACACGAAACCCACTGCCAAACCTCCTCCTCCGGACCCTAAACCGTTGAAATTTCATTAGAAATTAGGTGTACTTTTTTATACCCCAACCGGGGGAAAGCGGGGGGGGGGGGGGGGGTCTATAGGATTGCTCCGTCCGTCCTTCTGTCCCGATTTGTATGCTGTTTTGTTTTCCACGCAAGTTCTCAGAAACTATTTACCCTAATCATATGCAACCTTGCGCAGTGAAAATATATACATTGAAGCTGTGCAACGTCTTGTTATTTTTCAATTCGGCCAAAAATTGCCAATATGGCGACTTGTCAAAAATTGTGATTTTTTTTTTTAGATAACTGCAATGTAAGACTTGGGTGCTTTTCACGCGAGTTCTCCAAAACTAAACCCGGCAAAAAAAGTTTATAGCCACTTACAGATTTGTGAATATTTCAAAATATAGTCTATTTACGAGGTAATGACTGCTCTTGTCAGCTTCCAGCATCACTTATCCTAAGCTGAGTTGAAACTTATAACAGATATGTTCTCAGAAAAATTCCATCATTCTTAATTTCTACAGCAGGGGCCATTTTCAAAAATTTCACTTTGGAAATCCCTGTTCAGTATGGGTGTGGCAACCTCTCTTATGCATTCTGCACAGCGCTTGCGCATGCTATG
Organism: Protula sp. h YS-2021; assembly: GCA_949752745.1. Classification (NCBI taxonomy): domain Eukaryota; kingdom Metazoa; phylum Annelida; class Polychaeta; order Sabellida; family Serpulidae; genus Protula; species Protula sp. h YS-2021. The sequence goes on along the minus strand of OX457027.1, from coordinate 40,226,167 downwards.
CACGAGTTTTCTGTTCTGGCATTCTGTCCCATTCTTCCAAAAGATACCTCCTAATGTCGTTGAGATTTTCTTCCGCAGTTACTCGGCGATGTAGTGCCATTCCTAAGTAATCTCACACGAGCTCCAAGGGATTTAAGTCTGGTGAGCAAGACGGCCAGTCCGTTCAGTGTACTCCTTCAGCCCGCCTCCAGTAGCCCGGTGGCGCGGGCCCGATCAAGATTAGATAATCTGCCCATTATTACTGATTTTCAACACCGAGGGCGAATCTTACCACAACCTTAGCGTACACATGAAACAATAGAAACTTTGGCATTGAACCTTCCACAGTGCAATTTTCGAAAGAGACCCCCGCTCTGCAAAAAGGAATCGTGTTTACTGGAGCATGGCCGAATAATATTGCTAAACACAGTACTCTGTCACACATATACAGGGGTATATGGAAATGTAAACCTGGTGTGTGCCAAGATTAACCAATATGTTTAATCCGATTGGCCCTGCGGTGTTGAAAATCAGTGATGGAATTTTTGTGAGAACATACCAGTTATAAGTTTCAACTCAGCTTAGGATAAGTGATGCTGGAAGCAGACAAGAGCAGTCATTACCTCGTAAATAGACTATACTTTGAAATATTCACAAATCTCCAAGTGGCTAGAAACTTTTTTTGCCGGGTTTATATTGAAGTTGTGTAACGTTATATTATTTTACAAATCGGCCAAAAATTGCAAAAAATAGCAACTTGTCAAACATTGTGATTTTTTAGATAACTGTAATGTAAGACTTGGGCCACGTGAGTTCTCCGAAACCATTTACCCTAGGCATATGTAACCTTGAACAGTGAAAATATATATACTGAGCGTCAATGAAAAGTTCCGGGTAAAAAATTTGGTATATTTTACAATTTTCTTTACATTATGTATTGTCAACAATGCTTCAGGATTGGGTACTAGGTTCTACACCGCTGCATAATATTGCCAATCAGTGCCTATCGGCCAGCTTTCGACCAAAAAGTTTTTGGCCATCTGCTACTCGAAAGCTTCGGCAATACTCGGTATTTTGGTTTCAATGGAAAGCGGTTTGAATTGATAACACGAATCGAGATTGAAATACCTAAAAGCGGTTAGATATGTCGCGTTTATCGCGTGAAGAACACTTGATTGCGCTCGGCATGACGCAAGCGAACGCGAATTACAGCGATGTAGGCCTATCATCGACGGAACCCGTTTGATTGTAGCGCTCGACTAGTTTTCGAATAGTTGTTTGACTGCAGCCAAAATGATGCCCTACCTCGCTGTAGCTGTGCAAAGTAGTATTTTTCAAACTGGTCAAAAATTGCCAAAATGGCGACTTGTTGTGTCTGATTGGGGTCTGCGGCTTCGACGAAGGCTTGTTTTCAAGTGTTTTCAAAGTCTACATTTCCTACATGGGGTAGTAGTAAAGGACATGTTTCGCGGAGACTTGCCAGATTTCTCTGCCAGCTTGTTTTATTTGATCTAGATCTAACTTCTATCATTCTCATGAATAAAGGGGTCACTTTTTGAAATTCAAATGAAAAATCGCTAAAAAGTGTTTTATTTAGCTTGGCAAACATCTGCTGTTTTTTAGCTACCGACAAGATGGTGGAAGACCAGTGAAGAATATGATATTTGGATCAGCCCATCGACACGTAATTATTTCTTAGAAATTAACCTTGAATGATTGTCACGAATATACAAAGTAGATACATATTGTACATAGAGAGCAATGGCTACCCATTATCGCAGAAAATAACTTTGTAGTGAGAAGAGTTGCAAAATATTCTTGGAAAATGACGATTGTAACATTTTCGACTTCCCAAATATTACCTGTTTGAGAACAAAACAGAAAACTTAAATTTGAAATTCTGCATTGTACAACAAAGCGAAGGACAGCCAAGCGGGAGACAGCCAAGCGGAGGACAGCCAAGCGGAGGACAGCCAAGCGGAGGACAGCCAAGCGGAGGACAGCCAAGCAGCGGACAGCCAAGCGGAGGACAGCCAAGCGGAGGACAGCCAAGCGGAGGACAGCCAAGCGGAGGACAGCCAAGCGGAGGACAGCCAAGCGGAGGACAGCCAAGCAGTGGACAGCCAAGCAGCGGACAGCGAGAAGTCTTTTGTTTATTTTAACGTGAATATTGACGTATTCCATTCCGGGTTTTTTTTTGGGTTCGGTTCAGGTTTTGATTGCATTATCATCACATTACGTTCTCCGTTTCTCATAGTGTTTCAGAAAATGCAGCACACAGCACAGCGGAGGACAGCCAAGCGGAGGACATCCCAGAGGACAGCCAGCCCAGAGGACAGCCAGCCCGAGGACAGCCAGCCCGAGGACAGCCAGCCCGAGGACAGCCAGGCCGAGGACAGCCAGGCCGAGGACAGCAAAGCCGAGGACAGCCAGGCCGAGGACAGTCAAACCGAGGACAGCCAAACGAAGAAGTATTACGTCATTGAGACGAGCCAATCAGCCAGGTAAGTGTTGATATTCAGAATGGAAATAAATTTATCACTTTTGCTTTCCTCATTCCCAACCCCCCCCCCCCCCCCCCCGCGAAACCCCAGCCCCTACAAGATCACTTTAACCCACAATCATCAAGTTAAATGGCAAGCAGAAAATTTTTTAAAATGTGTTTAACTCGCGAAAAGATGCCGGACAACCAGTAAAGGTCTCGGGCATGGTGTCGGGACACGCCTTTCAACCGTAAGGTGAACGCAAACGAATCCATGGTTGCCACCGACGGCCGGCTTCCTTCCCGCCCCCCCCCCCTCCCATCTCTTCCACTCCCCATTCTACCAGTCCCCAGCTCTCGCCCCGGCACTCTTCCCCACCCCCCCCCTACTTCAACTCTCTCCCCACGGTCCAAGTGTCCACCACTCTCCCTTCCATTCTCGTGTCTCTTCCTTCCTTCCACTCTCCCCCACTGTTCAGCCATCCTCTTCACCCCCCCCCCCCTTACTCATGCACTTACACACCTTCCCCCAGCTCCACTCCTCACCCACTCCCCATCTCCACTCACACCTCCCAGCCCCACTCACTCCACTCCACTCGCACACCCTCGCCCAGCCCCACTCCTCAACCACTGCCCTCCCTCACACACCCTCTGCCAACCTCACTCCTCACCCACTCCCCATATCCTGTCTTTCCAACCCCCCCCCCCCCACCCCGATTTCAGTCAGTATTGATTTTGCCTTGATGTACTTATCAAATGGCAAATACTAGACCACAAAAAAACCAGTCTCTCGATAATCGGTTTGTTGCTGTTGCTCCAAAACATCTGTTGGAGTGCGAATATGGTGGTGTATTTGTCCAAAAAAATCAAAGTACATGTTGTATATTTTAATTTTTCTCGCGTTCGTTTAAATGGCTCGCGGCGCAACATTTAAATTCTACGTTCGCTCTTTAACTTCGCCATAATTTTTTCGGGCATTTCTTTAAATAATCACCCCACTTTCAAACCTGTATTTGTAAGAATGTTTGAGCATGCGTTTGATCCTGGTTGTTTGACGCAACACGCACTCGAATGAGATTTCTTAATTTTGGAACGAAAAACATTACAAAGCGTCAATTCATATCAATAAAAATTTCATTTATCGTCCGCCGTGAAACGGAGGGATATAGTTATGAGCTTGTTCGTCTGTCCGTCCGTCTGCCCGTCTGTTTGTCCGCGAAAATTTTGTCCGGCCGACTTAGCCGAGAAGTGATTGTCGTAGGAATCTGAAACCTTGCATGATGAAAATATATACACTGAAGATGTGCAACCTGGCATTAATGTCAAAATCGGCCAAAAATTGACGTCGTGGAAAATTGTCAAAAATGGTGAATTTTTAGCTTGAACTTTTTTTATCACTTCATTCCAATATATGCTTTTAACTCATACATAATAAGCCACATCAACGCAAATGTAGTGACAATTTTTTTTCCTTTTTTATCTGCTGCTGCTTGGGAAAAAACTGTATTCTTTTATACACTGATCAAATAATTACTAATAAAATTTTTGGCTTGAACTTAGCCGCGAGACGATGTTTTGTCCGGCAGACTTCTCATAGAACGGATTGTCATAGGAACCTGAAACCTTGCATGGTAAAAATATATATATTGAAGATGTGCAACGTGGCATTGTCAAAATCGGCCAAAAATTGACGTCGTGGGAAACTGTCAAAATTGAATTTTTGGCTTGAACTTAGCCGTGAGACGATGTTTTGTTCGGTCGACTTCTAATATAAGAGATTACCATAGGAACCTGAAACCTTGCATGGTAAAAATATATATATATATCGAAGATGTGCAACGTGGCATTGTCAAAATCGGCCAAAAATTGGCGTCGTGGGAAATTGTCAAAAATGGTGAATTTTGGCTTGAAATTAGCCGTGAGACGATGTTTTGTCCGGTCGACTTCTCATAGAAGAGATTACCATAGGAACCTGAAACCTTGCATGGTGAAAATGTATATATTGAAGATGTGCAACGTGGCATTATTGTCAAAATCGGCCAAAAATTGACGTCGTGGTGTAAGCGGTCATCTACTATTTTAAAGGTTAATCAGAGAATATTAAACACTGGATTGTTAAAAATGTATAAATTAAAGTTATCTTGAAAATCTCCCAAAAATTCACGTGAGGAAAGCTGCCAAACTTTTTCATGCATTTTACTTTTACTGCTTCACGGGGATCCTGCTTTACTGATGCTCTAGTTGAGGAAAGCTGTCAAAAATCGTTAATTTTTACCTGTAACTTTTTCGTGCAATTTACTTTTACTGCTAAAGCCTTACTGAGGCTTTAGTTTTGAATAATAAAAGTCACGTGCGGAAATTAGTAACGACTTGGACGACAGAAAATGTGGTTCGCGAAAAAATTAAACATTTGCCTTGTTATAATTGTATATGTTAGTCACTCTGTGTATTCAGTCAATACGTGTATTGACTGAAATTTTTAGGCAATACGTGTATTGGCTGTGAGGGTCACGCAACACGTGTATTGACTAAAATTTTCAGGCAATTCACGCATTGACTGAAATTAGAGGCCAGTCAATACACGTATTGCCTGAAGTACTTTGCTCGATAATTGAAACAATACTGTTATTTTATTCATTTTGTTAAGTTGTTTGACAATAATTACATAACATAATAATACCTCCATCCTCAGTTGCACATCAATAAAAGTACAAGATTACATATACGCATCATTATATAATGTGAGATTGCAAAAGATTGAAAGGATATGCTCAATTTTTAGAATGCAGTTAATCTGAATAATGGGACTAAGGAGCGGTGAAATTTCAATTAAAAATAACAAAATATTAAAACTTCAACACATAATTGCATATCAGTAGGTGTCCGGATAAGTCGCCGTCAATTCGAACTAGCCACAGGCTACTTGGCAACCAAGTCGGCTACTTGTGTGCCAACTCACCACAACTTGCGCACCACATTTCTTGTTTTATTTTGCATTCTTTTTGACTTTCTTTTATTCTGTATTCTTATTTTACCGTTTCTTACCGAATAACAGACTTTAGCTCACTGCCGAATCGAATGCTTGAAGTTCTTTTGAAACAGCTGGTGGCGTGTAGGTACATTGTTAATTATCATCTCTCCGAAAGTTAAAAGGCTCTTTAAAAGCTATTTTGTTTACAAACTACTTTTTTTGTAATCTACACTTAAAAGAATGAATAGAACACAGTTGAACGACTGGTCTAGCGAATACAAATTTAATTGCAAGTATCTGTGAAAAGAAAAAAAACAAACACATTGTGCAAATTAATTGCAATCACTTGTGCTATGAACGTTTCTTTAATTCGGTTCCATCCAATTATAGATTGCAATTTGTTTTGACAAAAATAAGAAGAAAGAAGTTACTTTATAGTAATTGCACTTAATATGATTCCAATTCGTTGAAATTCAATTTTATATATATAAAGCGATTATCCAACCTATTAATGAAGTCGTAAAGGAGGACATTGTGTCTGCAGATTTCACCAGAAAACATGTTGGCGACTTGGCAGTAGTGTTGGTGAGTTGGTACACAATTCCTAAGTCTTGGGTCTATGGCGAGTTGGATTGATGACGACTTGTCTAGAATCCCATCAATATTATTACAAAATTACACATCCATACATATTTTTCGATTGCAATTAAGCGAAAAGATAGACCTGCTTTTTAAAATGCAATTAATTACTGAATATGAGAACAATGGCCACCAAATCGCCCACAACTTGCGCACCACATTTCATGTTTCATTTTGCATTCTTTTTTACTGTTTCTTTTATTCTGTAGTCTTATTATACCGTTTTTTACCGAATAACAGACTTTTGCTAATTGCCGAATCGCATGCGTAAAGTTCTTTTGAAACGGCTAATGGCGTCTAGGTACATTGTTAATTATCATCTCTCCGAAAGTTAAAAGGCTCTTTAAAAGCTATTTTGTTTACAAACTACTTTTTTTGTAATCTACACTTAAAAGAATGAATAGAACACAGTTGAACGACTGGTCTAGCGAATACAAATTTAATTGCAATTATCTGAAAAGAAAAAAACACATTGCGCACATTAATTACAATCACTTGTGCTATGGACGTTTCTTTAATTCGGTTCCATCCAATTACAGATTGCAATTTGTTTTGACAAAAATAAGAAGTTACTTTATAGTAATTGCACTTAATATGATTCCAATTCATTGGAATTCAATTTTATATATATAAAGCGATTATCCAACCTATTAATGAAGTCGTAAAGGAGGACATTGTGTCTGCAGATTTCACCAGAAAACATGTTGGCGACTTAGCAGTAGTGTTGTGAGTTGGTACACAATTCCTAAGTCTTGGGTCTATGGATTGATGGCGACTTGTCTAGAATCCCATCAATATAATTACAAAATTACACATCAATACATATTTTTCGATTGCAATTAAGCGAAAAGATAGACCTGCTTCTTAGAATGCAATTAATTACTGAATATGAGAACAATGTCTATAATGTCACCGATGTGCCAAAAGATAATTACTTATTTCTACGGTGTAGGGAACTGTGGGAACGGCTTATTTTTCCCCGGAGTAAACAACAACACAAGATAAACGGGTACTTAATTACTCAGAATTTAGTTACTCTGGACATAAAAATGATTGGGTGTCTTACATCTACATTAATTGCAATATTTGTTCACCCAGCACATAACGTACATTTTATTAGTTGCAATTTTAGTAGAAAAACATTTATTCACAGTCAAATATTTTACATATATCAATAAGTGTCAATTTACAATACACAGATTGCCTAAATCCTCTTCAGACAATCTGTGTACAAGGCGGGATTAAGGTTTGTTGAATACACCAATTGCCTGCAAATTTTAGTCAATACACGTGTTGCCTGACCCTCACAGCCAATACACGTATTGCCTAAAAATTTCACTCCATACAGGTATTGAATGAATACACAGATTGACTAACCTATACAAATAACACGGCAATGCAAAACTGCTGGAGCCCGAGCGTCGTGAAATGTTTGCACAATTATACCACCATACGCCAATTACTCTTATTCACTTATCGTTCTCCTACTTTTCCTCATTCTCCCCACCCAACTTTTTCCCACCCTCACAACTCTCCCCTACTCTCCCAACTCCCATCACACCCCCACTCCCTATCCCCCGTCCCCTCTTCCCTCTGCCCCCCCCGCAAGCTCCTCCCCTCCTTATTCTCACCGTCCCACTCTAACTGTCCCACTCTCCACCACCACCTCCCGGCCATTCCAGAACTGCTGTCAACGTTTATGGCCAATTAAAGACGTGACATTATACTAGCTTTTAAACCAAAGCAAGAATATTTTAAACAAAAGCAAGAGATTTTTTAAAACTTGAAAGCTGCGAGCTTTGTATTTGATAGCTCGAAAGAAAATACCGTGCAAGCAGCGAAGGTCGAGAGCACCGGGTCAGGAGGACACGTCTCCAAATATATGATGATTTTGTTTTAATTTCAGTAAAATGTATTCACATTGAGATTCAATAAAAAGAAAATCGGTCGAATTTGCATGGTTTTGCCACCAATGGCACGAACTCGCATATCACTGAATACTTCTTTATTTACAATCAGATTACTCTGATGTTATTTTTTAACAGCACAAGAGCAGCTGCCAAGTAAAACGACAGAGGCATCCGAGTTACCAGGACAAGTCCACAACACGTAAGCGTTTGAATTAAAAAAAAAGACAAGAAAATCAGGAGAAGCGGCTTGTGCTGACACCTATGATCCGCCATTCTCACTCCTTCGCCCCGCTCCCCGCCCGCTTCCACCATTATTCCTTGCACAGCTTTGAACCCCAGTTTTGGAAACGTTCCTACCCCTATTAAAACAGCTGGTGTAGCTCAGAGAAAAGAGTTTTTAAACCAGCCGACTTCGTTGGGCTGGTCTTATAACATCAATACAGCGGCATCTGTCGTAAACGTACGTATATACGCATGTAACCTTTTAAAATGTTTCTTCAGTTTTTATCGGATTCCTTTCACATTTTGGACGAATGTTCTCCAGGCAGGCATCTCTTCAAAAAAAAATTTTTTTTTGACGATCCGCCAAAAATTGGCTAAATAGGATCCATTTTAAATTTATTGGTAGACTCAGTGCTTCTCCCACACTGTTGATTGCATTCTTACCAAATGCTGTAGGAATGTTCTGTGGGTAGGCCTCTCTTGAAAGAAAGTTTGCTTTTTGTGGCGATCCACGAAAAATTGGCTAAATGGTTGGCATTAAAAAAATTTTTGGTTGTCAATTTCCAAAATGCTCCTTCTGGCACAATTTTGATCAGATTTTCTTTTAATTGTACTCTAATGTTCTCTAGGCAGGTCTCTCTCGAACAATCACTTTTTTGGCGATCCGCCAAAAATTAGTCAAGCAAGGGGGGGGGGGGGCATGGAACATTTGAATTTCTTAGTGGCCAGTTTTCAAAATACTTACCCCTACTGTTTAATTTATTTCCCATAGTTGGGAATATATGCGATCGGCTGTGTGTCGGTCTGTCAACGGTTCAACACGCCAACTTAAAAACTACTGGAAGGATTTTAATGAAACTTTGTATGAAGCTTTTATGGGAACAAACACAGATCGGTATTGTAAATGGGCCAGGTTCGTCCAAGGAAAATGCACCAACTGGACTTAGAAAAATTGATTGACTATTGATGACCGTGTTTAATGGCGGGGGAGGGGGCTGCGGGGAATATATGGACTATGGACACTGCTCTAGTTGGATTCCGTTCCAGTTTTGTACGAGTGCTCTCTGGATAGGCTTCTTGAAAAAATGACTAAATTGTTGGCATTTAAATTTTTTTTGGTTGCCAATTTCCAACACTCTTCTCTCACAATTTTGATCAGATTTTATTTTAATTGTGCATGAATGTGTTTTAGGTAGGTTTCTCTTGAAAAAAGACTTTGTGGCGATCCGCCAAAAATTAGCTAATAGGGTGCATTTGAAATTTATTGGTAGCCAAATTTCAAATACTTCCTTCTCCCACAATTTTGATTGGATTCCTTTCTAATTTTACACAGTTGTTCTCGTGATGGTTCTCTTGAAAAGTTACTTTTTTGTCAATCACCCAAAATTGGCGAAATGGGGGCATTTAAATGTTTGTTGCTGATTTTCAGTGTTTCTTCTCCAACAATTTTGATTGGATTTCTTTCAAATTTTGTACGTTTGTTCTCTAGGTAGGTTTCTCTTGAAAACTAACATTTTTGGTGATTCGCCACAATTTGGCCAAATGGGGGCATTTAAATGTTTGTTGTTGATCTTCAGTGTTTCTTCTCCAGCAATTTTGATTGGATTGCTTTCAAATTTGTGCGCATCTTCTTTAGGTAGGTTTCTCTTGAAATTTTTTTGGTGATTCGCCAAAAATTGGCTACATGAGGGCATTTAGAATTTTTAGGTTGCCAGTTTTCAAAATTCTTCTCGCACAGTTTTGATCAGATTTTCTTCAGATTTTATACTATTTGTTCTCTATTGTTCTCTTTTGAAAAAATTATATTCCTTTATCATTTTACACGGTTGTTCTCTTGGTGGATCTCTCTTGAAAAGTTAGTTTTGTCGATCCGCCAAAATGGCTAAATGGGGGGATTTATAAAGTTTTTGTGGCCATTTTCAAAATGCTTCTTCTTCTTCTTCTTTCTTCTTCTCCCACTATTTTGACCGGATCCCTTTAAAATTTTGTAAGAATGTTCAATTTTGAATAACTGGTATTAAAAAATGACTACCACTTTTTGGTGACCATACAAGTCTGTTAATACTTGATTCACCAGATCTCGGCTGCTCACAATGTCCCTGGACATTCTTGTTATATACTGATATTTTCATTCAATTTTGATCAAGCTGGTTTACTATGCATTATATATATATAATCTGTCTGATATATATATATGCATATATATGTATATATATAGCAAAATTGTATGAAAACATGACATAAAAACATTTTTAGATCAGCCAACTGCGTCGGGCTGGTCTTATCACATCAACAGAGGGGCATCCGTCGTCTGCATGTATGTATATACGTGTGTAAACTTTTACTTAAAATGCTTCTCCTTCAGTTTTGATTGGATTCCTTCAAAATTTTGTACAAATGTTCTCTAGATAGGCACCTCTTGAAAAATTGTTTTTGGCGATCCGCCAAAAATTTGCTAAATGTGGGGCATTTATAATTTTTTGGTAGCCCGTTTTCAATACGCTTCTCCAACAATTTTGATTAGATTTCCTTTCAATTTTGTACGAATGTCCTTTAGGTAGACCTCTCTTGAAAGTTACTTTTCGTGGCGATCCACCAAAAATTGGCTAAATGTGGGGAATTTATCATTTTTTCGTTGCCAATTTTTAAAATGCTTTTTCTCCAACAATTTTGATTGAATTCCTTTCCAATTTTATATGATTCTTCTCTAGGTAGGCCGCTCTTGAAAAATTACTTTTTTGTCGATCAGCCTAAAATTCGAAGTTGAATAAACATGCGTATTGGTCCGAAATGCAGACCGCTCATCGGAACAAGTTTAATAAACATGCGCACTGGTTTGGAATGTGAACCGCGCATCGACGCAAGTTAAATAAATATGTGCACTGTTCCGAAATGCAAACCGGGCGTCAACGCAAGTTAAATAAACATGCGTACTGGTCCGAAATGCGAACCGCGCGTCGATGCAAGTTGAATAAACATGCGCACTGGTCTGAAATGCGAACCGCGCATCAACGCAAGTTAAGTAAACATGCGCATAGGTTCAAAATAAAAACCGCGCATCAGCGCACGTTAAACAAACATGCGCACTGGTCTGAAATGCGAACCGCGCAGCAATGCATGCTAAATAAACATGCGCACTGGTTCGCTTTGCGAACCGCACATCAACGCAAGCTAAATAAACATGCACACCGGTCCGAAATGCGAACAGAGCATGACGGTACGTTAAATAAACATGCATATTGGTCTGAAATGCAAACCGCACATCTATGGAATTTAAACAAACATGCGCACCGGTACAAAATGCAAACCCTGCAAAATAATGCATACCAAAACATTAAAACTTTGCTTTCCTGTCCTCCCTTTCTCCATCCCAAGTAGATTTTCAGTGGAGTTTTAGAGGAGCTGTAATATTTTTGTTATCGACTCTACAAAAATAGGCAAAATAAGCGAATGGCTTAAAAAGAAATGCAAACTCTGTTGCTGGTCCCACAGATCTAGTCCAAGTACTTTTGATAGGAACGCTGGCCATGAGACCTTCCAAATTTAAATTTTCTCGGCATTGGCGGGTTTCTAGTTTCACCTTTGTAGCGTCTTCGCTTTTATGGCTGGTCATAATGTCCACGGACATTCTTGTTAATCAATGCTGGCATCTTTTCGAAAGCCTTTGTAAAGGACAGCTACATAATTGTTTTTTTTTGTGATAAATGTTTGTTTCTTTTGGTGAAATATACATAGCTTGGAGAATTTTGTATGTTATGCAGGCATCATCAAAGGTGCCGAGCAACAAAGATGAAGGCCTCGGCTGATGTGGACGAGACCATCAACAGGTAATAATATTGTTTATTCAAATAAAATAATATTTCCAGAAAAAACAATAGTTTTTTTGCCACCAAGACCAAACTGCTGGAAATTGTTCATAGATTTTAAAAAGAGAAATGCACACAAGTTGTGCTTCAGCAAACAAAACTAACACATTTCTTTAGCAGGAGGCAACCAAGCAGCAAACTGCCCAGAGGACCAGCAAGAAGGGGCAGCAAACCAAGGACAGCCAAGCAGCGGACAGCCAAGCAGCGGACAGCCAAGCAGCGGACAGCCAAGCAGCGGACAGCCAAGCAGCGGACAGCCAAGCAGCGGACAGCCAAGCAGCGGACAGCCAAGCAGCGGACAGCCAAGCGGAGGACTGCCCAGCGGAGGACGGCCAAGCAGCGGATAGCCAAGCAGCGGAGTGATAAGTCGATTTTTATTTCCTTTTTTTTAAATCGTGAATATTGACGTATTCCATCCTGGGTTTGGGGCTTTTTCCGGGTTCGGTTCGGGAGGTGTTTGCGTTATCATTCTGTTAATCTTTTCGTTTTCAAAGTATTTCAGAAGATGCAGGAGACAGCCAAGCAGAGGACAGCCAAGCGGAGGACAGCCAAGCGGAGGACAGCCAAGCAGAGGACAGCCAAGCGGAGGACAGCCAAGCGGAGGACAGCCAAGCGGAGGACAGCCAAGCGGAGGACAGCCAAGTGCGGGACAGCCAAGCGGAGAAACATCGCGCCATTTGGGCCAGCCAGTTAATGTCGTATGTTCATTATGCAGAATATAAAATAGTCAGAAAAGAAATAGATGAAACGCGTTGCCAACAACGAGCCGCTATTTCCCACCACTCACCCAAATCCCGACCTAGCCCTCTCCCACTCGCCTCCCTCACTCTCGCCACCTCGCCTCGGGTCGCACCTTGTAGTAGACCCTAATCACTTTTGCCAACTGCTAATTTACGCATTTCTTCGCCGATCAGTAAGATAACATTAATCTTTTTAACCAACGCTAGAAATTGGAATAAAAAGTAAAAGAAGCAACCTGAATCGATGGCTCTTGCTGACAAAATACTACGCTTTATATTTGATAGTTGGCGAGAAGATGCCGGACAATCAACAAAAGTCTGGAGCATCAAGTCTTGAGGACCAGCCTGTCAATACGTGAGTTTTCAGCTTAGAATAAAATAACGTTACATGCTTCTGTGATCGAAAAAAATCGAAAGAATCTGCATTTTTTGCAAACGACCAACCATTTGAATCTAAGACTTTCCAATGAATCGATATTGTTTTGTAGTCGAGGATCTTCCATTCTACCCCCTTGTTACCCCCATCCTCCCCCACCTTGTTACCCCCATCCTCCCCCACCTTGTTACCCCCATCCTCCCCCCACCTTGTTACCCCCATCCTCCCCCCACCTTGCTACCCCTCATCCTCGCCCACCTTGCTACCCCCATCCTCCCCCACCTTGTTACCCCTCATCTTCCCCCACCTTGCTACCCCCATCCTCCCTCCACCTTGTTACTCCCCATCCTCCCTCCGCCTTGTTATTCCCCATCCTCCCTCCACCTTGTTACTCCCCATCCTCCCCCCTCCCACCTTGTTACTCCCCATCCTCCCCCCTCCCACCTTGGTACTCCCCATCCTCCCCCCTCCCACCTTGGTACTCCCCATCCTTCCCCCTCCCACCTTGGTACTCCCCATCCTCCCCCTCCCACCTTGGTACTTCCCATCCTCCCCCTCCCACCTTGTTACCCCCATCCTCCCCCTCCCACCTTGTTACCCCCCATCCTCTCCCCACCTTGTTACCCCCATCCTCCCCCCCACCTTGTTACCCCCATCCTCCCCCCCACCTTGTTACCCCCCATCCTCCCCCCACCTTGTTACCCCCCATCCTCCCCCCACCTTGTTACCCCAAGCCTCCCCCCCACCTTGTTACCCCCCATCCTCTCCCACCTTTTTACCCCCCCCCCATCCTCCCGCACGGTTCAGAACAACTCTTCGGACCCCAATTTTATGAAAAAATGGCCTTAAATAGAAACATTTCAACGATTTTTTCAATGATAGCTACAGCCTAGATGGTTCTTTGGTGATAAATAAACCTTGAGAAAATTTTGTGTCCATAGCTCGCCCAGATACGCCGAACAAGAAAAGAGGAGAGCATCGGAACATGTGGCCCATCAACAAGTAAGTATGTTTGTTAGTTTCCCGCCGCCGCGTAGCGCAGAGCGGGGGACTATAGTATTCGGTTCCGTCCGTCCGTCTGTCTGGCGACACTTGGAAGCACAAATTTGTGCACGCGATATCTCAGCCGCTATTCAACACTGGCATTTGATTGTTGCTACAGTGAAAATATATATATTGAAGTTGTGCGACGTCTCCTTATTTTTCGATCCGACCAAAAAATGACGAAATGGCGACTTGTTGAAAATAGGCAATGTCTTAGTATTTCTGTTGCCTACCGTACGACTTTGTGCACGCGAAATCTCAGCCGCTATTTTAACCCTGGCTTTTGATTGTTGGTACAGTGAAAATATATATATTGAACTTGTGCCTTGTCGCATTATTTTTCGATTCGACCATAGTTGGGGGGGGGGGGGGGCATTCATCAGTTTCACTGATAACTTGTTTAAATAAAAAAGTAGTATAAAAAGAATTCAGGATTCATCGTATTGCCTTCCAGTAATACCCCCGCCCATTCTGAACGATTTTAAACTACATTTTTCAGAAATGTTGTATAGAAAAATGACTAAAAGTTGGTTCTTTGGTTAAAAAAACACGACAAATTTTGTTTGCTTAGCGGAAGACAGCCAAGCCGATGACAGCCAAGCGGAGAGACATCGCCTCATTTGGACCAGCCAATCAACCACGTAAGTTTCATTATTCAGAATAGAAAATGAACAGATTCAACATTATTTTGCTTTTCTCATTACCCAACTCACACTGCACCCAACACTTTGATACGCTTGACCAGCTCTGGCCTATATTCTCAAAAAAAAAAAAAAAAACTATAACCAGATCCATGCGAAATGCAACAATTATAAAGATGTTTGACTCGATGGAAAATTTTGAAATGTGACGTTACTGATCGCGGTCTGGTTAACAAAGATATCATATTTTATGTTTAATAGCTCGAGGCAAGATGCCGGACAACCAACAAAGAATTCAGTCATGAGGCAAGCCCGCCCATCAACACGTAAGCAATTGAATAATATCAATACAAAATATTAGTATTTTTAATCTCTAAAAGAATCAGACGAGCGATGGTTGCCAACAACGACCCGCCATTTCCCGCCACTCAACACTACACTCAACTCAACCCTAAACACTACCCACTTCTGCCCTACCCCACTCCACTCTACCCCCCCCATCCTCACTCACCCCCCCCCCCCCCACACACACAGCCTGTGCTACATCCTAACCCCTAGTCACAACTTGTGTTAAAAACTTTTTGCAGCTACTGTAAGCGTTTCTAACATCAATTAATAATACATTAAAACATTTTTCAACCTGAGCTCGATAAGTGAGTAAATGTTTTAAAAAAGCAACATTAAGCACATTTTTCTGTGGTGCAACATTATGAACTATATACACTACACTAGAAAATTATTCATAAGTACACAAAGGAGAAACGTACATAAAAGTTGTTTCTTTGGTTAACAAAACTAATACGACAAATTTAATTTGGTTAGCGGAGGACAGCCAAGCGGAATAAAGCCAAGCGGAGAAAATCTCGTCGCTTGGACCAGTCAATCAACGACGTAAGTTTAATTATTCAGAATAGAAAATTAACAGATTCAAGTTCGTTTTGTTCGCTCATTGCCCATATTCACACCTCATCTAACGCTATGGCACGCCTTGTCAACTCGGACCTACATTCTTATAAAAGACACTACGCCGTGTGAAATGCAACAATCAAATAAAAATTTAATTTCGCGGAAAACTTTGAAATGTGACGTCATTGATGGCTTTCTGTTTAATAATACATCAATTTTATGTGAAATAGCGCCCGAGAAGATGCCGGACAACCAACGAACGTCACGAGCACGGGGTCATGAGGACAACACGTAAGGAATGTTTTAATTTCAACAAAAAATATCAGCATCTTCAGTGAAGAAAAGAAAATAAACGGTACAACGCCCAGCAATAAAAAAGATATTTCTCTCAGTTAAGAACTTTAAAATGTCATTATTGATGGTTGTTTGGTTAACAAAGATATCATGCTTTATGTTTTATAGCTCGCAAGAAGATGCCGGACAAGCAACAAAGGTCACGGGCATCGGGTCACGAGGACAAGCCCACAAACACGTAAGCAATCGTTTAATGTCAATAAAAATACTGGCGTCTTTAGTCCAGAACAGAAAGCAGATGATTCTACAGTTGCAATTAACGACCCGCCATTTCCTTCTCTCATACCCTCGCTAAGCTTCACGCTGCCCTTTCCCCTCCCCCCTCCCACTACGGGCAAATTCTGTACTACACCTTGCAGCTATTTGCGACTATTGTACGCTTTTTACGCCAATTAATAATGTGATATTAAAGCATTCTGAACGATTTCAAGCTACGCTAGCAATTGTCTAAAAAATGTAAAACTAAAACGACAAACTTACCTTATTTAGCAGAAGACAGCCAAGCAGCAGACAGCCTCCCGAGGTACAGCCAAGCAGGAACAGCCAAGCGGGGCACAGCCAAGCAGCGGACAGCCAAGCAGCGGACAGCCAAGCGGAGCACAGCCAAGCGGAGCACAGCCAAGCCGCGGACAGCCAAGCAGAGCACAGCCAAGCGGAGCACAACCAAGCAGCGGACAGCCAAGCAGCGGACAGCCAAGCAGCGGACAGCCAAGCAGCGGAGTGATAAGTCGATTTTTATTTCCTTTTTTTTAAATCGTGAATATTGACGTATTCCATCCAGGGTTTGGGGCTTTTTCCGGGTTCGGTTCGGGAGGTGTTTGCGTTATCATTCTGTTAATCTCTTCGTTTTCAAAGTATTTCAGAAGATGCAGGGGACAGCCAAGCGGGGGACAGCCAAGCAGAGGACAGCCAAGCGGTGAAGAGCCAAGCGGTGAAGAGCCAAGCGGTGCAGAGCCAAGCGGAGGACAGCCAAGCCGGGATGCATCGCGTTATTTCGGCCAGCCAATCAACGACGTGAGTTCCATTTATCAGAAGAGAAACTAAACGGATTCAATATTGTTTGCTTGTTCCATTCCCAATATCCCCCCCCCCCCGCACTTAACGCTACGATACGCCTGACCAGCTCTAGCTTGAATTCTTTAAAAAGATTACGTCCATGTGAAATGCAATAATATAGATATTTGCTTTAATTTTTTAGCCTTCAGCCATAAAATGACAAAGGGGTATTGCTATGGCCGTGTCCGTCCGTCTGTCTGTCTGTTAACATTTGGCTTGTCAACACTCTCTAGCCTACAATTCTTTAGCAATTGCTAAGATATTTGAGATATAGCTAGTATCTAGACTGATAAAGATCGGCATTGTTTATGAGCCATAATCGCCCCAAAAAGTGTGGCTCAGCTGAACTTTGAATTTTTAGCCCTCAGCCATAAAATAAAGTGAAAGAATATTGAAAAATGGTTGTTCTTCATACAAGCGAAGTTTCACATAAAAAAATAACTGTTGACCAATGATCAAGTACGGATGAATTCAATCGACTGATTCAAAATTAATTACCATGCCTTTATTTCAGGTATAGCTAGTATATGGACTAGGAAAATGGACCAGCTGGACTTTCAGCTCTTGATTGACTATTGTGTGAGCTTGTTAACTTAATGAAACTCGGTATGCATCTTTCATGGGAACAAACACAGATCGATAGTGTAAATAAATGGGTTAGGTTTGTCCAAGGAAAATGGACCGGCTATACTTAGAAAATTGCAGCTTTTCATTGACTATTGTTAACACGATATCTCAAGAACAACTACAAGGATTTTAATGAAGCTTGGTGTGTAGCTTCTGGAGGCGCTAACAAGGATCGATATTGTAAATGGGTTAGGTTGGCCCAAGGAAAATGAACCAAATGGACTTCGAAATTTACCAAATCCTGGAATTCATTCAACATCGGAATGAGTTTGTCAAGACGATATCTCAAGAACAACTGCAGGATTTTAATTGAAACTTCGTGTGGAGCTTCTATGAGAACAAACACAGATCGATATTCTAAATGGGTCAGGTTCGTCTAAGGAAAATGCACCAACTGGACTTGGAAAATTTCAGCCCTTGATTGACTATTGATGGCCGTGTTTAACTGATGGGGGGCGCCTGTGGGGAATAGTGGGCTATGCACACTGCTCTAGTTATGCCTCAAAGGCGAGGGGCATAATGAGTTACCTTCTGTCCGTCTGTCCGTCAACATTTGTTTTGTAGAGTTTGTCCGCGCCTATTCTCCGCAGCGATATGGTGTATGATTTTTTTACCCTGCACAGTGAAAATATATATATATTACAGATGTGCCTTTTCATATTATTGTTGAAATGGGCAAAAAATGACCAAATTAGGACTTGTTAAATTTATGCGTTAACTTAGTATAGAGATAGTTTTAACTTAGTATAGAGATAGTTTTGTCCGCGACAGTTCTCGAAAGCTATTAGGCACCAGCTGTTGTTACCTTGCATAGTGGAAATATATATATTGCAGGTGTGCCTTTTGGTATTATTGGTGAAATCGGTCACAAATTGACCAAATTAGGACTTGTTAAACCTGGACAAAATTTATGCGTTCACTTAGTATATAGATAGTTTTCCGCAACAGTTCCCGAAAGCTATTAGGCACAAGCTTTTGTTACCTTGCATAGTGGAAATATATGTAATGTAGATGTGCCTTTTCGTATTATTGTTAAATCGGCCAAAAATTGACCAAAATAGGACTTGTTAAAACTGAACAAAATTTATGCGTTCTCTTAGTACAGAAATTGAGTTTTGTCCACGACAGTTCTCGAAAGCTATTAGGCACATGCTTTTGTTACGTTGCATAGTGGAAATATATATATTGCTGATGTGCCTTTTCGTATTATTGTTGAAACTGGCCTTAATTTGATCAAATTAGGACTTGTTAAACTTGACAAAATTTATGAGTTCTCTTAGTACAGAAATTGAGTTTTGTTCACGAATGTTCTCGAAAGCTATTAGGCACATGCTTTTGTTGCGTTCTCGAAAGCTATTAGGCACATGCTTTTGTTGCCTTCCATAGTGGAAATATATATATTGCAGATGCGCCTTTTCGTATTATTGTTGGAATCGGCCAAAAATTGACCAAAATAGGACTTGTTAAAACTGGGCAAACTTTATGCGTTCACTTAGTATAGAAATTGAGTTTTGTCCACGACAGTCCTCGAAAGCTATTAGGCACATGCTTTTGTTACGTTGCATAGTGGAAATATATATATATTGCAGATGTGCCTTTTCGTATTATTGTTGAAATTGGCCTTAAATTGATCAAATTAGGACTTGTTAAACTTGACAAAATTTATGAGTTCTCTTAGTACAGAAATTGAGTTTTGTTCACGAATGTTCTCGAAAGCTATTAGGCACATGCTTTTGTTGCGTTCTCGAAAGCTATTAGGCACATGCTTTTGTTGCCTTCCATAGTGGAAATATATATATTGCAGATGCGCCTTTTCGTATTATTGTTGGAATCGGCCAAAAATTGACCAAAATAGGACTTGTTAAAACTGGGCAAACTTTATGCGTTCACTTAGTATAGAAATTGAGTTTTGTCCACGACAGTCCTCGAAAGCTATTAGGCACATGCTTTTGTTACGTTGCATAGTGGAAATATATATATATTGCAGATGTGCCTTTTCGTATTATTGTTGAAATTGGCCTTAAATTGATCAAACTAGGACTTGTTAAACTGGACAAAATTTATGCGTTCTTTTAGTATAGAGATCGAGTTTTGTCCGCGACAGTTCCCGAAAGCTATTAGGCACATGCTTTTGTTACGTTGCATAGTGGAAATATATATATTGCAGATGTGCCTTTAAGTATTATTGTTGAAATCGGCCAAAAATTGACCAAAGTAGGACTTGCTAAAACTTGACAAAATTTGTGCGTTCACTTAGTATATAGATGGGAGTTTTGTCCGCGAAATTTCTCCAAATCTATGAAGGCACATGCTTTTGTTGCTTTGCATATGTGCCTTTTCGTATTATTTTTGAAATCGGCCAAATATTGATCAAATTAGGACTTGTTAATGTTTTCTAGGCGATTCTGTCTGCGAATTGGGGGGTTGGGGCCATGTGCATTTCCTAAATATTCTTGTTTTATTTACACCATTATCAAGTGTCGTTAACATGTGGCTTGTGAACACTCTAGCCTACAATTCTTTTGCAATTGCTAAGATATTTGAGATATAGCTAGTATATGGACTAATAAAGATTATAATAAAGATTATAAAGTATTGTAATTGAGCCATATTTGCCCAAGGACAGTGGCTCAGCTCAATTTTTTTTGTTTTTACCATTATCAAATGTCGTTAACATTTGGCCTGTGAACACACCCTGATACTCTGGAAAGGCCTTTGTGAACATTCCTATATACTCCAGAAAGTCCGTTATGAACACTCCTTAATGCTTATGAAATAAATGAATGAAAACTTGTGTATTCTTCGTTCAAAACTGCATTTATTAACTATATTTCTGCTCAACTGTGAGGACTGCTTTCTAAATTCAACTATCAACTCGTTAATCTTAGAATACCTACTTTGGTTAAAGGCGCAAATAGTGCATTAGCCATATCCGCCCGTGGACAGCGGCTCAGTTGGAATTTGAAAAGGATAGTGTCACATGGTAAATGTTTTTTTTTTTTTCAAACTCTATTCATTTTTATCATAGGTTTCATTGCACTGATTGTTCCAGTCCAGTTTCACTGTTTCTTTTTTCGAGTATGTTCCCCATGGCTGAGGGTTTTGCATCTCTGATGCCTATGTTTTTACACATTATTGACCATTGTTCTGTAAAGAATAATCATATTTTATTTTCAATAGCTCGCAAGCAGATGCCTGACAGCCATTAAACGTAGCGAACATCTATTTTTTTCTGGCAACACTTCATTTCAATAACCTTCTTACGTTGCTATCCATATACAGGCCGCTGTGCCCTTACTCGGCATATTTAGGCGAGCAATGCAACGTGCAAAAAGTTTCACAAGGTTAATTTAGCAACATAAATATATGTCATTCTGGTTCACAAAATATCACATTTTGTAGTTGATAGCTGGCGAGAAGATACCGGGCAATCAACAAAGGCCTCTGGTGTCAAGTCGCGAGGACCAGCCTGTCAACACGTGAGTTTTCCAGCTTAGAATAAAATAACGTTACATGCTTGGATCCAAAAGAAAATAAGACGAATGGGCATTTTTTTATTAACGTCCAACCGTTGGATGCCTGTTCGTCACCAGTAATATGCAGTGACAAAATCTGGCACTGAATGGCAAACTGAACTGAAGCTTAAAAAAATTAATATTAGTAAATTTGCATAAAATACTTACATAATTTGTATGATGACATCTTATGTAATAACTTTTCAAGGTCTTATGTTATAAATTTTCAACAAATGTTATTCACATATTTTATTTTTTAACAGCGCGAGGGGAAGCAGCCCAAGAAAACGGCTGAGGAAGAGCCTCCGAGTCACGAGGACGAATCCATCAACACGTAAATGTTCTCCTGAATATTATAACTTTCACAAAGAAAGATTAGAAAAGAAAATTAAAGGAATCGATAGTCTTGTGGTCGACGGTTCAGCCGGTTCAGGCATTCTTTTTTCGCCTTAATCAACACTAAAGCAGCCTTTAAATCAATGCTAGAAACTTAACTTTTCAAAGGACATCTACGGTGCATAACAGCTGGTTCTTTAGATAATAAATAACCCTTGGGCAAATTTTTGTGTTCCACAGCTCGCCCAGAGACGTCGAACAAGAAAGAAGAGAGCATCGGAACATGTGGATGAGCCCATCAACAAGTTAGCATGTCTATTTAAATAAAATACTAGCGTAGAAAACTCATAAAATTAAGCTTATTGCCACACACTAAGCCATTCTCGCCATGTAGTAAACCCTCCCCTACCTTTCCCCCCCCCCCCCCACTCCCCCGCTTCCCCGCCAAATATGAACCAATGCAGATTGAAAACGCGCAACATTCTGAACGATTTTAAACTAATTTTTATGACCCGCCCGACGTTAGGGATTTGTATCTATAAATCCCAAAGCCATTGATAATGATTAGATATACAATGAAGATGTGCACCTCCCCTTTTGACCGAAATCGACCGATGGGTCAGGCTGTGGTGAGTGTCTGAACTGAGGCAATTTTTCAGTGATATTTAATGAACAGCTTGAAGTTTTGTGTAATGAACTTGTGCTAGCGATTGCTGTCTATGAATTCCAAAGCTATTGGAAGTGGTCAGATATATAATGAAGATGTGCACTTCCTCTTTTGACCGAAATCGGGTATTGTCTTAGGCCGTGGTGAGTGTCTGAACTTAGACAATTTTTCAGTCATATTCGATGAACAGCTTGACGTTTTGTGTAATGAACTTGCGCTAGGGATTTGTATCTATAAATCCCAAAGCCATTGGAAATGATTAGATATACAATGAAGATGTGCACCTCCCCTTTTGACCGAAATCGACCGATGGGTCAGGCCGTGGTGAGTGTCTGAACTTAGGCAATTTTCAGGCATATCCAATGAACAGCTTGAAGTTTTGTGCAATGAACTTGTGCTAGCGATTTTAAACAGTGAAACTTCAGTACCATCACAGTTTTTCTTGAATGTGCGCAATCTTTTTGCATGTTGCAATTACCGTATCATGAATTATTCAGTTAAAATTTCCTTTAGGGCGGGTCATTCGTGTTCCTCCAGAACATATTTCTAGTTTTTTTAATAAAAAGAGACGGGTGCATAAAAGCTGGTTCTTTGGTTAACAAAACTAACAAATTTAATTTGCTTAGCAGAGGACAGCCAAGCGGAGGAACAGTTCCAGGGGAGGACAGCCAAGCGGGGGAACAGTTCCAGCGGAGGACAGCCAAGCAGAGGAACATCGCGGCATTTGGTCCAGCCACTCAACGACGTGAGTGCCATTATTTAGAATAAAAATAAACAGATTCATCATTTTTTGGTTTCCCCCACCTCAAGCACTGACATGTCTGACCAGCTCTGACCTATATTCTAAAACAGATGCTACATCCATATGAAACGCAACAATCAAGTAGACATCTAACTTAGTGGAAAACTTTGAAATGCAACGTTATTTGTGGCTCTCTGGTCAACAAAAATATTGGTGGAAAACTTTGAAATGTGACGTTCTTGATGGATGTCTGGTCAACAAAAATATTACACTTGATGTTTAACAGCTGGAGAGAAGATGCCGGACAACCAACAAACGTCACGAGCATCGAGTCACTTAGACAAGCTCTCCAACACGTAAGGAATTGTTTAATTTTAATAAAATCCTTAGCCCGGATAAGAAGTACTGTGCCGTTGCCAACAACAATCCACCATTTCCAGCGGCTCTCCCCAACCTCGACCCACATCTCTCCCCTACCCGCTCTCCCCCATCCCAACTCGCTTCCACCACTCTCCCCCTCTCCCGTCACCCTCACGGTTCTACACCCCGCCCCAGCCACACTCTGTACTACACCCTAATAAAACTTTTTGCAAGTATTGTAAATATGGGGAAGAGGCCCACCCCCCCCCCCGACCCAAACCCCCCCGGCCCTAACCCCCCCCCGTCAACCCCCCCCCCCGACTAAAACCCCCCGGCGGCCTTGACCCCCCCCCCCCCCGACCCAAATCCCCCCCCCCCCCCCCGGTTCTCAGGTCTATTTTATATTTTGTAATTGCGATACATCCACGTTGTTAATTACACTTCAAATGCCCATTGAAGAGACCACACGGCGTTTAAAATTGCAATTTCCGAACCACTGAAGGAATTGATCATCATTATAAAAGAAACTTCATACATCCATTGATGATAGCACTCAGTTTTTGAAATTGCAATGGCTCTTACGATTGATGAGTGTGTACGCATTAAAAATTGCAATTCATATGCCGGTTGCAAGATCAGTCGAATTTACAAATTACAATTTCTCTTGCGGTAGATGTGACTTATATCCATTGTGATTCACTTGAATGGGTAATTTAGTGACCCAGATTGCTGTGAAAAATCACGCTACCATCATGGAATACATCACATCTGCTAAAGGGAATCCAAAGATATTGTACCAAGGGCATTTGTACGTAAAGCAAAAAATTCTAGCAAATGGCTATGTTTCGTGCGAGTGCGAAAGAGGCCCCAGAACAAATTATCAGTACACATTTTCTTTGAGAACGGGGGGATTTTGGGTGGGGGGAGGGGGGGTTTAGGCCGCCGGGGGGTTTTAGTCGGGGGGGGGGTTTGACGGGGGGGGGGGGGGGTTAGGGCCAGGGGGGTTTCGGTCGGGGGGGTTTGGGCCTAGACTCGTAAATATGACCTCTCCCCTACCCGCTCTCCCCCATTCCGACCCGCCTGTTGCTTCCCCTCCCCCCAACTCTCCTCTCTTCCCACTCTCAGCCTCCCCCACCGCACTCTTCCCCACCTCCCCCACCGCACTCCCCCCCCCCCCCCGTCACCCTCACCGCCTCACACCCCACCCCTCCCACCCCAGCCACAGCCTTTACCACATCCTATCAATTTTTGAAGGCATTTTTAAAAGCATACGCCACATAGCAATACAAAACTAAACCATTTTTATTCAACACTAGAAACTTGCTTAAAAGTTTCAAACAGAAGCAGCGCACATAGGGCTCCCTGGTTGATAAACTTATATTTTGTTTGATAGCTCGCGAGGAGATACCACAAGAAGTTTTAAAATGGAATGTTACATCACAATTTTTGTTATAGCCCGCCCGACGATAGTAGGAAGGGCTATTATGTTTTTGACTTGTTCGTTTGTGCGTGTGTGACCCGAGACAAAAATTTCATATTAGGCCTAGAAACATGTTTCTATGCTAAAATAAGTAATTTTTTGAAAAAAATTTTGGGCTCCTTTGTGACTTCGTACATGCGTGGACTTAGGCGCAGAACGGCTATTAGCGCAGTTTTTTAAAAGTTTTGTGGACCGAACTTGTCCTAGGGTTTTGCTTCAATCAACTTGAAACCTATATGGATCGCAGTTGTGCACCTCCCTTTGAACCGGCGTCGGTTTGTCCTTCGGTCCCTGAGTGACCTCTGAAGTTAGGCACAGAGCGGCTGTCAGTGCAGTTTTTAACTTTTGGACCGCACTTGTCCAAGGGTTTTGCTTCAATCAACTTGAAACCTATATGGATTGAAAGCTTATGGATCGCAGTTGTGCACCTCCCTTTGAACCAGCGTCGGTTTGTCCTTCGGTCCCTGAGTGACCTCTGAAGTTAGGCACAGAGCGGCTGTCAGTGCAGTTTTTAACTTTTGGACCGCACTTGTCCTAGGGTTTTGCTTCAATCAACTTGAAACCTATATGGATTAAAAACTTATGGGTTGTAGTTGTGTACCTCTCCCTTGGGTCAGCGTCGGTCCGTCCGTCAGTCCATGAGGGTCGCCCGACCTTAGGCTCAAAATACACGTTTTCAGTACATGCACACGTATAGAGTTTTGTCATTAATTTCTGCCTAAAAAACTTCTCAAGGCTGTGACAAATGGGGGCAGGCGGGCTATACGTTCTCCAACGGACACATTTCTAGTTCGCAAGAACTTTGCACAAATATTTTACGTTTAACAGCGAGAGGGAAGCAGCCCGGGAACACAGATGAAGAGCAGCGGAGTCATTAGGACGAGTCCACCAACACGTAAGCGATTGTCGTGAATTTTTAACATGTGGAGATCAGAACGAAAACCAGACGAACCGATAGTCGTTTTGCCAGTGATGACCTGGCATTCTCATCGCCTCCCCTCCCTTTATCCCTCTCGCACCTCCTTCCATTAACATTACTGACTCCAGCTTTGAAAATTTTAAATTCACGTTTAGAAAAAAGAAACAGCATGACAACAACTACTTTGACAACGCCGGAAACTTTTCAAACGGACAGTTTGATAATGGCTGGTTATTTTTGTAATAGACCTGGGAAATATGTTGTGTGTTCTGTAGCTCGCCCCAAGATGCTGGAGAACAGAATAGAGCATCCGGTCATGTTGACGAGTCAACCAACACGTAAGAATGTTCATTTAAATAAAAATACTTTTGTCAGAATAAATACGATGAATTGACTGTTTTTACCACTAGCACGTAGCCATTCTCGCCCGCTCACGCCCGGTAATAACCTTTGGAAAACCTGGGAGCGCTGAAGTTTGTAAACGCGCAACATTCTGAAAGATGTAAATCTATGCTAGAGAAATCTTTAAAGTTATGAAAACCATAAAGTTACACAAGTCTGCTCTTTCGTTAGAAAAACGGTACAATATATTTGTCTAGCGCAGGACAGCCAAGCAGTGGGCAGCCCCGCGGAATTCATCCAAGCAGAAGACAGCCAAAGGAGGTCAGCCAAGCGAAGGACAGCCAGACAGCGAACAGCCAAGCAGCGGACAGCCAAGCAGCGGACAGCCAAGCAGCGGACAGCCAAGCAGCGGACAGCCAAGCAGCGGACAGCCAAGCAGCGGACAGCCAAGCAGCGGACAGTGATAAGTCAAATTTTTATATTTTTTTAAATCGTGAATATTGACGTATTCCATTCCGGGTTTCGGGCTTTTTAAGGTTCGGTTCGGGTTTCTTTTGCATTATCAAAATATTACTTTTTACGTTTCTCGAAGTGTTGCAGAAGATAACGAGGACAGCCCAGCGGAGGACAGCCCAGCGGAGGACAGCCCAGCGGAGGACAGCCCAGCGGAGGTCAGCCCAGCGGAGGACAGCCCAGCGGAGGACAGCCCAGCGGAGGACAGCCCAGCGGAGGACAGCGCAGCGGAGGAATGTCCAGCGGAGAACTGTCTTGGGCAAGGGACAGTGATATAAACGTCCAAGACAAGCAACAGTTAGTCCCACCTTGGGCTAGGGACAATGTTAGTACCGCCCAGGGCAAGGGACAATAAGTCCTACTCTGGACTAGGGACAATATTAGAACCATCCAGGGCAAGGGATAGTGACAGTCCTACTCTGGGCTAGGGACAATGTTAGAACCGCCCAGGGTAAGAACTGACGGTACCAGCCTGGGCTAGGGACAATGTTAGCACCGCCCAGGTCATGGCACCGGGATAGCCGCCACCAGCCACAGAGAGGGACAACACCGCAATCGACGCAGAGGAACAGCAGTGCCAGCCACAGAGAGGGACAACAGCGCCAGCCACAGAGAGGGACAACAACGCCAGCCACAGAGAGGGACAACACAGCCTGGACCAGCTACAGAGGACTGCATCAATAAAGCTAAGTTATTTCTTTTACTTTTTGCTCCGTGCGAAATATCACGAGTGCCATGTGTTTGCCGGTAGCACTATGGTTAACACGTGTGTTTTGTACGATTTATTTTTTATTTTTTATTTTTTTATTTTTTGTAAATTGAAAGATTTTTTCGTTAGTTCTACCTGCCTTTTCTACACGACTTTCTTCTTATTTATGTTTCAGATGCGGAACTGCTAGCCAGGGACAGGATCAACACCAGCAACGGAGAGGATCAACACCAGCAACGGAGAGGATCAACACCAGCAACGGAGAGGATCAACACCAGCAACGGAGAGGATCAACACCAGCAACGGAGACAGCACCACTACCCTCGGCGGAAAGGCAGGCAGTCTTGGGCTAGGGACAGTGATATAAACGTCCAAGACAAGCAACAGTTAGTCCCACCTTGGGCTAGGGACAATGTTAGTACCGCCCAGGGCAAGGGAAAATAAGTCCTACTCTGGACTAGGGACAATATTAGAACCATCCAGGGCAAGGGATAGTGACAGTCCTACTCTGGGCTAGGGACAATGTTAGAACCGCCCAGGGTAAGAACTGACGGTACCAGCCTGGGCTAGGGACAATGTTAGCACCGCCCAGGTCATGGCACCGGGATAGCCGCCACCAGCCACAGAGAGGGACAACACCGCAATCGACGCAGAGGAACAGCAGTGCCAGCCACAGAGAGGGACAACAGCGCCAGCCACAGAGAGGGACAACAACGCCAGCCACAGAGAGGGACAACACAGCCTGGACCAGCTACAGAGGACTGCATCAATAAAGCTAAGTTATTTCTTTTACTTTTTGCTCCGTGCGAAATATCACGAGTGCCATGTGTTTGCCGGTAGCACTATGGTTAACACGTGTGTTTTGTACGATTTATTTTTTATTTTTTTATTTTTTGTAAATTGAAAGATTTTTTCGTTAGTTCTACCTGCCTTTTCTACACGACTTTCTTTTTATTTATGTTTCAGATGCGGAACTGCTAGCCAGGGACAGGGACAACACAAGCAGCGGAGAGGGACAACGCCAGCAACGGAGAGGATCAACACCAGCAACGGAGAGGATCAACACCAGCAACGGAGAGGATCAACACCAGCAACGGAGAGGATCAACACCAGCAACGGAGACAGCACCACTACCCTCGGCGGAAAGGCAGGCAGTCTTGGGCTAGGGACAGTGATATAAACGTCCAAGACAAGCAACAGTTAGTCCCACCTTGGGCTAGGGACAATGTTAGTACCGCCCAGGGCAAGGGAAAATAAGTCCTGCTCTGGACTAGGGACAATATTAGAACCATCCAGGGCAAGGGATAGTGACAGTCCTACTCTGGGCTAGGGACAATGTTAGAACCGCCCAGGGTAAGAACTGACGGTACCAGCCTGGGCTAGGGACAATGTTAGCACCGCCCAGGTCATGGCACCGGGATAGCCGCCACCAGCCACAGAGAGGGACAACACCGCAATCGACGCAGAGGAACAGCAGTACCAGCCACAGAGAGGGACAACAGCGCCAGCCACAGAGAGGGACAACAACGCCAGCCACAGAGAGGGACAACACAGCCTGGACCAGCTACAGAGGACTGCATCAATAAAGCTAAGTTATTTCTTTTACTTTTTGCTCCGTGCGAAATATCACGAGTGCCATGTGTTTGCCGGTAGCACTATGGTTAACACGTGTGTTTTGTACGATTTATTTTTTATTTTTTTATTTTTTGTAAATTGAAAGATTTTTTCGTTAGTTCTACCTGCCTTTTCTACACGACTTTCTTTTTATTTATGTTTCAGATGCGGAACTGCTAGCCAGGGACAGGGACAACACAAGCCGCGGAGAGGGACAACGCCAGCAACGGAGAGGATCAACACCAGCAACGGAGAGGATCAACACCAGCAACGGAGAGGATCAACACCAGCAACGGAGAGGATCAACACCAGCAACGGAGACAGCACCACTACCCTCGGCGGAAAGGCAGGCAGTCTTGGGCTAGGGACAGTGATATAAACGTCCAAGACAAGCAACAGTTAGTCCCACCTTGGGCTAGGGACAATGTTAGTACCGCCCAGGGCAAGGGACAATAAGTCCTACTCTGGACTAGGGACAATATTAGAACCATCCAGGGCAAGGGATAGTGACAGTCCTACTCTGGGCTAGGGACAATGTTAGAACCGCCCAGGGTAAGAACTGACGGTGCCAGCCTGGGCTAGGGACAATGTTAGCACCGCCCAGGTCATGGCACCGGTATAGCCGCCACCAGCCACAGAGAGGGACAACACCGCAATCGACGCAGAGGAACAGCAGTGCCAGCCACAGAGAGGGACAACAGCGCCAGCCACAGAGAGGGACAACAGCGCCAGCCACAGAGAGGGACAACAACGCCAGCCACAGAGAGGGACAACACAGCCTGGACCAGCTACAGAGGACTGCATCAATAAAGCTAAGTTATTTCTTTTACTTTTTGCTCCGTGCGAAATATCACGAGTGCCATGTGTTTGCCGGTAGCACTATGGTTAACACGTGTGTTTTGTACGATTTATTTTTTATTTTTTTATTTTTTGTAAATTGAAAGATTTTTTCGTTAGTTCTACCTGCCTTTTCTACACGACTTTCTTCTTATTTATGTTTCAGATGCGGAACTGCTAGCCAGGGACAGGATCAACACCGGCAACGGAGAGGATCAACACCAGCAACGGAGAGGATCAACACCAGCAACGGAGAGGATCAACATCAGCAACGGAGAGGATCAACACCAGCAACGGAGACAGCACCACTACCCTCGGCGGAAAGGCAGGCAGTCTTGGGCTAGGGACAGTGATATAAACGTCCAAGACAAGCAACAGTTAGTCCCACCTTGGGCTAGGGACAATGTTAGTACCGCCCAGGGCAAGGGACAATAAGTCCTACTCTGGACTAGGGACAATATTAGAACCATCCAGGGCAAGGGATAGTGACAGTCCTACTCTGGGCTAGGGACAATGTTAGAACCGCCCAGGGTAAGAACTGACGGTACCAGCCTGGGCTAGGGACAATGTTAGCACCGCCCAGGTCATGGCACCGGGATAGCCGCCACCAGCCACAGAGAGGGACAACACCGCAATCGACGCAGAGGAACAGCAGTGCCAGCCACAGAGAGGGACAACAGCGCCAGCCACAGAGAGGGACAACAACGCCAGCCACAGAGAGGGACAACACAGCCTGGACCAGCTACAGAGGACTGCATCAATAAAGCTAAGTTATTTCTTTTACTTTTTGCTCCGTGCGAAATATCACGAGTGCCATGTGTTTGCCGGTAGCACTATGGTTAACACGTGTGTTTTGTACGATTTATTTTTTATTTTTTATTTTTTTATTTTTTGTAAATTGAAAGATTTTTTCGTTAGTTCTACCTGCCTTTTCTACACGACTTTCTTCTTATTTATGTTTCAGATGCGGAACTGCTAGCCAGGGACAGGATCAACACCAGCAACGGAGAGGATCAACACCAGCAACGGAGAGGATCAACACCAGCAACGGAGAGGATCAACACCAGCAACGGAGACAGCACCACTACCCTCGGCGGAAAGGCAGGCAGTCTTGGGCTAGGGACAGTGATATAAACGTCCAAGACAAGCAACAGTTAGTCCCACCTTGGGCTAGGGACAATGTTAGTACCGCCCAGGGCAAGGGAAAATAAGTCCTACTCTGGACTAGGGACAATATTAGAACCATCCAGGGCAAGGGATAGTGACAGTCCTACTCTGGGCTAGGGACAATGTTAGAACCGCCCAGGGTAAGAACTGACGGTACCAGCCTGGGCTAGGGACAATGTTAGCACCGCCCAGGTCATGGCACCGGGATAGCCGCCACCAGCCACAGAGAGGGACAACACCGCAATCGACGCAGAGGAACAGCAGTGCCAGCCACAGAGAGGGACAACAGCGCCAGCCACAGAGAGGGACAACAACGCCAGCCACAGAGAGGGACAACACAGCCTGGACCAGCTACAGAGGACTGCATCAATAAAGCTAAGTTATTTCTTTTACTTTTTGCTCCGTGCGAAATATCACGAGTGCCATGTGTTTGCCGGTAGCACTATGGTTAACACGTGTGTTTTGTACGATTTATTTTTTATTTTTTTATTTTTTGTAAATTGAAAGATTTTTTCGTTAGTTCTACCTGCCTTTTCTACACGACTTTCTTTTTATTTATGTTTCAGATGCGGAACTGCTAGCCAGGGACAGGGACAACACAAGCAGCGGAGAGGGACAACGCCAGCAACGGAGAGGATCAACACCAGCAACGGAGAGGATCAACACCAGCAACGGAGAGGATCAACACCAGCAACGGAGAGGATCAACACCAGCAACGGAGACAGCACCACTACCCTCGGCGGAAAGGCAGGCAGTCTTGGGCTAGGGACAGTGATATAAACGTCCAAGACAAGCAACAGTTAGTCCCACCTTGGGCTAGGGACAATGTTAGTACCGCCCAGGGCAAGGGAAAATAAGTCCTGCTCTGGACTAGGGACAATATTAGAACCATCCAGGGCAAGGGATAGTGACAGTCCTACTCTGGGCTAGGGACAATGTTAGAACCGCCCAGGGTAAGAACTGACGGTACCAGCCTGGGCTAGGGACAATGTTAGCACCGCCCAGGTCATGGCACCGGGATAGCCGCCACCAGCCACAGAGAGGGACAACACCGCAATCGACGCAGAGGAACAGCAGTACCAGCCACAGAGAGGGACAACAGCGCCAGCCACAGAGAGGGACAACAACGCCAGCCACAGAGAGGGACAACACAGCCTGGACCAGCTACAGAGGACTGCATCAATAAAGCTAAGTTATTTCTTTTACTTTTTGCTCCGTGCGAAATATCACGAGTGCCATGTGTTTGCCGGTAGCACTATGGTTAACACGTGTGTTTTGTACGATTTATTTTTTATTTTTTTATTTTTTGTAAATTGAAAGATTTTTTCGTTAGTTCTACCTGCCTTTTCTACACGACTTTCTTTTTATTTATGTTTCAGATGCGGAACTGCTAGCCAGGGACAGGGACAACACAAGCAGCGGAGAGGGACAACGCCAGCAACGGAGAGGATCAACACCAGCAACGGAGAGGATCAACACCAGCAACGGAGAGGATCAACACCAGCAACGGAGAGGATCAACACCAGCAACGGAGACAGCACCACTACCCTCGGCGGAAAGGCAGGCAGTCTTGGGCTAGGGACAGTGATATAAACGTCCAAGACAAGCAACAGTTAGTCCCACCTTGGGCTAGGGACAATGTTAGTACCGCCCAGGGCAAGGGACAATAAGTCCTACTCTGGACTAGGGACAATATTAGAACCATCCAGGGCAAGGGATAGTGACAGTCCTACTCTGGGCTAGGGACAATGTTAGAACCGCCCAGGGTAAGAACTGACGGTGCCAGCCTGGGCTAGGGACAATGTTAGCACCGCCCAGGTCATGGCACCGGTATAGCCGCCACCAGCCACAGAGAGGGACAACACCGCAATCGACGCAGAGGAACAGCAGTGCCAGCCACAGAGAGGGACAACAGCGCCAGCCACAGAGAGGGACAACAGCGCCAGCCACAGAGAGGGACAACAACGCCAGCCACAGAGAGGGACAACACAGCCTGGACCAGCTACAGAGGACTGCATCAATAAAGCTAAGTTATTTCTTTTACTTTTTGCTCCGTGCGAAATATCACGAGTGCCATGTGTTTGCCGGTAGCACTATGGTTAACACGTGTGTTTTGTACGATTTATTTTTTATTTTTTTATTTTTTGTAAATTGAAAGATTTTTTCGTTAGTTCTACCTGCCTTTTCTACACGACTTTCTTCTTATTTATGTTTCAGATGCGGAACTGCTAGCCAGGGACAGGATCAACACCGGCAACGGAGAGGATCAACACCAGCAACGGAGAGGATCAACACCAGCAACGGAGAGGATCAACACCAGCAACGGAGAGGATCAACACCAGCAACGGAGACAGCACCACTACCCTCGGCGGAAAGGCAGGCAGTCTTGGGCTAGGGACAGTGATATAAACGTCCAAGACAAGCAACAGTTAGTCCCACCTTGGGCTAGGGACAATGTTAGTACCGCCCAGGGCAAGGGACAATAAGTCCTACTCTGGACTAGGGACAATATTAGAACCATCCAGGGCAAGGGATAGTGACAGTCCTACTCTGGGCTAGGGACAATGTTAGAACCGCCCAGGGTAAGAACTGACGGTACCAGCCTGGGCTAGGGACAATGTTAGCACCGCCCAGGTCATGGCACCGGGATAGCCGCCACCAGCCACAGAGAGGGACAACACCGCAATCGACGCAGAGGAACAGCAGTGCCAGCCACAGAGAGGGACAACA
This sequence comes from Protula sp. h YS-2021, assembly GCA_949752745.1. Classification (NCBI taxonomy): domain Eukaryota; kingdom Metazoa; phylum Annelida; class Polychaeta; order Sabellida; family Serpulidae; genus Protula; species Protula sp. h YS-2021. The sequence goes on along the minus strand of OX457027.1, from coordinate 40,192,423 downwards.
GCGCCAGCCACAGAGAGGGACAACAACGCCAGCCACAGAGAGGGACAACACAGCCTGGACCAGCTACAGAGGACTGCATCAATAAAGCTAAGTTATTTCTTTTACTTTTTGCTCCGTGCGAAATATCACGAGTGCCATGTGTTTGCCGGTAGCACTATGGTTAACACGTGTGTTTTGTACGATTTATTTTTTATTTTTTATTTTTTTATTTTTTGTAAATTGAAAGATTTTTTCGTTAGTTCTACCTGCCTTTTCTACACGACTTTCTTCTTATTTATGTTTCAGATGCGGAACTGCTAGCCAGGGACAGGATCAACACCAGCAACGGAGAGGATCAACACCAGCAACGGAGAGGATCAACACCAGCAACGGAGAGGATCAACACCAGCAACGGAGACAGCACCACTACCCTCGGCGGAAAGGCAGGCAGTCTTGGGCTAGGGACAGTGATATAAACGTCCAAGACAAGCAACAGTTAGTCCCACCTTGGGCTAGGGACAATGTTAGTACCGCCCAGGGCAAGGGAAAATAAGTCCTACTCTGGACTAGGGACAATATTAGAACCATCCAGGGCAAGGGATAGTGACAGTCCTACTCTGGGCTAGGGACAATGTTAGAACCGCCCAGGGTAAGAACTGACGGTACCAGCCTGGGCTAGGGACAATGTTAGCACCGCCCAGGTCATGGCACCGGGATAGCCGCCACCAGCCACAGAGAGGGACAACACCGCAATCGACGCAGAGGAACAGCAGTGCCAGCCACAGAGAGGGACAACAGCGCCAGCCACAGAGAGGGACAACAACGCCAGCCACAGAGAGGGACAACACAGCCTGGACCAGCTACAGAGGACTGCATCAATAAAGCTAAGTTATTTCTTTTACTTTTTGCTCCGTGCGAAATATCACGAGTGCCATGTGTTTGCCGGTAGCACTATGGTTAACACGTGTGTTTTGTACGATTTATTTTTTATTTTTTTATTTTTTGTAAATTGAAAGATTTTTTCGTTAGTTCTACCTGCCTTTTCTACACGACTTTCTTTTTATTTATGTTTCAGATGCGGAACTGCTAGCCAGGGACAGGGACAACACAAGCAGCGGAGAGGGACAACGCCAGCAACGGAGAGGATCAACACCAGCAACGGAGAGGATCAACACCAGCAACGGAGAGGATCAACACCAGCAACGGAGAGGATCAACACCAGCAACGGAGACAGCACCACTACCCTCGGCGGAAAGGCAGGCAGTCTTGGGCTAGGGACAGTGATATAAACGTCCAAGACAAGCAACAGTTAGTCCCACCTTGGGCTAGGGACAATGTTAGTACCGCCCAGGGCAAGGGACAATAAGTCCTACTCTGGACTAGGGACAATATTAGAACCATCCAGGGCAAGGGATAGTGACAGTCCTACTCTGGGCTAGGGACAATGTTAGAACCGCCCAGGGTAAGAACTGACGGTACCAGCCTGGGCTAGGGACAATGTTAGCACCGCCCAGGTCATGGCACCGGGATAGCCGCCACCAGCCACAGAGAGGGACAACACCGCAATCGACGCAGAGGAACAGCAGTGCCAGCCACAGAGAGGGACAACAGCGCCAGCCACAGAGAGGGACAACAACGCCAGCCACAGAGAGGGACAACACAGCCTGGACCAGCTACAGAGGACTGCATCAATAAAGCTAAGTTATTTCTTTTACTTTTTGCTCCGTGCGAAATATCACGAGTGCCATGTGTTTGCCGGTAGCACTATGGTTAACACGTGTGTTTTGTACGATTTATTTTTTATTTTTTATTTTTTTATTTTTTGTGAATTGAAAGATTTTTTCGTTAGTTCTACCTGCCTTTTCTACACGACTTTCTTCTTATTTATGTTTCAGATGCGGAACAGCTAGCCAAGACAGGGACAACACAAGCAGCGGAGAGGGACAACGCCAGCAACGGAGAGGATCAACACCAGCAACGGAGAGGATCAACACCAGCAACGGAGAGGATCAACACCAGCAACGGAGAGGATCAACACCAGCAACGGAGACAGCACCACTACCCTCGGCGGAAAGGCAGGCAGTCTTGGGCTAGGGACAGTGATATAAACGTCCAAGACAAGCAACAGTTAGTCCCACCTTGGGCTAGGGACAATGTTAGTACCGCCCAGGGCAAGGGACAATAAGTCCTACTCTGGACTAGGGGCAATATTAGAACCATCCAGGGCAAGGGATAGTGACAGTCCTACTCTGGGCTAGGGACAATGTTAGAACCGCCCAGGGTAAGAACTGACGGTACCAGCCTGGGCTAGGGACAATGTTAGCACCGCCCAGGTCATGGCACCGGGATAGCCGCCACCAGCCACAGAGAGGGACAACACCGCAATCGACGCAGAGGAACAGCAGTGCCAGCCACAGAGAGGGACAACAGCGCCAGCCACAGAGAGGGACAACAACGCCAGCCACAGAGAGGGACAACACAGCCTGGACCAGCTACAGAGGACTGCATCAATAAAGCTAAGTTATTTCTTTTACTTTTTGCTCCGTGCGAAATATCACGAGTGCCATGTGTTTGCCGGTAGCACTATGGTTAACACGTGTGTTTTGTACGATTTATTTTTTATTTTTTTATTTTTTGTAAATTGAAAGATTTTTTCGTTAGTTCTACCTGCCTTTTCTACACGACTTTCTTTTTATTTATGTTTCAGATGCGGAACTGCTAGCCAGGGACAGGGACAACACAAGCAGCGGAGAGGGACAACGCCAGCAACGGAGAGGATCAACACCAGCAACGGAGAGGATCAACACCAGCAACGGAGAGGATCAACACCAGCAACGGAGAGGATCAACACCAGCAACGGAGACAGCACCACTACCCTCGGCGGAAAGGCAGGCAGTCTTGGGCTAGGGACAGTGATATAAACGTCCAAGACAAGCAACAGTTAGTCCCACCTTGGGCTAGGGACAATGTTAGTACCGCCCAGGGCAAGGGACAATAAGTCCTACTCTGGACTAGGGACAATATTAGAACCATCCAGGGCAAGGGATAGTGACAGTCCTACTCTGGGCTAGGGACAATGTTAGAACCGCCCAGGGTAAGAACTGACGGTACCAGCCTGGGCTAGGGACAATGTTAGCACCGCCCAGGTCATGGCACCGGGATAGCCGCCACCAGCCACAGAGAGGGACAACACCGCAATCGACGCAGAGGAACAGCAGTACTAGCCACAGAGAGGGACAACAGCGCCAGCCACAGAGAGGGACAACAACGCCAGCCACAGAGAGGGACAACACAGCCTGGACCAACTACAGAGGACTGCATCAATAAAGCTAAGTTATTTCTTTTACTTTTTGCTCCGTGCGAAATATCACGAGTGCCATGTGTTTGCCGGTAGCACTATGGTTAACACGTGTGTTTTGTACGATTTATTTTTTATTTTTTTTATTTTTTGTGAATTGAAAGATTTTTTCGTTAGTTCTACCTGCCTTTTCTACACGACTTTCTTCTTATTTATGTTTCAGATGCGGAACTGCTAGCCAGGGACAGGGACAACACAAGCAGCGGAGAAGGACAACGCCAGCAACGGAGAGGGACAACGCCAGCAACGGAGAGGGACAACGCCAGCAACGGAGAGGATCAACACCAGCAACGGAGAGGATCAACACCAGCAACGGAGACAGCACCACTACCCTCGGCGGAAAGGCAGGCAGTCTTGGGCTAGGGACAGTGATATAAACGTCCAAGACAAGCAACAGTTAGTCCCACCTTGGGCTAGGGACAATGTTAGTACCGCCCAGGGCAAGGGAAAATAAGTCCTACTCTGGACTAGGGACAATATTAGAACCATCCAGGGCAAGGGATAGTGACAGTCCTACTCTGGGCTAGGGACAATGTTAGAACCGCCCAGGGTAAGAACTGACGGTACCAGCCTGGGCTAGGGACAATGTTAGCACCGCCCAGGTCATGGCACCGGGATAGCCGCCACCAGCCACAGAGAAGGACAACACCGCAATCGACGCAGAGGAACAGCAGTGCCAGCCACAGAGAGGGACAACAGCGCCAGCCACAGAGAGGGACAACAACGCCAGCCACAGAGAGGGACAACAACGCCAGCCACAGAGAGGGACAACACAGCCTGGACCAGCTACAGAGGACTGCATCAATAAAGCTAAGTTATTTCTTTTACTTTTTGCTCCGTGCGAAATATCACGAGTGCCATGTGTTTGCCGGTAGCACTATGGTTAACACGTGTGTTTTGTACGATTTATTTTTTATTTTTTTATTTTTTGTAAATTGAAAGATTTTTTCATTAGTTCTACCTGCCTTTTCTACACGACTTTCTTTTTATTTATGTTTCAGATGCGGAACTGCTAGCCAGGGACAGGGACAACACAAGCAGCGGAGAGGGACAACGCCAGCAACGGAGAGGATCAACACCAGCAACGGAGAGGATCAACACCAGCAACGGAGAGGATCAACACCAGCAACGGAGAGGATCAACACCAGCAACGGAGACAGCACCACTACCCTCGGCGGAAAGGCAGGCAGTCTTGGGCTAGGGACAGTGATATAAACGTCCAAGACAAGCAACAGTTAGTCCCACCTTGGGCTAGGGAAAATGTTAGTACCGCCCAGGGCAAGGGACAGTAACAGTCCTACTCTGGACTAGGGACAATGTTAGAACCATCCAGGGCAAGGGATAGTGACAGTCCTACTCTGGGCTAGGGACAATGTTAGAACCGCCCAGAGCAAAGGACTGACGGTACCACCCTGGGCTAGGGACAATGTTAGAACCGCCCAGGTCATGGACCGCGACAGCTGCTGCCAGCCACGGAGAGGGAAAACACGGATAGCAACGGAAGGACATCGCCACCAGCCACCGAAGGGAATCCACCATCGCCAGGCCGCATCAGATGCAACTACCAAGGAAGATCAAGAGGACTCGAAAACCAGAGCTAAGTATTTTTCTTATTGTTTTTGCTTCCGTACGAAATATCGCGGGTACCATGTGTTATCCGAGCGTGACCTCACCCTGAATAACCGAAGTCTGCCGGTGAGACAGTCTCCCGGAATTCAATTCAAGCGGGAAGATTGTTGGCTGTACTCGCCTCGCGTTCGGGATTTCAGGAGCGGGGCGCGTTCAGAAGGACATTATGGTAACTCGTGTATTTTGTACGGTTGTTTTTCTTTTTTTAAAATATAAGCTTTATCGCCGATTCTATATGTCTTGTCTACATAGCCTTGTTCTTTTTATATTTCAGATGCGGTGCCTCCAGCCAGGTATAGGGACAACGCCAACGACAGGAACGGAGAGGATCAACACCAGCAACAGAGAGGATCAGCACCAGCAATGGAGAGGATCAACACCATCAACGGAGAGGATCAACACCAGCAACGGAGACAACACCACTACCCTCGGCGGAAAGGCAGACAGTCTTGGGCTAGGGACAGTGATATAAACGTCCAAGACAAGCAACAGTTAGTCCCACCTTGGGCTAGGGACAATGTTAGTACCGCCCAGGGGAAGGGACAGTAACAGTCCTACTCTGGACTAGGGACAATATTAGAACCATCCAGGGCAAGGGATAGTGACAGTCCTACTCTGGGCTAGGGACAATGTTAGAACTGCCCAGAGCAAAGGACTGACGGTACCACCCTGGGCTAGGGACAATGTTAGAACTGCCCAGGTCATGGACCGCGACAGCTGCTGCCAGCCACGGAGAGGGAAAACACGGACAGCAACGGAAGGACATCGCCACCAGCCACCGAAGGGAATCCACCATCGCCAGGCCGCATCAAATGCAACTACCAAGGAAGATCAAGAGGACTCGAAAACCAGAGCTAAGTATTTTTCTTATTGTTTTTGCTTCCGTACGAAATATCGCGGGTACCATGTGTTATCCGAGCGTGACCTCACCCTGAATAACCGAAGTCTGCCGGTGAGACAGTCTCCCGGAATTCAATTCAAGCGGGAAGATTGTTGGCTGTACTCGCCTCGCGTTCGGGATTTCAGGAGCGGGGCGCGTTCAGAAGGACATTATGGTAACTCGTGTATTTTGTACGGTTGTTTTTCTTTTTTTAAAATATAAGCTTTATCGCTGATTCTGTATGTCTTGTCTGCATAGCCTTCTTCTTTTTATATTTCAGATGCGGTGCCTCCAGCCACGAATAGGGACAACGCCAACGACAGGAACGGAGAGGATCAACACCAGCAACAGAGAGGATCAGCACCAGCAATGGAGAGGATCAACACCATCAACGGAGAGGATCAACACCAGCAACGGAGACAGCACCACTACCCTCGGCGGAAAGGCAGACAGTCTTGGGCTAGGGACAGTGATATAAACGTCCAAGACAAGCAACAGTTAGTCCCACCTTGGGCTAGGGACAATGTTAGTACCGCCCAGGGGAAGGGACAGTAAGTCCTACTCTGGACTAGGGACAATATTAGAACCATCCAGGGCAAGGGATAGTGACAGTCCTACTCTGGGCTAGGGACAATGTTAGAACCGCCCAGAGCAAAGGACTGACGGTACCACCCTGGGTTAGGGACAATGTTAGAACCGCCCAGGTCATGGACCGCGACAGCTGCTGCCAGCCACGGAGAGGGAAAACACGGACAGCAACGGAAGGACATCGCCACCAGCCACCGAAGGGAATCCACCATCGCCAGGCCGCATCAGATGCAACTACCAAGGAAGATCAAGAGGACTCGAAAACCAGAGCTAAGTATTTTTCTTATTGTTTTTGCTTCCGTACGAAATATCGCGGGTACCATGTGTTATCCGAGCGTGACCTCACCCTGAATAACCGAAGTCTGCCGGTGAGACAGTCTCCCGGAATTCAATTCAAGCGGGAAGATTGTTGGCTGTACTCGCCTCGCGTTCGGGATTTCAGGAGCGGGGCGCGTTCAGAAGGACATTATGGTAACTCGTGTATTTTGTACGGTTGTTTTTCTTTTTTTAAAATATAAGCTTTATCGCTGATTCTATATGTCTTGTCTGCATAGCCTTCTTCTTTTTATATTTCAGATGCGGCGCCTCCAGCCACGAATAGGGACAACGCCAACGAATGGAATGGAGAGGATCAACACCAGCAACAGAGAGGATCAGCACCAGCAATGGAGAGGATCAACACCATCAACGGAGAGGATCAACACCAGCAACGGAGACAGCACCACTACCCTCGGCGGAAAGGCAGACAGTCTTGGGCTAGGGACAGTGATATAAACGTCCAAGACAAGCAACAGTTAGTCCCACCTTGGGCTAGGGACAATGTTAGTACCGCCCAGGGGAAGGGACAGTAAGTCCTACTCTGGACTAGGGACAATATTAGAACCATCCAGGGCAAGGGATAGTGACAGTCCTACTCTGGGCTAGGGACAATGTTAGAACCGCCCAGAGCAAAGGACTGACGGTACCACCCTGGGCTAGGGACAATGTTAGAACCGCCCAGGTCATGGACCGCGACAGCTGCTGCCAGCCACGGAGAGGGAAAACACGGACAGCAACGGAAGGACATCGCCACCAGCCACCGAAGGGAATCCACCATCGCCAGGCCGCATCAGATGCAACTACCAAGGAAGATCAAGAGGACTCGAAAACCAGAGCTAAGTATTTTTCTTATTGTTTTTGCTTCCGTACGAAATATCGCGGGTACCATGTGTTATCCGAGCGTGACCTCACCCTGAATAACCGAAGTCTGCCGGTGAGACAGTCTCCCGGAATTCAATTCAAGCGGGAAGATTGTTGGCTGTACTCGCCTCGCGTTCGGGATTTCAGGAGCGGGGCGCGTTCAGAAGGACATTATGGTAACTCGTGTATTTTGTACGGTTGTTTTTCTTTTTTTAAAATATAAGCTTTATCGCTGATTCTATATGTCTTGTCTGCATAGCCTTCTTCTTTTTATATTTCAGATGCGGCGCCTCCAGCCACGAATAGGGACAACGCCAACGAATGGAATGGAGAGGATCAGCACCAGCAATGGAGAGGATCAACACCATCAACGGAGAGGATCAACACCAGCAACGGAGACAGCACCACTACCCTCGGCGGAAAGGCAGACAGTCTTGGGCTAGGGACAGTGATATAAACGTCCAAGACAAGCAACAGTTAGTCCCACCTTGGGCTAGGGACAATGTTAGTACCGCCCAGGGGAAGGGACAGTAACAGTCCTACTCTGGACTAGGGACAATATTAGAACCATCCAGGGCAAGGGATAGTGACAGTCCTACTCTGGGCTAGGGACAATGTTAGAACCGCCCAGGGTAAGAACTGACGGTACCAGCCTGGGCTAGGGACAATGTTAGCACCGCCCAGGTCATGGCACCGGGATAGCCGCCACCAGCCACAGAGAGGGACAACACCGCAATCGACGCAGAGGAACAGCAGTGCCAGCCACAGAGAGGGACAACAGCGCCAGCCACAGAGAGGGACAACACAGCCTGGACCAGCTACAGAGGACTGCATCAATAAAGCTAAGTTATTTCTTTTACTTTTTGCTCCGTGCGAAATATCACGAGTGCCATGTGTTTGCCGGTAGCACTATGGTTAACACGTGTGTTTTGTACGATTTATTTTTTATTTTTTATTTTTTTATTTTTTGTAAATTGAAAGATTTTTTCGTTAGTTCTACCTGCCTTTTCTACACGACTTTCTTCTTATTTATGTTTCAGATGCGGAACTGCTAGCCAGGGACAGGATCAACACCAGCAACGGAGAGGATCAACACCAGCAACGGAGAGGATCAACACCAGCAACGGAGAGGATCAACACCAGCAACGGAGTGGATCAACACCAGCAACGGAGACAGCACCACTACCCTCGGCGGAAAGGCGGACAGTCTTGGGCTAGGGACAGTGATATAAACGTCCAAGACAAGCAACAGTTAGTCCCACCTTGGGCTAGGGACAATGTTAGTACCGCCCAGGGCAAGGGACAATAAGTCCTACTCTGGACTAGGGACAATATTAGAACCATCCAGGGCAAGGGATAGTGACAGTCCTACTCTGGGCTAGGGACAATGTTAGAACCGCCCAGGGTAAGAACTGACGGTACCAGCCTGGGCTAGGGACAATGTTAGCACCGCCCAGGTCATGGCACCGGGATAGCCGCCACCAGCCACAGAGAGGGACAACACCGCAATCGACGCAGAGGAACAGCAGTGCCAGCCACAGAGAGGGACAACAGCGCCAGCCACAGAGAGGGACAACACAGCCTGGACCAGCTACAGAGGACTGCATCAATAAAGCTAAGTTATTTCTTTTACTTTTTGCTCCGTGCGAAATATCACGAGTGCCATGTGTTTGCCGGTAGCACTATGGTTAACACGTGTGTTTTGTACGATTTATTTTTTATTTTTTATTTTTTTATTTTTTTGTAAATTGAAAGATTTTTTCGTTAGTTCTACCTGCCTTTTCTACACGACTTTCTTCTTATTTATGTTTCAGATGCGGAACTGCTAGCCAGGGACAGGGACAACACAAGCAGCAGAGAGGGACAACGCCATCAACGGAGAGGGACAACGCCAGCAACGGAGAGGATCAACACCAGCAACGGAGAGGATCAACACCAGCAACGGAGAGGATCAACACCAGCAACGGAGACAGCACCACTACCCTCGGCGGAAAGGCGGACAGTCTTGGGCTAGGGACAGTGATATAAACGTCCAAGACAAGCAACAGTTAGTCCCACCTTGGGCTAGGGACAATGTTAGTACCGCCCAGGGCAAGGGACAATAAGTCCTGCTCTGGACTAGGGACAATATTAGAACCATCCAGGGCAAGGGATAGTGACAGTCCTACTCTGGGCTAGGGACAATGTTAGAACCGCCCAGGGTAAGAACTGACGGTACCAGCCTGGGCTAGGGACAATGTTAGCACCGCCCAGGTCATGGCACCGGGATAGCCGCCACCAGCCACAGAGAGGGACAACACCGCAATCGACGCAGAGGAACAGCAGTACCAGCCACAGAGAGGGACAACAGCGCCAGCCACAGAGGGACAACAACGCCAGCCACAGAGAGGGACAACACAGCCTGGACCAGCTACAGAGGACTGCATCAATAAAGCTAAGTTATTTCTTTTACTTTTTGCTCCGTGCGAAATATCACGAGTGCCATGTGTTTGCCGGTAGCACTATGGTTAACACGTGTGTTTTGTACGATTTATTTTTTATTTTTTATTTTTTTATTTTTTGTGAATTGAAAGATTTTTTCGTTAGTTCTACCTGCCTTTTCTACACGACTTTCTTCTTATTTATGTTTCAGATGCGGAACTGCTAGCCAGGGACAGGGACAACACAAGCAGCGGAGAGGGACAACGCCAGCAACGGAGAGGATCAACACCAGCAACGGAGAGGATCAACACCAGCAACGGAGAGGATCAACACCAGCAACGGAGACAGCACCACTACCCTCGGCGGAAAGGCGGACAGTCTTGGGCTAGGGACAGTGATATAAACGTCCAAGACAAGCAACAGTTAGTCCCACCTTGGGCTAGGGACAATGTTAGTACCGCCCAGGGGAAGGGACAGTAACAGTCCTACTCTGGACTAGGGACAATATTAGAACCATCCAGGGCAAGGGATAGTGACAGTCCTACTCTGGGCTAGGGACAATGTTAGAACCGCCCAGGGTAAGAACTGACGGTACCAGCCTGGGCTAGGGACCATGTTAGAACCGCCCAGGTCGTGGACCGCGACAGCTGCCGCCAGCCACAGAAAGGGAAAACACGGACAGCAATAAGGATACATCGTCACCAGCCAGAGAGAATTCACCATCGCCAACCACGGAGGACAGCGCCGCAACCAACCACCGAGAGGGACAATGCCACAACCAACCACCGAGAGGGACATCGCCGCAACCAACTACCGAGAGGGACCACGAGGTAGGCCTAAACAAATGACACAATACAGTATTGAAAGTACTAAGACGCTGATTCACTGTGCTAAGTATCAATACAAATAACAGTAGATTTCTTTCTTGGTTTTACATTTTAATGCTGGGTGCTTTTTTTAATGTTTCAGAAGCAGATTGAGGATGTGCTTTCAGTTGGAGGACAGGTGGAGGGGCATTTCTGATATAAAGGCATCGACATGTAAGTCCTTTTGCACTTGAATAAAAAATTACTTATTTCACAATTTCCTAAGAACTGTTGCTGTGAACTGTTGCAAGTAAGATTCGCACTTTCGCCTTAAACTACCTTTTGAGAAAACTAGAATAAATATGAAAATTAAGTAACGTTCTGCCATTACTTATAGCTACCTAAACAATAATCTCATTTGCAGCTCCCGATAAGATTGCGGGCAGTCGAGGAGACCTGTATCCAGATCATCTGGATGAGCCCATCCACACGTAAGAACAAACCCCAGCATTTACATATATTTCACTAGTTATTGCAAATAGAGTAAATGTTATTGATTTAATAGCGTTTTCTGTGCCTGCTAAGTGATCAGCCTGATTACCGGGAGTTTCCCGAAAAGAAGCCCCCCCCCCCCGATATAAATGCCCCAGGGCTCTTATTAGGAAACTGTTTCCCAATAGAAGCTCCGGGGCTTCCATTTGGAGTTAAAATAGACCTGAAAAATCGTTTCCTAATAAAAGCCCCCTCCTTCCCTGCAAGTTTTTTTAGAACTCTTGTTTACTCGCAATGCAAACACGGTGCACTTAATCCTTTGATATGAGGCAGCCTCTAGACATGTTCTGCGTCGTTGCTTAATCCTGTGCTTCGCACAATGCGAACAGACACCCCCACTTCCCGCTGCCACCTTTACTCCGGAGTATCACTGGAAATATAACGGGCTCAATACTGAAACGGACGGCGTGATGTTGCCCCTCCTTCCTGCAAGTCTTGATTACCAGTGTTCAGTGTAGAAAACATCCTGTTTAGGTTGTACACCTTGGGTCTAGAACAATTCCCCCCCTGACAACTCCCCCCAGACAACTCCCCCCGACAATTCCCCCCCCCCGACAATTCCCCCGTAAAAAATTCCCCCCGAGGACTATCCCCCCCACACTTAATTTTTATTTTTATTTTACTTTGAATGCCAAAGTCTTTATTTTTAAAATACCTTAAAATCAAAAATGCAAAATTCTTCTGTCTGGAACGAAAGTTTTTTCTGCCATTTAAAACCTGATGTCGTGGGCAGTACATGTAAATGTACATGTAAAAAACCGTTTGAGGTGGCCAACTTAAAGTTTATTGGTTTGAATAGGGCATGTAAATTGCAATTGCGACAATGTTGAAATGAAAGGACAATTACACCATCTCCAGTTAGAAGATAAAAGGGCAACAATTTGCAAAAAAGGGCAACAATTTGTAAAAAAAAAAAGAGAGAGAGAAATACAAAGAAAGGAAAAAAATAAGAAAAATAAAAATGATTGGGGGCGGGGGGGGGGGGTAGTCCTACGGGGGGGGGATTGTCCTACGGGGAGGAGTTGTTCGGGGGGAATTGTCAGGGGGGAATTGACTGGGGGAATTGTCTGGGGGGGAATTGTCCTGTTCCCGTACACTTTCAGTGGCATTCGTGTTTTACACAGGACACTTTCCCAGACCTTTTTAGTTACTGTTGCTTTTGTGTGCTTTGTTATTTTTTGTGCGGATATCCGCAGCATGTAGCGCTTTAAAAGATTGCTGGTAAATTTTCTTTTTTCAAATAAAAACTTATCGAAACCCCCCCCCCCCCATTTAAAAAAAAAAAGAAGCCCCGGGGCTCTAACTAATAGAAGCCCCGGGCTTCCATTTGGTTTCTAAATGAGCCCCTGAAATTGGCCAGTTTGCAAATAGAAGCCCTGGGCTTTTTTCCGGAAACTCCCGGTACTAAGAACTTGTGTAGAACAACTTTGCTTGAATGTCGCAGTTGACGCGGCCATAATGTCGCAGTCGTAAATGCCGCCGGCCAAAATGTCGTGTCCTCTATGTTGCTGGCCTATTTGTCGGACATTCATTTGTAACAAATCTTACCATTCCCTCCCTTGGTCAGAGCATATAGCAGCCGAGAAGAACATGATATAAAATTTGAATAGTAGGCATTATCCAGAAACAAATGGCGGAAACACTTACAAAGGTAGTCAGGCTCCACAAATATTCCTGCGCTTATTGCAAACTCTCGAATAAACTGACTTATAACGCCACCCTGTAGAGTCCAAAAGGCGTTTGGCAGAAACTATGCAGGAAATAAACACGGCAAAAAAAGTTTCTAGCCACTTACAGATTTGTGAATATTTCAAAATATAGTCTACTTACGAGGTAATGACTGCTCTTGTCTGCTTCCAGCATCACTTATCCTAAGCTGAGTTGAAACTTATAACAGAAATGTTCTCACAAAAATTCCGTCACTCTTAATTTCTACAGCAGGGGTCATTTTCAAAAATTGCACTTTGGAAATCCCCGTTAAGTAATGGGTGTGGCCCCTCTATTTGCTGTGCATTCTGCACAGCGCTTGCGCATGAACGAGTTTTCTAACGTATCGTTCTGGCATTCTGCCCCATTCTTCCAAAAGCTACTTCCTAATGTCGTTGAGATTTTCTCCGCCGTTACTCGGCGATGCAGTGCCCTTCCTAAGTAATCTCACACGTGCTCCATCGGATTTAGGTCGGGTGAGCAAGACGGCCAGTCCATTCGGTGTACTCCTTCAGCCCGCCTCCAGTAGCCCGATGGCGCCGGCCCGATCAAGATTTGATAATCTCCCCATTATCACTGATTTTCAACACCACAGGGCGAATGGGATTAAACATATTGGTCACTCTTAGCACACAAGCACACAAAGCGTACACATGAAACAATAGACACTTTGGCATTGAACCTTCCATAGTGCAATTTTCGAAAGAGACCCCTGCTCTGCAAAAACGAATCGTGTTCACTGAAGCATGGCCGAATAATATTGCTAAACACAGTATTCTGTCACATATACAGGGGTATTTGGAAATGTATATATATATATTACACATTTTTAAAATTTAAACCCTTTCTTTTTTCAAAAATATTAGGCGGCTTGAAACTTTTTTTGCCGGGTTTGTGTTTACAGCCTCTGAGAAGATGCCGGACAAACGACGGACAAGGCGGCGAGCATCACAATATCTGGGCGGACTCTACAAGTAAGATGTATTGTTAATTCAAAACAAATTGCCACATTCTAGGGCAAAACAAGTCCAAATTGACACTTCAAAAATCGGTCAGCTCTAACCGAATAGAAATTGCCCACAATCACCGCCCTCAATAAATTCGCATTTGCTAAGAATTAGCCACTAACCGTAAATAAATACTGTGTTGTTCAATGTTCTGACATGAAAACACAAGATTGTTTAGTTTGGCATACATACTGTACTTGTAAACCTTTTATAGCTTACACATATGCTGTCAAGTGCTCCCCCCCCCCCCCCAGCAATCAAGAGAAACGCATAAATCGTTGACAAGACTCATTTGAGCTCAACATTGGAATTTTATGGAATACCATTTTAACATTTAATGCTTATTTTTTATATCACAAGACAACTAAACATATCAATAAATCAAGGAAGATCTCATTAATTGGCCCTCAGCCAATATTGGCTGAAGGCTATTGCTATGGCCGTGTCCGTCCGTCCGTCCGTCTGTCTGTCCGTCCGTCTGTCTGTCCGTCCGTCCGTCTGTCCGTCCGTCCGTTAACACTTACCTTGTGAACACGCTCTAGCCTACAATTTTTTGCCAATCGCTTAGATATTTTAAATATAGCTTGTATATGGACCAATGAAGGTCCCTATTGTTTTTGAGCCATATCCGACCAAGGACAGTGGCTCAGCTGGACTTTGAAATTTGCACATTTCTACCAATATCAGGTTTGGTGACATGTGGCTTGTGAACACTTGCCAGCCTACAATTCTTTACCAATTACTAAGATATTTCGGATATAGCTACTGTATGGAGCAGTGAAGATCCCTATTGTTAATGAGTCGTATGGGACCAAGAACAGTGGGCTCAGCTGGACTTGGAAATTTTTTATTTGTACCATTATCAAGTTTGCTTAATATGTGGCTTGTGAACACTCTCTAGCCCACAATTCTTTACCAATTACTAATATATTTCGGATATAGCTACTGTAAGGAGCAATAAAGATTCCTATTGTATATGAGCAATATGCGATCAAGGACAGTGACTCAGCTGGACTTTGAAATTTGCACATTTCTACCAATATCAGGTTTGGTGACATGTGGCTTGTGAACAATAGCTAGCCTACAATTCTTTATCAATTAGTAAGATATTTCGGATATAGCTAGTATATAGACTAATAAAGATCCCTATTGTTTATAAGCCATATCCGACTAAGGACAGCGGCTCAGCTGGACTTGGAAATTTTCTTATTTGTACCATTATCAAGTTTGCTCAACGTGTGGCTTGTGAACACTCTCTAGCCTACAATTCTTTACCAATTACTAAGATATTTCGGATATAGCTACTGTATGGAGCAGTGAAGATCCCTATTGTTAATGAGTCATATCGGACCAAGAACAGTGGCTCAGCTGGACTTTGAAATTTCATCTTAAAGCACTGCCACCCTTTTTTTCTTTTCGGTGCTAAGGATGAAATTTCATCTTAAAGCACTGCCACCCTTTTTTTCTTTTCGGTGCTAAGGATTGAAATGAGCCTGTGACCGGCCTCAAACCTACTATTTTCCTTGTTTCGAATGTTCCGGCTGGCTGAGGGCTATGCATCTCTTAATATTTTATATTTTTCTATCAATAGTTAAATTTTAGATGTAAAAAAATATTTTTGAGATTAAAAAATTAATGTTACAAACTTAAAGAATGTTAATGGAGACGCACATTTATATAGCATTTAATGAATGATCAATTAAATTTTGGAGATGAAAACCGGAATTATTGATTTCAATAATAACACAATATTTGAGCTCAAGCATTATGTAATCTAAAATGAATTCATCACTTTCAAGGAAAATAAAGTACTATGCTCAAAATTGAGATTTTGCTATAAAATATTTCATTTTTGCTATGAAGAATTGAATTTTTGATCTCAAATTGAGATCATTAGTTCGATTATTTTTGATATCAAAAAATATTTTTGATGTCTCTAAATATTGATATCAATGATTTTTTGAGATCAAGAACCCATTTAGAGATATCAAAAATATAATTGCAAATAGCAAAAATTAATTCTTTATAAAAAAAAAGTTTTGATTCCAAATAAGTCTTGCCATCAAAAAATCAAATTTTGAGATCAAAAGTTAATTTTTGATAACGATAATTGTCTAATAAATGTAAAAATGGCATTCCACAGAATTTGGCATACCTGTATTTTGTCTTAGCGGAGGACAGCCAAGCAGCGGAGGACAGCCAAGCAGCGGAGGACAGCCAAGCAGCGGAGGACAGCCAAGCAGTGGTGGTAATTTGGACGAGCCCACGGCATGTGAGTTTATTTAGAAAAATATTGAGAAATAAATGATATTTAGAAAAATTTACAAAAAAAAAATCTGCTGAATGAATAGTATCCGTCCCTTTCTTCTCAAACATTCCTGCAACTTCTGCCTATAGAATACCTCTGACTGGGGTTGGTCCCTGTTACTTATATAACGTGTTCGAAAATGCAAAATATAGGTTTTAACTTACCAGAAACTTGAAAAGAAGCTTTAAAAGTTGTATAATACTTGGCTTTGGTTGATTTGAATATAAGACGGATAGTTTTTTCTGCCTCGTGGCTGGCGAGACAATTCTAGACTTCCACCCAAATGACCATCAGGCTTGTATTTTGTTTGGAGAGTTGGCCAAAATCTTGGCCAAAATGCCCAAATATCATAAAATTCACAAAGTGGCTACTTCTTCACCAAGTGTTTGTTGTGGAGGCTTGTATGCCCTAGTAGTTAGCGTGGCGAGATCTTGAGCCCTATTCAATTTTTCAGCTCTTCCCCCCCCCCCCCCCTTGATAGTTTTTGCCAGCCACATTTATAGTTCTGCCTTCCTATACATATATATATATATTAGGCTGAGCAATTTAAGAGAATAAGTTCAGTTTCGGCTGCCGAGCATTTTTTCGGTCGGTGACGGCGGTCAGCAACAGTTGGTATGAACGCGATGCCCAGAAAACATTCTAAGGTCGATCTAAGGTCGATTTGAGGTTGCGAAATCGATCCTACCAAACCACATTAACTCTTCTTGTGCTTTGGTTGTGATTGGTCGCGATCATAGATCAATGTCCAACCAACATTTTGGACAAAATGTTGGATTGACGTTGTGTAAAGAACATTGTTTTGACTTTGCCTTTCTCCACAACTAAAACGCAACTTAATCAACGTCTTTGATGCGACATTGAAAAGTCGGAAAATGGACGTTGTCTAGAGGTCGGACTCACAACCATAAAACAACCACCTTGTGTTATCGCTCACCGGAACCGTGACAGGTCATTTTAAATGAAATGAGAACGTAAAATGAGGATTTCGAGAACGCGCAAGTTTTTTCCCAACCTATTAATGGAAATCGACTTCATACGTGTCTTGCGTTACCGGATGAGCCGAAGGGGTCACTATACAGGTCACTGCAATTCTATACAACGTCGCTTTACTGACATCTACACATACTGCGATGCATAATCAATTAGTCACATGCTGGTGAGCAGTGACAAAGTCAGAAAACAGACCGGTATACAAACTGGTGCATAAAACATGATTTTAAAGCGATTCCATGTTGGTTTAAAAACTCGGGAGAGCTGACCTGATGACTCTATAGAGTGTGGGTGAGGGCAATGTGATTGAGGGTGGACACACTGATTGTAGCTGTCTTGACGGCAACTTCTACAAGATCAATAACTTTCCCGATGTCTCTTTCAATTTCACTTTTCTGACGTCTACATAACGTCGGGAGACTTCCATTTGCAACCTTTACGCGGCGTTGATTAGACATTTCATAATCCGCGTCCATCTAGCGTTGGAAGGCAGACGGTGTTTTGATTTCCCTAAAAAACCAAAACCCGACGTCTATCCAAAGTTGATGCAAGGTCGCAATGATTACTAGGTATGCAAGTGGTGTGTGCCGGGGAACTTAAGATTTTCGAAAATTTCGCAATTCATACTCCTCCCCCACAAAAAAACAGCATCTACATTTCAAAAGACTAATCTTTATACATGATTGAAGTTGTCTACGAGATTGTCCTCTTAGAAACTTGGGATTTGGTCTTCAACCCCTTTCGCGATGTTGTATTGAAGGAGGGGAATAAAATACTGACGGAGAAAACTTGCAGTAAATTGTCCAGGTATATCGAAAATCTCGATCGTTCTTTCTTATCGCAGGACTGGGATGGAAAAATTTGGAATCGCGCTGCTTCGCTGCTGATATAAGCTCTTCCCGTTCCCAATTCAAACTCCCAGATTCCTTAACTACAAGATTATCTTATGTATCCCGAAATATTACCGTGTTTATTCAGTTTATTAGTTTGGTCAATCTGACACGCGCCAGCGGTAACAGACTAACATTTGACTTTCTTTAAATTGTACATATTTGTTGTTACTCAGTTTCGGTGGGTGAGTTTTTGGACACCAGTTACGACCCGTAGTATATAATGTCTGACATTAATTCACCTGTTTTGATTTAAGGCCTGAATGCTAAACAATAAACCATACCGGTTTTTAAATTATCAATGATTTATATATATGTATATGAGCACATTGTAAACTGGCTTGAACAAAATACCGTAATTTCGGGTGCACAAGTCGACCCAACAGAAACACAAAGCTATAAAGCCTATTTATTTATTTGCTAAGATGTCGCCATGACTGATTTCGCAAGGCCTATGGGGATACGGAAGATGGCGGCGCCTAGATTTCTCAAGAGTAAGCGTTTTTGTTTTATATTTAAATGACATACTTAAAACAGTTTTATTTCTACCCAAAAAACTTAATTCAATTTTGGAGCAGCTCAAAACTGTAAATTGGGTTTTTACGTAGGTTCTGAATTGTTTCTTAGATTCGACAGAAACAAATCAACTCAACATGTCTTAGCTTCAAATAATGGAATTCCATTTCTTATAATTTAATACGGGTAGTAATATCAATAAATATTTCTGCGGACATTGCAGAGAAAGTTGGCGTACTGAAGAAGCGGGCTGTGGAGGGCGGGCATTCTAGGCATGCGGACAGGCGACCACACGTAAGACTTAAATCTAAATATTCAGTACACATATTAAAATACACCAGCCTCGTCTTTGATGGCGAAAGAAATTATAAAAATTACAGAAAGTATATAAATCGTTTTAAATACTCTCTGCGTATTGAAATGAGACAAAAACAACAGTCAACACAACTTGTTTTAACTTCAAATATATACCAGTCAGTTCAACTTAATTTTTTTTTATATAGAAGCAGAAAGATGACGTCACTGGCGACGTTTGCTATGTGACGTCACTGAACACGTGTTCCAGGCAATCGGACAATGCGGTCGAAATGTAAGAGCCTCTCTGCTTGTGCTTGAATAAATCTGACATCTAGAAATCATCATTTTGTGGAAGTGTATCGGCTTCAAAAATAAATAAAGAAATATACGTATAAACATTTGTTAAAATTAAGAAACACAAGGAATATTTGACTGGAATTTAGCCTGAATCATAAGGGCACAATTCTTGTATTTCGTAACAAGTGAGGCATATATTTTCCTGTTCGTGTCACAGAAAAGCAGAGGAGGGTCCCAAAAACAGCAACCAAGTTTGGGGCGATGAGGCGGGCGGGACTTGATGGGACAGTGCTGTCAACAGGTAAGAAAATTGCTTTTTGACTGAATTTACAGCACTCGACCGAGTAAACAATCCCCCACCCCTCCAAGTAATGGCCTTCCCTAGTGTTACAAAAATTAAAAATTAATTGCTCCTCCTTCCTGGCGAATCAACACTTTTTCATTCCCATCTTAAATTTTCAGATGATTTTAATATCAGCACTCCTCCCTTTCAAGACCTTGGAAAGTTCTTCGAATGTTTGTGAACACTGTCTTTGAAGTAAACACCCTTTCTCATAAATGACTGACTCCTAACTAACCACACGCTCGGCGATTATCATTTGCAAATTACTCCTATTGACAGTAATGTCTAATACCAAACAACTGGCAAATATCAATGGATACACTGTTTTTCATTTAACCACTTTATGAACTGAACTGACCCATTTTTTTCTGCTCTTATGTTAATATTTATTTCATATCTTCATGACACAGGTACAAGATACATTTCTTCGCTACCATATTAAAGCAAGAAAGAGGTGTACCGCTGGACACGTGGATTACGCTGCGTCCCAGTTATTCCGAAGTGCAGCCAGTATGTAAGAAACTCGTACTAAATTCGTTATCTACAACTATCTGTGGATTTCACCTGTAGCATATTAATTTACAAACA
The DNA here is from genome assembly GCA_949752745.1 of Protula sp. h YS-2021. Lineage (NCBI taxonomy): Eukaryota > Metazoa > Annelida > Polychaeta > Sabellida > Serpulidae > Protula > Protula sp. h YS-2021. Next base: position 40,172,085 of record OX457027.1, on the reverse strand, counting down.
AACAGGTTTTATTTTGACATTATCAAAATAAAAAAAAATAATAAAAAAGCAATATGTAACAAAGTGTAGTGAATATCTATTGGATACTGCTGATCACACAAACATTTTCAAAATGTTTTAATCTTGGACCAACGACACTTGTTTTGATAGATTCCCAAGCTGCAGGCCAAGAGGACGCAGGCCAACAGGGCTCAAAGCGGATACAAGCTTAAGGGGTCGAATCCAAACGGACCCTGGCCATCACTACAGCGACCACGAGGACAGCAGTCAAGTGAATCCCGTCCATGAGGGCAGCAGTCAAGCGGACCCCGTCCATGAGGGCAGCAGACAAGCGGACCCCGTCCATGAGGGCAGCAGTCAAGCGGACCCCGTCCATGAGGGCAGCAGTCAAGCGGACCCCGTCCATGAGGGCAGCAGTCAAGCGGACCCCGTCCATGAGGGCAGCAGTCAAGTGGATCCCGTCCATGAGGGCAGCAGTCAAGCGGACGACAGCCAAGCGGACCAACGCCGTGATGACAGCAGCCAAGCGGACACCAACACTGCTAAGTCTTTTTCATCATTTTCGGGGGAATACGTCAATATTCACGTTTTTTTTTTATTTTAATGTATGTTAAAATACTTCGTACTTTGTCTTATTAATCAAGTTTTCGTTTCTGTTTAAGTTTGTTTTAGAAGAGATCCAGCTGACACCAGCCAAGCGGACCCCGTCCATGAGGGCAGCAGTCAAGCGGACCCCGTCCATGAGGGCAGCAGTCAAGCGGACCCCGTCCATGAGGGCAGCAGTCAAGCGGGCGACAGCCAAGCGGACCCCGGCCAAGAGGACACCAGCCAAGCGGACATCAGCACACAACAGCAAGCCAGTGGACAAAGGATAAAGAGGGGCGCATTCAACAGGTAAGATCTTAATCAACATGTAAATTAAGGCATTGAACATTGAAGGAAACAATATTGAAATGCGCACTGAAAAGCTTTTTCCTATTCAGTCATGACTGTTTTTAGGCTTTTCTAAAAAGGCGAGAAAAAATGGTAACACATTTGAAAGTTATCATGATTCCCTACAGGCAACGAGTAATCTAAAACATTGTAGAGAATCTCTTGTGGAAAAGGAATTTCGGTGGTTAAAAACTTCATAACTAGAATATAAAATAAATGGTTTGAAGGATTTTGCTATTGAAACACCTCTGACCGAAGTCCGATGAATAAAACATCGTAGTTAGCCAATTGAAATGCAGCATAGCGCTTACTGTTCCTTTGAAAGAAAACGAATGAATATGAAACTATTTATCGTTCTGTTCGTACCAAACGATCAGAGAAACTCTCTCACATTATAAACTTTTTAAAACCCTAAAGACAAATTTTTATATTTTAATAGCCTTCGACCAGCTGCAGCTGACCTGGTGCGACAGAATGAAAGATTTAAATCACGACGGCGATCAAAAGTAAGGAAGATTCTCAGTATTTTTTATATTATGTACTTATCTGATGATAGCTTTACGTTTCATTTGAAGAGACAGATGTTACAGCCTTCTTGAAATTTCTTGCAGCATACTTGATTTATTTTCCCAAATTTGAAATATCTGGTTGATAAACTGACTGAAAACTTATTATAATGAATATGAATTATTTTTTTGATAGACTTCGAGATGACTGACGTTACAAGCCTATGAGGAGGCGGACGGTGGCGATGCCTAGATTCCAAAGAGTAAGCGTTTTAGTTTTATATTTAAATAATATAGTTAAGAAACTTTCCACAGAAAAAACTTTATTCAGTTGTGGAACACTTCGAAACTGTAAATTGAGTTTTAATATAGGCTCTGAATTGTTTCTCATTCAACAGAAACATATGAATTCAACATGTTTTAGCTATAAATAATGGAATTCCTTTTCTTATAATTTAATACAGGTGGTAAAATGCATAAATATTTCTGTTGACATTGCAGAGAAAGCTGAAGAAGCGGGCTGTGGAGGGCGGGTATTCTAGGCGTGCGGACAGGCAACCACACGTAAGCTTTTATTAAAATGCGGTAGCCTTTTCTTTGATGGCGAAAGAGTTTATAAAAATTGCAGAAAGTATATAAATCGTGTTTAAATAGTCTTTGTATATCGAAAAGCGACAAAAACAACAGTCAACACAACTTGTTTTGACTTCAAATTTATACCAGTCAGTTCAACTTAATTAGTTTTTTTTCTGATATAGAAGCAGAAAGATGACGTCACTGGCGACGTTTGCTATGTGACGTCACTGAACACGTGTTCCAGGCAATCAGACAGTGCGGTCGAAATGTAAGAGCCTCTCTGCTTGTACTTGAATAAATTTGACATCTAGAAATCACTATTTTGTGGAAGTGTATCGACTTCAAAAATAATTTAAGAAATATATGTATAAATATTTTTTAAAATTAAAAAACACATGGAATATTTGACTGGAATTTAGCCTGAATCATAAGGGCACAATTCTTGTATTTCATAACAAGTGAAGCATATATTTTCCTGTTCGTGTCACAGAGAAGCAGAGGAGGGTCCCTAAAACAGCAACCAAGTTTGGGGCGATGAGGCGGGCGGGACTTGATGGGCCAGTGCTGTCAACAGGTAAGAAAGTTGGTTTTTGAATGAATTTATCGCACTCGATCGAGTAAACAATCCCCCACGCCCTCCAAGTAATGGCCTTCCCTAGTGACACAAAAATTAAAAATTAATTGCTCCTCCTTCCTGGCGAATCAACACTTTTTCATTCCCATCTTAAATTTTCAGATGATTTTAATATCAGCACTCCTCCCTTTCAAGACCTTGGAAAGTTCTTCGAATGTTTGTGAACACTGTCTTTGAAGTAAACACCCTTTCTCATAAATGACTGACTCCTAACTAACCACACGCTCGGCGATTATCATTTGCAAATTACTCCTATTGACAGTAATGTCTAATACCAAACAACTGGCAAATATCAATGGATACACTGTTTCTCATTTAACCACTTTATGAACTGAACTGACCGCATTTATTCTGCTTTTATGTTAATATTTATTTCATATCTTCATGACACAGGTACAAGATACATTTCTTCGCTACCATATCAGAGGAAGAAAGAGGTGTACCGCTGGACACGTGGATTATGCGGCGTCCCAGTTATTCCGACAGTGCAGCCAGTATGTAAGAAACTCGTACTGAATTCATAATCTCCAACTATCTGTGGATTTCACCTGTAGCATATTAATTTACAAACAGGTTTTATTTTGACTTTATCAAAAAATAAATAAAAACAATATTTAACCATGTGTAGTGAATATCTATTGGATACTGCTGATCACACAAACATTTCCAAAATGTTGTTTTAGTCTTGGACCAACAACACTCTGTTTTGATAGATTCCCAAGCTGCAGGCCAAGAGGACGCAGGCCAACAGGGCTCAAAGCGGCTACAAGCTTAAGGAGTCGAATCCAAATGGACCCTGGCCATCACTACAGCGACCACGAGGACAGCAACCAAGCAAACCAGGTCCATCAGGGCAGCAGTCAAGCCAACCCCGTCCATGAGGGCAGCAGTCAAGTGGATCCCGTCCATGAGGGCAGCAGTCAAGTGGATCCCGTCCATGAGGGCAGCAGTCAAGCGGACCCCGTCCGTGAGGGCAGCAGTCAAGCGGATGACAGCCAAGCGGACCAACGCCGTGATGACAGCAGCCAAGCGGACACCAACACTGCTAAGTCTTTTTCATCATTTTCGGGGGAATACGTCAATATTCACGTTTTTTTTTTATTTTAATGTATGTTAAAATACTTTGTACTTTGTCTTATTAATCAAGTTTTCGTTTCTGTTTAAGTTTGTTTTAGAAGAGATCCAGCTGACACCAGCCAAGCGGACCCCGTCCATGAGGGCAGCAGTCAAGCGGACCCCGTCCATGAGGGCAGCAGTCAAGCGGACCCCGTCCATGAGGGCAGCAGTCAAGCGGACCCCGGCCAAGAGGGCAGCAGCCAAGCGGACGACAGCCAAGAGGACACCAGCCAAGCGGATATCAGCACACAACAGCAAGCCAGTGGACAAAGGATAAAGAGGGGCGCATTCAACAGGTAAGATCTTAATCAACATGTAAATTAAGGCATTGAACATTGAAGGAAACAATATTGAAATGCGCACTGAAAAGCTTTTTCCTATTCAGTCATGACTGTTTTTAGGCTTTTCTAAAAAGGCGAGAAAAAATGGTAACACATTTGAAAGTTATCATGATTCCCTACAGGCAACGAGTAATCTAAAACATTGTAGAGAATCTCTTGTGGAAAAGGAATTTCGGTGGTTAAAAACTTCATAACTAGAATATGAAATAAATGGTTTGAAGGATTTTGCTATTGAAACACCTCTGACCGAAGTCCGATGAATAAAACATCGTAGTTAGCCAATTAAAATGCAGCATAGCGCTTACTGTTCCTTTGAAAGAAAACGAATGAATATGAAACTATTTATCGTTCTGTTTGTACCAAACGATCAGAGAAACTCTCTCACATTATAAACTTTTTAGAACCCTAAAGACAAACTGTTATATTTTAATAGATTTCGACCAGCTGCAGCTGACCTGGTGCGACAGAATGAAAGATTTAAATCACGACTGCGATCAAGAGTAAGGAAGATTCTCAGTATTTTTTATATTATGTACTTACCTGATGATAGCTTTACGTTTCATTTGAAGAGACAGATGTTACAGCCTTCTTGAAATTTCTTGCAGCAAACGTGATTTATTTTCCCAAATTTGAAATATCTGGTTGATAAACTGACTGAAAAATTATTATAATGAATATGAATTATTTTTTTGATAGACTTCGAGATGACTGACGTTACAAGCCTATGAGGAGGCGGACGGTTGCGATGCCTAGATTCCAAAGAGTAAGCGTTTTTGTTTTATATTTAAATAATATAGTTAAGAAACTTTCCACAGAAAAAACTTTATTCAGTTGTGGAACACTTCGAAACTGTAAATTGAGTTTTAATATAGGCTCTGAATTGTTTCTCATTCGACAGAAACATATGAATTCAACATGTTTTAGCTATAAATAATGGAATTCCTTTTCTTATAATTTAATACAGGTGGTAAAATGCATAAATATTTCTGTTGACATTGCAGAGAAAGCTGAAGAAGCGGGCTGTGGAGGGCGGGTATTCTAGGCGTGCGGACAGGCAACCACACGTAAGCTTTTATTAAAATGCGGTAGCCTTTTCTTTGATGGCGAAAGAGTTTATAAAAATTGCAGAAAGTATATAAATCGTGTTTAAATAGTCTTTGTATATCGAAAAGCGACAAAAACAACAGTCAACACAAATGTTTTGACTTCAAATTTATACCAGTCAGTTCAACTTAATTAGTTTTTTTTTCTGATATAGAAGCAGAAAGATGACGTCACTGGCGACGTTTGCTATGTGACGTCACTGAACACGTGTTCCAGGAAATCAGACAGTGCGGTCGAAATGTAAGAGCCTCTCTGCTTGTACTTGAATAAATTTGACATCTAGAAATCACTATTTTGTGGAAGTGTATCGACTTCAAAAATAATTAAAGAAATATATGTATAAATATTTTTTAAAATTAAAAAACACATGGAATATTTGACTGGAATTTAGCCTGAATCATAAGGGCACAATTCTTGTATTTCATAACAAGTGAAGCATATATTTTCCTGTTCGTGTCACAGAGAAGCAGAGGAGGGTCCCTAAAACAGCAACCAAGTTTGGGGCGATGAGGCGGGCGGGACTTGATGGGCCAGTGCTGTCAACAGGTAAGAAAGTTGGTTTTTGAATGAATTTATCGCACTCGATCGAGTAAACAATCCCCCACGCCCTCAAGTAATGGCCTTCCCTAGTGACACAAAAATTAAAAATTAATTGCTCCTCCTTCCTGGCGAATCAACACTTTTTCATTCCCATCTTAAATTTTCAGATGATTTTAATATCATCACTCCTCCCCTTCAAGACCTTGGAAAGTTCTTCGAATGTTTGTGAACACTGTCTTTGAAGTAAACACCCTTTCTCATAAATGACTGACTCCTAACTAACCACACGCTCGGCGATTATCATTTGCAAATTACTCCTATTGACAGTAATGTCTACTACCAAACAACTGGCAAATATCAATGGATACACTGTTTTTCATTTAACCACTTTATGAACTGAACTGACCCATTTTTTTCTGCTCTTATGTTAATATTTATTTCATATCTTCATGACACAGGTACAAGATACATTTCTTCGCTACCATATTAGAGCAAGAAAGAGGTGTACCGCTGGACACGTGGATTACGCTGCGTCCCAGTTATTCCGAAGTGCAGCCAGTATGTAAGAAACTCGTACTAAATTCGTAATCTACAACTATCTGTGGATTTCATCTGTAGCATATTAATTTACAAACAGGTTTTATTTTGACATTATCAAAATAAAAAAAACAATATGTAACAAAGTGTAGTGAATATCTATTGGATACTGCTGATCACACAAACATTTTCAAAATGTTGTTTTAATCTTGGACCAACGACACTGTTTTGATAGATTCCCAAGCTGCAGGCCAAGAGGACGCAGGCCAACAGGGCTCAAAGCGGATACAACCTTAAGGGGTCGAATACAAACGGACCCTGGCCATCACTACAGCGACCACGAGGACAGCAGTCAAGCCAACCCCGTCCATGAGGGCAGCAGTCAAGTGGATCCCGTCCATGAGGGCAGCAGTCAAGTGGATCCCGTCCATGAGGGCAGCAGTCAAGTGGATCCCGTCCATGAGGGCAGCAGTCAAGCGGACCCCGTCCATGAGGGCAGCAGTCAAGCGGATGACAGCCAAGCGGACCAACGCCGTGATGACAGCAGCCAAGCGGACACCAACACTGCTAAGTCTTTTTCATCATTTTCGGGGGAATACGTCAATATTCACGTTTTTTTTTATTTTAATGTATGTTAAAATACTTTGTACTTTGTCTTATTAATCAAGTTTTCGTTTCTGTTTAAGTTTGTTTTAGAAGAGATCCAGCTGACACCAGCCAAGCGGACCCCGTCCATGAGGGCAGCAGTCAAGCGGACCCCGTCCATGAGGGCAGCAGTCAAGCGGACCCCGTCCATGAGGGCAGCAGTCAAGCGGACCCCGTCCATGAGGGCAGCAGTCAAGCGGACCCCGGCCAAGAGGGCAGCAGCCAAGCGGACGACAGCCAAGAGGACACCAGCCAAGCGGACATCAGCACACAACAGCAAGCCAGTGGACAAAGGATAAAGAGGGGCGCATTCAACAGGTAAGATCTTAATCAACATGTAAATTAAGGCATTGAACATTGAAGGAAACAATATTGAAATGCGCACTGAAAAGCTTTTTCCTATTCAGTCATGACTGTTTTTAGGCTTTTCTAAAAAGGCGAGAAAAAATGGTAACACATTTGAAAGTTATCATGATTCCCTACAGGCAACGAGTAATCTAAAACATTGTAGAGAATCTCTTGTGGAAAAGGAATTTCGGTGGTTAAAAACTTCATAACTAGAATATGAAATAAATGGTTTGAAGGATTTTGCTATTGAAACACCTCTGACCGAAGTCCGATGAATAAAACATCGCAGTTAGCCAATTGAAATGCAGCATAGCGCTTACTGTTCCTTTGAAAGAAAACGAATGAATATGAAACTATTTATCGTTCTGTTCGTACCAAACGATCAGAGAAACTCTCTCACATTATAAACTTTTTAAAACCCTAAAGACAAATTGTTATATTTTAATAGCCTTCGACCAGCTGCAGCTGACCTGGTGCGACAGAATGAAAGATTTAAATCACGACGGCGATCAAGAGTAAGGAAGATTCTCAGTATTTTTTATATTATGTACTTATCTGATGATAGCTTTACGTTTCATTTGAAGAGACAGATGTTACAGCCTTCTTGAAATTTCTTGCAGCATACTTGATTTATTTTCCCAAATTTGAAATATCTGGTTGATAAACTGACTGAAAACTTATTATAATGAATATGAATTATTTTTTCGATAGACTTCGAGATGACTGACGTAACAAGCCTATGAGGAGGCGGACGGTGGCGATGCCTAGATTCCAAAGAGTAAGCGTTTTAGTTTTATATTTAAATAATATAGTTAAGAAACTTTCCACAGAAAAAACTTTATTCAGTTGTGGAACACTTCGAAACTGTAAATTGAGTTTTAATATAGGCTCTGAATTGTTTCTCATTCGACAGAAACATATTCCTTTTCTTATAATTTAATACAGGTGGTAAAATGCATAAATATTTCTGTTGACATTGCAGAGAAAGCTGAAGAAGCGGGCTGTGGAGGGCGGGTATTCTAGGCGTGCGGACAGGCAACCACACGTAAGCTTTTATTAAAATGCGGCAGCCTTTTCTTTGATGGCGAAAGAGTTTATAAAAATTGCAGAAAGTATATAAATCGTGTTTAAATAGTCTTTGTATATCGAAAAGCGACAAAAACAACAGTCAACACAACTTGTTTTGACTTCAAATTTATACCAGTCAGTTCAACTTAATTAGTTTTTTTTCTGATATAGCAGCAGAAAGATGACGTCACTGGCGACGTTTGCTATGTGACGTCACTGAACACGTGTTCCAGGAAATCAGACAGTGCGGTCGAAATGTAAGAGCCTCTCTGCTTGTACTTGAATAAATTTGACATCTAGAAATCACTATTTTGTGGAAGTGTATCGACTTCAAAAATAATTAAAGAAATATATGTATAAATATTTTTTAAAATTAAAAAACACATGGAATATTTGACTGGAATTTAGCCTGAATCATAAGGGCACAATTCTTGTATTTCATAACAAGTGAAGCATATATTTTCCTGTTCGTGTCACAGAGAAGCAGAGGAGGGTCCCTAAAACAGCAACCAAGTTTGGGGCGATGAGGCGGGCGGGACTTGATGGGCCAGAGCTGTCAACAGGTAAGAAAGTTGGTTTTTGAATGAATTTATCGCACTCGATCGAGTAAACAATCCCCCACGCCCTCCAAGTAATGGCCTTCCCTAGTGACACAAAAATTAAAAATTAATTGCTCCTCCTTCCTGGCGAATCAACACTTTTTCATTCCCATCTTAAATTTTCAGATGATTTTAATATCAGCACTCCTCCCTTTCAAGACCTTGGAAAGTTCTTCGAATGTTTGTGAACACTGTCTTTGAAGTAAACACCCTTTCTCATAAATGACTGACTCCTAACTAACCACACGCTCGGCGATTATCATTTGCAAATTACTCCTATTGACAGTAATGTCTACTACCAAACAACTGGCAAATATCAATGGATACACTGTTTCTCATTTAACCACTTTATGAACTGAACTGACCGCATTTATTCTGCTTTTATGTTAATATTTATTTCATATCTTCATGACACAGGTACAAGATACATTTCTTCGCTACCATATCAGAGGAAGAAAGAGGTGTACCGCTGGACACGTGGATTATGCGGCGTCCCAGTTATTCCGACAGTGCAGCCAGTATGTAAGAAACTCGTACTGAATTCATAATCTCCAACTATCTGTGGATTTCACCTGTAGCATATTAATTTACAAACAGGTTTTATTTTGACTTTATCAAAAAATAAATAAAAACAATATTTAACAATGTGTAGTGAATATCTATTGGATACTGCTGATCACACAAACATTTCCAAAATGTTGTTTTAGTCTTGGACCAACAACACTCTGTTTTGATAGATTCCCAAGCTGCAGGCCAAGAGGACGCAGGCCAACAGGGCTCAAAGCGGCTACAAGCTTAAGGAGTCGAATCCAAATGGACCCTGGCCATCACTACAGCGACCACGAGGACAGCAACCAAGCGAACCTGACCTCGTCCATGAGGGCAGGAAGGGATCCCGTCCATGAGGGCAGCAGTCAAGCGGACCCCGTCCATGAGAGCAGCAGACAAGCGGACCCCGTCCATGAGGGCAGCAGTCAAGTGGATCCCGTCCATGAGGGCAGCAGTCAAGCGGACCCCGTCCATGAGGACAGCAGTCAAGCGGACGACAGCCAAGCGGACCAACGCCGTGATGACAGCAGCCAAGCGGACACCAACACTGCTAAGTCTTTTTCATCATTTTCGGGGGAATACGTCAATATTCACGTTTTTTTTTTATTTTAATGTATGTTAAAATACTTTGTATTTTGTCTTACTAATCGTTTTTTCGTTTCTGTTCAAGTTTATTTTAGAACAGATCCAGCTGACACCAGCCAAGCGGACCCCGTCTATGAGGGCAGCAGCCAAGCGGATCCCGTCCATGAGGGCAGCAGTCAAGTGGACCCCGGCCAAGAGGACAGCAGCCAAGCGGACGGCAGCCAAGCGGACCCCGGCCAAGAGGACACCAGCCAAGAGGACATCAGCACACAACAGCAAGCCAGTGGACAAAGGATAAAGAGGGGCGCATTCAACAGGTAAGATCATTATCAATGTGTAGATAAAGGCATTGAACATTGAAGGAAACAATATTGAAATGCGCACTGAAAAGATTTTGCTATTAAATCATGACCGCAAAAAGGCGAGAGAAAATGGTAACAAATTTGAAAGTTGTCATGAATCCCTACAGGCAATAAGTAATTTAATAAAACACTGTAGAGAGCCTGTTGTGGAAAAAGAATTACGGTGGTTAAAAACTTCATAACTAAAATATAAAACTAGAACCTCACTTCGCTAGCGAAATGTTAAACACTTGACAAAAATTTAAACACAAAAATACTTCCTTCAATGGGTTATTTCTTGAATAATATATTGCAAACAACACAGCTTGAATACGTCTTAAGCCGAGTAGTGTTTGGTTTCTGTTGACTTAAGGTTTTATTGACTGATCTAGCATACGCCGTGTTAGCTATTTACGCAATGAGAGCTCGCACAAAGCTCACTGTGCAACTGTGTGTGATGTGGGTTAAATGCTACCCATTTACTTACAAAAAATACACTCTTTTCACATGGCGTTTTAACAAAGAAAACGAAATCAAAGACGAAAATAGAAAGTGACATGCACATGTTCAGAAAAAGCTCTTCATAAGTCCAAAGTTTCATGGTCGTAGGGACCATAGTGTCAGAGAAGAAGACACAAAAAATCGGAAAAAGTGTCAAGAAGAAAAAAAGGACGAATTTTGCTCGCACAAATTCATATAACCCTTGCAAGCCAAAGGCTTGTCAAGTGCTAATAAATGGTTTAAGGATTTTGCTATTGAAACACCACTGATCGAAGTCCGCTGAATAAAATATCGCAGCTAGCCATTTGAAATGCGGCATAGCGTTTACTGTTCTTTTGGAAGAAAACCAATGAATATGAAACTATTTGTTATCGTTCTGTTCGTACCAAACAGGGAAACTCTCTCACATTATAAACCTTATAAACTTAAACCCTTAAGACAAATTGTTATATTTTAATAGCCTTCGACCAGCTGCAGCTGACCTGGTTCGACAGAATGAAAGATTTAAATCACGGCGGTGATCAAGAGTAAGGAAGATTCTCAGTATTTTTTATATTGTGTACTTACCTAATGAAAGCTTTACGTTTCATTTGAAGAGACAGATGTTACAGCCTTCTTGAAATTTCTTGCAGCAAACTTGATATATTTTCCCAAATTTGAAATATCTGGTTGACAATCTGACTGTAAACCTATTATAATGAATATGAATTATTTATTTGATAGATTTCGAGATGACTGACAGATTTCGAAATGACTGACAGATTTCGAAATGACTGACGTTACAAGCCTATAAGGAGGTGGACGGTGGCGATGCCCAGATTCATAAGAGTAAGCGTTTTTGTTTTATATTTAAATAACATAACAATTTAAACAGAAAAACCTTTATTCAGTTGTGGAACAGTTCGAAACTGTAAATTGAGTTTTGATATGTGCTCTGAATTGTTTCTCATTACCGGGAGTTTTCGAAAAGAAGCTCCCCCCATATAAAAGCCCCGTGGCTCTTATTAGGAAACTGTTTCCCAATAGAAGCCCCGGGGCTTCTATTTGGAGTTAAAATAAAGACCTGAAAAATCGTTTCCTAATAGAAGCCTCCCTCCTTCCCTGCAAGTCTTTTTAAAACTCGTGTTTACTCGTAATGCAGACACGGTGCACTTAATCCTTTGATACGAGGCAGCCCCTAGACATGTTCTGCATCGTTGCTTAATCCTATCCAGACGGAAATAAATTAACTCAACATGGGTTAGCTGTAAATAATGGAATTCCGTTTCTTATAATTTAATACAGGTAGTATAATATGCAGAAATATTTTTGCTGACATTGCAGAGAAAGCTTGAGTACAGAAGAAGCGGGCTGTGGAGGGCGGGCATTCTGACCATGCGGACAGGCGACCACACGTAAGCTTTTAGATTTAAATCAACAAGTATTCAGTACACATATTAAAAACACGGCAGCCTTTTCTTTGATGGCGAAAGAGTTTATAAAAATTACAGAAAGTATATAAATCGTTTAAATACTCTTTCGTATTGAAAAGAGACAAAAACAACAGTCAATACAACTTGTTTTAACTTCAAATATTTACCAGTCAGTTCAACTTAATTTTTATTTTGATATAGAAGCAGAAAGATGACGTCACTGGCGACGTTTGCTATATGACGTCACTGAACACGTGTTCCAGGCAATCGGACAGTGCGGTCGAAATGTAAGAGCCTCTCTGCTTGTGCTTGAATAAATTTGACATCTAGAAATCACTATTTTGTGGAAGTGTATCGGCTTCAAAAATAATTAAAGAAATGTACGTATAAATATTTTTTTAAATTAAAAGAAACACATGGAATATTTGACTGGAATTTAGCCTGAATCATCAGGCACAATTCTTGTATTTCGAGTCCACTTCCTTATCCACTACTGAGCTACGAGGTCTTATGAGACGTGGTCGTAAATAGCACTGATAAAGAAAATCCGTTTCACTCTAATTGAGCTGAAATGGATTACAGGAGATGAATGCAGTTTTTTTACCCGCAGCTTCTTACAGAAGCAGGAACTATAGCAGTCGTTGAAAGTGTGTGCGTATGTACGCTTTTAAGTTGAAAAATCGTTTCTGCTCCTAGGCTTTAAGCCTGAATGTCTTGAAATTTTGGTTGATGGTAGCGGATATATATGCGATCGACCGCGTGTCTGTCGCTCTGTCTGTCTGTCGCTCGGTCTGTCATCAAAGGACTTTCATGAAACTTGGTATGTAGCTTCTATGGGAACAAACACAGATCGGTATTGTAAATGGGCCAGGTTCGTCCAAGGAAAATGCACCAACTGGACTCGGAAAATTTCATCCCCCCTTGATTGACTATTGATGGCCGTGTTTAACTGATGGGAGGCCTGTGGGGAATATGTGGTCTATGCACACTGCTCTAGGTACATTTCAAATCATGCTAATTATGTATGGAATGCCATTTTCACATTTATTGGACAATTATTGATATCAAGAATTAAATTTCAGCTCTTGATTGAATTTCAGCTCTTGATTGACTATTGTGTGAGCTTGTTAACACGGTAACTTAAAAACTTCTGCAAGGATTTTCATGAAACTTGGTATGTAGCTTCTATGGGAACAAACACAGATCCGTATTGTAAATGGGTTAGGTTCGTCAAAGGAAAATGGACCAGCTGGACTTGGAAAATTTCAGCTCTTGACTGACTGTTGATGGCCGTGTTTTAACTGATGGGGGCCTGTGGGGAATATGTGGGCTACCCACACTGCTATAGTTACCCATCTGGTCATTACTTTTTTGGCAGTTCGCCAAAAAATTGGCAGAAATATTGACCAAAAACCAGTTTTCTGTAAACTATCTCCATAGCTTTTCACCTATCCATGTTTTGGTCAAAAATTGACCGAAATATTGGCGAAAAAACGTATTTTGGGGGAAAATTCATTAAAATCTTAAAAATTCAGAAAATTTCCTGAACTGTCTTAAAACTTTTAAGCAGGCATCATCACTTTTTTTTGGTGATTGGCTATAAATTGGCGAAATTTGGCGAACACCAAAAACTGCTCCGTAAAATCTTAACGACTTCCAGGAAATTAGCCTCATTGCCTTGTAGTTTTATGTAACAGTAGCATACATTACTACCTATTACTTCTTTGGCAATTCGCCAAAAATTGGCGGAAATATTGGCCAAAACCAAATTTTTTAAACTTATTCCCCAGAATTTTCACACAAATATTCTAAATTGTGATCCAAGGCAGGGTGCGTAAGTGTCCAACTGGCTATTATTTTGGCTATTCGCCAAAAAAATTGGCCGAAAAATCTCTGCTAACTCCAAGAAAATAGTCTTTATTGTCTTGAAGTTTTTAGTATAGATAGCACGCAATATTACCTACCTGGCTATTAGTATCTGTCTGGCTGTAACTTTTTTGTTGATTCGCCAAAAACATTATTGAAAACGCAACTGATTCTAGGTATTTGGCCGCACTCTTGAAATACTGATTAACGATGGCAGGCTCTGGTACCCACCGGGCTATAACGTTTTTCGGGATTCGCCTGATATTGCTCGATCTATCAGCCAAAAATCAATTTTCATGAAAACTTATCTTCTAGAATTTCAATGAAAAGGTCCTAAGTTTTTATTGAAGGTAGTGGTAAATACGTCCACCTGGCTTTTACTTTTTCTTTTCAAAAAAATTGACCAAAACACGTCGCTTACTTTTTTTGGCGATTCGTCAAAAATTAGTGTATATATTGGCAAAAAAAAACTTTTGTACTAAAATCTTGACTAACGCCAGATACATAGCCTTACTGTATAAAATTTGGTTGCAGGTTATACTTGTATGTCCTAAATCTTGACATCAGCATTCGTGAGCTGGAGCATTGTCTATGGACAATATCGTTTTATTTAAATGCATCTCCAATGATTTTTTAAGGCGGGGGAGGGGGGGGGGGTCGTAAAAGTGGTTACAATTCTGATTTTTCAGAAGGCCTTATGTTTTGAAATACTACAACATCAAAATTACGATAATCAAAAATATTTGTTCCACTATTAGCTTTTATTTTGCTGAGAAATGTTATCTGGGATGTTCAATATTCACGAACACATGATATTGTACTCATAATATCATTTTCTTTTCCGTAAGTTATACGACCATCTCTGCATTATGAATCACAAAAAATCAATATTAAATCAATATTAAGAGTCAAAATATGACATTATGGCCAGTTATGGTTTAGAATTGTTGTCATAATTTTGACTAAACATTGAAATTTCGCCCTGAATTATTGGTCTAATTTACATGTCTGGCTCTTAAAAAGGTAGCAACTTCATTTCACGGTCATGATATGGGTCATTTATGGGTGAAATATTGGTTATTTCTTATAGTGTGGGATGCTGTGTCCGGAGGTCTGGTGTGTCCGGTGTGACCAGAGGTCGGCGTGCCTACAGGTCCCTGAACCCAGAGGTCGCTGAACCCAGACCTCGCTGCGTCCAGAGGTCGCTGCGTCCAGACGTCGCTGCGTCCAGACGTCGCTGCGCCCATAAGTTGGCGTACCCAGAGGACGCTGGGCCATGAGGACGCTGAACCCAAAGTTCGCTGAACCCAGGGGACGCTGGGCCTAGAGGACGCCGAACCCAGAGGATTCTAAGCCTAGAGGACACTGAACCCAAAGGTCTCTGGGCCATGAGGACGCTGAACCCAGAGGACGCTGAACCCAGAGGATTCAGGACCTAGAGGACGCTTAACCCAGAAGACGCCGAACCCCAGAGGACGCTGAACCCCAGAGGACGCTGGGCCCAAAGGACGCTGGGCCAAGAGGACGCTGGGCCCAAAGGACGCTGAACAGAGGATTCTGGGCCATGAGGACGCTGAACTCAGAGGTCTCTGGGCCTAGAGGACGCTGAACCCAGAGGGTGCTGAGCCTAGAAGACGCTGGGCTTAGAAGACGCTGAACTTAGAAGACGCTGAACCCAGAGGTCGCTGGGCCATGAGGACGCTGAACCCAGAGGTCGCTGGGCCATGAGGACGCTGAACCCAGAGGTCGCTGGGCTATGAGGACGCTGAACCCAGAGGTCGCTGGGCTATGAGGACGCTGAACCCAGAGGTCGCTGGGCCATGAGGACGCTGAACCCAGAGGTCGCTGGGCCATGAGGACGCTGAACCCAGAGGTCGCTGGGCTATGAGGACGCTGAACCCAGAGGTCGCTGGGCTATGAGGACGCTGAACCCAGAGGTCGCTGGGCCATGAGGACGCTGAACCCAGAGGTCGCTGGGCCATGAGGACGCTGAACCCAGAGGTCGCTGGGCCATGAGGACGCTGAACCCAGAGGTCGCTGGGCCATGAGGACGCTGAACCCAGAGGTCGCTGGGCCATGAGGACGCTGGGCCCAGAGGACGCAGAACCCAGAGGACGCAGAACCCAGAGGACGCTTGGCCCAGAGGACGCTTGGCCCAGAGGACGCTGAACCCAGAGGACGCTGGGCCGAGAGGACGCTGGGCCGAGAGGGCGCTGGGCCGAGAGGGCGCTGGGCCGAGAGGGCGCTGGGCCGAGAGGGCGCTGGGCCGAGAGGGCGCTGGGCCGAGAGGACGCTGGGCCGAGAGGACGCTGGGCCCAGATTACGCTGGGCCCAGATTACGCTGGGCCCAGAGGACACTGGGCCCAAAGGACGCTGGGCCCAAAGGATTCTGGGCCCAGACGACGCTGGGCCCAAAGGATTCTGGGCCATGAGGACGCTGAACCCAGAGGTCTCTGGGCCTAGAGAACGCTGAACCCAGAGGGTGCTGAGCCTAGAAGACGCTGAACCCAGAGATCGCTGGGCTATGAGGACGCTGAACCCAGAGGTCGCTGAACCCAGAGGTCGCTGAGCCATGAGGATGCTGAACCCAGAGGACGCTGAACCCAGAGGACGCTGGGCCCAGAGGACGCTGAACCCAGAGGACGCTGGGCCCAGAGGACGCTGGGCCCAGAGGACGCTGGGCCCAGAGGACGCTGGGCCCAGAGGACGCTGAACAGAGGATTCTGGGCCCAGAGGACGCTGAGCCTAGAGGTCTCTTGGCCTAGAGGACGCTGAACCCAGAGTTCGCTGGCTGGGCCCAGAGGAAAATGAACCCAGAGGTCGCTGGGCCCAGAGGAAAATGAACCCAGAGGTCGCTGGGCCATGAGGACGCTGGGCCCAGAGGAAGATGAACCCAGAGGTGCTGCGAGGACGCTGCGAACAAAATTTCACGTAGCCTGAGGGCGCACCCAGAGAAAGGTGTGCCCAGAGGACGACGTACCCAAGGACTTCCAGCTCTACCAGCTAGAAAGAAATGTAAGTGCATTTCTGTAGTACATTTTTCATTTTTATTTGCTTTTCTTTTTTTTCAGTGACAAACATTACACATGTTGACGAAAACAGTGATTTGATTTCAAAGTAATGCCATAATTGGAACTCAGTATGACTTTGTGTACGCTATCAACAAAGCACTTCGTTTAAGAGCTCAAATATTTTCTCAGTATAATTAGTACATTTTAATAACTGATATAATATGCTTACCTGTGAAAATTCAGAAGCTTTGAATGAAGTAGAGGTCATTGTGGCGGACGGCAGTTCCACAAACCAGGACAGTTCTATAAATGGTAGGATTTGTGCTACTTGAACAAATCGAACATTTTTAATTTATATTTGCAAGTTGTTTGCAATGTCCAGCAAATATAGAGGTACAATGATCAGCAGTGAGGAAAATAGTCCAATGTTTTGTCGATGAAAGCAGTTCCTGAAAGAAAAATGTGCTTTGCCCCTCGGCATAACAGAGAATCAATTTGTCAAGCAAACTGGTCAAATATCTTAATTACTGAAATAAACGCAAACGAAAGAGCTTAAAATCACAACAAAAAATCTAGAGAAGAAAAAACCTTTATTTTTTACGTATTTAAAGGTTTTAGATGTCCTATTTTTTGGATACTTATAATGTAATTTATGTTATTTAAAGCAGTTAGTTCCATTTAAAATTAGCACAACATCGTAAATTAGCACAACATCGTATTTCATATCTTTTGTTCGTATTTTAAATATATTCATGTTTGATTTCAGATCAAATCAAATTCTGTGTCGCTCTGGAAGCAGATAAGCACGGTTACCACAGCAACGATCGTTATAAGACAACATGTGACTGCTATGCTGAAGTTGGAAATTTCACTTCTTGAACGGGGTGTGAAGCTCAGAGGACGCTTAATCCAGAGGTCACTGGGCCATGAGGACGCTGAACCCAGAGGTCTCTGAACCTAGAGGACGCTGGGCCCAGAGGACGCTGAACCCAGAGGACGGTGAACCCAGAGGACGCTGGACCCAGAGGACGCTGGACCCAGAGGACGCTGGGCCCAGAGGACGCTGAACCGAGAGGACGCTGGACCCAGAGGACGCTGGACCCAGAGTTATCTGGGCCTAGAGGACGCTGAACCCAGAGGATTCTGGGCCATGAGGACGCTCACCCCAGAGGACTCTCAGCCCAGAGGACGCTCAACCCAGAGGACGCTCAACCCAGAGGACGCTCAACCCAGAGGACGCTCAACCCAGAGGTCGCTGGTCCATGAGGACGCCACGAACCAGTCTATGCCCTCCCAGTGCGTGTTCTCTCCCGGCTGTTTCTCGCACCGTTTGAGATGCTGTTCCGTCTCTCATGTGAGTTAGCCTGACCAAGTTCCAGAGTTGTTACTCTTCCGCGCAGCCAGTCGTTTACGGAACCGGTTTCTTGGAAGTGGATTAATATTACTGTGGATTCAGGCATCAACGACAGTACAATGTGCACAGCCCATACCCGTATGGATGTGCAGTGAGGCGTGACTTCAATGACCAGAACCTTTATCGAGTATTGCATACAACACTAGGTTAGCCTATGCAGCAAGAAAAAAATCAGCCTCAACATGTTTCCTAGTCTCCCCCTGTGGTGTGGGGGAATCTCCAGAATATGCCCACTGAATGGCGTAAGAGGCGACTAATTCTAACTCTTCTGTTACTATTTCTCTATTCTTCCTTTTTTCCCACTTCTTTCTTTAGCAAGTGCGTTTTAATATACTCATCCTGGGACGGGACGTTAAACACCAAACAATGTTTCCCAGTGAAGGCAGAAAAATATCAAATACATGTATTAACTGAAACTGTTCATTGACTGTCAGTATAGTTTGAAAATGGAGAGAGTTGATTTGGTAATAAAAACATGTAATGGCCAACAGCTATGGAATGCCATTTTCACATTTATTAAGGCATTATTGATATCAAGAATTAATTTTTGATCTAAAAAAAGTCGTTTTTTATGTCAAAAAAATCATTTTTGCTATCTGTAATTATATTTTTGATATCTCTAATTCTATTCTTGATCTCAAAAAGTAATTCTTGATATCAAGAAATATTTAGAGGTATCAAGAAGTAGTTATTGATATCAAAAAAGATTTAATGGTCCCTAAAATTGATTTTTAGAGGCCAAAAATTCCTTTATAGCAAAAATGAAATATTTGATAGCAAAATTTCATTTTGAGCTCAATAATTTTTCCTTTTACTGATATCAAGAATTTATTTCAGATATCATTATTTCACAATGAGACGTTTTAATTTATATGTAGAAATCTGCAAATGAACTTTACATAAAAAATTCAGAAGCACATATCTGTGAATAACTGATGACTGACCCATGTATGCAAAATCTGTATTTTAATTTTTTACTGTATAAAAATGAAGTAATTCTAGAGCTCAAAAATTGTGTTATTACTGATATCAATAATTCAAGTTTTAATCTCCAAAATTAAATTGATGATTCGTTAAATTGTATATAAACATGTGTCTCCTTTAAGATTTTTTAAGTTTGTACAATTTAATTTTTTATCTAAAAAATCAACTATTGCTATCTAAAGTTCAGTTATTGATAGCAAAATATAAATTATTGAGATCTACATTGATTTATTGATGTGTTTAGTTATGTTTTGATATCAAAAATCAGCATTACATGTTAAAACTATGGAATGCCGTTTTCACATTTTTAGGGAATTATTGATATCAAAAATTAATTTTTGTCTCAAAAATTGATTTTGTGATCTCAATAAATCCATATTTTGACATCAGGAATTCATTTTTGATATCTGTAATTGTATTTTTGATATCTCTAAATGTATTCTTGATCTCAAAAAATTATTTTTGATATCAATAAATATTTAGAGATATCAAGAAATATTTATTGATATCAAAAATGATTTAATGATGTCTAAAATTGATTTTTTGACATCAAAAATAAGCTTTAAATATTAAAACGGCATTCCATAAACAGCAACGTCATATGTTGACTTGAAATGAAAACATCGTTAATTAAAACATGATCACCTGTACATTGTAGACAAAAGAAGTCTTAAAACGTGCATCATTTAGCCCTTTACAACTGAACCTCCCTGACCCCAATCTCCAGCCCCACCCCGCCAAAAATAAAATGGTGTCAAGCGGTTGTAATTCTCTTCTACTTATGTAGGCAACAAGTTAATTTCTGTTGAAACTTTTAATGGTCCTTAGTTGAGTGTTTTTAAATGATTTAATTTTTCTTCTGACAATCCCTACTAGGGATATAGTTACGTGTTTTTCCGTCTGTATCTCCGAGCCTATAGGTTAGATTGTTTTAAATTAGATACACGCGTAGAGTGCATGTTAAAGGTGTGCCACGTCGTATTTTTTGTTTGCAATCATGAAAATTGTCAAAATAATAGTATTTTTTCGATTGGAACTTTCGTCGTAGTTTCGATGTCGTAATAGGAGTAGAACGAGAGAACTGGGCCAAGCCTAGAGCATAGAACGAGAAAACTGGGCGAAACGAGAGAACTGGGCTAATCCCACCCCGAATCTAAAATTTCGTATATTTATCCGTTTACCCCGAATGTAAAATTTCGTATATTTATCCGTTTCAGACAATTCTGAA
Organism: Protula sp. h YS-2021; assembly: GCA_949752745.1. Classification (NCBI taxonomy): domain Eukaryota; kingdom Metazoa; phylum Annelida; class Polychaeta; order Sabellida; family Serpulidae; genus Protula; species Protula sp. h YS-2021. The sequence goes on along the minus strand of OX457027.1, from coordinate 40,151,247 downwards.
CTTCTTTGGTTTTTGATCTTCTGACTTTTTGACCTTGTACTAATGTAAGTTGAGATCAGTTGACTGACGTTGTTGTTGTCATTGTTTTTGTTGTTTTGAACATTCCCACGGTCCTACGATAGAATATATTGACTTGACTCACCTTGGCATGAGTTGAACCTATTGGATACGATGTTCAGCACTTTAAGTTGACTGACCTCATTGTTGATGTTGCCACCCAACTACTGACCGATGTGCATACAGAAGTATTCTTCCCCATCTACTGATCCATGCGAGTGAAAAAAGTCAGAAGTGTCCTTCCCCAACTTCTGGCGTTGTTTTGTAATTTCAAATTAGGTTAGAGTACATCACGAAAGTGTGCAACGTTGTGCAAAATGTGTGTTCGGAATCATGAAAAACTGTCAAAATTACAGTATTTTGAAATTTGATGAAACCGCGTTTTGATACAATTTTGCCTACGTAATGGAACGTATCGTCCAGGCTGTATCTTCAAACTATTAATCAGATTTTACAAATTTCGCTCGCGGATGAAATAAATATTAAAAATAACATTTTTAAAATATATAACTTTGCTTTTAAGAATCTAAAACTGTTAGAATTGTGAAAAACGTGATGGAAGTGGCAGTAATGTGACACTTTAGAAACAGACTCAATTCATGGTTCATCCTCGTTACACAGGTGATCGTGTCTCTAAAGGCTGTAATTTTTGACGGTTTAATACAGTATTTTTTGTGTGGAATCAGGGCATAAAGTTCACGGAGTCCAGGGGACCCCTGGCAATCTGCTCAGGACCCCTGGAATTTGACTCTGGGGTCCCACAGGACCCCAGAAAAAGACTGTTCTCTTGCAAGTTACCTGTGTCACAGTGCACACTAACTTATAAGAGAGCGTAATGGCCTGCACAGTCGGCAGCATTAATTCAGGGATAGAAACGTTCACTTCCATAGTAGCTGTTCAGTATCACCACTAAGATCGAAAATGATTGATTTTTTTTCATTGTTTAATGTAGCATCATTCTATGGAATACCAATTTCACATTTATAAGGGAATTATTGATATCCAGAATTAATTTGTGATATCAAAAATTGAATTTTTGATATCAAGAATTAATTTTGATCTAAAAAATCCATATTTTGATATCAAGAATTCATTTTTGCTATCTGTAATTGTATTTTTGATATCTCTAAATGGATTCTTCGTCTCAAAAAATAATTTTTGATATCAATAAATATTTAGAAATATCAAGAAATATTCATTGATATCAAAACTGATTTTTTGAGATCAAAAATGAAATATTTGAGAGCAAAACAGCAGTATTGAGCTCAGTTATTCGTTTTCCTTTTCTTGATATCAAGAATTTATTTCAGATATCATTTCAGAATAGGACTTCCTTTTTGTTGTTAGAAGTAGTAGTTTTGTGATTTGCATGATATCACCAATGGAGTTAATTTTTGTTGCAATAAAATTGATTTTATAGAATTTAACTTTCTTTATTGCCCGAAAATGTCGGGACCCCACCACTTCACCATGAGACCCCTGGTTTCAGAGCTGAAATGTAAAATTTTTGCCCTGGAAATACATCTGTCGTTTGTGTTGTAATCCATAAATGGTAAAATATAGAACTGTAAGGTATAGATACATACTGATTAAACCAATGCACTGTATTTTGATATCAAGAATTCATTTTTGCTCTCTGTAATTGTATTTTTGATATCTCTAAATGGATTCTTCGTCTCAAAAAATAATTTTTGATATCAATAAATATTTAGAAATATCAAGAAATATTCATTAATATCAAAACTGATTTTTTGAGATCAAAAATGAAATATTTGAGAGCAAAACAGCAGTATTGAGCTCAGTTATTCGTTTTCCTTTTCTTGATATCAAGAATTTATTTAAGATATCATTTCAGAATAGGACTTTTTTAGTTTGTATTTTGAAATCTGCAAATGATGTTTTGATCTCAAAAATTGATATTTGATATCAAAATGTCGGTCTATTTTTGGAATAAAAAATTCAGAAGCATACATCTGTATATTAATAATGATTAGTCCTCGTATACAGAATCTTTCTTTAAATTTTTTACTGTGCAAAAAAGAAGCAATTCTTGAGATAAAAAATTGTGTTGTTATTATTGGGTCTCAATAATTCGTGTTGTTATTATTGGTCTCATCAATTCGTGCTGTTGTTATTGGTCTCAATAATTCGTGCTGTTGTTATTGGTCTCAATAATTCGTGCTGTTGTTATTGGTCTCAATAATTCGTGCTGTTGTTATTGGTCTCAATAATTCGTGCTGTTATTATTGGTCTCAATAATTCGTGCTGTTGTTATTGGTCTCAATAATTCGTGTTGTTGTTATTGGTCTCAATAATTCGTGCTGTTATTATTGGTCTCAATAATTCGTGCTGTTATTATTGGTCTCAATAATTCCTGCTGTTGTTATTGGTCTCAATAATTCGTGTTGTTGTTATTGGTCTCAATAATTCGTGTTGTTGTTATTGGTCTCAATAATTCGTGTTGTTATTATTGGTCTCAATAATTCGTGTTGTTGTTATTGGTCTCAATAATTCGTGTTGTTGTTATTGGTCTCAATAATTCGTGGTTATTATTGGTCTCAATAATTCAGGTTTTCGTCTCGTCTCCAAAATTTAATTGACGATTCGTTAAATTTTTTGTAAATTTTTTGATCTCAAAAATAAATTTTTGCCATTTTTTAAAATTCAATTATTGATGGCGAAATATGAATTATTGAGATCTACATTGATTTCTTGATATCTTTAATTATATTTTGATATAAAAAATAAGCATCAAATGTTAAAACTGCATTCCATATAATTCAGTGTTTCAGTGTTTCCTTTTTGTTGTTAGAAGTAGTAGTTTTGTGATTTGCATGATATCACCAATGGAGTTAATTTTTGTTGCAATAAAATTGATTTTATAGAATTTAACTTTCTTTATTGCCCGAAAATGTCGGGACCCCACCACTTCACCATGAGACCCCTGGTTTCAGAGCTGAAATGTAAAATTTTTGCCCTGGAAATACATCTGTCGTTTGTGTTGTAATCCATAAATGGTAAAATATAGAACTGTAAGGTATAGATACATACTGATTAAACCAATGCACTGTATTTTGATATCAAGAATTCATTTTTGCTCTCTGTAATTGTATTTTTGATATCTCTAAATGGATTCTTCGTCTCAAAAAATAATTTTTGATATCAATAAATATTTAGAAATATCAAGAAATATTCATTAATATCAAAACTGATTTTTTGAGATCAAAAATGAAATATTTGAGAGCAAAACAGCAGTATTGAGCTCAGTTATTCGTTTTCCTTTTCTTGATATCAAGAATTTATTTAAGATATCATTTCAGAATAGGACTTTTTTAATTTGTATTTTGAAATCTGCAAATGATGTTTTGATCTCAAAAATTGATATTTGATATCAAAATGTCGGTCTATTTTTGGAATAAAAAATTCAGAAGCATACATCTGTATATTAATAATGATAAGTCCTCGTATACAGAATCTTTCTTTAAATTTTTTACTGTGCAAAAAAGAAGCAATTCTTGAGATAAAAAATTGTGTTGTTATTATTGGTCTCAATAATTCGTGTTGTTATTATTGGTCTCAATAATTCGTGTTGTTATTGGTCTCAATAATTCGTGCTGTTATTATTGGTCTCAATAATTCGTGTTGTTGTTATTGGTCTCAATAATTCGTGTTGTTGTTATTGGTCTCAATAATTCGTGTTGTTGTTATTGGTCTCAATAATTCGTGTTGTTGTTATTGGTCTCAATAATTCGTGTTGTTGTTATTGGTCTCAATAATTCGTGTTGTTGTTATTGGTCTCAATAATTCGTGTTGTTGTTATTGGTCTCAATAATGCGTGTTGTTGTTATTGGTCTCAATAATGCGTGTTGTTGTTATTGGTCTCAATAATTCGTGTTGCTATTATTGGTCTCAATAATTCGTGTTGCTATTATTGGTCTCAATAATTCAGGTTTTCGTCTCGTCTCCAAAATTTAATTGACGATTCGTTAAATTTTATGTAATTTTTTGATCTCAAAAATAAATTTTTGCCATTTAAAATTCAATTATTGATGGCGAAATATGAATTATTGAGATCTACATTGATTTCTTGATATCTTTAATTATATTTTGATATAAAAAATAAGCATCAAATGTTAAAACTGCATTCCATATCATTCAGTGTTTCAGTGTTTCCTTTTTGTTGTTAGAAGTAGTAGTTTTGTGATTTGCATGATATCACCAATGGAGTTAATTTTTGTTGCAATAAAATTGATTTTATAGAATTTAACTTTCTTTATTGCCCGAAAATGTCGGGACCCCACCACTTCACCATGAGACCCCTGGTTTCAGAGCTGAAATGTAAAATTTTTGCCCTGGAAATACATCTGTCGTTTGTGTTGTAATCCATAAATGGTAAAATATAGAACTGTAAGGTATAGTTACATACTTATTGAACCAATGCATTGTAAGGAATATCCATTCCAACATAAGTAAAGTGATGCAAATAAAATTTATTATACTTTTAAGTCTGCTTTCGTGACCAATAAAATGTACATTGTTTCGTGTTCCTGGAATCAACTCCTTTGGAAAATCCTGAAAATGTAGGATTTGCCCCCGGAAGTATCTCCATTTAAAGTTCAGAACAAGTGTAATCCCGTACAAAAAACAGACCCGTATTATAACTCGCCCTATGGCTGTATTTTCCCCAGTGTTATGGCCTATAATGTCCCGTTATGACCATAACAATGAGCCAAAATTTAACATCTGAATTTCAAATCAAGATCCAAACATATGGATGAAATTAATTATGACCCATAATGTTCCCGTTATGGACATAAGAATAGCCCAAAATTTAAGACCAAAATTTCAGGTCAAGGCCCAAATATGGTGATATTTTAGCTGTCCTTTTAGAAAAAAAATACACATCTTGCTGGGATTCGAACCACTAATCTTCCGATTTCGGGTCTACTGTCTTATCCACTCGGCCACGACGACTTCTGTTGAATACGTTTTACTCTGTTTGTCTGAAATAGTTTATGTGAGGTGAACTTTAACAGCAATTCTCGCTGAAATGCAATTCATTTAATTTTTTTCGGAGGGAAGGTAGGGGTTAGCAAGAACTAGAAAGTCTGTTTTTGCAAAAGCGCAAAAACGGATATTCCTCCCCAAGCGCCCGAGTCTCTCAAAGGCGAAGATACATTGCCAAATGTTGAAGTCAAAAATAAATAAAAAATCGCCAAACATCGAAAAACAGTTGAATATGAAAAATAAATACATGGGCATTATCTGTAAGTTATAGGCAACACGTGTGTAAAATTTGGTTCCAATCAGCTGCCTCATTACTGAGAAATCGTTGCTGACGGACATACGGACGGACGGACCAAAAACAATATATGCCTCCCCGAGGGGGAGATATATAATTCTTATAATTCTCAGCAACAGCCAAACGACTTGAAGCAATACAACCACTTTATCATAATTATGATAATAAAAAATAATGTGTTCGGCTGTTATTTATTTGATTTTGCTGAAAATGTTATCCAGGGATATTAATTATTCAAGACCATGCCACACTGTACTCGTGATTTATTCCCCACAGGGTTAATATATGCGATCGACCGCGTGTCGGTCGGTCGGTCTGTCATCAAGAGCTTGTTAACACGATAACTTAAAAACTGCTGCAAGGATTTTAATGAAACTTGGTATGTGGCTTCTATGGGAGCAAACACAGATCGGTATTGTAAATGGGCCAGGTTCGTCCAAGAAAAATAGACCAGCTAGACTTAGAAAATTTCAGCCCTTGACTATTGATGGCCGTGTTTAAATGATGGGGGGGGGGGCCTGTGGGGAATATGTGGGTTATGCACACTGCTCTAGTTGTATTTATTTACTTGTTTTGCAAAATTAAACAGCCAAGTCTAATTCAGAAATAACGCAAAGTTCAATAATATGGGTAAAAAAATGAAAGTTAGATGCTGATTATCCGTTCAAAATTATGGGTCATAATTTGGATCCAAAAATTTGAAATTTTTAGCTGGATTATTGGTCTAATTTACGTGTCTGGTTCTAAATAAGCCAGACACGGCTATAATAGGGGTAATTTATGGGTGGAATATCGGTTATTTCTTCGTACGGCTGTAACACTAGGAACAGAATCGTGTTTGCAACACTAACAACCAATAAGCGTCGTTGCTAGTGCTGTTTGTGCCATTGCTAAGGATGAATGTTTTTTTTTTTTTTTTTTTTTTTTTTGACGATGAATTTTTTCTTTCTTCTTGATTACAAACCTTTATGATAAAACTAGAAATAGCTTTTGCCACCTAGAATGGGTTTCAATTTTTATTCACATCACATTCAACCTCAGATACAATAAAACCACACAAAAGGAAGGACTGATCCGACAAAGCCTGAGAAGGGCGCAACCAGTGCAACTCCACGAAGGCATATCCCCGACCAGATCAGATTGCGGCCCAGATCAGATTGCGGCACATGTGGCTTTGAAATTGGATCAATGTAAAACTAACAACTGGAACTGAAAATCTAAGATGACGGCCATTGTGACCTTGAAATAGGGTCACGGTCAAAATAAAAATCACAGCACCTACCCACTATTGTCCTCAGTCGCGGGAAAAAGATCATCAGGGTGGGAGTAGTGGCCGGTGATGAAGGCAAGGGCAGTGGGAACGACGGACGGACGACAGAGCCACCACCATGGGCCACCTGGGCTACATTTGTCGATGGACATGTTACGAGGTTTGTACTCCGCCCTCACATTCACCTACGAAGGACCGTTGGAGAAACTGAAATTGGCCGAGTGCAGACAAAAGTGTAACACAAAGTACCTGCAAAATTCTAATTTCAAAACACTTGGATCATGGCTTCTAACCGATTTAACTTTCATCGACACCTGATTTTTGTAACTAAAGCTCCGTATGTATTGAAATACGTTCTCAACTGACCATGCAAACGCGTGTTTTATACTAAATTTTCTGACTGACACATAATTAAATAATGAAAATTGCTGACCCCACTGTCACCAAATTCGCGTTTTTTCCAGTCTTTATTATAACTTATCAAGTTAAACATCTAAAAACATTTCTTTCTCCTCAAAAAGAAAGTTTGGAATACCTGGAGTCCAAGCACAAAAATGGTTAGTTTTTTACCCATAATTTCATAACTCCTATGAATTGACAATCTAATGCGCAATATCAAACCGTCACAAGCCACGGTGGGCTGCATGGTGTCCACGCAACTTGTTAATAAAAGAATAATTTTATCTATAAAATGTGAATTCATTTTATTCATCTGGCAGTCATGAACAATAATTCAAAAACAGACAAAAACCATATTATTTTTTTTTTGCAAGATTCGCAGTTTTTTTTAAGTAATGTCATTCTGTAGCAAATTCATCTGGAAATCTCAACAAAAATCTTGAAACATCGCAGGCAAAAATCTGATCAGATAAACAAATGAATTTGAAACCAAGGTTTGGAGTTGCGGGTTTTGATGCCCCTCCCCCCCTCTCTCTCTCTCTCTCGCTCGCTCGCTCGCTCCCTCCCTACCTCTTCCTCTCTCCCTCGCTCTCTCGTGAATATCTGTCACTGTCGCAACGTCTGCTGTCACAGAGGTCAAGTGCACAGCTACCTGCGCTTGTGGAAGTAAGAGATCAGCTGCTGTAGCTACGCCACGCACAAAATTGACCGACTTATTTACTGAAACAGGTATCATGTAATAATTCACTTTTGTGCGTTCAGTTTACTGGGGTCAGTTAACTGTACAGTGAATTTGTGGCACTACGACCACTGACAACAAGAAAAATAAACCCTTCATTCTGTAGAATATAACAGTTCATCACTCTTTCTTTTTTAAATGTAAATGTTTGTTAGGCTTTTTTCAGCTGCCAGGGACTATGAAAAGACAGAGATACCCCACAAAGAACACTTTATAGCCACCACTCAAAGAAAAAAAATTATATACGCACCCTAACACCACCGTAACGACAATATTTATACATAGAGGGACACTTTAAATTATTTTTAAATGCATTTAGAGTTTTACTGTACGCTTATTACAGACGCGCCGTTCTTTACTATATCGATGAATGTGTAAATTCGGTAACTCAGCACCTGTATAACTTAAATATTCTTTTATCAATGCATTTCCCATTGGAAATAACAAATTAATTAACACCACTTTCCTTCAATGAATATGAACTGATATTCTAAACAAATCACAAAAACAGAGCACACATCTGTTAAGTGTAGTTATACTAATAAACGCAAAACCTGTCAATTTCACGTTTTTCGCCTATCGGTTGCAGTCACAAATTCAAAGCATTTCCGTAAAGCGTCACTTAAAGTGCTTGGCAAAGTATTGATATCTCCCGACAGCATGTAGAACGGGAAAGGAAAGTTGCCCATGTGAGGCTTGATTTCTGGCAGTTGGTTTGCACCTTTGAAAAAGGCACCTCGATGTCCAGTGTGGAATCCTGTCGAAGCAAACGACCAATACAGCATCGTGACAACATGAACGCGTTCTCATGACTCGACACAACAGTATCAATTTACAATGTATTTGATTTCAATTGATTAGACTTTAAATTTCTTTGTACACACGATTCAGTCATGACACCATAGTCTAAAGAATCTAACGACTCCCCCCCCCCCCCCCTCCTAAAAAAAATGCCTGTGAAGCCTGTAAATCAATGGTTTGTACTTGCCTTGTTATTGGGACCGACTGATATCACAAAGACTAGGAATATGTTGACTTCTCTGGCTTGCCTGACAGCAGTCTGGACAACCTCCATGCCCTCCAGAAACAAGCCCCGCCCATCCGACACTATAAGTAGCAGCTGCGAAGTTTCCGGATTGTGGTGTGTAGAATGCTGCTTGGACCTCGCGTCAGTCATGAACACCGTCATCTTTTTCAGAAGCTGAAATGCATCTTTTTTTACTTGAGCTAGTCTTCATTAAAGAAAAAAGCTCCCTTAGTATAATTACAGTTGCAATGCTTCTTTCAATGCCGTTCTTTTTAAATACTTTTTATCGATCACCGGGTTTAGATGGATTTCTCACGACGGGGTAATTGTTTGGTGCTTAACATCCCGTTCAGCAGCTAGGATAGCTATTGTATCACCCACTTGCTAAAGGAACAAGTGGAGAAAAAAGAAGAATGAAGAAAGGGCTAGAAAGAAAAAAATGCGATAAGTCGCGCCCTACGACATGTCTGGGACAGAAGGCAGTCGGCCTGTTCTTAAGATGCCCCAAACAAACTGAATACAATCCATCATCGAGATAGGTCTTGTTTACGTTGTGCATGATTCACTTTCTACCTTGGCCCTTCTGATGTCAGCTTCAGCCATGGTACACTCAGCGTGTGGCGTGTCGATTTGTGGCGTTTCGAGTATTTAAGGACATCAGCAACTGTAAGAAGTGACGCGTACCTGGGCGATCTTGGTTGTCTTCTGCTCAAAGGTGAGCTTGATTCCGGACAGCGAGCGGAACTGTTCGTGAAATTCATGAATCACTTTGACGAGTTCCCCGAAACTGTAACCATAAACAAGTCGTGTGTTGGATTAGCTACAAGTGCTGCATGAGTAATGCACGGAACAGAAGCTCGTTATAACGACATGGGAGGACCGGGAAACTATGTCGTTATTACAGGGAAAAGCTTACACTGGCCCCCATTACTACGTGTCCTTATAACGACATGGCCAGGACCTGGAAAACTAGATGCTCGAGAAGCATGAATCCGCCGGGTTCGCGCAAATTGTATACCTGATTATGATGTTCCTGTGAACAACTGTTCCAAAGAACACCATACAGCCTTGTGGTCAGTGAAGTAGAGGTTTGTAGACAGACGGACAGAATGAAAACTATATCCGTCCGGTTCTGCTTAGGAGCAGCCCTTGGTAAAATCTTAAATCAATCCAACCTCTAATGCGGGTGTAGGCGCGTGAGACCGATATGTGTAAAGCTCATTCCTAATTCAGTTTCTTCAAATTTTAAAGTTTTTTTCATTTTGACAATTTTGCTCGGATCCGGTCGAATCCTGGTCACTGCACTGCGGGATGCTTAGGAGCAGCCCTGGGTAAAATCTGAAAATCAATCCACCCACTAATGCGGCCTGTAGGCGCGTGAGACCGATATGTGTTATGCTCATTCCTAATTCATTTCTTCCATTTTTTTAAGTTTTGTCATTTTGACAATGTTGCTCGGATCCGGTCGAATCCTGGTCACTGCACTGCGGGATGCTTAGGAGCAGCCATGGGTAAAATCTTAAATCAATCCACTCACTAATGCGGCCTGTAGGCGCGTGAGACCGATATGTGTTATGCTCATTCCTAATTCATTTCTTCCATTTTTTTAAGTTTTGTCATTTTGACAATTTTGCTCGGATCCGGTCGAATCCTGGTCACTGCACTGCGGGATGCTTACGAGCAGCCATGGGTAAAATCTTAAATCAATCCACTCACTAATGCGGCCTGTAGGCGCGTGAGACTGATGTGTGTTATGCAAAGTCCTTATTCAGTTTCTGCAATTTTTTAAAGTTTTGCCATTTTGGCAATTTTGCTCCGATCCCGTCGAATCCTGGTCACTGCACTGCGGGATGCTTAGGAGCAGCCACGGGTAAAATCTGAAATCAATCCACCCACTAATGCGGGCTGTAGGCGCGTGAGACTGATGTGTGTTACGCAAAGTCCTTATTCAGTTTCTGCAATTTTTTAAAGTTTTGCCATTTTGGCAATGTTGCTCCGATCCCGTCGAATCCTGGTCACTGCACTGCGGGATGCTTAGGAGCACCCCTGGGTAAAATCTGAAATCAATCCACCCACTAATGCGGGCTGTAGGCGCGTGAGACTGAAATTGCACAGACGGACAGACGGACAGACGGACGGACAGACGGACGGACAGACAGACGGACAGAATGAAAACTATATCCGTCCGGTTCCCGGCGGATAACAAATCGTTATTACAGCCAGTTTTAAGCAAGAAAAAGCATGCAAAGATCCAGATAACTGTGTCGTTACAAGCTGTATGTCGTTACCTCCGCATGTCGTTATAGTCATGTTATGCTGTATTCAATATTTATCTAGACAGCGTTTTGCGAAACTACATCGTTTCAGCGTTAAGCAAAACTACACAAACCCTTTTGATTAGAATTTCTAACGATACTTGCTGTTTCTAACCAAATGGTTTAAAACCAGGTCGTCTTCAAGCTTATTCATCTTAAATCATTCACAATAGTTTCAGCCAAATAAACGTTCAAACCGCATTGAAGCCAACTGCAGTATAACCAAATGTAAAGGCACAATTACAAACTGAATCCCACTGCCTGCGATACGAAACGAGAAAATACATATAAATATTCAACCATGGGATCACCTTGAAATTGCAAGCTGGCCTACCTCTAGCAGCGCTAGCGCGTTCGGTACGGTCGCCAAACTCTCGAAAGCTAGTTGCTCCGAATGGTTGTCCGCCATGCTAGATGAATCATCTACGGCCACCATAACCTACATCGTAAGCAGCAATGTTTCTAGCAATACTTCGAATGACACTGACCATGAAAGATTCTCCGACTACACGCGTTTACGCACAGAACAGAAGGCAACAGCTACAGTCAATTGTAACCTGGGCAGCAGTGTTGTTCAACTTGAAACGTTGTCACTTACGCCCTTTATAAGCAAGCAAACGCTTTGTTATAAACTAGCATATCAGCCTCGGTGTCTTGATCCCCTAACTATCTACAACGAGAGCTATCACAGCATGCAAGTTTAAGTTGGCTGATACATTTGGATTTTTCCCATTTGCTAAAGAGTGATGAAATTTGGCTCATTGATAGAGGGTGATAAGACGCCGTAAAATTTTTTTAACTATGACCTTAGAAGAATGACTGACATACTCGACCATGGTCAATGTCAAAACCGGAAGTGAGTATTTTTCTTGAAAACGGTTAGAGATAGAGCGATTTTGAGCTTATTTCCGACCCGTTTGGACCTAGAAGACGATATGTAAGATATACCTCGGTGACCTTGACCTCTTCGACCATGGTCAAACTCGAAAACCGGAAGTTGACCATTATCTCGAAAAAGGATAGAGATGGAGCGATTTTGAGCTTATTTTAGACCCTTTGCGCCAAAAGACTACATAGAAGAGGCACTGGGTGACCTTGGCCTCCTCGGTCATGGTCAAAGTCAAAAACGGAAAATGACCATTAGCTCAAAACGGTTAGAGACAGATTGATTTTGAGCTTATTTTTAACCCTTTGGGCCTAAAAGACTATATGTAAGAAGAACCTCGGTGACCTTGGCCACCTCTGCCATGTTGACGGTGAAAAACCGTATTTCGACCCTTTCCGATTAAAAAGCGTTACGTAATAGGTACCTCGGTGATCTTGACCATTCCGGTCATGGTCAATGTCAAAAACAGAAAGTTCCAAAAAAAAAACGGTTAGAGGTGTTGCGATTTTAAGCCTATTTTCGACCGTTTGGGCCTAAAAGATAACGAAAGAGGTATCTTGGTAACCTTCACCTTGCTCTGAATTTTAATAGTTTAGAATCGTATTTTTTGTGGCCCCGCAAGTGTAAATTTTGTACTTTTTACTTTTGTAATTTTTGTAGCGAAAACGGTCTAGTTAACACACTGTTTTGGTAAAAATGACTCTCCTCTTCATGATTCTGATTGGATGTCGTGTCAGCAGTCTCCATTCTTCGTTGGATCTTTTCCCCTTCTGATCCAAGCGACCTGTTTTCAGAAGATTTGCCAGGCTTCTGCCGACGCTGCTGACTGGTTTCTGATTGGCTCCCCTACATATCACGTGATATTTCTTCACTCGCATGGCTCTCTTCTCTCGATTCCGTCTTCCCGACGCCTTCAGTCTGTTTCGAATATATTAATTATTAAAAATGAGTATCCTGAAGTAAACGAATTGAGTTTTGACAAAGACAGAGCTGTCACGAATTAGCTTCGCATCGTGAATTAAGGATCCCGTTCAGGAAAGTAACAGGAATGTGACACTAAAATTACCAGGACTAAGCCTTGCATTTCCATAACATTGTATAAGTCTTTGATCGAACTAAATGACATGAGCCCTATTTTTAAAAAGCACGCTATTCCTCCCAATGAAATCTTCTCATTGTAGTTCACGAGCATATTGTTTGGAGCGGAGAACCACAAAGTTTTTTTTTTCATTTTTGGTATTATTTTATTTTATGTTTGAGGGCACGAACCTCTTTTTGCTCGTTTTCACTCTGACCGGCCGAGTCCCTCGCCTCCTCCACTTGCTGTACCTGCTGCGTGTCATGCGCAGTTTTGCCGGCAAGTTCCGCAGACTGGGGGATATCTTCCGCTTTGTTCGCACTTTCAGCCTCGCCTTCTTCATCCTCAACTTTGTTCTCCACTCTGTCATCCTGTTTTCAAAATTCTAGCTCATTTAATCATCAGCTTGATTTGCTAAATTTTAGTGATTCGTTTAAAATACAGATCCAAACTAGAGCAGTGTGCATAGCCCACTTATTCCCCACAGGCCCCCCATCAGTTAAACACGGCCATCAATAGTCATTCAAATTTTCTAAGTCCAGTTGGTGCATTTTCCTTGGACGAATCTAGCCCATTTACAAGACCGATCTGTGTTTGTTCCCATAGAAGCTACATACCAAGTTTCATTAAAATCCTTGCAGCAGTTTTTAAGATATCGTGTTAACAAGCTCTTGATGACAGACCGACAGACCGACACGCGGTCGATCGCATATATCCCCCCTCTGTATAAATAAACACTCTGAATAAATAAACACTTTAAACAATCTTCCTTAACAAACTATAGAGTCATAAAGAAGGCTCCTTTTTAAGAAGTTGGACTCCCACAGCGCGACATAAATCGTCTCTACCTTTTGTTCGCTGTTGGGATTTTCCTCCACATCCTTTTCTTCCCCGTTTTCTCCAGGATCTTCTCCCGCATTTCCCCCGGTTCCTTTTCTTCCGAATCATTCCCTTCCCCCACGTCCTCTCCTTCTCCATCCCTCCATCCTCTTTTTCCTTTGTTTCTCCTTCCTATTTGTTTTCGCTTTCGTCATCTGCCTTTTCCACATCTTCTTTGTTGAACGGGTTCTCGTCATCTTGAAATAAAGCAGCGTACAGTTTAGAGCAAAATATTTTATCTCACCCTCTCTAAAATCTTATGCGCCAGAGCAACAAAAATATTATATTCTTTACCTTCACGATTTAAATATCATTTTGCGTTTGATTAAAAAATTTATAAAAAAATATTCACACAGTTTGTCTGTTTCCTCTTCTTCGTCCACGTCTTGATCAAGGTTAAGGTCATCGGAGAGGCCCGTCTTATCAGGCACTTTCTTGTCATTTTGATTGCTGTGGGGGTCGCACTCATTTTCGTCATATTCTCTCTGATTGTAAAATAACGCAATGTAAAACAAGATCGAGCCACACAAGGGGTGTCGACGGAATAGATTCAGATTCCGAGAGTCTCATCAAGTGTTTTCGCAGTAAATCCTCACTTGATTCATTTTAAAAAAACATTGTTCACAATTGGTGACCAGAAAACGGTCACCGACCGAAACTATCGGTGCCCGAATCCAATACAGTGTTATTCGTTTAGTTGAATAATACAAAATATTCGCAAAATGTTTTAGTGGAATAAGGGAAGGTTTTGGAACTACAAGTTGGCAGGGTTGAGATTGATGAGAGAACTGGTAGGCAGTGGAGTGGGCTTACTGCCCAATTTTCCCCTCCCTTCAGCACTCTTTTAAAAGCCAGACTTTTTTTCAATCCCCCTGGAGAATTTATTACTACATTTTCCCGGCCTTATTTAACCCCCCCCCCCCCCAACTCCCACCTCAACAGAACGATAAAATATGATGCATCAGTCCAAATAGATTCTAAAAAACACGTACCTAATATTTTAGTCCATCTATGGATTTGCAATTGTTGCTTTCTCCAGTGGAGACGTGGGGAGCTGTGTCGATGCCAGTAGTTATTATTTGGACAAACCTGTCGGGAGGGGGGATGGAAGGCTCGAGCTCCCCATCCCCTGTTGCACACACACTGAATCGGCAACGCAAATGTCGGTGATCGCGGTCTGCGACCGACATAAAATCCTCGAGAAACCGAACCCGAAATTTTTCGAAGACTGGGAACCCTAAATTAAACAGTTCGCAAGCATCCCTTTACATTCTCTATAAGCATATCAACTGAGATCCCAGTAATATATTTTTGACCCTGTATATCTAAATCATCGGACACCCTAACACATCTCTGAGAACGGTCACCTGATCTTTGTCCACGTCGTTGATGTGTTCCACTCTCCTCCTCCTCTGGCTGCTGCTCGGGCGTTGCCTCCTCGTCCCGCCCGCCCTGTTCTAGGTTTTGCTTAGCGGCCAGCTCTGACGGCCCTTCCTGTCCTGCCCCGGTTCCCTCCTCCTCCTTCTCCGCGTTCCCCTGGCAGTGGGACAGCAGACGACATTTACTCATGGGATTGCGCGGATTTTATTAACATCTATACCATATATATCTTGCCGTTATTACAAGATTTCCATCCAAAGCAGATAAAAATGTAAGATAAGACAGAAAAAAAGACAAAATTTTAAGATGCGACTTTAAATGATGGATAACAGGTTTTAGTTAGAAGTTCCTTCATGTCATTCTACTCAAATGGCGTTACATGTAGTGTGATACAATGTCATGTGAAGCAGTCGGCAATGCCTCGTCCTCCTCGTTGTCGCTGCCCCAGACCTGGTCGTCGAGTCTGTCTGTGCGTCGCCGAGGTCGCCCATCCGCTTGTCCAGGTCGTTCTCGTCGTCGCCTTCGTCCTCCGACTCGTTCTCCGAACCGTCTGATAAAAAAATATCATTACCACGTCAACAACGACGTCACGCCGCGTACAGGCGCCCCAAACCACACCACAGCAGATAATGGTACAAAAATGCCATTTGCAAAGAATACGACCCGCCTTCGGCGGCTCACACCGATTTTAATAATTAAAAGTTTCTTATTAAGACTTGAAATAATAGATCTTAGTTCACGCTGTTGCATGCCATAAGGCCACCACTGCACTGACCAGCAGCGTACGGGTCATGCAGCTTGGCGACCATATCGTCGGTCATCTCTATGGTACTGTCCTCGTCCTTGACCTCGGGCTCATCGTCGTGTTTCCCTCCTCCTCTTGGCCGGCTTTGCGGGCTTCATCCAGCTACACATTACAATGTGGCTTACTTACAATATCCCGCGACCAATGTCTTTTTTCGCATGGAGATTTCTGCTGTAATTTTATTGGCAAATCATTTGTTTACCAGTGATGACGTATATATGGTTATTATTACCTTTATGTCTTTGAAAAGTTCTAGCTACAGGGCTATTTATAAAATTTCACCTTAAATCAAAATCCAAAACTTTTTTACACTTCCTTCCTAAACCTTCACCCATTCTGCACTGAAATACAATGGCTCAGGTAAATCAGGTTTAATCCTAGCAAACAACCGACGTCTTTTTTGGTTGAAAAAAGGTTGTATATTGTTCGCGACGACTTCACAACCATATTCTGACCTATGACCCTAAAACCCGACTTTATTCCGACGTCGAGGCGACATCGGTTTTCTGACGTCATTCCGACGTTGCAAAAACGACCAAAAAGCGTTGAACATTATTATCGCTCACCGGAAAAGGAAGTCATTTTGAAAAAGAGGAAGAAAAAACGTAATTTTTACATGAAAATTTTAGAATTTTGATGGCGCGTCGGTATTTTTCTTCCTAGGTTGTAAAAATTTACATGGAAAATGCTTTCGTATGTATTTGACAACCGCAGTTAGATAATTAATTATCTATTAATTATATAACTCTGGTCAGTTTCAGGTCGAAATCCGACGTCGGTTCCAATTTCATACACAACCTAAAACCGACTTAATTCCGACGTCGGATTTAGGTCGGAACCCGACGTCATTCTGACATTGAAAACCCGACGTTTGTTCCATTTCATATACAACCAAAACCGGCACGTCAGTCCGACGTCGGAAACGTCGGGTCACGACGTCGACCCGACGTCATTGTGACGTCTTAACGTTTGCTGGGATGCGCTCTTTTAGTATAAAAACCTTATACCTGGATCTTCCGTTTCTATCTGATCGCTGACGTCCTTGACCCCTCACCCTTTCCCAGACCAGCGCCTTGAATGTCTTCAAACTGGGTCGAACCTTCCCCGGCTATCTCATCTCAATAGTTCGCAGGCAGGCAAAAGCCCTAAACATTTATATTCAATCATAGGCTGAATTACTTGTAGTTGCAAATATTTTTGCGAAAACATTCCGTTTCAAAAGACGTTTAATCTTAACTTACAGTACGGTTACTTAAAAAGTGGAAGACTAATCGTGCTATTCATCTGTTTATTATGTAATATACTCACTGGTTATAAATAAGGACATTCTTCAAAAGATGACAGTGAGTTATAGCTTATTTCTGAATGCAATAACTTGATTGCATTCAGAAATACTTGATTTGTAATCAAAACTTTTGGCTTACCTTTCGGACCAGCCCGAAAAATAGGCTCTGTAGTACACTGAGCACCTATTTCGATGAACTTCTAAATGCAGCTACTTGCTGGGTGATCAAGTATTGCACAAGGTTTGTGTACTGGTGTAACACAGGGTATACTTTCATTAGTACTTGCTGGAGACTTCTAAATGCATGGGGACTGCTGCTGAGCAGCGCCGTATTCTCGTTCAGACTGAATTTGACTTGAAATCTGCAATAGCAATGATTTGTTTGATCGAAAAGACTTCCACCCGTCCCAAGAAATAACCGATATTCCACCCATAAATTGCCCATATTATGGCCGTAAAATGAAGTTTATGGCTTATTTAGACCCAGACACGTGAATTAGACCAATAATCCTGGTCAAAATTTCAAAGTTTTGGGTCAAAATTATCATTCATAATTTTAAACCCATAATCCGGGTCATACTTCCATTTTTTACCCATAATTATGAACTTAACGATTTTTTCTTAATTAAAGTAACTTGGCAAAAAATAAATAAATAGAATCATGAGTACAGTTAGATATGGTCGTGAATAATGGATATCCCTAGATAACATTTTTCAGCATAATTAAAGTTAAAAGCCGAACACATTAATTTTGTTATTATTATCTATTGCTTCAAATCGTCGTGCTGTTGCTCGAAATGGAAATTTTAAGAATTCTTGCGACCCCCAGCAAGCCCCGTATTTTTTTCTAAAGGACAGCTGAAATATGGGTCATAATATCACCTTCATCTGAAATTCTGGTGTTAAATTTTGGGTTATTTTTATGGCCATAACGGGAACATTATGGGTCTGGACTAATTTCACTCATATTTTCGGTCTTGACTTGAAATCCCGGTGTTAAATTCGGGTCATTCTTATGGCCATAACGGCCATAATGGTGGGGGAAAATACAGCCATAGTATGGGTTACAATATGGGTCTGTTTTTTCGTACGGGCGAATGCTCCAAGAAGCTCAACGGGTCGTTTCCATACAAGTAATAAGCCTTCATGCATACCGCCACTTTTTGACCACCTCCCCCCACCCCACCCCCCAGTAGCTGCCATGATAGATCTATCTGCAGCCCAGACATGCGCTATTCACAGAACAGTCCTGAATATTACATTTAGAACAGTGTGCGTAGCCCACATATTCCCCACAGGCCCCCATCAGTTAAACAGGCCATCAATAGCCAATCAAAAGCTGAAATTTTCCAAGTCCAGTTTGTACATTTTCCTTGGACGAACCTGGCCCATTTACAACACCGATCTATGTTTGTTCTCATAGATACAACACACCAAGTTTCATTGAAATCTCTGCAGTTGTTCTTGAGATATCGTGTTAACAAACTCATTCTGATGCTGAATAATTTCCAGGATTTCGTAATTTTTCAAAGTGCATTTGGCTCATTTTCCTTTGGCCAACTTAACCCATTTACGACACCGATCATTGTTAGTGCCCACAGAAGATACACACCAAGTTTCAATAAAATCCTTGCAGTTGTTCTTGAGATATCGTGTTAACAAGAGTCAATCAAGAGCTGAAATTTTCGAAGTCCAGTTGGTCCATTTTCCTTGGACGAACCTGGCCCATTCACAATACGGATTTGTGTTTGTTCCCATAGAAGCTACATACCAAGTTTCATTAAAATCCTTGCAGCAGTTTTTAAGTTATCGTGTTAACAAGCTCTTGATGACAGGCTGACAGACCGACACGCGGTCGATCGCATATATCCCATCCCCTCTGTAGGGAATAAATAAACACTTTAAACACTCTTCCTTAACAAACTATAGAGTCATGAAGAAGGCTCACAGATTCACAGACAACATACGCAAGCTGACCACGTGCCCGTATTACCTCGTCCAGCCTGTACTTGGATGAGCATAGCTTGAGATCCGCCAGCAAACAGTCAGTGAGGTGGTTCTTCCGCAGGCCTGTCTCATACTCTCCCTCCCCGCCCCTTTCTTCTCTCTCCCACATCTTTCCAGTCCCTGCGTCGCTGCTGTGCTTTTAACAAATCCTGGACCACCAGCAGGACGTCAGCACTTGATCCGCGTCCTTCACCAATTGCTCAGGATTCCTGCGCGTTTCCAGAGACCAGTAACACGTTTCGAGTGACGTCTCGTCACGGCATGTACACCACCTGGGTATAGCATCCACACTTTTCATCAATTCAATTCTTATGAATGCTACTCCGGTACTGAAGGCAATACTTTCTTCAGTACCTGTTACCAAAAACGACTCAATACTGGATAATGACCCAGCAACGGACTTCAAAGCGATGCTCGTCTTTTCCAAAAACGACACACACTCATCATCAAATTAGGAACAGGCCGACCCCCCCCCCGGCCGAAACCCCTCCGGCCCTAACCCCCCCCCCTCCGTCAACCCCCCCCCCGACTAAAACCCCCCGGCGGCCTAAACCCCACCCCCGACCCCAACCCAACCCCAATTACATTTAATAATGTGCATACTGATCAATCGTAAGAGCAATTGCAATTTCAAAAAATGAGTGCTATCATCAATGGATTATGAAGTTTCTTTTATAATGATGATCAATTCCTTCAGTGGTTCAGAAATTGCAATTTTAAACGCCGTGTGATCTCTTCAATGGGCATTTGAAGTGTAATTAACAACGTGGATGTATCGCAATTACAAAATATAAAATAGACTTGAGAACCGGGGGGTTTTGGGTCGGGGGGGGGGGGGGTTAGGCCGTCGGGGGGTTTTAGTCGGGGGGATTTTGACGGGGGGTTAGGGCCGGGGGGGTTGGATCGGGGGGGGGGGGGGGGTTGGGCCTAGACTCATCAAATCAACTCGTTTTCAACGAGGCCCCATCCTCTTTTATTTGTTAAAGTGAGCGCTTTGTTTCGGCAACTTGTGACACGGTTTCACCCCACAAATCCTGTTCTTGTGTGGCCGAGAAGAGTCCAAATTTGCAGTCTAGCACTGCAGGAGGATTTCAAAGTGAACAATAAACACTATGTTCACGCAAAACGTTTTACTGTAACACAGACATAAAAAATAAAAATTGACATATTTCTTATCCTGGAAAATCAAGTCCTTGCCGAAAACGGCAGTAACCGCTGCAGATAAGAGCAAAAAATTTTGCTCCATACCGAAAGCCCTGGTACCCCTGCTTTTCCAAAAAAAAAAAAAACAAGTTTGTCGAAGGACAAAGTCCCAGCTTACGAAAAGCAATAAAACCAATTCCAGCGTGCATGAGCAAGAGAATTTCCCTGAAAAATTAGGCTTCAAAGGATGAGACGGCAAAGAGCTAGCCCAATAATTAATTTAGCACCGGATAAGATTATTGACCGGTAAATGCATACAAAGATTTGTTTTCCAGAAAAATGGGAAACAGATTTTGTGTATCTCTGATAGACTGAATAGTCTGCCATAGATACATTCGAACAACTCTCGCATTTCGGACCAGTGAGCATATTTATGTAACTTGCCTCGATGCGCGTTTCTGATTCAGACAAGTTCGCATGTTTATTTAATTTGCGTTGATGCGCTGCTCTCATTTTGGAACAGTGCACATGTTTATTTAACTTGCGTTGAAGCGCGGTTCGCATTTTTGACCAGTGCGCATGTTTATTTACCTTGTGTTGATGTGCGGTTCTTATTTCGGATCACTGCGCATGTTTATTTACCTTGTGTCGATGTGCGGTTCTTATTTCGGTTCAGTGCGCAGGTTTATTTACCTTGTGTTCATGAACGGTTCTTATTTCGGACCAGTGCGCATGTTTTTTTTAACTTGCGTCGATGCGCGGTTCTTATTTCAGACCAATGCGCATGTTTATTTAACTTGCGTTGATAGCGGTACTGATTTTTCACAAGTGCACAAGCTTCCTTACGTTGCCTTGATGCGCGGTTCGCATTTCGGACCAGTGCGCATGTTTATTCATCTTGCGTTGTTGAGCAGTTCGAATTTCAGACCATTGTGCATGTTTATTTAACTTGCGTTGATGCGTGGTTCTCATTTCGGACCAATGCGCATGTTTATTTAACTTGCGTTGATGCGCGGAGCTGATTTTGGACCAGTGTAAATGTTTATTTAACTTACGTTGGCGCGTAGTTCGCATTCCGAACCACTGCGTATGTTTATTTAACGTGCGTCGATGCGCGGTTCTTATTTCAGGCCAATGCGCATATTTCTTTAACTTGAGTTGATGCGCGGCTCTTATTCTGGACCAGTGCGCATGTTTATTTAAGTTGTGCTGATGCGCGGTTCTTTTTTTTTTTTGAATAGTGCGCATGCTATTCAAGTTGCGTTAATGCGCAGTTTGCATTTCGAACCAGTGCGCATGTTCATTTAACTTGTGTTGATGCACGGTGCTAATTTTGGTCCAGTGTGCTTGCTTATTTAGCTTGTGTCGATGTGCGATTCGCATTTAGGACCAGTGGGCATGTTTTTTTTAACTTGCGTTAATGCTCGGTTCCCATTTCTGACCAGTTTGTTTATTTAACTTGCGTCGTGAGCGGTTCGCATTTTCCACCAGTGCGCATGATTATTTCACCAGTGCTGATGCGTGGTTCGCCTTTTGGAACAGTGCACATGTTTATTTAACTTGCGTTGATGTGCGGTTCGCATTTCGGACCACTGTGCATGTTTATTTAACTTGCCTCGATGTGCGGTTCGCATTTCGAACCAGTGCGCATGTTTGTTTAGGTTGCATTGATATGCGGTTCGCATTTCGCACCACTGCGCATGTCTATTCAACTTGCGTCGATGCGTGGTTCTTTTTTCGGACCAGTGCGCATGCTTATTTAACCTGCGTTGATGCGCGGTGCTTATTTTGGACCAGTTTGCATGTTTATTTATCTTCCGTCGATGCGCGGTTCATATTTAGAACCAATGCGCATGTTTATTTAACTTGCATCGATGCGCGGTGCTTATTTTAGACCAGTGCGCATGTTTATGTAACTTGCGTCGATGCGCGGTTGTTAAATCGGACTACTGCGCAAGTTCATTTAACTTGCGTTTGTGCGCTGTAGGAGGAGATTCATTTAATTTTTTTTTCAAAAATTCGAAAGTTTTCCAATTCACTCAAAATGCACAAGCAGTATGCATGACCCCCTAGAGACGGTTCATATAAAAAATAAATGAAATCTGATTAAAACTGTGGGAAGAAATGCATTTTGAATTTTTCTTCAAAAATTCCCCAAAATTCCTTCATGTACTCAAAAAGCGCAGGCTGTATTCACGACACCCTAGGCATGCCTCAGCCCCAAAATAACTGATGCCTGATCAAAACTGTAGAAGATGCATTTTGGGGTATTTTCATAAAAAATCCCCCCCAATCAAAAATTTCCCAAGTCGAGTCAAATAGCACAAGCCGTACGCCCGACCCACCTAAGGGTGCCTCATACCAAAATAAATGAAATCGGATAAAAAATGTAGGAGGAAATGCACTTTGAAGTTTTTCTTCAAAAATTCCCTAAAAATACAACAATTTTCCGATCGACTAAAAAAGCGCAAGCCGTATGATCGACCCCTTAGGGATGCCTCATACCAAAAAAAAAAAAAAAGAAAGAAATCGGTTCAAAACTATAGGGGGAAATGCATTTTGAAGTTTTTTCTTCGAAAACTCACTAAAAATACAAAAACTGTCGACTGAAAAAGCACAAGCGTATGCATGACCCTTTAGTGGTGCCCCATACTAAATATAATTGACATCGGATCAAAAATGTAGGAGATACATTTTAAAATTTTTTCTTCAAAAATTCCCCAAAAATTCAAAAATCATCCGATCAACTAAAAAAGCCATATGCATGACCGCTTTGGGATGCCTCTCACCAAAAATACATGACATCGAATCAAAATTGCTGGAGTAGATGCATTTTGAATTATTTTCGAAATTTTTACTTAAACATTCCCCAAAAAAAATACAAAAATTGTCCGATCGACTAAAAAAGCACAAACCGTATGTACGACCCTTTAGGGGTGCCTCATACCAAAAATAAATCAAATCGGATAACAATATGTAGGAGACACATTTTAAAAATTTTTCTTCAAAAATTCCCCAAAAATTCAAAAGTCATCCGATCAACTGAAAAAGCCGTATGCATGACCGCTTTGGGATGCCTCTCACCAAAAATAAATGACATCGAATCAAAATTGTTGGGGTATATGTATTTTGAATTATTTTCGAAATTTTTGCTTAAAAAATTCCCAAAAAATACAAAAATTGTCCGATCGACTGAAAAAGCACAAGCCCTATGTAACACCCTTTAGGGGCGCCTCATACCAAAAATAAATCAAATCGAATAAAAAATGTAGGAGATACATTTTAAAATTTTTTCTTCAAAAATTCCCCAAAAATTAAAAAATCACCCGATCGACTAACAAGTTTGTCCAAGGACAAAGTCCCAGCTTACGAAAAGCAATAAAACCAATTCCAGCGTGCATGAGCAAGGGAATTTTCCTGAAAAATTGGCTTCAAAAGATGAGACGGCAAAGAGCTAGCCCAATAATTAATTTAGCACCGGACCAGAACATAGACCGATAAATGCATACAAAGATTTCTTTCCCAGAAAAATGGGAAACAGAGTTTTTATATCTCTGGTAGACAGGATAGTCTGCCATAGATACCTTCAAACAACGCTCGCATTTCGGACCAGTGCTCATATTTATGTAACTTGCCTTGATGCGCGGTTCTTATTCAGACAAGTGCGCATGTTTATTTAATTTTGCGTAGATGCGCGGTTCCCATTTTGGAATAGTGCACATGTTTATTTAACTTCCGTTGGTGTGCGGTTCGCATTTCTGACGAGGGCCCATGATTATTTTTTCCTTTTGTGGATGTGCGGCTCTTATTTCGGATCAGTGCGCACGTTTATTTACCTTGTGTTGATGTGCGGTTCTTATTTCGGATCAATGCGCATCTTTATTTACATTGTGTTGATGTGCGGTTCTTATTTCGGATCAGTGCGCATGTTTATTTACCTTGTGTTGATGTGCGGTTCTTATTTCTGATCAGTGAGCATGTTAATTTACCTTGTGTTGATGTGCGGTTCTTATTCCATACCAATGCGCATGTTTATTTTACTTGCGTTGATGAGCGGTACTTATTTCGGACAGCCCAAGTTTTCTTAGGTTGCCTTGATACGCGGTTTGCATTTCGGACCAGTTTGCATGTTTATTTAACTTGCGTTGATGCACGGTGCTTATTTTGGGCGTGTGCCTATGTTTATTTAACTTGCGTTCGTTCGCGGTTTGCATTTTGGACCAGTGTGCATGTTTATTTAACTTGCGTTGATGAGCAGTTCGAAATTCGGATCATTACGCATGTTTATTTAACTTGCGTTAATGCGCGGTTCGAATTTCGGACCAGTGCGCATGTTTATTTAACTTGCGTTGATGCGCAGTGCTTATTTTGGACCAGTGCAAATGTTTATTTAACTTGCGTTGGAGCGTGGTTCGCATTTCGAACTACTTCGCATGTCTATTTAACTTGCGTTGATGCGCGGTTCGAATTTCGGAGAAGTGCGCATGTTTATTTAACTTGCGTTGATGCGCGGTGCTTATTTTAGACCAGTGCAAATGTTTATTTAACTTACGTTGGCGCGTGGTTCGCATTTCGAACCACTGCGTATGTTTATTTAACGTGCGTCGATGCGCGGTTCTTATTTCAGGCCAATGCGCATATTTCTTCAACTTGAGTTGATGCGCGGTTCTTATTCTGGACCAGTGCGCATGTTTATTTAAGTTGCGTTGATGCGCAGTTCTTATTTTGAATAGTGCGCATGTTATTTAAGTTGCGTTAATGGGCAGTTCGCATTTCGAAAAAGTGCGCATGTTTATTTAACTTGCGTTGATGCAAGGTGCTTATTTTGGTCCAGTGTGCTTGCTTATTTAGCTTGTGTTGCTGTGCGGTTCGCATTTCGGACCAGCGCGCATGTTTTTTTAACTTGTGTTGATGTGTGGTTCGCATTTTGGACCATTGCGCATATTTATTTAACTTGTGTTGATGATCGGTACTTATTTTGGACCGGTGCAAATGTTTATTTAACTTGCGCTTATGTGCGGTTCGCAATTCGGACCAGTGTGCATGTTTATTTAATTTGCGTTGATATCCGGTTCGCATTTCGGACCAGTATACCTGTTTCTTTAGGTTGCGTTGATGCGCAGTTCGCATTTTGGGACAAGTGAGCAGGTTCATTTAACTTGCGTTGACGCGCGATTTGCGTTTCGGACCAGAACGCATGTTTATTTAAGTCCCGTCGATGCCCGACTCTTATGTCTATTCAACTTGCGTCGATTCATGGTTCTTTCTTCGGACCACTGCGCATGTTTATTTAACTTGCGTTGATGCGCGGTTTTCATTTCAGACCACTGCGCATGTCTATTCAACTTGCGTCGATGCGTGGTTCTTTTTTTCGGACAAGTGTGCATGTTTGTTTAACTTGCGTTGATGTGCAGTGCTTATTTTGGGCCGGATCGCATGTTTATTTAACTTTCGTCGATGCGCGGTTCGCATTTCAGGCCATTGCCCATGTTTATTTAACTTGTGTTGATGCGTGGTTCTCATTTCAGAGCAGTGTGCATATTTATTTAACTTGCGTTGATGCGCCGTTCGCATTTCGAACCACTGCGCATGTTCATTTAATTTGCCTCGATGTGCGGTTCGCATTTCTGACGAGGGCCCATGATTATTTTTTCCTTTTGTGGATGTGCGGCTCTTATTTCGGATCAGTGGGCACGTTTATTTACCTTGTGTTGATGTGCGGTTCTTATTTCGGATCAATGCGCATCTTTATTTACATTGTGTTGATGTGCGGTTCTTATTTCGGATCAGTGCGCATGTTTATTTACCTTGTGTTGATGTGCGGTTCTTATTCCATACCGATGCGCATGTTTATTTAACTTGCGTTGATGCGCAATGCTTATTTTGGACCAGTGCAAATGTTTATTTAACTTGCGTTGGAGCGTGGTTCGCATTTCGAACTACTGCGCATGTCTATTTAACTTGCGTTGATGCGCGGTTCGAATTTCGGAGAAGTGCGCATGTTTATTTAACTTGCCTCGATGTGCGGTTCGCATTTCGGACCAGTGCGCATGTTTCTTTAGGCTGCGTTGATGCGCGGTTCGCATTTCAGACCACTGCGCATGTCTTTTCAACTTACGTCGAAGCGTAGTTCTTTTTTTCGGACCAGTGCGCATGTTTATTTAACCTGCGTTGATGCGCGGTGCTTATTTTGGACCAGTTCGCATCTTTATTTATCTTTCGTCGATGCGCAGTTCACATTTCGGACCAATGCGCATGTTTATTTAACTTGCATCGATGCGGAGTACTTAATTTGGACTACTTTATTATTACTTAATTTAACTTGCGTCGATGTGTGGTTGTTAAATCTGACTACTGCGCAAGTTCATTGAACTTGCGTTTATGCGCTGGAGGAGGAGATTCATTTAATTTTTTTTTCAAAAATTCCGAAAAAAATTCAAAAGTTTTCCAATTCACTCAAAAAGCACAAGCCGTATGCACGACCCCCTAGAGACGGCTCATATCGAAAATAAATGAAATCTGATAAAAACTGTAGGAGGAAATGCATTTTGATTTTTTTTCTTCAAAAATTCTCTCATCGACTGAAAAAGACAGGCCATATTCACGACACCCTAAGCATGCCTCAGCCCCAAAATAAATGATGTTTGATCAAAACTGCCGGAGAAAATGCATTTTGAGGTATTTTCATCAAAAATTCCCCCGAAATCAAAAATTCCCAAGTCGAGTCAAATAGCACAAGCCGTATGCGAGACCTACCTAAGGATGCCTCAAAACTGTAGGGGAAAATGCATTTTGAAGTTTTTCCTTAAAAAACTCCCTAAAAATACAAAAATTGCCCGATCGACTAAAAAGCACAAGCCGTATGCACTCACACCAAAAATAAATGTCGTATTCTCAACCCCTTAGGGATGCCTCAAACCCAAAAAAAAAAAAAAAAAAAGGTTCAAAACTGTCTGGGGAAATGCATTTTGAAGTTTTTTTCTTCAAAAACTCCCTAAAAATACAAAATTTGCCCGATCGACTAAAAAGCACAAGCCGTATGCACTCACACCAAAAATGAATGTCGTATTCTCAACCCCTTAGGGATGCCTCACACCCAAAAAAAAAAAAAAAAAAAGGTTCAAAACTGTAGGGGGAAATGCATTTTGAAGTTTTTTTCTTCAAAAACTCCCTAAAAATACAAAAATTGCCCGATCGACTAAAAAGCACAAGCCGTATGCACTCACACCAAAAATAAATGACATCTAATCAAAATTGTAGGGGTAGATGCATTTTGAATTATTTTCGAAATTTTTGCTTAAAAAATTCCCCAAAAATATAAACTAAAAAAGCATAAGCCGTATGCACGGCCCTTTAGGGGTGCCTCATACCAAAAATAAATGACATCGGGTCAAAAATGTAAGAGGAGATACATTTAAAATTTCTTTAAAAAATCCCCAAAAATTCAAAAATCACCCGATCGACTAAAAAAGCACAAGCCTTATGCACGACCGCTTGGGAAATCCTCACACCAAAAATAAATGACATCGAATCAAAATTGTAAGAGTAGATGCATTTTTTTCAAAATTTTTCCTTAAAAAAATCCCCAAAAATACAAAAATTGTCCGATCGACTAAAAAAGCACAAGCCGTATGCACGACCCTTTAGGGGTGCCTCATACCAAAAATAAATGACATCGGGTCAAAAGTGTAGGAGGAGATACATTTTTAATTTTTTTCTTTAAAAATTCGCCAAAAATTCAAAAATCACCCGATCGACTAGAAAAGCACAAGCCGTATGCACGACCCCTTAGGGATGCCTCACACCAAAAATAAATGACATCGGATCAAAATTGTAGGAGCAGATACATTTTGAAACAAAGTTTACAGCGAACTAACTAACTAACTAACTAACTAACGGACGCCACCCGCAAACCGATAGGAATACCCCAGCTTACGTGTACCGTAAGCTGGGCTAAAACAAGCACAACCCGTATGCGCGACCCTTTAGTGGTGCCTCATACCAAAAATAAATATAATCGGATAAAAAATGTAGGAGGAGATACGTTTTAAAATTTTTTCTTCAAAAATTCCCAAAAAATTCAAACATCACCCGATCGACTAAAAAAGCACAAGCCGTATGCATGACTCCTTAGGGATGCCTCATACCAAAAATAAATGACATCGGATCAAAATTGTAGGAGGAGATGCATTTTGAACCAAAGTTTACTAAATAAACAACTAACTAACGAACTAACTAACTAACGGACGCCGCCCGCAAACCGATAGGAATACCCCAGCTTACGTGGATTAACATACAGTCAGCTGTTGCATAAATAATATATGACTGCACCAAAGATATCTTCGGTAAGATTCACTCCTGTTTGAATATATTACCCTCCCTCCCACCTCCCAACAACAAAATCGGTCAAAAACTAGTTAATTTAATCACTAGGCTGGAATTTTATTTTTTATTTATATTTTTTTTTTTTGTTTCTTGAAATGAAGATACTTGTGTTAATGGTCACCTGGCGTTCTATTTTATTGCAAAGACAAAATGACAGGAATTCACAACGACTAACGGACGACCAAAGCAACTGTCATATTTTTATAGATCAAATCTACTAAACAATGAAGGGAGACATAGCTTTCTCTCTCCTTACGGCTTTTAATTGTGACCCGTCACTCAAACACAACTGAATTCAAGGATCAGGCCGGATACAACTTTTCGTGAAGGGGAGGGGAGGAGGTTTCAACTTCTGACACCTTGAGTTTAAAAGTTTCAGAAAACCCAAAGCTTAACAGTTTTTTTTTTCGAATTTAGGGAGGGGGGTCGCGACCACTGAACCTCCTCCCCTGGATCTGATAAGAAAGATTTTTTTCTTTGCAGCGTCGCTTGTATAATCGGCCTTTTTTGCAACACACACAACTATTGATCGGCTCCAAAGGCTTAGCTCAGTGTAATATAAAGAAGATCCAACCAAAGTGTAATATAAAGAACAGCCAACCAAAACTCTAGGAGGAGATGAATTTTGAAAAAAAGTTTTCAAAAAAACTTTCAAAGTGCCGTCATTTCGGCCTTTTTTGGCCGATCGCAAAGTGAAGTAATTTTCCGATAAAGGACCATCTATGGATTGTACGCGTGTAATACCAAGAGGATCCAACCAAAACTGTAGGAGGAGATGCTTTTTGAAAAAAAGTTTAACAAAGATTTCAAAATCCCGTCATTTCAGCTTTTTTCGGCCGATCGCGAAAATAAGAAATTTTCCGGTGGAGGACCACCTAGAGATTATGCGTGTGTAATATTACGAAGATCGCACCAAAGCTGTAGGAAGAGATGCATTTTGGGTGTTGAAGCTATTACGGGTAAAACAAGTGCCGAATGTAATATCTCGAACGAACACAATTTCCTTTTATCTTCACATCTGACAGCTTCCAGTGCCAACATTTGTTTTTAATTTAGTATTAATATTATTATCATTATTATTTTTATTTGCAAAGAACTATCAAACCTTTGAAGGGGCCACGAAAGCTGACGCAAGCAGCGCGTTTTTCGCCAGCCAGCGGGTGTGATACTTATGACAGCCATCCCACACTTTAGCGGTCACGTGATCGCAACCACTCCGCGATAAACCAGAGGGCAAGGACGCGCCTACGTCAAGCCGCGGTTGTCGCACCACCGTACAAATATCAGGCGGGGATAATAAATAAGTGGGCAATGAACCGCTGGGTTTCCACGGGCCCGTATCCATGAACTCTCCATAAATTAACAAGCTTGAAGAAATAAAAAAAGGTTTATTTTAAGCACTTTGTTGTCTATAACACCAAACCGATATTCATGAACCCCAAGAAAGAGTGTCACAACTGAATCCCACGAAGCCACTGCTGCTGGCCATTGATACATTACATGCTGTTTGACGATTCGGAACTAGACACCACCCTGAAATGCCAACCATTGCACCAGATCGGCTTTTTTCTGACAACAGGTGGCTTCATAAAGAGTGTAAGGCTTTGACTACAATTTAAAAAAAATTATTTTTACATTCTCTAAAAAAGACAGGAAAGAACACGGAAAAGGTGATAATTATTTCGAAGTTTTTATTATCATTTCGCGAACATCCTCCAAATATAAACACGGGGATTCGTTCAAAATAAAACACCAATTAATATATTTATTTTAATAAATGACGCAGTTTGACTCAAAGTCGAATACAAATAAAAGAAATACTTAAACAAAAATACGATATGTTATACAAGATCAAAACACGGTTTCGAATGATCTGTACACATTGTGTTCAACTCGAGGCCATTTTTTTAATTAACAGATCTCAAACCTTATGTTCATGAAAAACCGGCATTTGAAGTCAACCCCGTTCATCGGATTGTGATACGCCAAACGTTTAATTTCGTTGGTTTCCATTCTAACGATGACGTTATTCGCCACTGTGACTGAGTGAGGAGTACCTCGATGACGTTATTCGCCAGTGACTGAGTGATGAGTACCCCGATGACGTTATTCGCCACTGTGACTGAGTGATGAGTACCTCGATGACGTTATTCGCCAGTGACTGAGTGATGAGTACCCCGATGATGCCGTTCGCTACTGTGACTGAGTGGTGAGTACCCATGACGCCGTTCGTCACTGTGACTGAGTGATGAGTACCTCGATGACGTTATTCGCCAGTGACTGAGTGATGAGTACCCCGATGATGCCGTTCGCTACTGTCACTGAGTGGTGAGTACCCCGATGACGTTATTCGCCACTGTGACTGAGTGATGAGTACCCCGATGACGTTATTCGGCACTGATTAAGTGATGAGTACCCCGATGATGCCGTTCGCTACTGTGACTGAGTGGTGAGTACCCCGATGACGTTATTCGCCACTGTGACTGAGTGATGAGTAC